>JALGBA010003858.1:1322500-1922500 GCA_023970755.1 Azemiops feae | reverse complement strand
TCTTTCCCAGCCTTGGACCAGGTGATAATACAATATATGCACCTTGGGCGAGAAGACAGTTTTTCAGATATTAGAAAAATTCTTCCTCCTTAAAAAAAAAAAAAACCCACAAGAAGGACTTTTGATTTTTTTCCCCTCCTGCACTTGCACATAAAAATGCACTCTGATTTCCCAAGCCACCGTACTTGAACTTAGATTCTTGATTCTGCTGTGCAAGAAACACATGACTTGTGTAAACTTCCTCAGGGCATCAATCCCTGTTGCGACAAAGTTAGTTAGTTTGCATAAGGATCACGGGACTGGGTGTAACCTGATAGAACAGCTGAGTTCTTCTTTGAAGGTCTGTTTTTACATTTTGCCTGATGAATGTTTTTGGACTTTCTGCTTCTCAGCACTCCTGACAACTTTTCTCCCCTTTGTTCCTATTTAAAAGAAAGCAAACGAGAAAAAGTATTGAATGTAATGCTTTGTGCTAAGTTATGACTGGTGTGTATGCAGTTCATGTTTAAAGATAAGATTGGGGGGGGGGCTCAGTTCTCATGGAAATTCTCCTGGCTGCTAAATTCCAATTTATGAGCACTAGATACAGTTAATAAATACTGATGGAAATGTGTTTTGTGCAGATAACAAAGGTATTCCTATGTCCTGTAACTGATAGCCATCCTTTAAGTCTTTTCAAAAGCATCTCAGAAATAATTTAATAGTCTTATTTTTTGTATTCGTCAAAGAGAAAACCTGCCTATTACACACACATACACACAGAGAGAGAGAGAGAGAGAGACTTCTTCTATTGCCCTCCTCTTGTTTCATTGCACAAATCGACATAGTTTCTCAATTTGTATATTGAAAAGTTCCTTCCTTAAGATTCCATTGGGATTAGCAATTGAATTCTAGTGTATCCTTGCAAAGAGAGGCACAGGGGATATTGTGAGCATATACCCATGCTGAAATAGTAATGCAGAGGAACTACAGGGTGTAAGCTATGTAAGGACTATGACATCAGGCTAAAGTGTTATGAATTGAGTCCAAGGCATTCTGCATTGAAATACTGTAGGTACCTGCTAGGAATGACTTGAGCTTGCCGGAATCCATTGTAAATCTTGGTCTGTTCGGAGCAGGATTTGAAAGAATGCTCATTGACTTGCCCTGGTGACTTTACTTCCTCTGAATCTCTGGGGTTCTGAAGTGCCCTGAGCAATGTTTGTCAACCTTGGCAACTTTAAGATATGTGCACTTCAACTCATAGCTGGCTGGGGAATTCTGGGAGTTGAAGTCCACATATCTTAAAGTTGCTAAAGTTGAGAAACACTGGCCCAGAAGATTGGCATAGTTACTTGAAAGGTTGGTCTCTCTTGGAAATGACCATTTCATCACCGGCAAGAGTTGGTTTGTGTCAGGATCGTGGCTTGCTGGCCATATTCTATTAGCTATCAGAATGGACCAGTGTCATAAATAGCGAGGTCACAGAGCAAATCGTTTAGAGTTTTGTCACTCGCCACCCCTATTTTTGTTTTTCAAGCAGGGTAGATCTGGACCAGCTCTTGTAAGCATTAGCAGACTGACTCACTCACTGTTGAGAGGTTTAAGTTTGCTCAAGTTACACAGAATTTAAAAATAAGGTTTGAACCCCGAGCAGGTATTGAATTGAGGCCATATGCAGAATTCTGAGAGCTGAACTGAAGGTGTTGTGTTGTCAAAACCAACACCAACATGTATCATTAGGTTAACATTTCTTGAAGTTTAGAGTGGAGAAAGTGAATGCAAACCAATGCCGTGAAGACTTTGGAAGGCAGAGGATTTCATGCCCCAAAAACTTTCTCCAAATATGGAATTGAAGCTGCAGCATTACATATTGCTTGGAAGACTCCCAGAAAAGCCGTTGCATCTGCAAAACTCCAAAATAAAACTAATTCAATTTGTTGCTTTGACGCACGTCCCAACTTTGATTTCCAAATATCCTTCAAGGAAGGAGATTCGATCAAAGTGTCACTGAGTTGAAGGACTCTTTCAAAACAATCCCGTTGGTAACTTTACCAATGCAGATTTTGTACGAAAGTCTTCTATGGAATACAGAATAAAAGATTTGGAAGGGACCTTGGAGATCTGCTAGTCCAGGGGTAGGCAACCTTGGCTCTTTTATGACTCGTGGACTTCAACTCCCAGAATTCCTGAGCCAGCCATGCTGAGGAGAAATGGAGAGGTTTCCATGCTGAGCCATGCTGGCTCAGGAATTCTGGGAGTTGACGTCCACGAGTCATAAAAGAGCCAAGGTTGCCTACCCCTGTTCTAGTCCAACCCCCTGCTTGGGCAGGAGATCCTATACCATTCCAGACAAATGGTTGTCAGTCTCATCTTAAATACCTCTAATGATGGAGTACCCATAACTTATGGAGACAAACCATTCCACTGAATAATTGTTCTATCAGGAAATTTCTTCTTAATTCTAGATTGAACCTCTCTTTGATAAATTTCTATCTGTTACTGCTTGTCTTGACCTGGAGAATAGGTTGACCCTCTCTTTTTTTGTGACAGCCTTTCAAATATTGGAAGACTGCTATCATGTCATTGCTAGTCCTACTCTTCATTGTTTTGTTTTTTTGAGATTGACATATCACATGAGCTCAATTTGATGTAGTGTTTTGCAGTACACTTATTTTATTTCTGAATGTTTTCCTTGCGTTAATATGCCACCAGAATCCAGAGATGATCCCTCCTCCCTTCCCAATGTCACTCTGATGACATCTGCAAAGAAAATAGACAACATGTGATGAGACTGCTGTTTTCTGTTACACAGAAATAGAACTAGAGAGAGGTGCAAATATAATGTGTTTAAATGCACTATGTAATCCCTGCTAATTACTGGAGCATACTTCGTATCCTCAGTTGATATCTATCCAGAGATAACAGAATAACATGCCGGTAATAACAGTTGGAAGGGACCTTCGAGGTCTTCTAGTCCAACCCCTTGCTCAGGCAGGAAACCCTATACCATTTCAGACAAATAGTTGTCCAATCTCTTCTTAAAAACTTCCAGTGTTGGAGCATTCACAACTTCTGGAGGCAGGTTGTTCCACTGATTAATTGTTCTAACTCTCAGGAAATTTCTCCTTAGTTCTAGGTTGCCTCTCTCCTTGATTAGTTTCCATCCGTTGCTTCTTGTCCTGACTTCAGGCGCTTTGGAGAATAGGTTGACCCCCTATTCTTTGTGGCAGCCCCTCAAACATTGGAACACTGCTATCATGTCACCTCTAGTCCTTCTTTTTATTAAGCTAGACATAGCCCAGGGGTAGGCAACCTTGACTCTTTTATGACTCGTGGACTTCAACTCCCAGAATTCCTGAGCCAGCCATGCTGAGGAGAAAGGGAGAGGTTTCCAAGCTGAGTCATGCTGGCTCAGGAATTCTGGGAGTTGAAGTCCACGAGTCATAAAAGAGCCAAGGTTACCTACCCCTGACATAGCCAATTCCAGCAACAATTCCTTGTATGTTTTAGCCTCCAGTCCCCTAATCATCTTTGTTTTTTTTCTCTGCACATATCAACTCTCACTACTATAGTATAAAAACTCTCGCTTATACTAATATTGGATTACATTCCCAATCTGATAAATGCTCTTCTCTTGAGCTGATCAAAGCCATCTTTTATCAAAAAAAGATAAACTAAAAAGTTTAAAATAAAAAAAACAGGATTCATATTGATGTTAGCATGTGAGCAGCGAATTAATCAGTGGTGCTGGCAAAATGTGTTTTGACCTTAATCTGTCCTTTGTGACACAGATAAGCCCAGTTGTGTCTGCAGAAGAATCAATGAGTTAAGGCACTGGCTGCGATTATGGGATTTAGCAAGAGGCCACTGAAAATTTACTGACACACACTGATGTCTAAAACTAAAATGCTAATTGAGCAACTCTCAGGACGTATATTTCAAATTGACTGGGGGAGAGAGAAAGGCTATACACTTTGAAATCTTATTTCCTCTGCCTTCCAGTTGGAATGCAAAGGGGTGCTTCTTGAATCGGCATCCTGAGTTACACCAGAGAAACAAAAAGTTGATTGTTTAATTCTGCTGCCTCTGAGCTTTCTCTTTCAGCAGCTTTTTCTTGATGGGCACTTCTGCATTTCCTCCTGTAAACAGAGAAATGGTTAGAGATGGAATTTGTTGCTGGGAAAAATGTCCTCTGTAACACATTGCCCCCATTGTTAATTCTTTATTATGTTGGTTAATGATTGCTCTGGCAATGTGATGATGACCTGATTGTTATAATAATTTTTTGCATTATGAGTGCTGTCATTTTTACATTATCTTAATTGGCATATTGCTGTATTATTACTTGCTGTAGATGTTTTATGGCTGAAACATGACTATAAATAGGTGGGGTCCTTGGAAAATTCAGGGTATACCAATGGAATGAATATATAAATAAATGGTAAATAGAGATGAAGTGCCAACGAGTACAGATACAATAAATACATTATGCTATTTCATAATGAATCTGCAATTGGTTTACTGTCCATGGTTCCTACAGCGTAAACATGTATAAAGGTAGTCCTCAATTTACAGCCAGATGTTTAATAACAGTTCAAAGTTACGCTGGCCTTGGAAAGAGTGACTTACAATTTGTACTTACTACTGTCATACCACCTTCCATGGTCATGGGATAACAATTCAGACCCCTGGCAACTGTGCATTTACAACTAGTTATAGTGTCCTGTTCACCTGTTAACAATTTGCAACCTTGTTTTGCTGATTTCTGGCAAACACCGCCCACTGGGAAGCTGGATTTGCTTAACAATTATGTTGTTGTTGTTAGTTGCGAAGTCGTGTCCGACCCATTGCGACCCCATGGACAACGTTCCTCCAGGCCTTCCTGTCCTCTACCATCTTCTGGAGTCCATTGAAGCTCACGCCTACTGCTTCAGTGACTCCATCCAGCCACCTCATTCTCTGTCGTCCCCTTCTTCTATTGCCCTCAATCTTTCCCAGCATTAGGCTCTTCTCCAGTGAGTCCTTCCTTCTCATTAGGTGGCCAAAGTACTTGAGTTTCAACTTCAGTATTTGGCCTTCTAAGGAGCAGTCAGGGTTGATCTCCTCTAGCTAACAATCATATGATTCACTTAACAACTGTGTGATTTGCTAAATAACCATGACACGCTTACTGACTATTGTACAAATTGTCATAAAATTAAGTCTGATTTGACTTATGATCACAGTGACTTATAGTGGTCCCAGCTGTGGTTGTAAGTAAGGAATACCTGTAAATGCTTAATGAAGCATAAGAAATTGATTCAGTTTCTTGTTGCTTGCACCCTTAGCAATAAATCATAGCTTGTGTCTGTTGGGCTACATATTATACACACAGCTTCATTTCTGTGAACCCTGGAATACTGCAAGTTTGCTTTAAGGACGTTTGGCAGCAAATCGCCCATATTCACTGATGCAAACTTTCTATAGTGTTTGCAAAAATAAACCTTAATGTAAATGTGTTTAGACCGCGTTTGGCTTTTGTGGACTCTTAACCCCAAACCAAAAAGTTCAGCCTCTGGTGATAGCAAATTGCAGTTCTCGGGTTCTTAATCTTTCATTCGGATTCAGTTGCATCTTATTTTGAACGTAAAGTGCATTTTAAAATCCTGGCAATGACATCTGCAAGCAGTTTTACTTTCTTTAGGCTTGGAGCCAGTGTGTGACTCCTTTTCTGTGCAATAAATCCTTCCCAATTCAGTGACGCCTTGCAGGATCCAAAGCTTGCAAAAGCTACTACTTTGCTCCACTTTTATCTCCAGTTAAAGAAATACCCGGAGCCTCTCAATAATTCATTTAAAGAGGGATGCCTCAGAGGACCAGAACCTGCAGCCTAGAAGGCATTCTAGTTTGGTGCTGTGTTGGTCTTTTATTTTTATTTTTTTTAAAATGTGCATTTCCCCCCCCCCCCTCTCCTTTGGCTGCGCCTTGGAGAGAGAAAGATGCTGTGCATGTTAGCAGATTTGCTCTGTAGCACATTAACACTCACTGAAATGTTTAAATATAGAGATTTTTCCCCCCAGTCTGTTTAGGGAAGAAAGCGAGGATAGAAGGTGGAGGCGAAGCCCATGAGAATGAGGGAGGAACAGGGGAACACCCTCGAGAAATGGGGGCGGTGGGTGAGATGTCTCCAGATAGAATTACCAGATGTTTGGCAAAAGGAGGCCATGTCCTCTGTTTTATCCTCATGTCTTCCATCTGGCTAACTTATGGGATATTGCCTGGTTCTTTGAGTGTCTTGCTGTTTATTTGGACTGTTTTCAGAGTGATTCAAACTTTCACATATGGCGATCTTGTAAATGGCCTTCCTTCCTTCTTTTCCTCCATTGTCAGCAGATTCAACAGCCTCGATTTACATTATTTATCCCCCCCGATTTCAGCGATCAGCTTCAATCCAGCCCCTTCAAATATACAGCCACTTGTAATCTGTAGATCTCGTGACTCATTGCACATTTCAAGGGTGAAATTTGAAAAGCACATCATCGTTGAGCCTATACGATTGCTCGCATATGTTCTTGAAAATAAAGATCTGTTGGGGAAAATATTGTGATTGAAAAACCAGTCCTTCTGGAGAGTGGAAGAAATAATTTCATATACGCATAGGCCTAAGTACTTCTTTTTTGGCAGTTTTGCACTATAATTTTTGTTGCAGATCTTAAGAAAGTTAAAAAGTTTATGTGTCCTCCTTTTCTTCCATTTGCCCTCCTCTCCAATTGTCCATGTCCTCCTTTGTCTGTCCAGATACTGGGTGTCTCTGGTATTTTTAAAAGTTGGCAATTTTAAGATAGGTGAACTTCAACTTCAGCCGCTTCGAGAACCAGGTTTCTCAAACTTTTAATATATGGGAATGTTAATCCCCAGAATGCCCTAGGCCAGGGGTAGCTGGTTCAGAAATTCTGGAAGTTGAAGTCCACGAGTCATAAAAGAGCCAAGGTTGCCTACCCCTGCCCTAGGCTCTCAGAATTCTGGGAATTGAAATTCACACATCTTAAAGTTCCCAAGTTTGAAAAATACTGCTCTAGTGGATTATTGCCTGTGGCCTGACTTGCTGTCACCATGCCCCCAAATGCAAAAGTGCCTCTTTTGTGACCATGTATTCTATATGCCACCATTTTAAAAGTTTCTGTTGGTGCCTTGCTCCCCCTGAGTTAACTGAAACAGGACTATATCTTTGCATCCTTCTACTCTGAGAATATCCTGTTTCTCATTATGTAATGCAAGTTAGCAACTTTCCAGAAGGATACCGTGTTTAAGCCAAGCAACCCACACAGTTTTATTCCTTTTTCCTTGTTGCTGTCTGGTGGTTTGCTCATGCAAGTCGTTGCGCATTAATGTCTTCCACACCCAGAGCAACTGGCAAGGAAATCAAGAAAAATGTGTACTGTCTCCCACACTCATGAATGAAATCTGTCCCCTTGTTCCTCAATGCTCTACTAAACCAGTACTAAATCTTCATCCTCTCGGTCCTTCCAAAACAAGCTTGGTTACCAGAGGGAAGGGCTATCTCTTTTCCTCTTGGAAACCAAGCCTGGTTGTTAACTACAGGTAGTCCTCGACCTACTACCACAATGGTTGTTAAGTGAATCACTGCAGTGGTTAAGTGAATTGTGTGGTCATTCAACAAGTCTGGCTCGTTAAACAAATCTCGCAAATGGCAATCACGTGACCCCACAATGCAGCAATGGTTATAAATACATGCTGGTTGCCAAACAGCCAAATTTTGATCCCATGGCTTTGTGGTGCTGTGATAGTCGTATGTGTGAATACCTGCTGGAAGTCATTTTTTTCAGTGCCGTTGTAACTTTTGAATGGTCGGTAAATGGATGTAAGTCGAGGACTATCTGTAAGATCCTCGTACAATTTTGAAACTGAATACTGGGACATTCTTCTTACAGAAAGAATTGGTTGTGACTTTAGTGAACTTTGAAAAACCAGCAGCAGAATTGCCTCTCCGATCCCAGGTTAATGTATAATAATAGGACTGCAGTGCAATGCTTAACTAGCTCGGTCGTTCACTTTTCTTAGGCATGGGTCAGCATTGCTTCAATAATCATAGTTCAGAATTACTTAAACTCTGATATGCCCTCTTATTTGAAGCAGGTTTAAAATTTGGGCTTTGTAATAAATTGGTTTAAGGCATGACAGGTAATTTGAGGCCCCAGAGTCATGGGCAGTTTTTAAGCCCCAAACCCCAAGACCCCCCCCCCCTCTGGATCTCACGATTGCTAAAATATGACCGCAAAATTTCCTGCCATTTTGAGCTGGCTTTAGGATACTTTAGCATATAGCCTAAAATAGGGATATTTGAATTGAAAAATCAGACCAAGAACACCCCAATTACTTCTCTTTCTACTGGGAACTCTTATAAATGTGGTACCAGTTTGGTGTAGTGGTTCAGGTGCTGGGTTAAAAACTGGGAGACTGAATTCTAGTTCTTCCTTAGGCATGGAAGTTACCTGGGTAACTTTCAGCCAGTCCCTCTTTCTCAGCCCAACCCTTCTCGTAGGGCTGGTACTGGGGGGGGGGGAATGGGAGAGAGCATAATGTTCACTGCCTTGAGTTGTAGAAAATAGAGGCAGAATATAAATCTAATGATTGATTGATAAAGAAATACGCTTTCCACTTTGCAACTCTCGGCCCTCAGCCGCTGAATGTATAAATGTGGCATTTGGCCACAAAAATATTTCATGCCGAGTTTAATGCAACCTCAGCATCAAGCAAAGCCTTGTCAAACAAAGTTTTCCTGACTGTATTGGTTTGGTAAGCAAAGAGACAGGCTCATGGCTACAGGCCTTGCACTAAGCTGTAATGTGCAGGTAGTCCTCACTTCACAAGCACAATTGGAACCAGCAAGTCCCTCACTAAGTGACACAGTCATTGGTTGAGGCATCACATGATTGCAATGGTCTTATGACTCTAGAAAGAATGCAGAGAAGAGCAGCAAAGACGATTAGGGGTCTGGAAGCTAAAACATACGAAGAATAGTTGCAGGAATTGGGTGTGTCTCATTTAATGAAAAGAAGGACTAGGGGTGACATGATAGCAGTCTTCTAATAACTAAGGGGCTGCCACAAAGAAGAGGGGGGTCAACCTTTTTTCCAAAGCACCTGAAGGAAGGACAAGAAGCAATGGATGGAAACTAATCCAGGAGAGAAGCAACCTAGAACTAAGGAGGAATTTCCTGACAGAGCCATTAACAGTGGAACGACTTGCCTCCAGAAGTTGTGAATGCTCCAACACTGGAGGTTTTTAAGAAGAGATTGGACAACCATTTGTCTGAAAGGGTATAGGGTTTCCTGCTTGAGCAGAAGGTTTGACAAGAAGACCTCCAAGGTCCCTTCCAACTCTGTTATTCTGTTATGACCTCACTTCCACTGTGGTTGTTAAGCAAATCACCTGCAGCCATTAAGTGAGACATCATAGGACCACAACTTGCAATTTCACTGCTGACTTCTCCGTTGACTTTGCTCATTGGAAGCCTCTTGTGAAGTGTGCCAATGGCGATTCCCTGACCATGGGATGCTGCAAGAATTGTAAGTGCGAGAACAGAGTTGTAAAGTTACTTTTTCAGAGTCATCATAACCTCAAACAGTCTCTAAACAGGGCAGCCGTTAAGCCAAGTCCACCTGCAACTTGGCGGGTTTCCCCTCAGTTTGGCGTGTGAATTGTGGTTTGCACCTGTGGAGGAAAAGATATAGTCGTTCTTTCTGGCCTGCATAAGATATTTGTGAAGAAAGATCCAAATTCAGTAGAAATAGGCATATCTGAACATATGAAAAGCAGAACAGCATAAGGTAAAAGTCGGTTTTTCAGCTTTTCCTCTCTAATATGCAGGAAAGTCTCCAGAGATATTTGCCTTTTAAAGACCCTCTGCCAGTCACTTTAGCAAAATCAAGCAGCCAGGAAAGGTGTTTGTTTTCACACACACAAGAGCACACTTTTGATCTATAAACAAAACTTCAGTCCTATTGGACGTGATTTGGGATTGGTTTAATTGGTCTCGAGAGAGTTAACTGGTTCTCCATGAAACTCTGGATTTCTGAAAACAAATGTCAAAGCTGCCTCTTTTGCTTCTCGTTTGGTTGGACACTTTCTCCACTTGAATCTAACTGGGTCACAGACATACCTTGCTAGTTTATTTGTCTGACTCTTGGATTTCCTTTACCTTATCCTGATCTACAGGTACTCCTCAACTTATGACCACAAATAGATTGATCTTTATGTTTGTTTGTTTGTTTGTTTGTTTATGGAAGAAAAATCCAGCAGCCAAATTCTTTCCTGCTACTGAATGAGGAAGAAAAATTATTTCGATTGAATAATAGGTTTCTAAATCATTCTTCTTCCTCATTCAGTAGCATGAAGGAATTTGACTGCTGGGGTTTTTTTTTCTGCCATAAACAAACCAACATAAATACCAATCTATTTATACAACGGTGGAGAGCACATGTCTGAACAAAAGAGAGAGAATGTCCTTATCACTCCAATTAGTTCAAAGGCACACATTCATAAGGGGAAATATTGGTAAATCTTGTTATATTTACCACTTAGAGTAGCAAATAGCACTTACAAAGCTATAAACACCCTCAAGGGGAAGATCTTGGGGCTTCTAGTATGTTATACACACATAATTAACAGCTATAAAGACTTCACAGAGGCAAATGTCTTCCTAGGCAATCAAGTTGTATTATTTCCCAAGTCAAGAGTTTCCGCCTTCTTTTTGCACTTAGCGCAACATCTCAAGGCATGTATGAAACTTTTGTACAGGCTACTGTTGATTGTCATCATTAGCTATTCTCCTTTATCTTTTTCCTTCTGTACACAATTGCGCTTTCTGGCATTGTCTCTCGCCAAACACAAACAAGCTCCAAAGTTTTTGCTATATAAGGAGACATACTAAAGTGCTACTTCATTTAGAGGAGAAAAAGAGAAAGTTTTGCCCTCAGTCTGTAGGTTATGTACCAAGGATATGTTGCAGGTAACGAATCTGCCTAGTAGCACAACACTTTTATTGGCCGTGGGTGTGCAATTCAGTTCTAGAAGTGAGATTTTGCAGCAAATCCTGTAATTCACTAACTTGAGTGTCTCCATCGTTACAAAGAAGCAGTAGCTGATAACTTTGTGATTCAGGAGATCTGTTAAAAGATTTTTTATTTTTTTCTGAAAAAAATGATTTTTTTTTTCTGAAAAAAATGATTTTTTTTTCCTGAAAAAAATGATTTTTTTTTCCTGAAAAAAATGATTTTTTTTTTCTGAAAAAAATGATTTTTTTTGGAAGGGCAAAATAAACTTTGGTTTGCATGGAGTAGAGAACAATGTGTTTATTAAGGTCTGTTGTAAGTAGCAGTCATAAGATACTATGCTCCCTGGCCTTCCTAACCTAAAATTCACACCTTTCTTTGCTGGCTTTAGCCAAGATTCTACTTCATCTTAATTTTTTTAATCACAGTTTCCGGCAATATCTGTGAAGCAAAAATCAGGCTAACCAGGTTTTCCAAGCTCTCCTTCAGAAGGAAATTGCACAATGTTAAGACAGAGTTAAGTATTAACACAGCCTTCCTCAACTTGGCAGCCTCTCCATGTGTTGGAACCACAGCGCCTAATAGCAATAGCAATAGCACTTAGACTTATATACTGCTTCATAGTGCTTTACAGCCCTCTCTAAGCAGTTTGCAGAGTCAGCATATTGCCCCCCCCAACAATCTGAGTCCTCATGTTATCGACCACGGAAGGATGGAAGGCTGAATCAACTTTGAGCCGGTCAGAATCGAACTTCTGACAGTCAGCAGAATTAGCCTGAAATACTGCATTCTAACCACTGCGCCACCACTCACCACAGTGCCTAATGCTCGCCTATGATCAGGGGATGTGCTATTTGGACATTGTGGAAATTTCACTCTCAACACACTTGTGGAGGCTGTGATGATGAGGAAGTAAATACCAAGGGAGAGTGGCCATCCTGCAGCTGGATGGTACCATCAAGAACCATTGTAATATAGCAGTGAAGGTCTGGAACCAGGCCTTGGGATCATCCACGTTCAAGTCCAGATAACTTTGGGCTAGTCGCTCTCAGCAAAGTTGATCTCACAGGATTGATGCTTTCTTAACTTTCTAGAGAAAATGTGGAATGCAGCTTTAACACATAAGAAATAAATGCAGCCTCCAGCTTCGCCTCTCCCCATCTCTCAATCAGGAAACCGGAAAGGGAAGTTAATTGACCATCTGAATTGGGATGACTGTGATGTAGGCGAGTAAACCTACCCCAAACCACAGTCCCCAAGTGTTAACCACACACTTGAACCTACAGCCTGGTTTTAGAGCCTTAACCACCTTATGACTTGCAAATCAGGTCGGTGTAATAATACAGTAGCAGCCCACTAACCCAACATCTTATTAGGTGGCTGTATCTCCTTCCCTTGATTGAATAAACGTGCATTTGGCAAATGGCGATTGCTTGACAGCTACAATTACAGCTCAGGGATCCCATTACATTAACCGCCCCCCTCCCCACGCAGGCCAGCCAAGATACCCAGCATTATGGGATGGTAGCCAGTGCTGGACAGGATGGTGTTGGAAGAGAGAGACTTCCTCCTCCTGTCCTTTTCATTGAAAGAACAGGACTCCTTGAATTGGTTTGCCCTTTTGTTTGGTGTGGTTGCCATGGGGCTGAATGAGCTGCTCCTGTACATGTGACGTCTTCATTCTCTTGAGTAGAAAGGCTGAACTGATCAACGTTGGTTTCTATGCAAATACGAATACCTGCTGTTCTAGCAAGGTATTTGCGCCTCTCTCTTTTCCGACCATCCTGATCAGGGCAATGGGAACAATAGCCACAACTGGGCAAATGGAATAATAAAAGAATTCAGAGAAATGGAACTTTGTGCTGTTTTCATTATGGTGTCCACAGTAGTGATTTGTATCTCTTTTGAGATGAGCCACTGTAGTAATCTAGGCTATAGGACAGTGGTGGCGAACCTATGGCACGGGTGCCAGAGGCGGCACTCGGAGCCCTCTCTGTGGGCACACGTGCCGTTGCCCAGCCTTGTCTCCGCCCGCGACCCCTCCTTACCAGCAACCCCCCTGGAGGAGAGTCGCCCCCGAGCGTGGTGCACGCGGAGCAGCACAGCCAAGGACATGGCAGCCAGGACTCTGCCCTCACACCCCAACACGCACAGTTGATGCTGCGGGGCGTGGGCAGAGGGCGTGGCTGCCATGGTGCTGCTGGGCTGCCTGGGCGATCTGCGGTGGGCCCTGGAGGCGGTGAGTGGCCCTGCGGGCAGGCAGGGTGGGGCGGAGTGGGGGTGGGGCAGGGGATGGGGCAGGGGGCGGGGCAGAGGCGGGGCCAGTTTTGGGGCACTCAGTCTCTAAAAGGTTCGCCATCATTGCTATAGGAGTTGGCCTTAAAAGATAACCCAAGCAACAGTGACATTCCAGTGTATTGTAATCTTAATTAAATTAAATGTATATTTTGATATTTATAGCAATAGCAGTAGCACTTAAATTTATCTACCACCCGAAAGTACACTTTGGGTGGTTTACAACATCAGCATGTTGCCCCCAACTGTCTAGGTCCTCATTTTACTGACCTCGGAATGATGGAAGGCTGAGTCAACCTTGAGCCCCGTTAGGATCAAACTCCTGGCTGTGGGCAGAGTTTGCCTGCAATACTGCATTCTAACCACCAGGGCTCCTGGTGGCACAGTGGTGTATGTATCTTTAGAAGCCCGCAAATGAATGTTCAAGACCTAAACATGACAAGATTAAATCATATCAGGATAATTTCCTGTGTGATATTTTTGCATTCAAGTATCGGGGCCGTGAATCAGTAATTTTACATTTTTGGTTTTAGGAGTGTTTTTTGATGTCTAAGGCTGAAGATTTGGTATTATCAGTAAAAATGTAGGATGCAACTAATTACATGCCAAATCATCTTTGGAAATGCTCAGAAGTGAACCTATGTGCAAACCCCATGCTATGCTGTTGTCTTGGTGCCTTGGTTCTACCTGTAGCTGTAGAATTTTTATTTCAAATCCCTCTTGTGAAGTTGAGACCTTTAGCTAATCTATGTTCATTGGGTGTACTTTAACAGATCAATTCTGAGACAGATGGTTATTGTTACTCTACACTTTGTAAGTAGATACCAATGAGTTAGGTTTGACTCTAGAGCAGGGGTCCCCAACCTATGGGCCACAGCCCGGGACTGGGCTGCAGGCTGTTGGCCAGCGGGCCGCATTTGCGGGTGGGTTGCATGGCCCGTTTGCGCATGCGCGAAAGGGGCTGCTAGCCGCTGCAGGGTGTGTGTGTGTGCACTGCCATTCGTGCATGCATATACATACGTAAACCTTGCTCTCTTTTCTATCTTTATCATTCTTGACTCCAAAACCACACCAGTTTGTCACTGAATTTTGGCACTTTGATCTCAGAGGCCTCCGAAGGCCTGACCTTAAATATCAGATAGGCACCAAGCTGCTTATCTCTCCTTCAATCTGTAAATGCTGTGATTTCACCTTGTCTACCTCAATCAAAAAGAGTGTTTAAGCTGTGAAGCTGTAACCGTTGTTCCTGCCAAAATTAGCTATTTCTTACGGAAGCCTCACACGGGAGCCGAAACATTTGTAAGTGGTTAATATTGTTGAATAACTAGATGGAAACTTTCCTGTTTTATAAAAGTGCCTAGGGAGATCAAGAAGAATGAAAAACCACCTTCTATTATTATATTGTAAATGGCTTATATCCGTCCCTTAATGTATGATTAAAGGGGATGGATATCGTTAGTACACCATGATCCCATCTACCTTGTCCAAATGTACTGAACAACGGAAAAATCTGGCAATGGTCTGTGAGAAGGTCCTTGACAGACCGGAGGTAGAAGAGGAGAAGAAGAAACTGCAGAATGGGCAACAGACAGGTAAGAGGCAGCTTAGCCCACAAATTCAGACTTGCAAGATTCTGTTACTGTAACCTTGCAATAAAGTGTTAGTAGTCATGGTTGGTGCATGTTAACCAGCTCAAGGGACTGATATCAGTCTTGCAAGTCTCAAACTCCCTTCAGTGCCTCTTCACTCTCTTTTATAGTCCCAAGAAAATAGGGAGGTGAGATGTTTGCCTTGCGCCCGTTTCTTTTGTGGGCTCACCTACCTCTTATCTGACTCTTACCTGGTCTGCAGCTCCTCCTCTCCTTTCTCCTGTTTCCTAAGAACATCCTCAAAGACCATTACAGGTCCCTGCTTCAACGTTCTTAACAATATAAATTGTGATATGTCGAGAGTGGAGAAAATAAGAACGCACCAGGATGAATTAGAACAGAGGTCCCCAATCTTTTGGGCACCAGGGACCGGTTCCGTGGAGAAAGGTTTTTCTGTGCACCGGAGAATGTGTGGTTTTGTGTGCTGCCTACATCCCACAGATGAGGCTTTGCTTGTTTGTGCGGACTGGTGGCTGGCATGCTGTGGCTCGGTACTGGTCCATGGACGGTGGGTTGGGGACCCCTGAATTAGAAGAATGGTTATTAAAAAAAAGAGGAAGGATGCAAAGGAAAACTGCTAGAACAGCAGCAGGGACGGGAGTTAGCTTAACTATTTTAAATAGGACATTCTGCCTTAGAGTCCATCATGATTTTGATTTTGTGCACATCAAGAGTTATTCAGATGTGGGATGTTGCCCATCTGAATCAGTGAAGGCACTGTCAAATCATCAGTGTTGTAGGAGAGCCTTGCCTCTCTAATTTCGATTATGAATGAGAAGTTGGCAGTGGAAAATAGAATGTTTATTATGGAGTGTACTTTTTTAAAAGTTTTACTTACAAATTACAAAAAAAAAAATTAACAATACACCTAAACACACCAAATTAACAAAACAATATTTAAACATCAAGAAAAATAGTAGAAACCAAAAAAGAAGAAAGTTCAGAAAAAATAAAACCCAAACTAAAAAGAAGGGGAAAAAAAAAACCCACGTTATATATCATACTTATTAGTAATCTCTGGCTTACTAATAAATACCACAAGCCCTATATTATGATCATCACAAAATATAAAATATCACAAAACTTCTGCCATAATAGTACATACTGTTTTTTTTTCATTTGATTAGTAGAAAATATTGCCTTTTTCAAAACTGATAGATCATACACTTCTGAAAATCATTCCTTAACAGCTGGACTAATTTTGCTTTTCCAATTTCTCAATATAATTTTTTAACCACCTCCCATATGCTCGATACTCTTTCATTTCTGCTGAATAAATTCCACATATTAACATTGTTTACACAATGATTTTCTTCAGACTGAAAGAACTTCAAACAGTTTTTCAAACTGAAGAAGTTTCCTGGATGAGAAGTGAAATATTTTCAATATTTCAAGCAAAACAACAACAAAGTCCAGTTGACTATTGATCAACCATGACTTGGGTGATTGAGAACCTCCATAGACAGCTTGGCCTAATATTTGTCTTCTCCTGCCTTATCCTTGGGGTGCAGCACTTAGAATGCTACTCGTAGCTTGAGTTGGTTGGCCTCTGGCTTGAAAAATGTTGTGCATCTCTGCTATAACTGCTGTGCTGAAGACTGAGCTTGTTGTGGGTAAAAAGTGTACTCACCATACCTATATATCTGCTCCCATTCCTATTGCTGTCTGATGAAATTCAAAAGCTATTGGTGCAAATAAATCAAATTTGTTCTTCTGCCCTTCTCTTCATATTATCTACAGTATAAAGAATGTGCCTTCCAAATCTCTATGGCTTCGAAAGCTACTAATCCTCTGGTTCATGTTTTCTTCTATTGTAACAGCTTATAGTGTTGGAATAGGTGAGTCAACAGCTGTTTGTGACTGTGATCCTTGTGACTGACGGACAAGACTAGCCAAGGTCTACTGTATCATTGGAGACCTTGAAGCACATGCCACTGTGGCTTTCTGTTGCAGTACTTTAAATGTGAGAGATCAGTTCCTTTGAAGCTCATTGATCTCTTAAGTAGACTCCATACTTTTGAAATCCTAGAGAAGGTGAATAAAAACAGTCAAATAATAGAAATGTCACATTTTCCATAAGAGTCTAAGACAGCAATTACAATAAATTGTAAAAGAGGGTTGTTTTTTTCAAGCTGAGCTAGATTCGTGCTGACTTCTTGTACACATCTGTCATTTTCTTGATAACAGTACCCAGGTGGTTTTCCATTGCCCTCTCCTTGTCTCAAGACCTGCTCTTATTAGATTTTTTTTTCTTAGATGACAATGATGACCAATGTCATATTCTTGGTGCTTCTGCTCCTATTTTCTGTTATGCAGCTCAGATACAGGTAGAAGCATTTTTAGGTGTTGACTCCTTCAAAAGGAATATTCTGCTACAGGTTGGAGATTGATGGACAAATTAGCCGTTGAGGTAAAAGCTCAAACAAGTTCATTAGGCATTTCTATCTAACACGTAGTTAACCTTCAGGGGATGTCATGACTCTTGTCTCATGTTGCTTCTGGCTCAATCAAAGGACCAAGCTAAGTTAATTAAATATTAATAAAATAGCACATACTTCCAAGGCATTTAATTTCAAATACTGTTTGAAGAGGAAGACCTGCTGAGTTGTAAGACAAGATTACGCAAGCCAGTCAGTCCAAAGGATAGAAGATGTTGCAACTGCTGGTGGAATACAGCTACCTGAAACGCTTGAAAAGAGGTAAATCTATCAATGTTCATTAACTTTGGGTCCTTCAAAAGTTTGGAATGGGAGCTGTGTTTACCACCTTCATATTATATGCTGAAACAATCCCTACTTAATAAATTATGGAGCCAAAGAAGCTTGTAAAATAAGAATCCTTTGATCTAATATGGAAAGCTATTATGAAATGGCCCTTGGGCATGGTGTATCGGCTTCTCAGTTGTCATGTCTTGGATGAGATTGTCTTAGTTTGCACTGCAGTCTGTGCATCTCAGCCAGTTTACAAGCCGGCTTCAGAAAGTAGGTCTGTGCAGACTTGCAGAGAGGGAATGCAGACCTAGCCTATCTGTGACAACATGCAGCCAAAGGGGAAGTGACATTTGAAAGACCACTAAAGTCAGGGATCTCTGGCTTTGCCTGTACAAGCCCCCTACTCATCACCCTTATTCTGGATTAACTGCTTGAAGATATGCTAAACCATGGCGTCCATATAATGACAGTCTGAAAAACAGAGGTGAGTGCTCATCCAATTTGCAACCATTAGCTAAGGGTTGAGACTTCTGTTCAGCAGCCTGATACATTAACACATTCTGTTGGTCTACTGTGTAATTGTACTGCTGTGCGTTCCCACAAATATAACGACCCCAATCCAAAGAGGTTTGCAGCTGGATTTTGAATGCTTAAAAAAATAGGGAAGAGTGTTGTGATTCGCCTGGCATTTTGCTTCTCTCCTCTTTCAGCAGAAAACGGCAGAGAGAAGGCTAAAATTAAAGCAGATGAAACAACTTCCTTATTGCTGGATTGAATATTGCTTCGGCATGGTTCACTGATCCCATTCAATGTGTTGAAAAATAAATGGCTACTGAATTTTTATTTTTAAAGGAGAAGTACGTTTAAGTCAAACACGCATAGGTCGAGTGCGTTGACCGTAGCAACAATTAATCAGTTTATTGTTGTGACAATAGGTTGCAACCACATGCATTGACCATAATACATAGACTTTTGTGAGAATGTTTTCCTTATATAATCATTTCTCTGGCATTCTTAACCTCCTGGACTTGCCACCTTGCTATGGGTTGGTTTTTTTTTCAGATCAGAAAGCAGGGTCAGTCCAGGTGAATGTAAGTTGGGAGAAGGATATGTAATAAGAAACACAGCAGCACCCCGGTGAGATAATAAAGTAAATTCAAATAGTACCACTCAAGGAAATTCTACAGTTATTCAAGAATAGGACTGTGCAAAACTCTGTTCCTGGAGTGGACTATATCAAGAGCACTGGAAAGCATTCCTTGTTCTAAAAAAGTTATATAAGAAAAAATTATCCACCTGCAGAACAGCCAGTGTGGTTTGTTCTGGAAAGAAAATGGTACGTTCCAAGCCCTAAGAATGAGTTTTTGCTCTTAGTCAAGAGTATCTAAGACCGAAATAGAAATACATAAGCCTCTTTAGCGGAGCTAGAAATCTTTCAGGAAACTAGAAGGTAGATTTTGAAATTGAGCATGTTATGGAATCCAGCTTCGAGTAAGTTATTCCTGACAGAATCCAGGGCTAAGTATACCATGCATATCAGCTTTAAAGCTTATCAGATAATTTACCTCTTTAGTTCACTATTATTGATTTATCCATCAAGTCTGGTATTGTGTGGTAGCTCTTCACACTCTTCAGCAGAACTGTTTCTCGTCATCAGCAGCCAGGTTCTTTAACTGGAAGTGAAAAAATTGATACTAAGACTTCCCCCAAGCAGATGATCTGAGCTATTTGGAAGACTTAAGATCTGCTTCATGCAGGGCTGCTGGCCAGAGAGAGGAGCAAATTCCAGGCTCTTGATGATGCTGATGTGGGTTATGGGATGACAAGTGATGTCAGAATCTGGACTGACACACCTCTTTGCTATCTATTAAGCTGGTCCCTTTCCAGCCTCTGGTTTACAGTGTCTACCTCGCTGCTTCTCAAGGGACTTGTTTTCTCTCAGCACAGTTGTCTGATAGTTTCCTTGGCAAAGAATACCAAAGTTGACTCTTGGGCAGAGGCTGTCTTGCTGAACAAAAGGTGAGCTTTGACATTAATGAGCTGTTATGCAACACTGGCACCACAAGGTTTTCTCCTAGAACTTTCTAGGAAGCTAAAGAGAAGAATCAAGTAGTATTTCAAATAGTTACTTACATAAAAGTAATTGCAGGAGAGCTTGATAGAGCTCTGGAAATTGTTTTCGTAAGACGGATTAACTGGAGTTCCTGGCAGCAGGGAAAAAGGTAGGGAGACATGAGGCTCGGTGTAGGAATGGAGAAATTTGTGATATTATGGTGGATCTTTGTATCCTATCTTGAATTCTAAGGTGTCAGTGGATTTTGTTCATGTTTCGTTTTCCAATGGCAGCGAGATAGTGGCTGGGTTTATACCACATACTAAACTGATTTAGCTTAGCTCATGCATTTGGCTAAGCCATAAACCATTGCTATCATTAAATTGGCATTTAAGCACCAATTTCAGTTGGTTTTGAAAAGGAGCTGGGTGATTTAATGGTTATTATTCTTGATGGCAGTTTAAGACCATGAGAAGACATGATGGGCATCATATCATAACTCAACAGTAATTATATAACTAATACTTGGTGATGTGAATTATGTAATGTTAATGCAAATTACAAATGGTATGAATTACGTAAAACTACCCAATCCATACCATTTGAATGATGACACCATGATGCACATGGTGGTGCTTGTGTCCTTGGCCCCTCCTCCCAGGGACACATGTTTCAATACATGTTTACTGGAAGGTGACAGTAGAAAACCTTAGTGAGCTTCTGAAGTACATTTGATTGGCCATTGAATGACACATTATGATGCATCAATGCCTTGCTCGAGTTTTCCTCTTCTTCTGCTTTTTATCCCATTATATACAGTATTTATCCCATTGGATCAGTGGCCTAGTTAGGATTTTCTTGACTTTGACCTCAGATTCATCACCCACATCTCCAATTGCTCTATGAATTCAAAGGGGCTTCTAACTGTTTCATTTCCATTGACAAATGGAATCCCACAGAGATGTGTAAATGTGAACATTTATCTATCGGGTACTTGCAAGGCATGGCAGTGATGTGATTTAGCTCCGTGGACACTTTTGAATGCCTTCTGAAGACTTCTCCAATACTTCAAGGACGCAGTGCCTTTAGTTTAGCTTTGCTGTTCAGAGAAGAGTCCGCACTGCTTTGCAAAACCACTTCAAAGGGCTGTTTTGCTCAAAACACTGTCAGATGGAAGCAGCTCTTCAAAGCCCAGCCCTGTTTATTATCTGGAGTTGTTTTTTTTTAATATGGCATTGCTCATCACACATCCAAATGCGGGATTTAGTTATCATGAACAATTTGTAGCCTAAATATATCAATAATACAGGAAGCAGCAAAGGAAGTCACGGCTAAAGTGAGTTCTTTCTGTATTTTAATTAGTTTCCATCTCAGGAAATTGCCGTTTTCCTGCATACAATTTAATTGTGGGTGGGAGAGAATACAGCTGGAAGCAAAGAAAATTACAAGTTTTGCCTTTACCTTAAGCTGATACCAGGACTCTTGCTTTTTTACTATATTATTACTATAGTAATATGATTATTTAAAACAGGGGTCCCCAACCCCCGGTCCGTGGACCGGTACTGGGCCGCGGCATGCCAACAACCGGGCCGCAAAAACAAGCAAAGCCCCATCCGCGGGATGCAGGCAGCACACAAAACCACGCCCCCTCTGGTCCGCGGAAAAATCTCTCTCCACGTAACCAGTCCCTGGTGCCCAAAAGGTTGGGGACCTCTGATTTAAAATACAAATCAGTAATATAAGCTGTGGTTGATTGACAGTTCACCATGGAAAAATAATAAGCATTTATAAAAAGGTTTACTCTCATTGACAAAGAGGGAAAACAATCTCCCAAAGTCTCATAGGATCCCTCCTCTGCTGGGGAGATGTCCTTGAATGATCTGCTTTTAACAAGTATATATTTTTTTTCATAAATCAGTCAGCTTGAAAAGTAGCACATTGTAGTGGGAATCATGTATTTCCTGTATTTACATTTCAGGAACAGTGAGTTCTCTGTATCTCCCCGTGACCATTTTATGGGCAGTGGGAAATCCTGCTGCAAGGCCGGGATAAGTCTCTAAATATAGGTAGTCTTTGGCATATGACCACAGTTGTGACCAGAATTTCTGTCGCTAAGTGATGTGATTGTTAAGCAAGTCACCATGTGACTGAGCCTGATTTTACAACCATTTTTAGCAATAGCAATAGCATTCAGACTTATATATCGCTTCATGGTGCTTTACAGCACTCTCTAAGTGGTTTGCAGAATTAGCATACTGTCCCCAACAATTTGGGTCCTCATTTTAGTGACCTCAGAAAGGTGGAAGGCTGAGTCAATCTTCAGCCCCATCAGGATCGAACTCCTGGCTGTGGGCAGAGTTAGTCGGCAACATTGCATTCTAACCACTGTGCCACCACGGCTCTTACCACCTTTTTATGACAGTTCGGTAAGTCACATAGTTGTTAAGCAAATCCAGCTTCCTCAATTGTCTGAATTTTGTCTGAAGACAACTGAGGTCGCTAATGGTGATCATGTGACTGCAAGACACTGTAACCGTCATAAATCTGAGCCGGTTGCCAAGCGTCTGAATTGTAATCACATGACTGGGGAGGTAGTGCAAGGGATATCGCTTCGAGGACAGCTTGTAAGTCACTTTTTCCGAGGCCATGATATCTTCAAACCAGGGGTCTTCAAACTTGGCCCTTTTATGACTTGTGGACTTCAACTCCCAGAATTCCTCAGCCAGGCGTAAACAATCATAAGTCAAGTAAACAATCATAAATCAAGGACTACCTTTATAGTCTTTCTATGTATATTTGCCGTTAACCAAATGTGGAACTTCACAGGCTCCCTGCACAGGTTTCTGATCTGTTTTTGAAGGATAGCATCTCCTTCAAATATGCGTGTCCCGGAATAATGTTGCAGGATCCAATCTGGATTGGTCACTGGGACCAGAGTTTTAGTCTTCCGAGCTTTCGGACTCGTTCTGGAGCCCATCCTCAGGGAACTTCTCTCTAGCAGAATGTGTGTAACACATTCCAGAACACCTGTAACACATTCTTCTAGAGAGAAGTTCCCTGAGGATGGGCTCCAGCACAAGTCTGAAAGCTCAGAAGATCTCTGGTCTCGGTGACTGTCCCAGATTGGATCCTGAATTTAAGTCTCATTTATACATAATGCCTCCATAGAGCTTTTGGAGCAATAATCTGGAATTGGTTTGCAAATGGACGTCTTTTGGAATGCTTTACCAATTCTCAGTCTAGCCTATGACCCTGGGATTTTCTGGAGATCTTCTACTGAAGTAGTAACCTTTTTCAAAACTCCTTGCCTTTGCACCTAGATGCTATTTTTTCAAGAGACTGAGCAGCAGGGCGTATGAAATATTCATTTTTCAATCTATTTCTGCGAGGTTATTGGTCTTGGTGAGCCTTCACTAACAATTGCGACTTGCTTGACTTCACCTTTTTTCAAACTGTTCTATAGAGACATTCTGGCAATTATAACATTTGATTACCAAGAGCAAGGTCCTTCCAAAACCTGTTAAAACACTCTCCAAGCACCAGTGCAAAGAAATCTTAAAAAGCCTATTAGTGGGCAGGAAGGATATTTTATCTATATGCCACCACGTAGGAGGTAAGACTTGAAATGCCAAGCTACCGTCAGCAAGGAGTGCTGAAAATTGTAAATCCACAGGAGGGGAACACTCTTCCTTACTTTTTGTTGACCTGAAAATTGGAGTAAGACCTCGACACAGTGAATTTGAACAAGGATAGTGCATCTGCTTTGACTTTCAAAGAAGTGAAAATCTGAAGAAGTAGAAGCAAAGCCATTTATTCAATCGCAACCCTTAACTCTACGTTTTGTTTTCCTTTGAGTTGAAATTCTTTCTGCAATATTAGGTTTTCATTATTTGAAGTCTGTATAATATCTAACCTGGTCCTATTTAACGTGCTACAACGTATTAAATCTGTTATATCAAGATTTTAGATTTTAGCTATGCAAGTAGGAAGTGGGAATAAAATGGTGTTCAGTCTATAGTTGGTAATGTTTCTGATTTTCAGTATTTCTCCATGTAAACCAAGTTCTGCAAAGAGAAATATCTGAAGGAAATCTTATCCTAGCTATTGTCTGAAAACCTTTTGTTATTATTGTTACAAGAAGTCCAGTAGGGGAGTATTGAAAAACCCATCTTCAATATTGTGCCTTGCATTCTTTGGAGAATAGGTCAACCTATTCTGAAGGCAGGTCAAGAAGCAACGGATGGAAACTAATCAAGGAGAGAAGCAACCTAGAACTAAGGAGAAATTTTCTGACAGTGAGAACAATTAATCAGGACCTGCCTCCAGAAGTTGTGGATGCTCCAACACTGGAGGTTTTTAAGAAGAGATTGGACAACTATTTGTCTGAAATGGTATAGGGTCTCCTGCTTGAACAGGGGGCTGGACCAGAAGACCTCCAAGGTCCCTTCCAAATCCGCTACTCTATTATTCTGCTGGATATGTGTCTCAGGTTTTCTTTTTTCCCCCAAATTCAGTTTAGGCATTGCAAGTGGTCCTTAGCCGTTTGTGATTTTTGCCTTTTTAACAATATATCGTTTAACTTAAATCGATTAGTTTGTATCCAACATTAAATAAATCAAGGAGTTATGCAATCAAGCTTTGGATCAGCATGAGTTTCTTCCCACAGCATATTCCACTCAACTAGATTTTTTTCATGTTTACTCCAAACATAGTTTGCCACTGCTTACTAGCCAGTACACTGTGGCTTGCATTTGTCCTATAAATCAGATTTAAATCAGACTGGACACAAAATGTAGGTTCACAGTATCAATAACCTAGGAGACATGCAACTTCATCAGTTCTGTCCGTGTCCTCATATCAAATTATGTCCTTCGAAAAAAACCAAATGTTTGAAGTTCAATAAAGAATTCATTGCAAGGACCACAGTTCTGACCTATGGCTTAGTGGGAAGCTTAATTAATTGTGACTTAATATTCACATAACTTGTTATAGCAAAAGAGGCCTTGACAATCAAATAATGATCCCCAAACTCTATCACCTCCTTTAAGGTGTAGCATTTCATTGAACTACAGCTAGCAAAGAAAGATATTCTACACATATTTTTGTATGTGCCCAGTTACTGTTTTTCTATAAGAGACATCCCAATTTCTGAAGGATCTGAAGGATCGCTTCACCCACAGGATGCAGCAGCCTTAACATATTATCTAGAGCAGGGGTCCCCAACCCCCGGTCCTTGGACCAGTACTGGGCCGCGGCATGCCAGCAACCGGTCTGCACAAAGAAGGAAAGCCCCATCCGCAGGATGCAGGCAGCACACAAAACAACATACTCTCCAGTCCGCGAAAAAACTTCTCCATGGAACCGGTCCCTGGTACCCAAAAGGTTGGGGACCTCTGATCTAGAGTTTATAATTTTGTCTGCTTACAGTTATGGAGCTAACTCCCTTCTTGGTTTGCCCAATAATTATTCCTGCAAGCAATTATCCAGTAATCTCATCATGCCTTCATTTCTTTACAGTTCTAATTTATTCCATACTGACTTGCTTTCAAATGGTCTACAAATGGTAGACCATTTGACTGGAATGATATAAGGCTCCTGCCTTGAGCAAAGGGTTAGATTAGATGGCCTCTGAGGTCCCTATAATTCTATCATTCCAGCAGACATAGCAATTTGATGCATTGGTTCTTCTTCCTTTTTATTCCTTTCGAGATGATCTTTGTGTAAACCTTTTTAAAAACCCAGACTTTTGAATTTTAATGACGTGCAGCAATGACGTTTCAGACATTTAATTGATTCTCTAGTTTATTACTGCTTGCAGCAATAATTCAGTACTGAATTTAAAACAAAGTCCATCATACTTGAGAATTTGCTGCCATAAAAATTCCTCCTGTCATACTTATTCCCCATCCTCAAGTTTCTACTTATCTCTGATCAAAGAACATCTTGTACTGTTCACGAGTAACATGTTGAAACAATGACTTCTATTGCCTTGTATAGTTATTCCATAAAATATTAAGGTAGCCTGTCTCCACTCAACCATGTCCCAACTACATTGGACTATACAGATAGTCCTCGAATTATGACCACAATTGACCCCCAAATTTCTGTTGTTAAGCAGGACATTTGTTACGCGACTTGTGCCCCATTTTACGACCTTTCTTGCCACAGCTGTTAGGTGATTCACTGCAATTGTTGAATCAGTAACATGGTTGTTAAGTGAACCTGGCTTCCCCATTGCCTTTTTTGTTAGAAGGTTGCAAAAGGGGATCACATGACTCCAGGACACTGCAAGTGTTATAAATATAAGTCAGTTGCCAAGCATCTGGATTTTGATCATGTTGTAGGAATGCTGCAACGGTCGTAAGTCTGTAAAACATTTTTCAGTGCCGCTGTAACTTCGAATGGTCCATAAATGACCTGTTGTAAGTCAACATCACCTGTAATTCTTATCCCCTCCAACCCCAAAGGCCCTCAATCCAGCATTTTGGAAGAGTCTCACACTAGGCTGACCTAGGTTTATGCCCTGTTTATATTTATTAAGTAAAAAGGAAAACAGAACGTAAATTAAGGAGAGGAAAATCTGACAACATTCCAGAACTTCCTATAAATTTTCTAACTAGTTATGTAGTTAAGTATTACAATAATTTAATAAGTTAATACATCTGCCTAACGTGCAAGTGGCCCGGGTTCGAATCACAGAAGGGCATGGCTAGCTGACGAGAGCCAAATAGCTCGAAATAGCTATACTAGTCTCCCTTTAATTTGTTGATGGTAAATTTAAATTTAAATTTGACACACACTTCACTGCCTGTGAAGGCTCCTAGATTGGGGCTGAAAGGCGAAAGCGGAAGCAGTATGCTCCGTCCCATACTTGGGGTAGACCAGGTTGCCCTGATAGATGGGTCTCACCGGAAAACACTTATTACAATAATTCAAAGTCCATAAAAGTGGGCCTGTTTTTGCGGTTTTCTCATACTGTCAGTTTTAGATTGTGTTCAGCTTTTACAAGTCGCCATTTTGCTGGCCTGAGATGCTTGAGGATTACCAACTGGAAAGCTTCTTCTTACGCATAAATCTGCCTCCGCTCTTAGCTAACCCTGGCTGATCTCTGAGTTTGGTTGGTTTGGGTTAGAGCTTGAATCGTGTTCCTATTCATCCACTTGGTTGCTGGAAAGACAAGGAAGTTGTTTCCATAATACTGCCAAGAAAACTGCAAGGATTCTGTTCAATTTAACCTGAGGGGTGTTGCTCTCTTATTGTTCAAGTTCTTCACTTTCCTTGTTCCAGCTTATTTTCTGTCCTGTCCTTCCTCATATGTCATTGCTTGTGTCCTCCATTTCACTGCTGTCCACAGCTGTCCAACAGATGCTTTTTCTCAATCCCAAGAAAAAGTTGTTTTTTTCCTGAGAACTCTCTTCCTGGATATATATCTAGGAGCATTTTTCTCCTTCTAATCCTTCCTTAGACGTTCTTCTACCAGCTCTTTTATTTAACCCCTTCATACTTATTCTCAATGTTAGCACATTTCAAATGTGTATGAGTGAACTTTTCCAGGCTCATTTTTTTTTAATCCCTCCTTTTGTTTTCCTTTTGTCACTTCTCTTTTTCTCTATTGCATCTTTTCAATTTCAGTTTCCGTTCATCCCTGGGATCCCTCCCTCTCTAAAACTATGAAAATGACATTATCAACGATGAGTGAAACATCGTGACATCACCCAACCTGAACATCTGGAAAAAATATAGGGATGGTCTTTCCCAATTGGCTAACCTCTAAAAACGTTGATACTAGAACTGGCCAATTTCCTAGTCAGTGTCATCTTTCTTGGACCACTTAAACTATAGGTTGTCCTCGATTTATTGACCCCAACATTTCTGTTGCTAAGTGAAACAGTTGTTAAATGCATTTTGCCCCATTTTATGACCTTTCTTGCCACAGTTGTTAAGTTAATCATTGTTGTTAAGTTAATAACATGGTTGCTATTTGAATCTGGCTTCCCCATTGAAGGTTGCAAAAGGTGATCACATGATCCCAGGACACTGCATCTGTCATAAATACGAGTCAATTGCCAAGTATCTGAATTTTGATCACATGACCATGGGGATGCTGCAATGGTCATAAGTGTGAAAAACAGTCAAGACTTACTTTTTTCATCGTAACTTTGAACAGTCACTAAATGGACTGTTGTAAGTCGAAGACTACCTATATCCTATATTTAGGACTACCTATATCCTATATTTAGCCTAAATTCAGTTCCTCACTCGCCAGAAAGCTTATTCAGCTGTCTTGGACCACTAATCAGCTTTCACTTTATAATCCTGAGGCCCCAAATGTGATATTGAGGGATGTCAAAGTAACCATGGCAACTAACAGGCTTCTGTGCTACCTGAGGTTTTACAATTATTTTTCTTTTTTAAAAAAAGAAAAGAAAAGTGGATATGCTACAAAGCAAATATAGTCCTCAAAGCTTTCTTAGATGTGAAGAATGAGGGATGGTTGTAATCCATTGCTGTGTTTAGAGGTTTGCCCAAAAAACCATCAGAGTTTAGTAAAGTAGGCCCATAAAAGGATAATGTTTGGACTGGAGGAAATAGCAAGTCACTTTGTGGTAAATAAGTATTTTGTAAATCAGTGTTACTTTTTATGTGAGTCCCTCAGAGTGGTAATTTTTTTGGCAAGAATGTCTACAAATGGATGAGTGTTCCAATATTTGAATAGGTTAACCCCCACAAAGAAGAGGGGGATTAACCTATTGTCCTGAAGGCAGGACAAGAAGAATAGGGGGAAACTAATCAAGGAGAGAAGCAACCTAGAACTAAGGAGAAATTTCCTGACAGTTAGAACAATTAATCAGTGGAACAACCTGCCTCCAGAAGTTGTGAATGCTCCAACACTGGAAGTTTTTAAGAAGAGATTGGACAATCATTTGTCTGAATTGATATAGGGTTTCCCGCCTGAGCAAGGGGTTGGACTAGAAGACCTCCGCTGTCCTTTCCAACTCTGTTATTCTGAGTTTGGGCCAGGCTGTCTTTTTCAGGCCAGCCCATCTTATAGAACAGTGATGGCGAACCTTTTAGAGACCGAGTGCCCAAACTGCAACCCAAAGCTCACTTATTTATCGCCAGGTGCCAGGTGGGCATGGCCCACTGGGTGGGCGTGGCTGTGATGGTCATGGCAGACTGGGTGGGTGTGGCCAAAGTGTGCGTGGTCATCTCAATGTTGCTCGTGGGGAGGGATGCCTGTGGGGGCCGGGCAGGGTTGGGCGAGATCCAGGGAGTCTCTGGCAGGTGGGGCGGTGGGCAGGAGGCTCGTCCTGCGGAGTGAGGCAAGGCGAGGCAGGGCAGGGGTGCCATTGTCACAGGGCAAGGTGAGGCAGGGGCCACGGTGGCTGCTGCCTGACACCATCGGCCCCTGCACACAGGTCAGCGAGCGCATGGGGGCCAACAGTGTCCATCAGCAGCCAAAGCCTGCTGGCCCCTCAACCGGCACACTCTGGGGCTCCGCAGCCCACTGCCAGCAGTTCAGAGAAGCCACCTCTGAGCTGGACGGACAGCCGACAGCTGAGAAGGCGATGCAATGGGTCATGCCTGGGGAAAGGAGAGCATGCGAGGCCAGGAGGGATGGGATGGGGGGAGGAAAACCAGCTGTGCTGGGATGCATCTGGCCACATGGGACCTCGGCGAGTTAGTGGGTGGCTGGTTGAAGAGGGACGGTTGCCATCTCTGGGGCATGGCGCGCGTGCCCACAGAGAGGGCTCTGAGTGCCACCTCTGGCACCTGTGCCATAGGTTCGCCACCACTGTTATAGAAGTAGCAAGATGGGGATTACAGGAAGGGAGAACTCCTTGAATTGGAAACCACCTTGAATTCTTGGAGGGAAGAGGGTGGCAAATCAACCAACCAACCAACCAACTTATTCTCAAAGTCCAAAAAAGTTGAGTGCAGAGGTTAAAATCAAGGGCTGGAGGAGAGCAATTTTTTTTTTCCTCCGTGAGCATCATGTAAGAAATGCAAGGTGTAAATATAAGAAATCCACATCGAACTCCTGCTTTTGTCTTTCCCCCAATTTGAATCCCTCGGTCTCAGTTTGAATAAGGTTGAAATGCAGTTCTGTGTGGGTGTGTTTTTATTGTGGGTGTGTTGACTAGCTACTGACTTTACAACAACACAGCTCCACCTGTGTCGTCTTAAACTGCTTCCAGAGCTTGAATATAGGATTTGCAAAGGGCAGAGATTGTTCATGAGCGGCCTCCTGTGTGGAGACCGACAGTGGGAAAGATGCCGAAAAGCTTTGCATAATAAAAACTGCTGTATAAACGGATGATGGTGACAGCTGATAAGAGGATAAGCATTTCCATTTCTGGAATGTTTCAAGGTTGCAAAGTGAATTTCGTTTTGATCTTTTGCGTTGGGGACTGAAGTCACTCAGATTAAAAGTAATAAAAATCCTCGTGAGGAATTTATCATTTAAACAAATGAGACAGACAATTAAGGGGCTTCATATACGCAGTTAGGCCATTGCTGTATTAAATGGGAAAATATCAGATCTGTAGATTGGTTGGAAAAGGCTGAAATGTTCTGAGAGGACTACTTTAGAATTAATTAGAAGTTAGAGAGAACTGTTTGGAAAGAAGAACAAAAAGAAGCTCTCATTTTCAGTTCGGTGTCTTTTTTATTGGTTTTAAAAATATATTGCCTACTTTTTGGGACTCAAAGCAGTTTAGAATCAAACAAAAACATATCTGCATAGAAAACATAATATACGGTATATAATATAAAGAACCTTCCACTAGTTAACCAACTAAAGGCAGCCCTGATATGATTATGTCCAGTTCCTCTATGGCAGGGGTGTCAAACTCGCAATGTCACGTGATGTGTTGCGACGTATCGCAACTTTTTTGCCATTGCCAGCAATGGGGTGGGCGGAATAGCCAAGTTTTAAAGGTCGTGTGGCTAGGTGAGAGACAAGGTGTTGCAAAGTATACCTACAGTCACGGAGAAGACATGTCATTGGGCCCTCTGTTTCTTCACCTTGTGCAGGGTGCAGATCCTCAGTGGACCTTCTCTACAGGAATTCATAGGATGGGGTGTAGTGGTATGTGGGCACTCCTATTTAAGAGCACAATCACTGCATAGCTGTGACCCCAAATCCCAATTCTTAACAGAAAGTTCAGTAGGACCTCATAGCCCATGGTATCAAAAACTGGTGGAACTAGTAAAGACATACATCTCCCATCCTGGTTGCGGTAGAGGTAATACCCCAAGGCAACCATTCCTGTTTTAATCTCATGACTGGGTCTGATTCCTGATTTGAAGGGATCTAGACAATCTCTTTCCTCCAAGTTCTTCTCCAAAATCTTCTCCCGAAAAGGAAAGGCTGGAAATTAGCCAGTAGCTGTTTAAGTTGGCTGCATCAAGAGGTGTCCCCTGCAGAGGTCAGCATAGCTCAGATTTCCTTAATCAATGAAATGATTAATATTTCAAACAGGTATTAAATCATTTCCTTGAATCTAGCCAGGGATACCCTGTCCACGTGTGCAAGGTGTGGCATGAGTTGAGCTTCCATTTGTTAGAATTCTTGTCGTGGAGAGCCTTGGCCACATCTCCAGTCTCCACATGCTCAAAAGAATCCCAAGTAACCATGGCTTGTCTCATGACACTAAACAATGTGGTATCCAATATTGAAAGGATGCCAAAGGTTTTATCTGCAAGGGATTGTGCAGATGTGACATGGAACCTGCAGGGGAAACTTCACACTTACTCATCCCCAGAAGCAAATAAGCTACAGTTCTTTGAACAAAGCTGCTGGATACAAGTTTGCAGATACACCAAGCAGGGAGAAATACACATACTATGCCACTCTTACCACCACAAAATACTCCTGAGGAGGATGCCCTCCATTACCTGAAGTAAATGCCAGGTCTAACATGTATTGTTCCTAAGATCTGGGACAGACAGCATGGCTACCATGGATACTACAAGCTCCCAAGCCCTTCCAGATCATGATCTCCAGGGTTGGGAGACTAAGACGTAAGGGATTCACCACCAGCATTTTGATGACATCCAGGAGTTCAGGAAAACTTACTGCCAGTAATCAGGCAAGCTCATCCTGTCTCTAAAGCCTAATGCAACACAGAGGCAGCGCTTGTGTCCACAGCCGGAGTCTCGCAAGCAGTCATCACCCTAGCCCTGGTATCAAGGCCACCAAAGTCCTGATGGGAAAACTTAGGAGTGAGTGCATCCCTTCTCTTGCCCAATGAAATCTCCCTGATGCAAATCAAAACCACTTACTCCATATCACAGAGGAACAAAATCTTATTGAATACGACTCTGTGAAGGTTGAGGTCATGGTGAGGAGTTTGAGGTAATGGCAAACAGCAATACTGTACCCTGGCCGACAGATTGAGGCTGTGGGTTAGAAAGAGAGACCTTACCAAATTGCAAAAGGAGCATAGTGGCTCGCATGGTTAGGACGCTGGGTTGGAGGTTAGCGATCCTGCGTTCGAGACCCGAGTGCTGGCGTGGGGTGGGGTTGCGCTCCTGTCCTTCCCTCCAGCTCCTGCCAGGGACGTGAAAGGAGCCCCCAACTGGGCATCCCCCGGTCAACACTGAAGTCACCGGCTAATCCTTTCAATCCAGAAGCACTTCAGAGCTTCTGACCATAGCATTTGCTTATGCTACTAAATTGCAGGTCGTCCATCAGCTGGAACAATTTTCTCATCACCTCCCATTATGTCTCTCATGATTTGTCCCCATGGAAATGCAACCCACACCATATTCCACCGCCAGAGGCTTTCCTTGCTACCCTCTTCTTTCTACTTATAGCAAAACTACCAATTGTGTGGAATAGATGTTGGCATATCCACTCCTATTGTTTGTCTGTTACAATCACTACTACATGTTTTCCAACCACTGCCTACGCAGCCCTATATTGTAATTTCTGGCTGCTGGGATTTTCTGCGACATTTCCTCCAACAAGCCTAACCATGCACACAGGCTTTCTGCTGTACTCTGGAGAAGTTGAGGGCAGGTGTTAAAAGTGCTGACAGGATTTCTGTAGGCGAATCTTGGTAGCTTGATCAGTTTTGCCCTGCGGTTTAAGCTTACTAAGCACAATAATTTCTCAGAGCTGGAGGAAGAGGAATAGTGTGCAAAACAAATAAACCAGGAAAAAACCACTGAGAGAGACAGAGAAAGAATTGAAACAGAGGAAACAAATGTCAGGGCAGCTTCCATTGCCTCAGGAAAATAATAAGCTGAGCCAGTCATATGTGTGACTCTTTTTAGGAAGTAATCTGGAATACAGGTAAAGGGTTGTGGTTGATCGTATCTTGTTGGAGAACGTTGGCAGGTCAGAACATTTGACAGAAGGTGTTATTAGTATTCCTGGTGTCGGGTCACAGAAGTGCTTTAAGTTAGTAAAACCTTTGGCCTTTATGAAAAAAAACAAACTTGCTGCTGTCTTCCAGTTGTGTTGGGGCAATTCCACAATTCCGTGCGATATATAGAGTTAGAGTTTTCCATAAGCCTGCTCAATTTTCAGTGAATTGCATGAAATCTGGTCTGAATCCAAATGGGTTTTCCACATTTACGAGCAGATCTGTTCACATGTGAACAAATAATTAAACTCTCTTTTATTTCCCCCCCCCTGCCTTTCAATGACACTGTGTTTAGATGGGCTTAGCGTTTTATAAAAGTTGACTAAATACATTCATTTCTGAATGGAACTTTTCTGTGACTTCTTGATTTTTCTTTAAATGACTTTTTCCCCTCCCGAAGGCATGCTATGTGTACATTGCCACCTCTTTCTGGACTGGGATTAGACCTGTACCTAGACCTGTACTTGTGAAGCATCAAAGATCTAACACTTATGCTGAAGTCTTAGGAGAAAACGCCTAAGATGTTGAGCAATTAGCATTTATTTTAGGGCATCGATGCAACATCTGTCCCAAATCTTTTCCCATCTCACCTTTCTTCTCTCACTTCCCAGCCTGAGGACTTTTTCACCATCAAAGCTCTCTGCCTTTCCCTTGCAGAGAAATCTCAGAGCATTTCATTGTAGCAATTTCATTATGGATATAAATACACAAGATTTAAGTTTCCTTTTTTCCTCTGCTATTTTGAGTGAAACGATCTGTGGGGGAAGCCTAATTATTTCCTGTCGTCCAATGAATGTTTAAAAACCAGCCTTAGGAAATGGCAGTTGGAAACACTTGGGGAACAGAAGAAAACAGAGCCAAAGAAAGAAAAAGAAAAAAGGCTTATGGAATCAGATAATGCAACATGTCGACAGGGCCTTGCTGCTTAACGTCCATAGTTGGATCAAGGGAAGTCTCTATGCACAGAGTAGCAGGGAAAATAGACTTTTTAAAAAGAAAACACAAAGCCACTATTTAGATATGAAGAAAATATGAAAATCTTCCTTCTGGATTGAAGCTGTGGAACTGGATTTGAGGGACAAAGGAATTATTTCTAAGCCAAATATTAACTCCCGTGACACAGTGGTATCCGTTTGAACAGCTTCAGGAAGTTGCAGCCTCTGTTCAGTGTTGGTTCCGAATTCGAGATAATCACGATGACAAGGGTAAACAGACCTGCTCTTCGTAATCTCGCCAATGAATGTTACACCATGAGAAATGGATGCCCTGAAAGATGCAACACTTGACTGGTGATAGAAGGATGTTTTCCATTCTCTGCTTACAGCTCTCATGGGTTTTTTTTGTTTGTTTGTTTTTGCAGCTTCCAAGCTCCCATTGGGTGGCCTGAGGGAACTCTCTCGCCTGTGGGTTGATTGCCTAACATTCTGAGCGAGAAAGACATGGCAGCCTAAAATAGGTTTAACCAGTGGTGGGATTCAGCTGGTTCGCACCAGTTCAGTAGAACTGGTAGCTAATTTTTTTGTTGGCCAGGCCCAGAATGGACTTCGGGAAGTGGCATCCACACAGAGAACTGGTTGTTCACATATTTGAATCCCACCACTGGGTTTAACAGTGGCTTGTAAAACAAGCAAGAGCCCCCCCTCCCCCCTGCCTGAACCAGAACAGTCTATTTCTTATATATTTGTATCCTGCCTTTGTTATTTTATTGACTCAAGGCAACAGGCATATCCAGCATGCCTTCTTCTTCCTCTTTTCCCCATAACAACAAACCTGTGAGATTGGTTGGGCTGAGAGATTGTGGCTGGCCCCAAGTCTGCAAATTGGCTTTCATGGCTACAGTGAGACTTCAACTCACAGTCTCTTGCTCTCTAGCCTGGTGCCTTAACCACTAGACCAGGGGTCTTCAAACTTGGCTCTTTTATGACTTGTGGACTTCAACTCCCAGAATTCCTCAGCCAGCGTTCCAGACCATACCAGCTCTCTTCCATATATTTCATGCACCCTGCTTATTCTGCAGGTCATCAGCCTTCCCTCTGCATCTCTTTGTCCTCTGAAAACCTTAAGGGTGGTCTCTGGCCAGCCTTGCCAACCTGATTTAAAGGCATAGCTGGTTGTGTTATTCATTTATCCTGCTTGAATGTCAGCCTCTTTTGGCCTATAGTGGATCTCTATTACTGACGTTCCAATCAGACTTCCCCTCCCCTGATTTTTTTCAAGGCAAAATGATGATTTACAAATAATGCCAAAGCTTCTAAGAACTGCCTTGATGATTTAGATCAAGGCCCAACTCTTTCCATCCATGGGTTGCCATGGAAGCACAAAGACAGTGGCCTTTCAGTGTTTTAATTCCATAATCAGCTGTCCTCTTTCTAAACATGTGGATTTAATTTAGCTGCTGTGGCAACAAAACAGATGTTGAGGGGTTGTTCTTTGATGAATTTGTCTACAGTAACTTGACCATCTTAGGGCCTAGACTAGACTAGAGTTCTTCAAACTCCCAGCTAGGTGCCTTCCAGATACCTCCAATTCCAAGTCTCAGCAAAACTGAACCACAGGGCTATAAAACAACAACAACAACAACAACAACAACAATAATAATAATAATAATAATAATAATAATAATAATAATAATAATAATAATAATAAAGTTGGAAGGGACCTTGGAGGTCATCTAGTCCAGCCCCCTGCTCAGGCAGGAAATCCTATACCATTTCAGACAAATGGCTGTCCAGTCTCTTCTTAAAAACTTCCAGTGTTGGAGCATTCACCGCTTCTGGAGGCAGGTTGTTCCACTGGTTAATTGTTCTAACTGCCAGGAAGTTTCTCCTTAGTTCTAGGTTGCTTCTCTCTTTGATTAGTTTCCATCCGTTGCTTCTTGTCCTGCCTTCAGGCGCTTTGGAGAATAGCTTGACTCCCTCTTCTTTGTGGCAGCCCCTGAGATATTGGAACAGTGCTATCATGTCCCCCCTCGTCCTTCTCTTCATTAAACTAGACATACCCAATTCCAGCAACCATTCCTTATATGTTTTAGCCTCCAGTCCCCTAATCATCTTTGTTGCTCTTCTCTGTACTCTTTCTAGAGTCTCAACATCTTTTTTACATCGTGGTGACCAAAACTGGATGCAGTATTCCAAGTGTGCCTTACCAACTCTTACACTTATCTGTTCTTAGGTGAACATACTTTCAGTGATGTTTATGGGGCACCAGACACTGGATATTAGCTATAATGCTAAAGCAGCGATTAAATGCTAAATGAGTTTAAGGAAGGCATGATGCTGTTGGCGTCATTCTGAGGATTTGGAAGAAGGTTTTTCAAAATTACTGAATACCTACTGTATTTATTTTCTGAGATATTAAAAGATATGTCCATATGTCAGTATTGGGGCTTTCCTAAAATCAGGAAAAAAGGAGCAATGCAAACATGGAACCTCTAGGGCAAGCATGTCAAACTACCGGCCCACGGGCCAGATGTGTCACGCCGAAACCGTACCCACCCCATTGCCGGCAATGGGGAAAAAGTCCCGATACGTCGCGCGACGTCATGTGATGTCGCGAGTTTGACATGCCTGTTCTAGGGGCTTCAGAAAAAAAGAGATATAAGGGCCCTTTGTGGCTTGTCTATATAGGTTGTCTATTCTGTGCTAAAAAAAAGATGTACTAATATGAATAGTAATTGGAGCATCAAAATACATTTCCCACTCTTTTTTCTTATTTGACTCTCGCATGAACTTGTTCTTCTTGTCCTTTCTTTGTTTCTCTGCTATTTTGAGAGACTTTTGTTTGGGTTGCTTCAGATCTGGATGGAAGGGAGAGCATGGCCCTACATGAAGGGAATAGATGAGGTGCCGAGTGTTTTTCAGATCATCTCAACAACCTTCTTCAAATGTTCAGCTGAAATGGGCGGATGCCATAGCCATACTTACATTTCTCTGAACTCCAGAGCAACTTTACATGGAATCTAGAGCAGGGCTTTTCAACCTGTGGTACGCGTACCACTTGTGGTACATTAATGAGTGGCAGGTGGTACGCAGCCCTGCCTAGCCAAGTGTAGTGGGGAAGGGAAAGAGCCAGCGCAGGCAAAGACTTACAGTGAGAGAGCCCTCTGGAGCTGCAGATTTTACTTATGAATGGAGCCATTTGGGGAGGCTGCCTTAGCCGGGAGCCAGTACTTACATTTTTTTTCTTCCTTAAGTGCCGGCTGGGCTCCTTACTTTCCTTTCTAGCCAGTAGCTAATTCTTAAAGGGGAAGTGCCTTTTTAAGCTAGTTCACTCAGCAGCTTGTCTTTTCTGTCTCTGGAGGCCTTTCCTTGTTTGATCAATATATGGAAGAGGGAAAATATGGGGGGGTTCAAATTATTCCTTCAGAAGGAGATAGGAATGAGAAAAAGGGAGGCAAGGGAGGGAGGGAGGGAAGGAAGTCCCGCCTTAGCACTTGGCCACCAGCAGCTCTGCCATTGACTTTGCTTGTCAAAAAGTTGCAGAAGGGGATCACATGACCCTGGGACACTGTGACCATCATAAATATGAATCAGTTGCCAAGCATCCAAATATAAATCACATGACCCTGTTGCTGCAATGGTCATAAGTGTGAAAAATGGTCATAAGTCATTTCAGTGCAATTGCAACTTTGAACAGGTTTTTTTTTTGTCACCAAGTTTTTGACACCTTGCTAGGTGGTACTCGAATATTGCCATATCCTAAAAGTGGTACAATCGGTAAAAAGGTTGAAAAGCCCTGATCTAGAGGCCTGAAAAAACTAGATCTTGGATTACCTAGATAGATTTATTCATACAAATCCAGATCTTCTCCAGGCCTCAACCTGAATGTGTGGAACTCAGGGAGAGGAAAGGATGGATCTATTACCTTCAGTAGAATCCCTGTAATGGGCTAATTTTGGAATACCTCTCACTTAAAATGGACAGAAGGATATCGTTTACATGTTTGAAGGAGTCCCAGATTTCCTCCTGAACCTCAGTCTGTTGAGTAGAGTAAAAATTAAGTACTGTATATGCAGAGTTGTCTGCTTTGTTTTATTTTTAATTATACATGTAGTTTGATGTGGAGAGTAACATAAAACTGGAGCCGATACAAATAATTTCTCAATTTTTTGCAAGCCTTTTTATATTTATTGAGACGACACACTTCCTACATGTACTATTCAACAGATGGTGGCATTAAGCCAATTCTGCTTTTATTGGGCAGCCACCAAAAACTGAAATTCAGGGGTACAGCTGCTGCTTCCTAGAACTATTAAAATATTTAAAAAAAATGAATGGCAATCTTGGTGTGGGGATATTATTTATGTGAAAAATCACAACTCTACCTTTCTAAACATATTATGTCTTTCATGAATGTGATCTCAAAAAAAGAACAACACTCACATTGTTCCATATTTGGATTCCACATGTTTGAATGGAAGAGAACTATAAAAAGTGCATTAATGGATACATGTAGGAGAAGGAAGGGCAGAGCCTGGAGGCAAGAGAGGAATCAGCCTAGAGTACAGCTAGTCCTCAATTTACAACGGTTCATTTAGTGACCAAAGTTACAACGGCTCTAAAAAAAGTGAATTATGACCATTTTTCACAGCAGCCCTATGGTCACATGATCCAAATTCAGATGCCTGGCAATTGGTTTATATTTGTGATGGTTGCAGTGTCCTGAGGTCATGTGGTCAGCTTCTGTGACCTTCAGACAAGCAAAGTCAATGGGGAAGCCAGATTTACTTAACAACCGTGTTACTAACTTAACAAATGCAACGATTCACTTAACAACTGTGGCAAGAAAAGTCGTAAAGTGGGGCAAACTCACTTAAGAAGTGTTTCACTTAGCAACGTAAATTTGGGGCTCAGTCGTTGTCGTAACTCAAGGGCTACCTGTATCTACGTTCCCACAAGGGGTCTAAGTCCAGCCCCCTCTTGAATTCCCTTAACCCATATTTAGCACCGAAATAGTGCTACCTTTAGTTGACTAGATTCCTGCGCAATAGGCATGAGCAATAAATCAGTTTAATTGGAACGTAATGTGCATCCCTGGTCTTTTGCACCTGACTTTAAAGTCAAATCTTGCACAAATTACAAACACCGAGGAAGCCTCAGGGACTCTGGGCAAACTGTTCAATACCCTCATATTAATCTCCCAAAGCTTGGAGAATCTAACTACCAAGTATATACAGCATATTTCTCTAATCCAATTAATGAGACTTTACAAGATCTTACAGGGATCCTTGTAGCGTGTTCCTGGGTATCCTCTTGGTAGGAGGATACTCAGGATCCAGAGAGGGAGAAAACTAGACAAATGGTAAATGGGTGAGAGATTTTATGTGTGTATAATTAAGTTCCCATCTGTATATTATATAGTTCAGTGGAGAGACATTTATGCAGAAGTTGCACTTACAGTATATGTGGGTTTTGGGGGAAGACGGTTTTCTAGGAAGCTGTGTTTTGTTTGCATGAGTTGCAGCTGTGTCTTTGTTTTGCTCTCTCTATGTGTGTGCATGTGTTGTGCATGTGCATGCATTTGCTTGGGCCATTAAGACACCTCTGAAGACCTTCTTTGGGATTTAATGTGCCCTTAGGTCCACCCCTACACTTCACATTTACCTAACAGTAAGTCACTTTGAGTTTCATGGACTATTACTCATCAAGGCACAGGAAATTTCACAGTAATGATCTTTAATTAGTACAGAGTGCTAAATATGGCATCTTATTAATCCAGTTGCCTCTCTTGTGCCGTGAACAAAGCATTTCTCAGCCTGGAAAAGAGCTGAAAAACCCAGCTTGTTCTAGATCCTACAGACTTACCTGACCAGTTTAAATTATTTGCACTACTGTCCAGTGAATTTAAACAACAAATAAGGAACTTCAAGGGTAACTTCACCTCTGAAGAACACAGAGCATGAAATACTTGAAAGCATACTTATGAGCAGGAAAGTACTGCCTTTAACCACAAATTGCTGGCTTGCTTGGTACTTCCTGAATTCAAGGACACGCTTTAGGAATAAAGATATCATGACTTTGCCGTATTGGGCAAGTCAGAATCTTTTAAACTAAGGAAGCGTGGTTATTCTATTGTATTTTATTACTTCAAACCAGAATTGTAAAATAAATATCTCAAGCACAAGTTGTGCAAATTAAAGGTTGTGCCAAGGGAGTGCAATGTTGACATTATCGTCGATATACATGAAGGAATTCTTTTCTTTCTTTGATTTGATTTATTATGAGCCATTACAAGACAGATTTTTCTCCAGGAGGACTCTATCCCCAACCTAAGTGTTCAAGAGGTGGACCCATCACCGCTATAAATAAGTCTACTCTCCTTGCTGCTGTTGGTCCTTTTCATCTCTATCCTACCACCTTTCTCAGAGGGGCCTATGACAATTCGCCGTGGCCAACTCACCATCGCCACGGCCAGCTCACCACAGGACAACTCGTTGCTGGACAGAAGTTACACTAATGACAAAGAAATGGTGGAATAGAATCATTAAAGGAAGGATGCAAAAGGAGGGACAAAATGAAATGTGATCAACAAAAGTTAAAATAATTTTTTATTTGTTTTAAATAATTAAATAGAATTGTTAAATTGTTCCGCAGTGAGTTGTCCCATGGCAAGTTGGCCGTGGCGAGTTGGCCATGGTGAATTGGCCGCAGCAAGTTGGCTGTGACAAATTCTCCCATTCCCTCTCTACAGAGCTAAGTCTTTGCATAATATGTTCAAAGAAGGACTGTTTGAGCCTACTGCAGGTGTCTGTGCCTCAAATGAGAATTCTGGGTTAATTTCTTCAACGTTTGTTTTCTTGGCTATTGTTTAATTTACTAAGGTTTATATGCTGCTACAGTAATGTATGATTCTTCTGTGCCTCAATTGCCAACATTTTTATAACCCTGATCCAGCATTGTAAGAAATCTCAACTGGGGCTCCCTCAGTCCATTGTAAGTAATCTTCATATACGGGCAAGTTTAGATGTATAACAGAGTTGGAAGGTACCTTGGAGGTCTTCTAGTCCAAACCCCCCCCCCCCGCTCAAGCAGGAGACCCTATACCAGTGATGGCGAACCTTTTAGAGACTGAGTGCCCAAACTGCAACCCAAAACCCACTTGTGCATCATCGAGTGCCGGGTGGGTGTGGCCCATTGGGTGGGCATGGCCCATTGGGTGGGCGTGGCTGCGGTGGTAACGGCAGACTGGGTGGGACTAAAAAGTTCAATCAATCAATTCCAACTTTGCAAGATCCTTTTTTCCCACGAGAAGTTGAAATTGACTGATTGAACCTTTTTTTTTTTTTGCACACGGCGGAGGCCTAAAGCGAAAAGGTTTTATAAAACCCAGCTGAAGGCCTAGGACTGGGGCGATGGCGCGCGTGCCCACAGAGAGGGCTCTGAGTGCCGCCTCTGGCACCCGTGCCATAGGTTCACCACCACTGCCCTATACCATTTCAGATAAATGGTTGTCCAGTCGCCTCTTAAAAACCTCCAGTGATGGAGCACCCACAACTACTGAAGGCAAGTCGTCCCACTGATTAAGTGTCCTTAATGTCAGGAAATTTCTCCTTAGTTCTAGTCCTCTCCTTGATTAGTTTTTCATTCATTGCTTCTTGTCCTGCCTTCATGTGCTTTGGAGAATAGCTTGACTCCCTCTTCTTTGTGGCAGCCCCTGAGACAGTGGAACACTGCTATTGTGTCACCCCTCATCCTTCATTACATTAAACTAGATGTGATGCCAAGCCATAGTTTGCAAGATAAGTAAGGGATTTTAGGTTCTTTTCGTGACATGTGCACTGGAACTATCTTGCTCATGATTTTAGGAAATACCCACCATTTATTGAATGGTAAGCAATGTATTGCACCATGTAAGGAAGGGAACAAAGAAGTCTCTGAAGGAATGGAAAGCACTCATGTGTTCCAAATTCTTCAACAGCTTGTTTTCACTGCACTTTGGTGTTTCTTCTCCATCATGCTGTTACGGCTGCAATGCAAGAACTTTTGAGCATTCTTACGGTGACTGGGTATATACCATCACCTCTCAGCCTGAAATCTACTTATTTTTTCTTCACACATTCTACAGATAGTATAGTTAGCTAAATAGAATAGCAACCAGAAAAGAGCTTCATTTACATTGGTTCATCAGTAGCCAGGGCTTTTCAATCAGCCTTAAGAATCAACACATCTTAGCTTTGTTGATTATGTCAAATCATGCTGTAAAGCCAGGTTTTGTTCTTATTATCTGCCTTCCAGGTCATTTGACATCATGCTAAGTTGGAATGAAATACAATAGAGGTGGAGGAGACAAGTTATTCCTTGCTTTCTTCCAGAGTTGAAAGGGGGGATAGATTAATAATTGCATTTCACCAAGTTTATCACAGAAAGAAGCATCATAGTTGTCATTAATTTATTTCAGTAATAATACAGGTAGTCCTTGACTTAGACTGTAATGGAGTCTGCCCATTATGGTTGCAAATCATGAGAGTCATTAGGCGAGGCCCCCATGTGACCAAGACCCAGCAGGATGAGATGGGGGACAAGACAGGCAGGGAGGCTCCTGCAAAATCCCTGCCATTGGTCATAAGGGCAGGTGGATTGCCAAGCACCCAAGTTTTGTTCATGTCACTGTAGGTGTCTATGGAGATTCTCAGTCATCCAGGTCATGGTTGTCCCAAAGGTGCTTTTTTTTTTTTTCCAAAAGGCAACTGGACTTTCTTTATTTTCCTTGAAGATGTTTCGCTTCTTATCCAAGACGTTTCTTCAGTTCTGATCTGAAGAAGCTTCTTGGATGAGAAGCAAAACGTCTTCAAGGAAAAACAAAGAAAGTCCATTTGGCTTTTGAAAAAGAAAAAAGCACCTTTGGAACATGTGACTGCAGAGGTGCCTCAGCGGTTATAACCTGAAGCAAGGATCACAAGTCACTTCAGTGCCATAATAATTTCCAATGGTCGATGAACGTCGTAAGTTGAGCACTACCTGTAATCGGAAACATGCTTTAAAAATGCAGGTCTTCAACCAAATCATCCGACTTGAAGTATATATAGTTCATATGTATGGTTTCAGTTTCCCAACTGGCATGGCTCTTGTATTTTGGAAGCTGAGGGACGTACCGCTAGAGGTGCTCAGATTGGGGAGTCTGTCCCATTAGAATTATAAAGTGAAACAATTCAGAAACAAACTGGAGCTCCACTTTCTGACATCATACAGATTAAGTACTTTATAAAGAGTTCAGGAGATATAGTGGATGGGGTCCAAAACCTGGTCCACCATCACTAAAACTGTTTTTTGTTGATTCACGAAAGAGTCAACCCAACAGTTGATAGTTCTGCTGCCCAGCAACGGGATTAATGGGAACTCCCCAGAAAGATTCTCATCTTACTTTGAGAAATGGTACTTGTAGATGTTTCCCTTTTGAAATATTTCAAGCCAGGCTGGGTTCCCGACCTTGTACTACAGATTTACAGTTTGAAATTGTTTGTGTCCTCTCTGTTTAGCCCATCCCTGCAATTTCTTCTTGCCCTGGATAGAGAGATGACAAACTAAATGGCTGTAATTTTCTGACTTAATGTGCTATTATGGAAACTCCAAGGGCTGCTGGACTTCTATTCCAGAATGCTTTCAGCCTTATTTAGCAAATGATTTTTAATTACTCGAGGAAAGAGTGCATTTTGATTTGAACAAGAGCCAGCAGCCTTGGCATCGTGCCCAGGAGCTGAGCCATAAAATGCTCTTTGACTATTACTTGTCATGCAAATAACAAAAGAGATTTTAGGTCAATCGTCATGATAACTGCAGTCAGATTATTGTATGCACAAAGATGGAAAGACTCAGCATTACTCACAATGGAGGAATGGCTGGTAAACAAGGCAGAACTTAGCTGAGGTGCTAAATTATTTTTTTTGATTAGAGAAAAGACAATATGTTTATTGCTAACTGGAAATTCCTTGTATACTTTTTTGTGTGTGTGAAACAGAAAATGAATTTATGATTTATGGTTGTGATGAGTAGACAGAACGGATTATAGAAAGAAGAGAGTTATACCGTAACCATAGAGTAAAAAGTAAAGTGATAATTGTTATAATCATATAATTATAATGCAGTAAAGGAGCCACTTCTTTATAATTTTCTTCTTCCTTTTCTGCTTTTGGGCTCTTTCACTTTCCCCCCCTTTCTTGCACTTTTAGCTTTCTCTTTTTATCTTTTTCTTGGTTTACATTAATTGATATCAGTTTTTATCTTCCTTTTTTAAAAAACAAAACATTGTTAATTTTTTTTTTAAAAAAAATCTCATTCTGCAGTTGAGCTGTTCTGCCCTGATACAGGGTGCACATTGCAATGAGTAGCTAAAACCCATTAAAAAGGATTTTTCCAGAACTTCTGCACTCTTTATCTGTAACCTGGTTCAAATAAGAAGCTGGCTCCTTTTAAAAGATTGGCAATCAAGGGTTAGAGACCAGTTTCGTGCAGTAGTTAAGGTATCAAGCTAGAAACTGGGGAGGCCGTGATTCTAGTGCTACCTTAGGCACAAAGCCAGCTGGGCCAGTTGCTCTCTCTCAGCCCTAGAAAGAAGGCTACGACAAACCACTTTTGAAATCTTGCCAAGACAACTGCAGGGACCTGACTAAGCATTTGCCAGGAGTCAAAATCTGAGTTGACAGCATCCCCTACATCCCAAAAATCAATGGAAGGCTAAACTGGAAACCCCATAGATCAGGGGTCTTCAAACCTGGCCCTTTTATGACTTGTGGACTTCAACTCCCAGAATTCCTCAGCCAGGCACTGCCTGGCTGGAGTTGAAGTCCACAAGTCATAAAAGGGCCAGGTTTGAAGACCCTTGCCATATAGGTAGTCCTACAATAGCAGATTATTTACCATGGAGGGGACGGACCGTCGGAACTTGAAGTCAGGGTCATAAGTAGCCCCAAGGTAGGTCCGTCATAATTTTCAAGGGTTGCTAAGCAACCGGGTGCATGTCATGGACTGCCTGTACCGCTTGTCAGTAAAGTAACTCATGTACATCACCAAAAGAACTCCAAAAGCAACAGGTCATAGAAAAAAAAAGTCTTTTGCAATGAAGGAAGACCTTAAGGGAAATTAGGAGAGAAATTTTGATAGAGTAGTTTTTACTAAATTATGGCATAGAGCAGTGTTTCTAAACCTTGGCAGTTTGAAGATGTGTGGACTTCAACTCCCAGGATTCTCCAGCCAGCTATGGGAGTTGAAGTCCACACATCTTCAAACTGCCAAGGTTGAGAAACACTGGCACAGAGGACATGTGAAGGACACATTGTGGTGCACTGTGAATCATAACTCATAAAGATACAATGTAGGCATGGCTCCCAATGAAGCACCAATGATGATATACAAAACCCAAGTATTAATGAGTTAGTTGTCTTGGAAATTTCTATAAGTCATAAAAAGGCACACCCCAGTTGGATTACACGGGCTGTTGTGTTGTTTGAGACAACATTGAAATTTCAGTCTGCAGTGTGAATTGTGTAGCTGGCGGTTTTATTGAATAGTTAATAAATGCTGCCTTATTTGCTTGCTTGAATGGGACATATCACTCAATGTTGTGCCAGGCACTATACAAATTCCTAAAAGGACCCCATAATAGCATTCCTCTTTGCTTTATTTTGTGATGAAATGTGTACATAGTAACAGGGTTGAGAGTAGGCAAGTTAATCCTTGAGAAACTTTGACAATACTATGTACAATAAGTACAACCTTATTTGGACATACACGTGGCCCTTTATAGTTGTTACCTGGGCCAACAACCCAAACAAGAACAAAGATCCTCATCACCTCATCTTTAAGATTCATTAATGCATTCTATTAACCGTATTTTTTAGATTATTTTATCCCACTTTTATTATCTTTAAAAATTACTCAAGGTGGCAAACATACCTAATATTATTCCATCCTCCTATTTACCCACAACAACCCTGTGAGGTGGGCTGGGCTGAGAGAGAGAGAGAGACTGATCCAAAGTCACCCAGCTGTCTTTCATGACTAAGGCAGGATTAGAACTCAGTCTCTCCTAGTGATTGGTTCAAAGTCACCCAGCTGTCTTTCACACCTAAGGTGGGACTAGAACTCACAGTCTCTTGGTGATTGGTTCAAAGTCACCCAACTGGCTTTCATGCCTAAGGTGGAACTAGAACTCACAGTCTCTTGGTGATTGGTTCAAAGTCACCCAGCTGTCTTTCATGACTAAGGCAGGATTAGAACTCAGTCTCTCCTAGTGATTGGTTCAAAGTCACCCAGCTGGCTTTCATGCCTAAAGTGGGATTAGAACTCACAGTCTCCTTAACCTCTATAACAAATTGCTCTAATATATATCAAGATACATATTTGTAATACTCTTTAGTACTGTCTCCAGTACTGCTCAGAGGTATGTTAGCTTTTCCAAATAAGGACTGCATTTTGCTTTGAAGAGCTTTCAGAGGTGTCCACAAAGTATGGTCAAAAGAGACAAGATGGTGGCCATAACAGTATGATCAAGGTCTGCCCATTTTTTATGGCATTGCACATAAAAAAGAGGCAGAGTTTCAGTCGTGCTGTTTTGATTGCCATCTCGCCCTCGGCAGACATGCCTACATGGGGCTATGATTAAAAAAAAAAAAAAATAGACAGAGAGATAGCTCCATTTGATTTAATTGAAATTGAAAATCAAATCACATTCAATTCATCAAATGACATTAGCAATATTCAATTTTATTTATGAACATGTTGATTGATTTATATTCCCCATTGCTTCTAAGATTTGCACTATCACCACCCCCTTCTTGAGTTTTACATTAGACTATTAAACATTATTCAGTGACAGCTTTCAGAGGAATTCATGTAAGTCTGGGCTGTCAGAATCCTGTCTCTCAAATCGTTGTTTGGATGACCTTCTATATTAGTACAATTTCCTTCTCACTCTGAAAAAATAGCAGCCTTCAGAGTTCAAAATTATTACCTTCTGACAGGCTGGAAAGACCGGATCCACAGTGAAGGTCCAATTAAACTGATTCATTGCCACTCATGCCTATGCACAGGAATATTGGCAATTAACAGTTAGCAAGTGCTAAGAGTTAGATAAGGGTCAATGGAATTCAAGGGGGGCTGGACTTAGTTCCCTTGTGGCTATGTAGGGATTCTAGACTGATCCCTCTTTTAACTCCGCCCACAGGTTCTGCCACTCCTTTCCCTACATCTTCTTCCCTATTCCATGGGCTCCAAATTATCTTTATGAAGCCATGCTATTTTTCAGCCCAGTTTCACTTTAATAAAGGAACCTCTGTTTGCATAAAGCTATGTTGCACTCAGTTGCCCCATAATTATTTGAGCCCATTTCATGCAGCAAAGATCTGCTGCTATTCTGTGGAGATACCGCCTCCAACTTGGGTATTATCTAGATCAGGGCTTTTCAACCTGTGGTACGCGTACCACTTGTGGTACATTAACAAGTGGCAGGTGGTACGCAGCCCTGCCTAGCCAAGTGTAGTGGGGGAGGGAAAGAGCCAGCGCAGGCGAGGACTTACAGTGAGAGAGTCCTCTGGAGCTGCAGTGGCTGGGGAGAGACAAAGGGCCCAGGCTCAGTTCTGGCTCACCCTCCCCCATGAGAAAGAGGGAGGAGATGGAGAGTGGAAGGATTCTTATGTGCTTTTGTGACTTTGAAGTTCTGGGATTTGTGCAATGTGGGCTTTGTGTTCTTAAGGAGTGTTTGGCAATTTCTATTTGGCTGATGGCTCGTGTTAGCTTCTATTGCTCTGCTATTGTTAGCTGTAAGTTTTGCTGCAAGGGATTTTGAAGTATTTTTCTCCTGAATGGATTTTGCCTGTAGATTCTTTTACTTATGAATGGAGCCATTTGGGGAGGCTGCCTTAGCCGGCAGCCAATACTTACTACATTTTTTTTTCTCCTTACTTTCCTTTCTAGCCAGTAGCTAATTCTTAAAGGGAAATGTGCCTTTTTAAGCTAGTTCACTCAGCAGTTTGTCTTTTCTGTTTCTGGAGGCTTTTCCTTGTTTGATGAATATATGGAAGAGAAAAAATATGGGGGGGGGGTCAAATTCTTCCTTCAGAAGGAGTTGGGCATGAGAAAGAGGGAGGCAGGGAAGGAGGGAGGGAGGGAAGTCCCGCCTTAGCACTTGGCCACCAGCAGCCCTGCCATTGACTTTACTTGTCAAAAGGTTGCAAAAGGGGATCACATGACCCTGGGACACTGTGACCATCATAAATATGAATCAGTTGCCAAGCATCCAAATATAAATCACATGACCCTGGGCATGCTGCAATGGTCATAAGTGTGAGAAAATGGTCATAAGTCATTTCAGTGCAATTGCAACTTTGAACAGGGTTTTGTTTTTGGTCATCAAGTTTTTGACACCTTGCTAGGTGGTACTCGAATATTGCCATATCCTAAAAGTGGTACAATCGGTGAAAAGTTTGAAAAGCCCTGATCTAGATCAGTGGTTTTCACAGTTAGCAACTTTAAGATGTATGGACTTCAACTCCAAGAATGCCCCAGCCAGCCAATCCTGAGAATTCTGGAATTTGAGTCCTTACTTCTACAGGACACTCTAATTGAAAAAGGTATTACAGATAGTCCTTGACTCACAACTGTAATGAAACCTGCCCATTAAAGTCACAAGTAGTAACATATTGTCATAAAGCTGGTCATCTTGCCGCCAACCCAATTTTATGGTATTTTTTGTGTGGCAGTTGTTAAGTGATTGTCATGGTCATTAAGCGAATCCATTGTTCGCTAGGGGGCATTTTGTTTTGCTGAAAACTGAAAGGAAACATTTTTTGGCCAAAACATCATAAATCGTGGTCACTGGATCATGGGATGCTGCAAATGGCTGCTGGCTGTTAAGCGCCTGAAATGCGGTCACATGACTCGGCCTTCAGAACTTTGGAACCAGGTAATAAGTACCTTGAGAGGGGCCTGTTGTAACTTTGAACAATCACTATGCGGCCGGTTGTAAGTAGAGGGCTACTTTTATAACTAAAATCATAGAGAGCTACTGTTCCTTCTCTTTCCCAAAACACAATTTGTAATTCATTCCAAAGATTATATGCACCGTTGCCCAAAATAAAACGAATAATTTCATGTTAAATAATAGGATCAGCAAGGAGGGCTTATTTTGTTTTAGTGACAACCTTTTTATTGTGTGGTGGGTTTTTGGAGGCATTAACCAGACCGGGTTAATACAACAAGATTTATTGCAACAGAAAACAGAACTGGCTTAACCGGCAGAATGACGGCTATTTATACTTGCCGCTTCTAGGCGGTGACCAATCAATTCAAACGGTGTTTTCCCGCTCAAACTTGAACTTAACTTTTCCCTCCAAAACAGTTGGAGACACATTTAAACTAAAACACATTAACTCTTGATATCAATACATAACACTTTTATCAAAGACCATCGCTGGCTGTTGGTTGGCCTAACAGAGTCTCAAATAAAGTACAGGTAGTCCTCGACTTACAACAGTTCATTTAGTGACTATTCAAACTTACAACGGCACTGAAAAAAGCGACTGATGACCGTTTATCACATTTACGACCGTTGCAGCATCCTCATGATCAAAATTCAGACTCTTGGCAACTGACTCATATTTATGATGGTTGCAGTATCCTGAGGTCATATGATCTCCTTTTGTGACCTTCTGACAAGCAAAGTCAAATGGGGAAGCCAGATTCACTTAACAACAGTATCACTAACTTAACAATTGCAGGGATTCACTTAGCAACTGTGACAAGAAAGGTGGTAAAATGGGGCCAAACTCACTTAACAAACAGAAATTGACAAATCTTGATTGGCATCATTTTTTAGCAACTGGAGTAACAGTTTACATATCCAATATTTTTAAAGAGTACGCTTTTGGACATAGCTGGGAGCATAATGTAGCAAAAAAAAAAATCCTCTTAAACTTTAGCATGTATTGTCAAATAAAAATGAATAAAGGGAGCACACGACTTAGCAATTTTTGGGCATCCTCATTATTTTGAAAAACATGGACTTTGATGGATTTAAGAGCCATGTCAGCCAGGACTGAGATTTCATGGAACAGCAAAGCTTTGTCTGTAAATGTATTTATTATTTTGATTTCTACCATTTTGCTCTTCTGCAAGCATTCGTGAAAGCTAATTGTTTAAAAAAACATTTAAAAATAATATTTAAAATATTAATTAAAAGGAACATAGATGCTATTAAACCATTTGACCATTAGAATACTAGCAGATTTCAAGCCCCAGACTGGTTCAGCTAGCAAAAATGATAATGACCTCCTTCATGTGATATATTAAAAACCAACATGTTTTTTTGTTTTTAAACATGCTGTGCGAATTCAACCTGTTTTGGTTTATATACTGTACAGTTATTCACATTTGAACAGCCATGACATTGAAAAGTCACCGAGTAGTAAGAAAAACGTAAAGGCTGTTTTGCTGAATTCCTCAGGGGTCTGTGCTAAGCAGAGTATATTAAGTTAACAGGACTGGTAGATCAGTATTCATAAATTTTTAACAGTTCCTATGGGTGACACACAGTTAACAAGCCTTTAAAGGCGTAGTTATTCCTGAGAGGATCCTGTTATATCTCCCCTGATTCCCCTTATTGACTCACAGAAAATAAAAATCTACGTGACAGTTGGTTTTGCTCATTTTTAAACGGTGGCAATTTTTCATCTTTGTTAGCACACAAGGGGGATCTTATTATTTATTTATTAAATTTATTTGCTGCCCAACTCCCAGTGACTCTGGGCATTCTATTATTTAAATCATAACATAAGTGTAGCAATGTGATTGCTGAGCCCTTGTATATAAAAGAACAGCAGGATGTCATCAAGATACACCAAAACCCCTTTGTATAAATGGTCATGTAGTACCTGATTGATCAGCTGCATGAAGACACTTAGTAGTTAATTAAGAGAATGAATTTCAATCCAGCAACTTGATGAACTCAAAGATCTTCTGGAGAGATGCTTCTTAAGTACAGGTAGTCCTCAACTTACAACAGTTCATTTAGTGACCGTTCAAAGTTTACAGCGGCACTGATCAAAGTAACGTATGGCTGTTTTTCACACTTACGGCCATTGCAGCATCCCCATGGTCACGTGATCAACATTTGGACACTTGGGAACTGACTCATGTTCATTATTGTTGCGGTGTCCCGGGGTCATGTGATCACCTTTTGCAACCTTCTGACAAACTCACTGGGGAAGCCAAATTCACCTAACAACTGTATGACTAACTTAACAATTTAACAATTGCAGAGATTCATTTAACAATTGTGGCAAGAAAGGTCTTGCCCAGAGGGCAGGATAACAAACAATGGTTGGAAACTGACCAAAGAGAAAAGCAACCTGGAATTAAGGAGAAACTTCCTAATAGTGAGGACAATTAACCAGTGGAACAGCTTTGCCTTCAGAAGTTGTGGGTGTCAACGCTGCTAACATTGGATGTTCCCGCTTTGACAACTGATGAAAATGCAGCCATTTTCTCTATTCCTTTACAATGCTTTTCTTGCTTTAGAAATCAGGTGCAGCAGGGGGGGGGGGGTTGGAATGTAAGCTCAGCTAGTCATAACATAATGCTGTGGTGGGAACCCAAGGACAAGCTGATAACGTTTTGGCGGGCTGTGGAGCTAAGGAGAAAGCCCGCACTTTAAGCTAATTGGGGTGTGTGATTTATGACAATTTATTGGGAGTGGGAATTGCACTTTGTTACTTTGTATCAGGGGGAAGGGAATTTAGTTTCTGGGTTCAACTATATAGTGCCGATACTTTGCTTCCCGAATAAAAGACTCTTTAAGGAAAACAATGCCTCGAAGTTCTTTTGAAGGGTTTCATCTATCGGAACCATGACAGTGGGTGCTCCATCACTGGAGGTTTTTAAGAAGAGACTGGACAGTCACTTTCTGAAATGGCATAGGATCTCCTGTTTGAGCAGGGGGCTGGACTAGAAGACCTCCAAGGTCCCTTCCAGCTCCTATTCTATTCTATTCTATTCTATTCTATTCTATTCTATTCTATTCTATTCTATTCTATTCTATTCTATTCTATCCCGTAATTCTATTCTATCCCGTAATTCTATTCTATTCTATTCTATCCCGTAATTCTATTCTATTCTATTCTATTCTATTCTATTCTATTCTATTCTATTCTATTCTATTCTATTCTATTCTATTCTATTCTATTCTATTCTATCCCGTAATTCTATCCCGTAATTCTATTCTATTCTATTCTATTCTATTCTATTCTATTCTATTCTATTCTATTCTATTCTATTCTATTCTATTCTATTGTCTCATTTAGCAACAGAAATTTTGGGCTCAATTGTGGTCATAAGTCAAGGACTACCTGTACCTGGGAAGGACATTTGTAAACTCAGCTATGTTGTCTGATTATAAAAGTGTGAATATAGTAGGAATGATACATATTAGTTGGTAATCATGCTGATTTTGGAGGTAAAATAAAGAAGAATTCAGCAGGATCTGATGCTCACAATTGCTTCCCATTCTGACAAACACACTTGGCTGGGGGAACTGTTATTCCTTGAGATAGCAAGCGAATGCTATCTGGCTGTGTGTGTGTGTGTGTGTGTGTGTGTGTGTATGCATGCCTGTGTGTGTACATACTGTGGAAAATTACTTGCAAACCGTTATTTTGAAAAGGTCTCTGTTTTCCCACAGTCATAATTGGCTAATTCTGTAGGCTTTCATAAGCGTTTGTTGGAATTATTGTACGGAATGTCTAAAATGATTCTCTCTTTTTCCCATCCTTTCCCTGTTTTTATTCCCACAGAAGTAGTGGTGATCATAATGAATGGGCATATTTCAAACACCCATCCCAATGTATACGGAAATTATCCTTCTCAAGTAAAGTAAGTATTGTATACCTTCTGTCCTGAATTTGTCAAAAATAAAATGGTGGGGAAAAATACTTTCTTTGTCCTTTAATTAAAAAAAAAAAAGATACGTCCTACAAATAGTTGATATTTGAAGTGAAGTAAGTAAATTCTCTCTTCAGTCAAGGCTGATCCTTTGTGACTTCCCAATCACATCCATGTAGTTTTCTTAGCAACAGTGCAGAAATGGATTGCTGTTGACCACTTTCAACCTGGGATTGGCTGTCCCACCCATGCTGGCAGAGGAGGCATGATTATTCTAGCTAGCAGAGTCCAGAAAAGGGCCTTCTCTGCTGTTGCTCCTGCCCTATGGAACGTGTTGCCCCCCAGTGTGAGCTTGGCCCCAAGCCACGTGACCTTCCATATAAGGGCTTAAAGACTTGGCTCTGCCAGCTAGCTTGTGGCCCCAATGGAGGAACATTATAGTGGAGGTGATTGATCAATTAACAACATATCCCACCTCTTCCCCCCACCTGCCCCTCCGCCCTCCCTATCTGTAATTGGATCGCATACAATAATGCATATCTTTTATGACTGTAAGCCACCCAGAATTATCCTGTGGTAAGATGGCCTGGGAATGTCCTTGAGATCATTCTCTTATGTCTAACCCAGGGGTAGACAACCTTGGCTCTTTTATGACTTGTGGACTTCAATATCCAAAATTCCTGAACCAGCCATGCTGACTCAGGAATTCTGGGAGTTGAAGTCCACAAGTCATAAAAGAGCCAAGGTTGTCTACCCCTGGTCTAACCAGTTGTCCCTCAGGTTTTTATGATTAGCTAAGGTTGACGCGATGTTGCTCCTGAGCAAGTTTGGACCAGTTTGCAAAAGTTGTGAATATGTATGTTGTGATATATGATTCCACCTCTTGTGACTTTTCTTTGATAATATCTCCATGGAACTCAATTTGCAACGTAATGTATGGAAATGACTTTGGAGATCATCTAATTCAGTGTTTTCCCATCTTGGGAACTTTAAGGTGTGTGGACTTCAACTCCCAGGGTTCCCCAACTGGCTTGCTCAGTGCTGGAATCCATTGCTGTAGTATTCCTGACAGATGGCCATGATTAAACTCTAACAGTGAAAAGTAGAGTCCACCATCTCCCAAGAAAGTCTGTCCATCATTGAACAACTATCACTATTTACTTTCTGGTTTCTAGCTGGAAACTACTTTTTTTTTTTAAATAAAACACATTTTCCCCTATCTTCTATTACAGTTCTGAACAATAATGCCCACCTATAGGATAACATTTAAATTTTTAAAAATTTAAAAATTTAAATTTAATTTTTAAATTTAAAATTAAATATTTAAAGATAGTATTGTGTTGCCTCGCAGTATTTTTTCCCCTCCAGGCTAAACATATGTAATTCTCCAGTTGTTTTTCATACATTTTTTTTCTTTTCTAAAAAAAAAAGTGCATATTTCCGGTCCTTTTATCCACTATTTTCCCAGATTAATTTCTCATTATTGTACCTAATATTATATTCATTTAAACCATTTTATATTCTGCCTTTTCATTCAACTGAGGATCTCAAACGTATCTTATAACATCAGATAAAAGCATGTTAGTGCAATTAAAGATGTGTCACGGTCACAAGCAAGCAGCAAAAATATGTAAATCCCAGATATTTAATCAAACTTTTTCTTCCTTATTCCACAAACTGTGTATGCAAATATCATATTCTGCAGATCCACATGTACACTGTTCCTTTAACCCAGCCTTACCAGTTAGTTAGTGGCCTCCAGCTATGTTTGGACCAACATTTGCAGAACGTTTGTACTGATTGTTGTAGCCACAACACATCTGATACCAGATACTTACCAGGCTGTTTTAATCAATTGACAAGTCTTGTTGTTGTTAGTTGCGAAGTCGTGTCCGACCCATCGCGACCCCATGGACAACATTCCTCCAGGCCTTCCTGTCCTCTACCATCTTCTGGAGTCCATTTAAGCTCACGCCTACTGCTTCAGTGACTCCATCCAGCCACCTCATTCTCTGTCGTCCCCTTCTTCTCTTGCCCTCCATCTTTCCCAGCATTAGGCTCTTCTCCAGTGAGTCCTTCCTTCTCATTAGGTGGCCAAAGTACTTGAGTTTCAACTTCAGGATCTGGCCTTCTAAGGAGCAGTCAGGGTTGATCTCCTCTAGGACTGACCGGTTTGATCGCCTTGCAGTCCAAGGGACTCGCAGGAGTCTTCTCCAGCACCATAGTTCAAAGGCTTCAATTCTTTTGCGTTCAGCCTTTCTTATGGTCCAACTTTCACAGCCATACATTGCAACTGGGAAAACCATGGCCTTGACTATATGTACTTTTGTTGGCAGGGTGATGTCTCTGCTTTTTAGTATGCTGTCTAAATTTGCCATAGCTTTCCTCCCCAGGAGCAAGCGTCTTTTAATTTCTTGGCTGCAGTCCCCATCTGTGGTGATCTTAGAGCCCAGGAAGATAAAATCTGTCACTACCTCCATTCTTCCCCATCTATTTGCCAGGAATTGAGAGGGCCGGATGCCATGATTTTGGTTTTCTTAATGTTGAGTTTCAAGCCAACTTTTGCACTCTCCTTCTTCACCCGCATCAAGAGGCTCTTTAGTTCCTCTTCACTTTCTGCCATTAGAGAGGTATCATCTGCGTATCTTAGGTTGTTGATATTTCTCCCGGCAATCTTAATTCCAACTTTTGATTCATCTAGCCCTGCCTTTCTCATGATGTGCTCTGCGTATAAGTTAAATAGGCAGGGCGACAGTCTAGAGACCCACTATTTTTTCATGCCCCTGTTATAGATTTGGTCATGTGTATTTGTCATCTGTTCTCATTGTAGTAATGAAAGTCAAAGAACCATCTTACACACAGCAAAGAGGCAGATATGATAAGGAACTGAAGTGTTCACCCAATTCCTCAGCTCAGTCTTATCAAGTTACAACTGGAGGACTGACCCGGCTGCTTAAGTCCTCTGTGGTTTTCAAGAATAAAAAGGGATCAGATAAGATTGGGGGTGATCATCATTTGCGGTTGCGGCTTTGAATTCTAGCAGCTGAGTTCAAAGCTGGAAGAGAAACAATAGTTCATGCCAGGATTTGGGTAATGCTATCTCCAGAGTAAGAGAAAATAAAAAAAAGTAAAATAAAAAATAAATAAAATACATAAAAAAAGAAGGGTTCAACGTATTTTCCAAAGCACCAGAAGGGAAAACAAAAAACAATGGATGGAAACTAATCAAGGAGAAAAGCAACCTGGAATTAAGGAGAAACTCCCTAACAATGAGAACAATTAACCAGTGGAACAGCTTGCCTTCATCACTGGAGGTTTTTAAGAAAAGACTGGACAGCCACCTGCTTGAGTAGAGGGTTGGACTAGAAGACCTCCAAGGTCTCTTCCAGCTCTATTCTGATTGGTAGATAAAAAGAAACAACTGCCTTACTGGTTTATGTACACTTGGATGGATAGCAATTGATAACATCATATGCTATCAGTTGCTGATGGCAACTTCCTACTTTTTAGAAAACTGCCAGAAGATTATTTTTCTCCCTTTCATTAAATGGGGGAGAGCTGGTGATTTCTGGCATCTGAACAGATTTATAAATGAGACTGGTGATGTTTGTTGAAGCCAAAGCCATATGTAATTTATTTGTGTATTTCATGAAGCAGAGGAAAAGTTGTTTACAAATAAAAAATAAACAGAAAGCTGAGATTCTTTTTCTTTCAGGTATATGATTATTACATGTATTGTTTCTATGCATTTAACAGTACAAGCTGCTTGGCTTTTGTTTTTCTTCTTCTTCTGAACAACAGCCATAATTGTTAGAAGCTTTCCTTATACACAGAAAACAAGAACAGATGGACGTATGTGGGTGGCTCATGGTAAACTTTAGAATTCTGGCTTAGCAATTATGGTTTATCTGTATATATTAATTGGGCTTTAAAAGAAGAACTTCAGATTGTCTCATCTTAAACACATTTCCAAGCTGCTTAGAAGCGTACTCAAACAAAACTTATTTGATCTTAGCTTAAATAACCAGCATCAGTTATTTGTAAATTTATATGGAAAATGTCAAAGTATGGTCTCTATTATCATGAGTGTTGGGGGAGAGATTCTATTAATAGTTTCAGAATCTGCAAAGCTATTGTTCGTGACATATGGATGTGAATTTCTCAAGTTTATGTCTGGAAGCTAAATCGTATGATGAATGAGCTAGGTATGTCTAATCTATCAAAAAGAAAGATTAGCAGGGAACATGACAATTGTCTTCTAGTACTTGAGGGGCTGTCACAGAGAAGAGGGGATTGACTTATTCTCCAAAGCATCAGAGGGCCAGACAAGAAGCAATGGGTGGAAGCTTGTTAAAGAGAGTTCCAAACTAGAAGGAAAGAAAAAAATTCTGACAGTGAGAACAATTAATCAGTGGAATGGCTTGCCTCCCAGAGTTGGGGTGCTCCATTACTGGAGTTTTTCAAAAATAGATTGGACAACCACTTGACCGGGATGGTATAAGGTCCCCTTAAGTATGAGGTTGGACTAGAACAGGGGTAGGCAACCTTGGCTCTTTTATGACTCGTGGACTTCAACTCCCAGAATTCCTGAGCCAGCATGGCTCAGCTTGGAAACCTCTCCCTGTCCCCTCAGCATGGCTGGCTCAGGAATTCTGGGAGTTGAAGTCCACGAGTCATAAAAGAGCCAAGGTTGCCTACCCCTGGACTAGAAGACCTCTGAGACTTTTTCCAGCCTTGTGATTCCATGTTCTATGAAAAAAGTTATATAAAGAGCATCTGAAATCCTCCAATTATTTGATACATATTTTTCAAAGACAGAACTAAAAACAGATAGGCCCACTAGTTCTAAAACTAGCCATGTAAATTTTAAATATCATTTAGCATATAATAAGGTGGCTGTCTTAGTATTCTCTATCTGTTGGTCCTCAACATCCATAGTTCTCAATCTAGGCATGCCAGATTGAAGAAGATGGTCACCTTCTTTGAGAAGTCCAAAGGGGCACAGACTTCTCAAGAGCAGCCATTACTTTGACAACTTGTTTTGAAACGAGGAGGCTTCCAAACAGAGTGCGTGAAGTAGTTGTTAGGCAATCTAATGTTATTGAGATATTTGAAGTAGGTTTTTCGATTCTGACGATCTCTAGAATTACTTCTCACTTCATTCAGCATTTTTGACTGCTCCCCAACTCTGACTTCCTAGTTGTCTTTGAACCATTTAGAAAATATAATTTGTTTCAGATTATATCAGAGGAATTATAGCTCATTGTCCTTATTTAGGTTTCTTTCCAGTTCCAGATCCAAAATAATCTTGTCGCATAGTTTTAGGGCACATTATGCATCTATCTCTCTAAAGTTGGGTTGATCCTTAAATTGTCTGGTGATTGAGTCTGCAAACCCACTCATTTGCATATTTTTCTTTAACTAGCTGAATGGCAACATATAATTCCTAGTTTTTGGAATTTCTGCTCAGCAACCACTTTGTGTAGATTCCTTCACACTTGCTAAGCTATCCACATGAACCAGAAAAGGGGAAAGCCAAAATCCTTATATTCCTGAATTCTGTACTCAGTGCAATTAGTCTTTCAATTTAAGCTTGATTGTATATTGATTGACTTTTCTGGAAAAAAATGCACCTAAGCAACCTATTTCTTGCCTTGCAGTGGATATGGATCACCAACTTTTTCTTCAAGGGACAAGGATCAGAGTTCAAAGACAAGTGCAAAAGCTTTGTACGGTAAGATTCACTAGTTGACGCTGAGCTTATAATTGGATCATGAATGCAAAGTCTTAATTAAGCCAGGTGGGCTGAACTTATGGAGAAACGATTTAGAGCCATCAGCCACTGTATTCTATAGCATCTGTGCGTGTGTGACCTAGAAATTAAGTTGCTATTCATTTATCTATTTAACCCATGCCATTCTAAAGATCCTGCACTGTGTACAGGTAGTCCACAACTTACAACCATTCATTTACTATTGTTTGAAGTTACAACGGCATTGAAAAAAGCAACTTACGACCAGTCCTCACACTTACAACTGTTCCCATGGTTACATGTTCAAAATTTGGGCACTTGGCAACCACATGTATTTATGACAGCCAATACAATATGTTTATCATTGGTGACTTTCCCAACAAGCAAAATCATTGGAGAAAGCTAGATTCTCTTAACGATGGCAAGATTCATTTAACAACTGCAGTGATTCACTTAACAACCATGGCAAAACAGATTGTAAAATCATGAGTGGCACTCTTAATCACCACCTTTCTTAGCAATGGAAATTCTGTTCCCAATTGTGGTTGTAAATCGAGGACTACCTGTACAGCAAATATACAAAGCATATAGACAGGACAGGACAGGACAGGACAAGACAAGAGAAAGACACAAAGACACAGGCAACTTTTATTGTCATTTTTTACTGTGGCCACACTTGCACACATTAAAAGTGAAATTCTGTTGCCTGCTCTCAAAAGTGTACACATACATAACACATATAGACATGCTATATACATACATATGTATATATCTACACCCTTACATATAAATACATATACATATTAATCACTGTTCATCTTGAATACATAGCGGCAAGAGGAAACTTAGTCTACCTCCTTCTTCCTCCCATTCACAGGATGAGTGTCCATCCAACAATTAATTAGAGCTAAAGGTACATTAGGCCCACAACAGTAGTCTATCATCTAGCCCAGGGGTAGGCAACCTTGGCTCTTTTATGACTCGTGGACTTCAACTCCCAGAATTCCTGAGCCAGCATGGCTAAGCATGGAAACCTCTCCCTTTCCCCTCAGCATGGCTGGCTCAGGAATTCTGGGAGTTGAAGTCCACAAGTCATAAAAGCCAAGGTTGCCTACCCCTGATCTAGCCCATACCTCATATACTTCTTGGATGGGGAGATAATTCTCATCAGGTCTTCTGAAGAAGAATGAGACTAGATAGATGAATTTAATTTTGGCTAGAGAGTACTTGATTTACCCTGATGCTAGACTATATAGGGCTTTGTAAGTAACAACCAGGCCTAAATTGATCCTGGAAGACTTCTTATAAGCACATAACTTTGCCCCTTTTTCTCTTGATTTGATGTTAGATCCTTATGTGCATATAGATGAAAGTTCAAAGGCTGCCTTTTTATTTCCCAACCTTCAGAAATCTAGACAAAATAGAACAGAAGAACTAAATTGGGGATCTTGTGTACATTGATAGGAAACTGCTGAGCAGTCTTGCTAGTAGCTGAGTAAATGGATTATAGGCAGCTATCAAGGGGGGGCAGCTGTAGGGTTTTAAGGAGGACAAAGATCTTCTAGTTGTAGAGTGGATCGGATCTGCTGTTCAAGATCAACACCGACAAGAAAATTATGTATATATAGTACGCTATTCCCTTTCAGAATAAGCAACATTTTGTAAAGGACAGATAAAAAAGTAATGACTCGTAAAAGGCAGGAAACGTCAAATCAGTTATGTTTTTGTTGACTGCACAGTTTTTAGCAAACACAGGTTGATTTCTATTTGATCTGCAAACTGATCCTTATTAAAAGCCTGTGTCTGAACGTTGCATTTAATAAAGCTCTGCTTTCTTTTCTTTATTCTCTTTTCTTTGTTCTTTAGTACTGTGTGTGACAACCAATTTTTCATTGCAAGTCTATATGTCAACACTATTGCTTTGACATCTTCCCAAATGGAAGTAATCACTGGGTATATAGGCTTGATCTAAATGTTCCTTCTTTTCTTTTCTTTTCTTTTGAAAAATAATAATTCTCGGGAGCAGATGGGTTTTATTTCTTCAGATCGTCATCCAAGCAAAAAAACAAAAAAGGTAGCGGATGACAACAGGCTTTGCTGATCTGGTTGTGTGTGTACGTGTGTGCATGCGCGCACGTGCGTGTATGCATGCACATCTTCACGGATCTTTTAGGGGGGGAAAAAAGGCTACGCAAATGAAAAGATTTCAACATGTTGACACAATCAAATGCTTCTAATGTTTAGTAATGGATTGTTGGACACAAAAATGACTGAGGTACTTTCCAATGGGGCAAGTTTGTGCTTCCAAAATATATCTGTGAGACAGGAAAGGATGTTGATAGTGAAGCTCTTGTAAAGCACCAGTGAGTAGGTAGGGGGAGGTTATGTTAAGTCCTTTGTATGCCATACTTTTCAGAAAATAATAACCAAGGACGTTCTGTCCAGATCAGATGCTGTGACCTTCTGAACATAAATTGCTATCCCATCCCATGTTACAGAGGTCCCCAACCCAGGGGCCACAGACCGGCAACGGTCCTTGGCCTGCCAGGAACTGAGCCAAGCAAGCAAGCGAAGCCCCATCGGTGCATGCACAAGATCCAGGCAGTGTACAAAACCACACAAACACACACAGGCCTTGGAAAAACCTCCCTCCACGGAACTGGACCCTGGCGCCCAAAAGATTGGGGGCTATTGCCATACTTTACTGGAGAAGAGCATTATAGGGAAGAGAATGATAGCTAAACAAATCTAGGACAGTAAATTATGGAAAAAATCTAGAAGCTCATAAAATATGAAGAGGTTATGGCTATCTTACATTTAGAAAATGTGAATACCATCATTCTTTGGCAATTGGGAAGGTAGCAACATAGGACCCCTTAAGAACTGAACTAAAAAAAATGCTGTAAAAATATTTCTGATAGATAGAATGAACTAAAGAGCACAATATTCAGGTCGCATGTGACTGGAAAGCATATGGAAAGCATATATATATATATATATATATATATATATATATATATATATAAGAATTTCCATTGCTAAGCAAGGCAGTTGTTAAACGAGCCAGGATGTTGTTAAGTGAATCTGGCTGCTCTCATTGACTTTTCTTTTTTAATTAGTGAGCTGGGAAGGCCGCAAATGGCAATCAACTGAATTTTGATCAGGTCACTGTGAGGATGGTACATTGATTGTAAATCACTTTTTTCAATATGGTTGTAACTTTGAACGGTAGTTAAACTAATGGTTGTAAGTTGAGGACTATCTATATCTCACTGTCACTTACTGATGGCTGCCTGGTTACATCTACTCCCCAAGACAGGAAGGAAGTCATTTTTAGAAAATTATTATACCACCTTTAGTAATGGACATTCAAATGCTATCTATATTCAGTTTTTGTGATGGAAATTATTTTCACTAGGCTGTTTTTGTTTTTTTTAAAGTACCTATTTCCTGGAAAGATGTACTTCAGTTATATTATTCATCTAGGAGGAAAATGAAAATTTTAAAAATGTTGGACACGGTAAAATTCACATGTCAACAGAATTGTTGATGGGTTCTTGTCGTTGCCTTCTAATATATTGAAAGGAAAGTAGGACACTGTTTCCTCTGTCATCACCCATTGTTTCTCAGAGTATTGTTTAGTACTCTCCATTTCAATTATGGCAAATTTAATTTGGAAATATCTAGGAAAACCCTGTCTTTTGTCTACATGAACTTATCCTCCACTATTGACCTGTTTTTATTATTAATTTGCTATGATTGCTCAGGTGAAAAGATGTGATAAATTTAATAAATGAACTAATGGATCAGAAATAACAAAGTAAGGGTTAGGGTTAAGGCCTGCAGAATTGATGCTATAGCAACTGGTGAAAGAATCATTTATTAACTTTGCGTAGGCATGGATCATGTAATGAAATATGGCTAGAGTTCACTGAAAGGCTTATATAGGAGCATTTATGCATAAACAAACACATACATAACTGTGTGTTCATGTATATAATACACACACACACACACACACTCATATACTGCATATATAGGGGCGTGATGGCTCAGTTAAAGATGCTAAGCTTGTCAGCTGGAAGCTGACAAGCTCGGGTTCAAGATCTGAGCTCTGCGCAATGAGGTGTACATATACAGTATATATGTACAGACATATATACAAACACATATACACACATAGACGCATGCAGACAATGAATATATACTTTATAAATCAGTGTCTTTTGCTTAAAGTTTTCTCTAGTTGTTTGCTTAATAACATTTGATATATATATACATAAAAAACATACGGAAAACAGTTTTGCAGTATATGCTTGCTTTGTCAGAGGGTGAAATTTCGCTTCCTGGATAGTGGATACTGGAAATATGCTCCAAACATTTTTCCCACTGTAAGGAAGCAAAAAAGAATATATATTATGATATTAAACTTTTCAATTTGCAACCTTGCCCTTAATGTTAAGGCTGACTTCTCATCACACCCAAATTTAAAATGAGGCATGATGGTTTGTGATTCAGCATGTTATGAGAAATGCTATTGGCAGGTTGTGTGAATTGGGCATTCCTATTAAGCAGTGATATATGCTTTACATGTATTCGTTTGGGCACAGTATATTATGCAGGCCCAGCAACTTGTGCTTTGTTAATTCAGGATTAGGGTTAAGTGTGTAGTGTGATTTCAGATAAAATGGTAAAAGTGATTGGCTTGTGGTGTCATTTGCTTCTGCCTTTCCCCTCCCAAATGGAGTGTTATGTGTTATCTGTGCGAAGACTGCTATTTTCATTGCTTATGTAAAGGCAGTGATGAATTCACATCTAGGCATCTTGGGAGGCTGAGTTGCCCATCTCTGAATTTGGAGAGCTGTTGGCTTTTGATTAAAGGGCAAGAGGATATCTGGTAAATTGGCCCTTTAAATCAGTTTACAGCTCCTGTATATGAAGCAGTCCAGGGACTTTCTGAAGGAGCATGATGTGATGTTACTGCTAAAGCAAAGCAGATATCATTATAAGTTGTTTTCATAAGGCAGGCGCCTGGAAACCAGATGAAATCTACTCTGGAATCTGGTGAAAAAGTTGGCATGGAATGGAATGGAATGGAATGGAATGGAATGGAATGGAATGGAATGGAATGGAATAGAATAGAATAGAATAGAATAGAATAGAATAGAATAGAATAGAATAGAATAGAATAGAATAGAATAGAGCTGGAAGGGACCTTGGAGGTCTTCTAGTCCAGCCCTCCGCTTAAGCAGGAGAACCTATACCATCTCAGACAAGTGACTGTCATCATGGCTGATTTCACTTAACATACTAAGCCAAAACCATAGTAACCACTTTATGGCTGATGAATCAGTCCATTGTCTGAGGTTTAAATTTGAATCAGTTACAATAGATTTCAAGCCTGTTGAGTGATATTTATTATCTTATAATCTTAATTCAGGGATAAGCAACCGGTGCCAGCACAGATCCCCACCCATCAATATTTTTAAATAAATTAAATATGCTAATATCTTTTTTTCCCATTCTTGATAAAAATCAGAGCAAAGGAAGAATTATGCACGAGACAGCATCAGCAGCATTTCAGAGATAACACAATACCATGTGGAGGTAAGACTTCTTAAATTATTTTATCTTATTTTATTTATGTACATCAGATGTCCATAGATAGACATAGTTGGTTTTTCTATTCTCTCCCATTTTATTTTGTAAGCAACGTGTTTTGCTTTTTCAAAAATAATCTCTCCAAATTGTATAAGTACCTGCTCTGCTGACCCTTTGGTAAACATATATCTTCTTTTTTTGCCAACCTATCAGCACCTGACCACTTTTATTCTGGATCGGAAAGAAGCCATGATCACAGTTGATGATGGAATAAGGAAGCTGAAACTCCTGGATGCCAAGGGCAAGGTCTGGACACAAGACATGATTCTTCAAGTGGATGACAAAGCTGTCAGTCTAGTGGACTTAGAATCCAAGGTAAAGACTCAGTGATAAGGTTGACGTGTTGGCAGAGTTGGGTGAAGGTCTTAAGCGAGGTGGGGAAAAAATGGAGGACATTTTCAGAGTTTTGATTAGAGCTTGGCACATATTAACTGATGAAAGTTATCCAACCAATTTCTGAGCAGGGAAATTGGATTTATGGACAATTTCTTTCAATTTCACTAGGGAAGAAGAAATTCTCCAGCCTCTGATCCTTTGAAAAATTGTCAAAAGCTAATTCTCATTCATGAAATAACAATGAGAAACATGGGGGAAATCAGGAGAATCCATCCTTCTGGCCACCAGTTTTGTATTATTTTTCCTAACTTTTTTCCTGTTGACACATCTTGAGCCATAGTATATATGGGGGTACCAATATATTGGGGAGGCAAGAGAAGGATTTTAACCACGTTGAAGAATTTTGTGTCTCCCGCTTCTTCCTCCCAATTTGCCTTTCAGAATGAACTTGAGAACTTCCCCTTGAACACCATACAGCATTGCCAGGCGGTGATGAATTCATGCAACTACGACTCCATCCTCGCTCTAGTGTGCAAAGAACCATCCCAGAGCAAAGCAGATCTCCATCTTTTCGAGTGTGATGAAGTGAAGGTAGGGCAAAATACTGCAGTTGAATACATGGAGCCGGAATATATGAGGGTGTTTTTTTTAATTTGCTCACTTATTTATTTTGTTCCATAACCTTACCCTGCTGTCTTCGATCTATCACCTTCTAGACCTGCTGGATCTTAAATTCTGAGTTAGCAGGAAATTCTAGGAGCTGTAGCATCAGTGCACTAGGAAGATGGTAGGCGATGGAAAACTTAAATATGCCATTCATATATAAGAACTGAACAAGATCTTTTTCATACCTTGGGTATGAACAAGACCCATTAGGTCTACTTTAACCAATGCCAAGTACTGATGATGCTACCTAGTTGGGTAATAAAACAACCCTTATTTCAACCCTGAGCTACAAATATTCTCTTTTGTTGGTATGTTTGTCCCCTCAGAGTTCTAAGCATAGACATTATTTAGCATCCTGCTTTAATAACTGTTAGGTATGTCTTTAGCGTGTGAAGTTTGGCCATGAGGGTTCCTGCACTCTAGAACATCTCACCGCAGAAGGTAAGATCCACCCCCTCTCTATTAGTCTTCAAGAAAGTTTTTTAAACCTATCTGTGGAGGTTCCCAATCATCCAGGTCATGGTTGTCCCAAAGGTGCTTTTTTCCGAAAGGCAACTGGACTTTCATGGGGTTTTTTTCCCTTTGAAAATGTTTCACTTCTCATCCAAGAAGCTTCTTCAGTTCATGTGCCAGCTGGCATGGGGTCCTGAAGGAGAAGCTGCTGTCTGGAGGTGGTTGATACACAAATAGAGGAGGCACTAATTGAGGAGGCATCCCACCTCATCCCATCCATACCCCTGGTTTGTTTATTTATTTTTTTAGCTTGTTGCCATTTTTGTAATTTTAATTCATTTTTATATTTATAATCATTGTTATATGTCGTTTATCCTGAGGGAAGCTTCTCAGAGTCTCCTGAATCACAAGATGGGTGGCAAATACGTTTGTTTGTTTGATTGATTGATTAAATGATCACCATCAATCTTGCACAGTAATTGCGTTTGCAGGAAACTGATAGCAGCATTTATGATCATCCTTGTATAATTGATGAGATTTTCATAATATTAAGTTACACTTAATCAGCTTGTTGTGTGACACTTCAGGGACGTTTTGAGAAAAGCTGTTCTGAAAATGCTTGTAGTGGCTCAGTGACACATAAATAAAAGGATGATTAAACAATAGTGGGGAATTGATAAAGATGCTGCAATTGGAGACCTATTTCGGCAGTTTTCTTTTCCAGACAAAGCATAATGATATATAGATTTGGCTTTTAGAACATGACTTGCTTGCTGAGATGCTAAAGATCTAGTTGGCCATGTAATAATTTCAGCTCCTAAGCAGACTTAATATTCAAATTCTTATTTTTAAAAAGAATAGTTATTCTGCCTGTATTTGGAAATACAAATGCCTACGTTGTTGCTTATGGCCAATAATCCTGAATAGTGTTTGACTTCCTGCCAACCAGCATCCATAAATATTATGGATTTCTGTGCATAATAATCCTCCTGTGATAACTTAGTGTATAAATGAATTGGAGCAATGAGTGGCATTTGGAGTATAATTGAGCTCTGTAAAGAAATACAAATATTAAATAAGTAGATCTTTAGAAGCCAGTGGAACCCTTCCAAAATGAATGTGGAGGAATTCCTTAAAAGCTTGGTCAGCAATTAATTTTCCCAGAAGCCCATTTTGAAATGGAAGTAAAAGATAATGAATCACAGTAATGGGACTGATCAGTAAAGGATCTGGAACTCAGGATGGAAATCTTGGCAAAAGTATCAATCTCGTGTGCCACACTTGTAAAGAAGGCAAATGTATGCATGGAATCATTAGAATGTTAATTAAAAATAACACCTCTCATGCTTTTATATAAATCCGTGACTGAGGTTACACTCCCCAAAGGATTTTATAGTGATAAAAAGAGTATATAAAAAGAGGGCCAACCAAAATGATTAGGGAAAATGATTTTAGTAGTGGAATCTTTTACTTCAGAACAAAAACGGGACAAGGAGAGGCACGCTAGAAATATAAAATCATGAATTTTTGGTTGAGGGGGGGTTAGTCATAAGTTAGAACTAGGACAAAACGAAATGCTGAGAGATTCAGGACCAGGAAAATAAAGTAATTTTTTATATTGTGCAAGAAATTGATAGCCTCAGGATTTGGCTACTATGGCCTTGGCTTGGCTACCAATTTAGATTATGGTGGTGATGATTAAATTCATTTCACGTCTTTTGCTGCTATATAAACTCAAGATGGCTTTGAATAACAACAAAGGTCCTCAACTTACGACCACAATTGAGCCCAAAATTTCTGTTGTTAACTGAGACATTTGTTATTTTTTTATGTGAATGCATTAACACGGACACTGTATGACATAGAATAATGGGGCAGGGGGCTGTTGGCTAGCTCCAATAAGGCTTCCTTGTATTCCCATATTTTAAAACACCGAGCACATGCCTTCCAATTAGCTGGCATAGAAATTTGCCTTAACTGGCAACACGTATCCATTTAGCTTATTACACTTTGCCCTGATTTGATCCCCAAACTTTTAGACCGAGATTTTTTTTTTCCCCATCATTTGAACGTGTTCCTCTGAATTGGAATCATGCCTGGCTACATGCTGTGTGCTCTTATCACTGCACTCTGCTACCCTACCTATGAGTCCACTAACTGAAGGCTATAACTCAACCTGGGTAGGGAAAAAAAAAAAAAAAGCTTAGGGTAGCCATCTTGTAATGGTCTAAAATGTGAAAGGGAAGGTTTTTGCTGCATCTCACGTTATTTAAATTCCCAAATCATCTAACGAAGTTGATTGGCCACTGTTTCTGGACGGAGTGAAGAAAGTACAGGTGGAAAGCTGAGAGTTTTATGGAATTTTTCTGCTATAAGATACGGCGGCAGCTCTGCCTGTAAAGCCTCGGTGCATTCAATAGATGGCTTGCTCAAGCGTTCAGCAGTGCATCGAATTAATCGTTTCTGCTTCTGCTCAGGCTAACTTTCTCCATGAAGATATTGAAAGTGCCATCAGCGATAGCAAAGGAGGGAAACCAAAGCAGCGACTTGAAACCCTCAGGTAAAGCTGGAGCCTCGTCTTGCAACTCTTTCCTAGCGTTTCAGGCGGGGCGTGCATTAAGAAGCTGGTCGTGCGGGCCATAGATTTGGCCTGCGCAGAGTGACACAGATTCACTTTGATGAAGTGATTCGGGCTGTGAAGGGAACATGATTCGCTCTGATGAAGCGAAGAGATCAGCCCATTTATCTCGATAAAGGGATTCAGCCGGCCTCCAATTATTTCAGATCAGTGGTGTGGCAGAAGGCTGGCTTCAATTCTTTCCCCAGCGCATCGGCTGAAGTGCTTCCAGATCTGCACGTAGCTTTGGGACTGCAGGTAGCAATGTGTGCCAAAGCCACACAGTTGGGCACACTGAAGCTGCTGAGCATTTGCTGAAGCAACTCGGCATGGGAGCACTTCAGCCAGGGCTGAAGCAGCTTTGAATAGTGTTTGATCCAAAGTTTCATCAAAAGCTGGCAATTCTTCAGAGCTTCACACAATCCTGCTGTATGTAAAAACCTCCCGTAACAGAAGCTGTGGATCTTTCATCCTACTTGCTAAGAACTTGAATAGGAGAATATATTGTTCTCAGGTGTTGCGTGTCGGCTTCCTACCGGTGCCTGATTGGTCACATCAATAGAATGCTAAAATGAACAGATTTTTGATCTGATTCATGATGGCTCTTATTATGTTCTAGATAGGTGCAGAGGTAAATAATTAAGAAACACACTTGGGAGAACCCAGAGGTTTACAAACTTATTACATACCCCCCCTCTCCCTCCCTCCCTCCCTCACTCACTGCCTCTTTCCATCTCTCTCCCTCCCTCCCTCTCTCTCTCTCCCTCCCTCCCTCTCTCTTTCCATCTCTCCCTCCCTCCCTCTTTCCATCTCCCTCCCTCCATCTCTCTCTGTCTCCCTCCATCTCTCTCTCTCTCTTTCCATCTCTCTCCCTCCCTCCCTCCCTCCATCTTCCTCCCTCCCTCCCTCCTCCCCCTCCCTCCCTCCCTCCCTCCCTCCCTCCCCCCCTCTCTCTTTTTGCCAAAATAAAACAAACCCAAAAACTATCCAGTCAGGTGAAATAGGGTAATTGTAAAATGTATTGTTCCAATTCTTGTGTTATTGCAGAGGAGAAAATGGTTATCTGCTAAATAGCAGCTCTTGTAACGCTTAAGATTGCACTAGAACATTTTGGTACGGTTTCCACTTTGGGTTGATAAACCAGCCCATTTTCAGAGTTGTCCTTCCTTAGGACGTTTTCAAATACTATGTGGACACTTTCCCTGTTTTAGTCACAAGCTCTTTAAAACCAGTAAATCTCCACTGAAATTCCATTGTTGAAATTTGACGGACTTAAGCTTTTCTCATCTATTATTGAAATCTGAACTTCAGTAACAAATACCCCTAACATAAGAAGGTAGGAAACGTTCAGTAGTTAAAATAGTCAAGAGAAAGGTAAACATTTTTCTTTATTTTCGTTGTGCTGGTTGTGCTCATCTCAGAGAAGGTTTGTTTTTGTGATCACAAAGAGTTAGCACCAAACCTTGATACCTATTCAAATCAAATCAAATGGGTTCTATATTTTTGTGCTGAAATGGTCCTGCTATGGAACATATAAACTTTGGTGGCGCAGTGGTTAGAATGTAGTATTGCAGAAAACTCTGCCCACAGCCTGGAGTTTGATCCTGACAGGGCTCAAGGTTGACTCAGCCTTCCATCCTTCCGAGGTCAGTAAAATGAAGACCCAGACTGTTGCAGGCAACTTGCAAATAATGCTTCTTCATTATAAACCACCCAAAGAGTGCTGTAAAGCACTATGGGGCGGTATATAAGCCTAAATCCTATCGCTGTTGGTAAAACTCAGCTTCACCAAAAGGTGGTGGATGAACAGATGGACAGACTACAATTGATCGCTGTTGCTATATGCCGCTTCCGACGGAGAGGCATGGCAATACAAACTAGCCAATAATAAACATCTGAAATAGGAGATCGTGTTTTCTTGGTGTTTCAGTGTTATATCATTATTTTTTTTCCCTGTCTTAGGATGATTTCCAGATCAGAGAGTGCCATTCCTCCACCTCCCAGAGCCCCAGCTCCTGTCCCCCCAGGGACTGTTACACAGGTGGATGTCCGGAGCCGGGTGGCAGCGTGGTCCGCGTGGGCAGCTGAACAGGGAGATTGTGAGTATTGCTGAAACTTTGAGATGTGATTCAAAGATTCTGGGTGTTCTGCTCTGGCCATCGTTGAGCCTTGCCTTAGGGCAATATGACTCATTATCCTACAGTAAATGTCCTGGCAGAATAAATTGAAGGTATTCTACTCTCGTTTAGCTTATGTTCCAACAATTGTTTTAGTTTACTTTTTTTAAAAAATATTTTGACCCACGTCTGGGAGGTCACTCCATAAAGCAGACATGTCAAACTCGCGACGTCGCGCAACGTATCGGGACAGTTTTGCCATTGCCGGCAATGGGGTGGGCGCGGCTTCCACGTGACGCCTCCGGCCTGCGGGCCGGCAGTTTGACACCCCTGCCATAAAGAGATTAAAATTGGGTTTCTAGCAAAATAATGGGAGCATCATTCCAATTCATGTTTAAAAGATAGAAATGTTTGGATTTTTTTGCAAGAATATTAGCAAGACAGTGTGCTTGTAGCCTTAGCAAGCTAAGTACATATTTTGAATTGACAATAGGCTGCTATTATTTTTTTCAAGATGACTACAAGGTCCTTATGTACAATGGTTCCTGTATCCCTCCAATATCTGAGATTCCCTGGGAGGTATAATAGGACCAAGGGCCTCTTATCATGATAGTCCTCTAAATCAGGGCTTTTCAACCTTTTCACCGATTGTACCACTTTTAGGATATGGCAATATTCGAGTACCACCTAGCAAGGTGTCAAAAACTTGATGACAAAAAAAAACCTGTTCAAAGTTGCAATTGCACTGAAATGACTTATGACCATTTTTCACACTTATGACCATTGCAGCAACAGGGTCATGTGATTTATATTTGGATGCTTGGCAACTGATTCATATTTATGATGGTCACAGTGTCCCAGGGTCATGTGATCCCCTTCTGCAACCTTTTTACAAGCAAAGTCAATGGCAGAGCTGCTGGTGGCCAAGTGCTAAGGCGGGACTTCCTTCCCTCCCTCCCTTCCCTGCCTCCCTTTTTCTCATTCCCATCTCCTTCTGAAGGAAGAATTTGACCCCCCCCCATATTTTCCCTCTTCCATATATTGATCAAACAAGGAAAGGCCTCCAGAGACAGAAAAGACAAGCTGCTGAGTGAACTAGCTTAAAAAGGCACTTCCCCTTTAAGAATTAGCTACTGGCTAGAAAGGAAAGTAAGGAGCCCAGCCGGCACTTAAGGAAGAAAAAAAAATGTAAGTACTGGCTGCCGGCTAAGGCAGCCTCCCCAAATGGCTCCATTCATAAGTAAAATCTGCAGCTCCAGAGGACTCTCTCACTGTAAGTCTTTGCCTGCGCTGGCTCTTTCCCTTCCCCACTACACTTGGCTAGGCAGGGCTGCGTACCACCTGCCACTCATTAATGTACCACAAGTGGTACGCGTACCACAGGTTGAAAAGCCCTGCTCTAAATAAGGGGTATATATTCTGGGTGGTGTGACCCTGCTCTCTTTTTCCAATTCCAGGCAACCGTGTTGCATTTTCCAAATATGTAAAAGGTGGTGTTTCGTTTCAGGTTTCATAGGCTGGATTCAGGCACACTGTTTCATTCATTACTGAGTTTCCAATTCTCACCATAGATTGAATGTTAAGCTTACCCAACCACCTGTATTCTCACAAAATCCTAAGCCATAGTCATTACATTTTTCATACTTGGCATTGGTGGCCAAGATTTCATCAAAGCGATGGCCTTGAAAAATTCAAAAACTAAAACTTCCATGATACCCAAACCCACAATGTCTTATTGAGCTGGAAGAAGCTGCAAATCACAACACAGCTGGAAAAAAAAACACCTTCAAAATCGTGCATTATTTGTTGGCTGTTGAATGCAACAGACTTTCTTGTTTCATTCATAGGAAAACCAATCAACCTTAGCATGTTGTGCAAATATGAACAGTACATTTTTCAAATTGGTGGTCTAATCACAGCCACTGTGTCTCTCCCCTGAGGAAGCTTCTGTTCATCTCCTTGTTTCTTTAGGTGAGAAACCAAAGCAATACCAGGAGCATGAAGAAACAGCTGAAATGATGGCAGCCAAGATTGACCGAGATGTTGTAAGTGGCCAAAGAGATTGTTTGCGAGAGGTTTTGATGTTCCTCAAACTTGGTGGAACAGTTGATATTATCATTAAGTTCCACTCACAATTTTTTCTCCCAACAATAAATTTCAGGGCTGTGAAATAGGAAAACATTTAATGATGACTAATGTCAGAGCTGCCATCCTTTGCTGGATACTATGTTTTGCTAGATGCCAGTCTGCCATAAGCTATGGGGAGGAGGGAGCGGTAGGAAGATGGAATGTCAGAGCTGCCATCCTTTGCTCACAACTATGTTTCGCTAGATGCCAGTCTGTCATCAGCTATGGAGGGAGGATCTCTGGGAAGATGAGGGAAACCAAAAAGAATCTTCGTGCCGTCCTGAGACATCCCGAGACCAAGAACCTGGGAATGAAATTAACACCTCTCCATCTATCCAACCGTTGCAGGGACAGTTACCAAAACATCTTATTCTAATATGACTGGACAATGGAGAGATAGAGGGGTGGGGTGGAACGGGAAAGGGAAAGTTAACTAAGGAATCTTTGTGCGCAAACTCTTAGTTCTGGCTTTGCTCTACTGTAACCATTTGGCTTTTAGTGATCTTTAGTAAAAGTAATCTTTTTGCTACTAATGGAGTCGAGAGTATTTCTTTCCTAAGTGACCACGTCAGGCCAGATCCATCAACTACTACTACGCTCATTTATTCCAGAATTCCATCTGCCCAATACTTCAGTTATGGAGAGGAGTTTTAATAATCACCTGCCACTTCTTCCTTTTCTTCATGCTGGCTTCTGCTCAGCATTTACTGGTCTTGGGTGCTTCCCTGCCTCTTCCCTAATGAGCAACATGCCTTATTTAAGAGACTTTTATATTTTTTTCCCTCAGTCAGTTCCAGCATCTCCTGCTGGCCTTTGATTGCCCCCGTGAGGTTTTTATACTCCAATTCCATTTCATTACAGCTCTGGCCAGCAGTGGGAGGCAAGCGATTTCTTCCCAGATTGCAAGAAAAGTCCAACAGCAGGCAATATTGTTATTTGTGTTGATTTTGATTAAAACTGAGTTTTTCAGCAGTCAAGGGTGTAAAGAAAAGAAGGCGTGGAATCTTGATTTGCATAATTTCTGGTTAAGTTTGGGAAAGTGTGTCTGCTTTTCATGTTTTATGTTTACTAGGCTGTCTGCCCCTGCCATAATTTCTTCATAAAGTGTGAAGCAACCCTGGGATTCAGATGAGAAATACATCCCTCAGTTGCCTAGCAACTGCAAGGTGGTTGTCTGGCACCCTCTCAGAACTAAGGAATGGCTGCCTGGAGGGGGTTAGTAGAGGTAGGGAAGAGTGATGTGGAGGATTATAAGCCTGGCAAGGATGTGTAGAGCAGAGGCCCCCAACCTTTTGGGCACAAGGGACCAGTTCCATGGAGAGAGGTTTTGCCATTGACCAGAGGGGGCTGCCTGCTGCCTTCATCCCACAGATAGGGTTTCTCTTGTTTGTGTGGGCCAAGTTCTGGCATCCCATGGATCGGTGCTGGTCTACGGACCGGAGGTGGGGGACCCCTGGTGTAGAAGATATTAGAAGTGGAAAGACCAAGATGCTATATTAACTACTGACCAGTAGGAGGAACCACATGACCACAAAATGCCCTGCATAGTCAACAAGTGCAACACCTGAGGGTTCAACTCCCACTAAAAGGTTGGACATAGAGCATCTAAGGAGAACATCTATGTCTGAAGAGTTCCGCTTCACACAATAGGTTGGTGTAGTGTAGTGCTTCCCACTGGACAAGTAGCTAATATAACATCTGACGCTATTTAGGCTAACATAAGGGGAAGTGGTCTTGAAGTTTGTAGCACAAAAACAATTATGAGAGCATATTGAAAAAAATGTGAACTTGCAAAGGTTCTTTAAGACTGAGATAGCTACTGTATGTTCTACCTTGGTTTTCATATCAGAGCTTATCACAAGGATCTTCCCCAGCATCTGCCCTGGAAGTCTTTTGTCATGGTTCCAACAGATGAATCTCTTCAAAAGAACTTCGAGGCATTGTTTTCCTTAAAGAATCTTTTATTCGAGAAGCAATGTATCGGCACTACATAGTTGAAGACAAAAACTGAATTCCCCTCCCCTGGGCACAAAGTAGCAAAGCACAATTCCCTCCTCCAATTTACAGTCATAAATCACATTCCCCAATTAGCTTGAAGCGCGGGCTTTCTGCCCAGCTCTCCAGCCCTCCAAATCTTTATCAACTCTGGGCGCAATAACCTTGGATTCCCATGGCTGAGTTATTATTGTTATGACTAGCTGGACTCTCATCCACATCCCCCCCTCCCAGCATCAACAAACTCTAAAAGCGAAAGAGAAAAGATGACTACATTTCCATCTGTTGTCAAAGCAAGAACATCCGATGTTAGCAGCGTTAACACTTTTGCATGTTGCTGATAATCCTGGAATCATGTTCTTTTTTGTGTACTTAGGATGAACTGGGAACCTTTGTATACTTAGGGTGCTGCCACATGAATTGGGAATGCAGTCTGTGATTTATAGCAATTCCCTTTTGCAGATGTGGATTTCAGAAAAAGATCGGTATGGTGTGTGTGGTGGGGAAATTGGCCTATCGTTACTGATTATTTACTTCAAAAAAATTCCTGATAAATGTTCAAAGATCCATAGGGTTCTCACAGCAACAACAATTGAAAGCTTACTGCCTTAAATAGCAGCATGGTACAATTTATTTGTGGGTTTTTGGGTTTCCTTTGTTTTGTGCTTTCAAGTCAGTTTTTGAATCCTGGACAAGTTCCTGCAGTTTTCTCTGCAGGATGTCAGAAGTAGTTTGCCATATCCTCCTTCCCAAGTGGCTGGCCCAAGGTCACCTAGCTGGCTTTGTGTCTAAGGCAGGAATAGAACTCATGATCTCCCAGATCCTCGCCTGATGCCTTATTATTATTACGGTTGGCTGGTTGCAAAGTCAGCCAGATGTTTAGACTGGATTTGGCATTTTTATCCACCTATTGAGTCCTTCCCAAGGACCTGGGATAGGCAGATGTTTGTTGTTAAAGGGACCATCGCAGGATGTAAGTTGTTCCAAGTAAAACATGCTTTTTGCAATTGATTAATGATGGTTTCTATCAGTGTTGATGGTATTCAAGTTGTTCTGGGATTACACCTATTGCTATTGGTACTATCTTTGCTCATTAATAATATTATTTACTCACTGGAGAAGAGCCTAATGCTGGGAAAGATAGAGGGCAATAGAAGAAGGGGATGACAGAGAATGAGGTGGCTGGATGAAGTCACTGAAGCAGTAGGCATGAGCTTAAATGGACTCCAGAAGATGGTAGAGGACAGGAAGGCCTGGAGGAATGTTGTCCATGGGGTTGCGATGGGTTGGACACGACTTCGCAACTAACAACAACAACAATATTATTGAAGAACTTGAAGAAGTTAATTGTTGTTACTGACCATTTTGTTAGGATTACAGGGAATGTTTTCCCTACCAACTCCTCTTCCCCCTCCATTTTATTGTCATAACAACTTCCTTAGCTATTAAAAAATAACATTCAAGATAATGCACATTGTGCTTCCTGGATGATCTAAAGATGAACATAAGCCTGCTCAGCCAATTAGGACCTTCTGGATTTAGGAATAAGGAAGAGTGCCCATCAAGGGCTTGCCAACACCCCCCCCCCCAACAGTTTTAGCCTAGTTGACCGTTATATTTTAACAATATCTGGAGGGCTACACATCCTCTCTCCTCCTCTGACCTTTATCCTACTAAGGGTCATGAATCAGAAAAGGAGGTTGATAGAGTAAGGCTGAGATAGCTATTTGGACCCTATAGAAACTTAATTCGGGATCGAATGAAAAGAAAGAAGGCGGAGTAGTAACTTTAAGACTATATTTGGATGTACCATGGGACTGGCCCTCAACATCTCTCTGTACTAAGAGCTAAAAATACTTTAAGTGGATCCAGACTCTCATTTCATAATCGTGGGGGGGGGGGAGGAACTAGAGCAGAAATAGTTTTATAAGTTCATAATTGCTTGCTATAAGATAAGGCTAAAAAAAGGTTTCCCTAGCACTCCAGAAAGAACAAAGTTAAGCCAAGATCTTGTGTGGGAAGACCTTACTCAAATAATCGTGCTCCAATCTTTACCGAGCACAGAGCATTTACTGATGCTAGCTTGAGAACAAAAGGGGAAACATAGACCCAAGTGATATGGTAATATCAGCCTATTCATTTTACAAAGCGTTAATTTTTTGTAGATAAACGCTCAGGTTCTCTGCAGTGGTTCCCATTCTTCGTAACTAACAATACAACATTTTGGGTGACGTTTCTTAAATTCATAAATGACACCCACTGTCTATTTCCTTTAGCAAATCCTGAATCATATTCTGGATGACATTGAATATTTTGTCACCAAGCTTCAAAAAGCAGCAGAAGCTTTTTCAGAACTTTCAAAGCGGAAGAAAAGCAAGAAAAATAAGAAGAAAGGACCAGGTGGTAAGAATCAAAACCATTTCTTTTTTCAGTAGTTTTCTGATCACATTTCACTCGCTGAACGGTTGAGAGTTCCTCTATTCAGTTAAATAAGTCGTTGCATTGGACAGAGCTCAACAGACTTTACCATTCAGTCATTATCTGTTTGTTACACTCCAGTCATGTTTTGGGCCATATTTATGTTTAATGTTTGGCTAATGTTGAAAAGAACAGGCAGCTGATCTTTTCTCTATTCATTCGTTTGCATACATGTTCAGTAGAACAAAGAAAAGAGTATGAATCAACATTTAAAAAAATGGAATTTCAGTAAGGCAGCCATCTTGAGTCAATTAATTCTTTTGTCTGGATTAAGGGTGTGTTAGTTTGGAGTATGAAATCTTGTGAAATGTTCCATTTCAAGTGCAAAATGGGCTCTTTCAAGTGTTTTGGAAGTATTTTTTTCAGCCGGGAACAGAGATTATTATCTCTTTCAAACTCTACATTTTCAAAAATGTTTGAAACAGCCCATCACATGCTTGTGTTTCCTGCTCTTGAAGTGGGATTTGCAAAAATATTCAGAACAAAATAATTTGCATCTTGATATATTAGGCATTTTCCCCCATGTGTGTGTGAGAGAGACAGCCAGTGTGGTATTGTGGTTAAGGAACCACTGGTGTGGGAGCCCTGGTGGTGCAGTGGCTAGAATGCAGTATTGCAGGTAAACTCTGCCTACAGCCTGGAGTTCGATCCTAACAGGGCTCAAGGTTGACACAACCTTCCATCCTTCTGAGGTCAGTAAAATGAGGACCCAGATTGTTGGGGGCAATAGGCTGACTCTGTAAACCACTTAGAGAGGGCTGTAAAGCATTATGAGGCAGTATATAAGTCTAAATGCTATTGTTATTACTATTGCGAAAGTACAGGATTGAGGAGATAGATGCAAAGGTGCTAACTGTCAGTCATTCACTTTTAGCCATAGACCAAAGTGGAAAATTACTTATTTATCATCCCACACTGGTGCCATGTGGTAGATCAGTGTTTCTCAACCCCAGTAACTTTAAGCTATGTAGACTTCAACTCCCAGAATCTCCAGCCCAGCATGCTGATTGAGGAATTCTGGGAGTTGAAGTACATGGAGAGTTCTGGGAACTGAAGCACATGTTAAAATTGCTAAGGTTGGGAAACACTGTAATGGATAACATCCATAATCTTCAATGAAAAGACCTTCATCCTTTGTTGGATTGACTTGGGCTGATCTTCTCTCTCCCCCCTCTCCCTCTCTCCCTCCCCCCTCCCCTCCCCTCTCCCTCTCTCCTTATGTCTTCAAGAGTGGAGACATAAGGGGAATATGACAATCATGGGAATTGGGAGATGTAGTTTCAATGCACCTAGAGGATACCACTTTGGGGGCAGATTGGTTATTAGCATTCTATAGAGTGAATTGCAGGAGAATAAATTTACATGAAGAAGAGGCCACCAACTTTTAAAAGTTCCTTGCTGATAACACTTTCATCCATTAGCCAAAGGACTGAGCTAGGACTCCATGCTTCTATAATTTATTGAGGACACAGCCCATTTATACATCACATTCAGTGTAGAATCTGATCCTCCTATTTTGCCAGTGATGAAAATATTTCTACAGGTACTCGTCTAAGTGATTTTGGTTTCACTGTTCTATTTTTCACCAGAGGGGGTCTTAACTCTCCGTGCAAAACCTCCATCTGCAGATGAATTTGTGGACTGTTTGCAAAAATTTAAGCACGGTTTCAACCTTTTGGTAAGTGAGTATGAGCTGGCTACTCCAAGCAATTCCAGGTTTTTGTTGAAACTTGGTATCAATAGTCTGTTTTTTAAAATCTGTTGTTACAATCTGCTACTGTGAATTTCAGCAGCTTTCCTGTAAATTGCAACTTAGATTTCCTTAACTAAATACACTTAGCAGTTGTACAAACTGTTCTGAATTGTTTGTTTTAGGACAAAAGGGAAATGAACTAAGAGAGTGATCAAATAGTGGCATTATAGCTCACTTTCTTTAGAGATATGTTAAAAGTTTTTTTTCCCATCACACTCAGCTAAAGTGTGGCAACTTCCAGGACTGTAATGATTTTGCTGGATTTTTTTTCAAGCTACAAACACAAGAATCTTTCTAGGATGCTAAGGACAATCTTCAGACAGTATCAGGAATGTGTTTATATATTCCTACTTTCGCTCTCTTCTTCCTTTTTCTGCAAGCTTCCAATAACTCCATTTGGGGGTGGGTGGGTTGATACACTGATCATAGCGTGTAAACTATGATTGTTATTGATTCTAGAGCATAGAAATAGTTAGAAAGGAGACTATTTTAGTTAACGTCACAATGATTGAATCGTCTTAGACATCTGTTGCTTGTAATCTGTGTGTCAGTGCCTAATTTCAAATTTGCAGGATGGATACCAAAAAACCTAGAACAGGGAGACATCAGGACTACCTCTTGAAAAATCTTTAAAATAAAATCTTGAATTTAATAAATAAACCTTTAAATAATGTTTATTAAGAAATTGACCCTAAAACATACTTATTGCATCACAATGGTATGACCCCCAAATGGCCTTTGTTAGTTTCTGAATGTTTCTTTGCACAAGCCATTCATTTCTTCATATATAAGTCAAGAATTCTTATTTATTTGTGGCTTACATCTAGTTCTTTTTATCCACTCATCTTTTTTTGGATAATGTAGAATAAAGGGAGGGGAAAAAAACATCAGCAATGAACAAGACATGACTACATTCATTGCTCATTGAAAAGATTGGCTTTGGTTTATTCAGAAAACTATGGCTTAAATGCATCCTTATTTAGTTTAAGAAATTGTTTGATTAGATTGAGTAGATTAGATTGATTAGAGGATTAGTCATATCTATCTATATCTATCTATCTATCTATCTATCTATCTATCTATCTATCTATCATCTCTCATTTATTTATTTATAACAACTTTTGTTTAAATGTTGTATAAACTTTTGGGATTTTAGCTGGCTTATCATTATATAAATGCAATTATCTTTTATTAATAACTGGGTTATGGCATGAACTGTGTTTGAGATATTTCAAATGCCATTTTGAATTGCTGAACTGTGTTCTCATAAGCTCCCTTCCATACTCTCTATTTTACCTTTTACAGGCTAAATTAAAGTCACACATCCAGAATCCCAGTGCACCTGAACTGATTCATTTTCTGTTTACTCCTCTAAATATGGTAAGTCTGAAATATTATTTAATATCTAGGGGCTCAGTTTATTTTTCTGAGTGCATCAAAACTTAATCCATGATGAATTCACAGTGTTGAAAGCAAAGGGTGTGTATCATAGAAATAAAATGCTTCCTTTTTATTAGCTTCCTTAAAGCTAGCTTACTCCACTTCATATTGAAATAAAAAGCACCATCTGTTCTAAAAGCCTTGCTGTTATTTTAATCAATTTTATCCATTCCAATTATTTTATTTGGCCCACAGTAGTCAATCAAGAAGGAGTTAGACTAGATTCCAAAGCTCAAAATGCATGTTTAATCTACAGAGTATAAGTAGTCCTTGAGTTTGGGAATTTGGGTCATAAATCAGAATATTCCATAAGCCTGGAATTTTGGTCATAAGTCATTGTGATAAGTCAAGTCATCAAGTGATCGGAGTCAACTTTATGTCCATTTTTACGATGGTTATTAAGTAAGTCACTTTGGTCATTAAGCCAATCACGTGACTATAAGTCCGAATCCAGCTTATCCAATAGGTGATTTTTACCGGAAAAAAAAGTGTAAAATGTGATCACATGACTACAGTGGGTGGTACAGCAGTTGTAACTTCGAGGACAGGTTGTAAGTAACATTTTTTGAGTTTGTCATAATTTCAAATGGTCGTTAAATGCCCGTAAATCGAGGATTACCTGTATACATGGCAAAGGATCTTGTCCCTTTTTAAAATGTACAAAAATAAGAACTTCAATAGCACTTAGCCATAGCTCTTAGACTTATATACCGCTTCATAGTGCTTTTACAGCCCTCTCTAAGGGCTGTAAATTGCCCCCAACAATTTGGGTCCTCATTTTACTGAACTCAGAAGGATGGAAGGCTGAGTCAACCTTGAGCTGGTTAGGATCGAACTGCTGGCAGTGGAATGCAGAGTCAGCCTGCAGTACTGCATTCTAACCACTGCGCCACCACGGCTATATAATCTACATGTACATAGATTTTAAAAGGAATCAGAAATGGTATTAATCCTACCCCATTGCCTATGCCAGGGGTAGGCAACCTTGGCTCTTTTATGCCTCGTGGACTTCAACTCCCACAATTCCTGAGCCAGCATGGCTGGCTCAGGAATTCTGGGAGTTGAAGTCCACGAGTCATAAAAGAGCCAAGGTTGCCTACCCCTGGCTATGCTAAATAATAGGGCATTGATTCTCACTGCATACCACTACCAGCTCTATTCTGCAAGCAACCGTGTTATCTCAGTGTGCATTTATTGGTTCTCATAGGTGGTACAAACAACAGGAGGCCCTGAGCTTGCTAGCACAGTGCTCAGCCCTCTTTTGACAAAAGACACCATTGAGTTCTTAGGCTGCATTGTCACAAGTGAGGAAGGACAACTCTGGGTATCCCTAGGCAACGCATGGACCAAAGCCAGGTAACATTTGAGTTGAATGTTTTATATTTGAACTGTGTTAAACTTCATGGGCGTACCTTCCATTTTGGTTTTTTTCCACCAATGTGCACATCTTGTATAAGCTCAAGAAAATTTTTATATTCTTGGATTTTTTATTCAGTTATTAATGTTTCAGTTTCCTTGTTTTTTTTTCCCCCCGATGCAAGAATTCAGAAGACTCTTGGCAAGGCCTGTCAGTAGGAAGAGGCTGCTTATACTTTGCCATTATTGGTTAATTGATCCTACAGATCAATAGCCATTTTGAGCAGCTTTTATGATGAAAGCTTTTATAATGAAGAGTGAATCTGGTTGGCTGAAAAGTGACACAAATCAGTGATCGTAATTACATGATTGTCAGCCTGCATTAAAACACACCCATACAGAGATAATTATACATGCATAATTATAGCCTTTAATAAATTTTGAAATGATTGAGGGTGATGTAAATAGATCCATTCTTGACACTGATGATTACAAGAACCACGGGCGAAAATGTATGAAGTTTTCTGTACAGGGAAAAAAAAAAAAGGATATCTAAAAGCATGACATGAGAAGTAATTTCCGCCACAATTCTTAATTCATGCATTAGGCAGGCTGTTTCTGCACTCAGATAGTCCTCGATTTATGAGCACAATTCAGCCCAAAATGTCTATTGCTAAGTGAGGCATTTGTGAAGTGAATTTTGCCCCATTTTACGACCTTTCTTGCCGCAGTTGTTAACGTGAACCCCTGCAGTTGTTAAGTTAGTAACACAGTGGTTAAGTGAATCTGGCTTCCCCATTGACTTAGCTTGTCAGAAGGTTGCAAAAGGGGATCCACATGACCCCGGGATCCTGAAACCATCATAAATATGAAACAATTGTGAAGCATCTGAATTTTGATCATGTGACCATGGGGATGCTGCATTGATCGTAAGTGTGAAAAATGGTCATGTCACTTTTTTCAGTTGCATTGTAACTTTGCACAGTCACTAAACCAGGGGTAGGCAACCTTGGCTCTTTTATGACTCGTGAACTTCAACTCCCAGAATTCCTGAGCCAGCATGGCTCAGCTTGGAAACCTCTCCCTTTCCCCTCAGCATGGCTGGCTCAGGAATTCTGGGAGTTGAAGTCCACGAGTCATAAAAGAGCCAAGGTTGCCTACCCCTGCACTAAATGAACTGCTATAATGCTTCTTTTTTTAAAATAAATAAACAAATCCATTGTAATATTGTCCATGTGCTTGCCAAGTTACATCCTCTGAGAGGAAAAGGCATGCAATACTGCCCAGAATATTGTCCATAATACAGAGAGATCCTGTAGAAATCCTCATTGGGGGAGGATAGGTAATCTGCCCCAACCTCTACCTTCCAGATACATCGATCTGGAATGTTCCAGAATTCCAGGCTAGTGTGGCATTTGGAATTTGGAGAGTTGCAGTCCCAACCTGTCTGTTGGGGAAGGCCTTGCTGAAGGATCCGCACACAGCTGTGGGTTGTTGAGGGGAGAATCTGAATAGCATTGAGATTTCTCAGTGTTTTGAGACCTTCAGATTGAAAGTTCATTTTAAGGGGACCATTCTAAAAGCAAAGATAATATCTCATCTCCATATCTTTCCTTGTCCCTCAAAGTAGTTCCTCTTAGTTCCTTTTGACTTACTGATTTTGAAATGGTGAGAAAAAAGGGATCAGAAATGAACTTTAGGGCAGAGAGGATCCCTCCGTCCTTTCTCTTTGTTGTCCTAAATTGTGACATAGCTGGTAACAATATATTCCTGCATGAGGATGATATGAGATGTGTTTCTCCCAGGGGTTGCTACCCTTTCAATCTGATGAGAAGAATTTCAGAGTGTGTTTAGCTCCCAGTGTTGACTTCTAAGTCCACTCAGGCAAGTTTCATACTACCTTGAATACGGAGAGGATGAACGTTTTATTGAAGAAATTGTATTAGTTCGAATGAACTTGAAGGCTAGAGGGCATCTCCCCTGTTGCCATCCAACATGACTACAGCTCTTTAAAAAGTCTTCCCATCCATGCTTGTAAATGAACAGAAGCCAGGCCGGCATGTAATTAATTTTGGCTTTTCCTTAAGCCTAATTGGCATTTGTCGCTTTGATTCATTTTTGAGAATAATGTTCTGTATATCTAGAGATGAGGGCGGCAGTAATTAATGCCGTGGCATTTTTGTGCAGGGCTTCTGATAATGGAAAGAAAATCTGGCTTTCTAATGCCCAACCTCAAGTAGCAAGAGCTGGTTGATTTCAGTGGAATATTCCTGAAATAATTGTCTAGTTGGAAGCTGTTGACATCTCATCTCATGAGTACAAGGAAGGTGGAAGTATTACCACATTTTTCATTTGGCTGTACGCATTTTCTTTTCCCATAAATTGAGGACAAATATCAGCATACATTCTCGACTCATCCTGTATTTTTTGCTCCAATGCATTCAAGCTCCATTCCATTCCAAAATATCTAATGATGTAGTACAGCAGAGGTGCCTAGAGTTTGTAATATTGGAAGACTTCAATCACAGAGGTGTCCTTGCTAAATTTCTTTCCATATCGTGTGTGTGTGTGTGTGTGTGTGTGTGTGCAAAAGACTCCTGGGATCTTAAGAGAAATTGTTGATTTACGACTACAATTGAGCCCAAAATTTCTGTTGCTAAGTGAGATAGTTATTAAACGAGTTTTGCCCCATTTTACAACCTTTCTGGCCACAGTGAATCACTGCAGTTGTTAAGTTAGTAACACGGTTGTTAAGCGAATCTGGCTTCTCCATTGACTTTGCTTGTCAGAAGATCACAAAAGGTGATCACATGACCCCGGGACATGGCTACCGCCATAAATATGAATTAGTTACCAAATGGCTGAATTTTGATCACATGACCATGAGGATGCTGCAGTGGTCATAAGTGTCAAAAACAGCCATAAGTCATTTTTTCCCAGTGCCGTTGTAACGTCAAATGGTCACTAAACGAAAGATTGTAAGTCGAGGACTACCTGTACATTTGTAACAAGAAATTGGAGCCAGACTCCTTAGTATTCTCTTGCTTGCTTCCAAAATACTATTTGGAGCTTCAGATAGGCTGGAATTCATGTCTCCAGTCCTTCGTGTATGTGAGAGAGCTTGAATTCAGAATCCCCTTACCTCTTGGTCCGAGACCTCTGTAGGAAATAGAATGAGTGGAGTTGCTTTCTTCAGCTTGATGCTCTCCTGATCTTTTGGGTTAATGCTCCCTCCACACCCAACCAGCATGACCACTAATGGCTGGAAGTGACAGGGATTGTAGTCCAACACATTTAGAGAGCATCCGGTAAGGGAAGGTTGTCATCATGAAAAAAGACCAATGTTTTGTATAAGGTAATGTGTGTGGTTTGCTGTTTTGTAATCTGTCACTTTTTCCCCGCTAGTGTAAAGGTTTTAAATTATGGTGTTACCTTTGTTTTAAATGCAGAGCTGAGTGGCCCAAGGACCACTTCATCCCACCCTACATGCCACGATTCAGGAACGGCTGGGAGCCTCCTTTGCTGAGCTTCATGGGAGCCCCAAATGAGCAAGAACTCAACCAGTTAGCCGAGTCTGTGGCCAACGTGGCGGAACAGCAGAGGAAGCAAGAGATGAAAAGATTGTCAATAGAGGTATGGAAAGCAAATATGTTTTGTTCTCATCTGCAGGATGGGCTTATGTCAAGACCTGGCAATTTAGCAACAGTGTGGCACTTACAATAACCCCTTGGATGGCATTTATGGAATCCCAAAATTATATAAAGTATCAGAAGGCCACCAAACCTTGCAAGTCTTCACAAGATTTCTGGCAAGAATGCTCAACTCTCTTGAGGTTTGGGTCATTAAAAAAGCCAACTACTTCTCAGTGTTCAGAATCTCACTCCAGCACATGGTACTGTGCCATAGCACCTGCTACCTGATGAGTGACAATATGCCAATGCGTGGCTTGTCTTGTGAATCTCTTGAGATCGTTGTGTGATGTTTTGTGGGAGCTTTCTGCAGCCTGACACCTTTTAGATGGACTACAGTTTTGAGCACATTGAGAATTTGAGACCTAACAAGCATGGTATATCTGGAGGCACTGAGCTGAGAAGCCTAGTTTATGATTAAAATCAAAATTAAATATGCTTACCTCCTTCAGAGTGAACAGGGCAGTTATTTTTTGACAGGGTTAGAAAAGGAAATTAAATTCAGCCTGACAAGACAGAGCAGCCTGTTATCATTTCCCTCCCTTAGTTATTTCTTCTCCCTCTGGGGGAGAAAATGTGTATTTTTGTTTGTTTGTTTAATCTCAGACTTATTTACTTGTGTTTTAAGGCCAGTTAAGTGACCTTGGTTGATCTGAAAAGTCATGCAGCCTTGAGTGGTACGTGGATAGAACGGGTGGGGTGGAGGCGATGCAGGACTGTAAGCGAGATTGGGAAGTTGAAAAAAAATATTCCCAATTAAGACAAACATAAACCAAGAAAACTTCATGGATGCATCCATATCGATTGTCAGGGTTTAAACTGAACTAGAAGGCAATTTTGCTTTTTTATGTGTTAAAAAAAAAGCATTTTTTATTCCAAGCTATAATCAGGATGGGGCCGATGGGCTCCATATTCTGCTTATCTAAACCACTTGGCTATGGTCAGATTCTTGCTGATGATGTTGATGAAGTCTCTGCTGATGAGAAGGACATGATAGCAGTCTTCCAATATTTGAGAGGCTCTCAGAGAGAAGAGGGGGACAACCTATTCTCCAAAGCACCTGAGGGCAAGACAAGAAGTAATGGATGAAAACCTATGAAAGAGAGATCCAATCTAGAACTAAGGAGAAATTTCATAATAGAACAATTAATCAGTGGAATGGCTTGCCTTCAAAGGTTGTGGGTGCTCCAACACTGGAGGTTTTTAGGAAGAGAATGGACAGCCATTTGTCTGGAATGGTATAGGGCAGGGATCTTCAAACTTGGCCCTTTTATGACTTGCGGACTTCAACTCCCAGAATTCCTCAGCCAACATGCCTGGCTGAGGAATTCTGGGAGTTGAAGTCCACAAGTCATAAAAGGGCCAAGTTTGAAAACCCCTGGTATAGGGTCTCCTGCATGGGTGAGTTGGACTAGAAGACCCTCCAATTCTGTTATTCTGTAAGTTTTTAAGATCTCTTTCCCCCATAGGTTTGGTCTAGTAGTTAAGGCACCAGGATAGAAAGCAGAAGACTGTGAATTCATGTCCTGCCTTAGCCAACCTACCTCACAGGGTTGTTGTTGTTGTGGGGGAAATACAAGGGGAAAATAGGAGGAATATATTATGTATGTTCTTCGTCTTGAATTATTTATTAAAATAATAAAGGCAGGATAGAAATAAATTAGTAAGTAAAAAATAAGCTTGGCAAGGTTTGAATTGAGAGGCAGGAATAACATAAGTACATTATTATTTATTTAAGAATGCTTGCTATATAAATAGATAAATTATTCTGAACTTTAAAACAGCCATGTTAGTTCAAGCTGCCTGATTGTGACGCGAACGATTCAAAGGCAATTTACATTTAGACAGATAATGGTTATCCAAGTTTCTATTGGTGAGGAAGAAATCCTTAACATTCCATTCATTTCTAAGAACAGCTGCAGCAAGTTATTCATTCATTGTGATGGGCAGGAAGAGTGTTGTTCTGAATTTGCTGTCATTGGGGGTAGGTGCTACTAAATTGCTGTGCATTATGGTTTTGCTACCATAGATGATGAGTAATAATACTGCTTACAGTAGTAAGATGCAAAGGTAGTCAGTGGCTTGATGCAGTTTAATACAGAGCTATCAAACTGTAGAATATATTTTCAGAGTCTTAGATAACACAAGCTCAAATCTTCTGTTAAGGAAAAAACAAAGTTTTCCTAAACTATTACACACACACACACACCGCCCCAAACGTTCCAGAGGTTTGCTAGGTTTCACAATATTTTTATTAGAAACTTTTTTTTAGTGACGTCAAGATGATGAACGTCTGCTATTTGTTTTGATAGGAAAGAGGCCTGGACAGTTGCAGTTCTAGATCTCCTAATTTAAATACACACAGATTTTCCAACATTTGAATGAGCTTTCTTCCACCTGCTCCCTTAAGATGTGGTTGTCTCTTCTACTGAAACTATCATACTTCCCATCCAGATTCTAGATTACCTGTGAATTGGGGAACTGTGTTTCACATATACAATGAGAGCTGCTGCACCGAAGACAAATTCTTTGTGTGTCTAATCACACTTGGCCAAATAAAGCTATTGTGTTCTATTCTGTTTTTGTTTCTGTTTTAATTCAATTCAATTCAGTTTCTGTTTTATTTCTATTCTATTCTATTCTATTCTATTCTATTCTATTCTATTCTATTCTATTCTATTCTATTCTATTCTATTCTATTCTATTCTATTCTATTCTATTCTATTCTATTCTATTCTATTCTTGGATGGGAGAAAGAAATAAGCGTAAATTCTCTTAATCATACCACACTAATAGTGTATGATGATTGTAACTCATCTTTACCAGTGCAAAAGCTTTCTAGCCTTCCTTTTTAATTTTTTTATTGACATCTCATGTGTACCATGATCGAATGGCGGAAAAATATCAATGTGTTCTAACTCAGAGTATTGCCTACAAAATGCCTTGTTCTTACCAAGAAAATAGATTCTCTTCCCTTTTTATTTCAGAAAAAAAGCAGCCTTGAATGAATTAGCAGCATGCACATTGCTGCCATGGTTACACTGCATAATGCACCGAGCTAAGTGTCAATTTCAAATCTAGGAAATTCTGGTCCTTGAAAATTAGTCCCAGCTTAATCTCTGCTGAGCTCGATTGTGTGTTTTTCCCTGTTTTTTGAGCAGGTCTTATTTGAGCCTTGCCATATCGAAATATAAACTGGGCTTGAGAAGTTGCAGAGATTTAAGGTCATTTTGTGGTTTGGGGTCTCTGGAGTGGTGTCCATTCCTCCATTTACAAGGCTGGCTAATTAGTTTATGTAACTGAGCTATAGCAACCTGTATGACGGATAGATCCAATGGAATCAGATAATTTTGCCACTGAGTTCTGTAGTCCCTTCTAAAGGAGATCACAGCTCAATGCTAAAACATTCAAAAAGACCCCAGGTTCAAAACAAAACAATACTTTGCTAGAGTAAAGAAATATCATGGACAAGATGTCCTTAATGGGGGAGAATGCATCACCAGCCCCACCTTAGGACTCACACTTCTCCTCTGCTTAAAAAATAAAGCCTCCTCCTCCTCCTCCTCCTCCTCCTCCTCCTCCTCCTCCTCCTCCTCCTCCTCCTCCTCCTCCTCCTCACTCCTCCTCCTCTTCTTCTTCTTCTTCTTCTTCTTCCTTCTTCTCTTCTTCTTATTCTTCTTCTTCTTCTCTTCTTCTTCTTCTTGCTTCTCTTCTTCTTCTTCTTCTTCTTCCTTCTTCTTCTTCTTCTTCTCTTCTTCTTCTTCTTCTACCCTCTCCCCTCTCCCCTCTCCCCTCTCCCTTTCTTGCTTACTCTATATCATTTTGGGAAAGAATAACAGATTTATTTTTCTGTACTGTAGTAGATTACAAACTTTGTTCAGAGCTAGATGGAATGGAGGTTCTAGTATTCTCATATACAAACACAGGGACTTATTTGTCAGTTCCTGTATGAAACTGAATGAAAACAATTGGTTTTAGGAGTTCTGTTTTTAACACCCCAATTGGCAACCCCTCTTTCCTTTTCACTTCTGGGAGATCTGGGCCCATATGAAAATACTGGGGGTAGCCTTCCAGAACCACAGAACTCAAGGTTTCCAGACTTTCTGAAGAATCACTAAAGATCTAACTATTTTGATGCTAGTTGGAAGACCAACTATCAAATTTGGGCTAAGACTGTACCATGTGCCTAACCTTGTAAAATATTCCACAAGCAATATGTTTGTAGATAACAACCTTAGGGAGAAAGTAACACATAATCCACTTTTAACAAGAAATTGGCTCTTGGCAATAAATGATGAATGCAGTGACCTCATTTTTCCAATCACCATTCTTTTAGTAGCTACAGTAATTGTCATGCATTGTCACTGCATTAATTAATATTTAACAACTTTCACTGAAGATTATCCTCTCTTTTTATACAACTGCTCATGCAAAACCACATACCGTCTGACTGTCGTTCCTTAATCCTTTTATGCTCTGCTAATCTCTGTTTCACAATGGTGATATGCTGTAGATGGAGATTTCTTTAAGTAGTCCAATACCTTCATTCAGCTGAAGTTCCAAATTTGGCCTCTTGAAGAACTCAAAAGAGGCATTGGGGTTGAACTGGCTGCCATTCTTTTTCTGGATGAAAAACAAAGTCCAGGTTGTTATTTGGGTTGCCCAGTCCTCCAGATTCAGTCTTTAAAAGGCTCCTCTGTGGACATGGGGACACTCAGCAGGCCCTTAAAGCAGGTGTGTATTTTCCCACAATCATGCTGAATGTTAAGGTATTATAGATAGGTATCATAGTTGCATTCCAATTACTGTACTGCATTACATAATTGCTTGTCAGGCCCCAGGAACCAAGAAAGACAATAAAGTTATTTCCAAGTAGTTTTCTTTATTGTTCCTTACCTATGGACAGAAATCTTGCCAAACTAAAGCAACTATTCGCATCATTAAAGATATATTCTTAGAATTGCTAGGGAGAGCCCTCTTAACACTCTTTCTCCCAACCAAACTATCTTGATTTCTTTTGTAAAAAGTAAGGCATAAAAACATATGGTGTAAAGCAAAGCTTTTGAAGATTTGAATGACTATTAGTTTTAGTTGCCCCAGCTTTTAATTTTCTTTTCAGTTGTTCATTTTAAACATTTTATTGCAGAAAGAACTTGGCAATCAGTGGTGTAACATGTTAAATAAATAAATGGGTTTGCCAACGGAGATAATAAGAGTCAAACTCCCATGCCATTGTGAAGGATGTGAGAATGTATGTGGGGTCATTCAACTGGATACGTTTGGAAACAGAATACAGTTTAAAAAAAAAAAAGACCCACATGTTATAGATGATGTATGTCAAAAATGTAAGATTATTTTGATCCATAGCTCCCCCACCCCTTTCTTCTTTAGGTCTTGTGTTCAGGAGCAGATGATTTAATGTGCTATTCCCCACTTGTTTATGAGCTTGTAGGAGTTTATAATTCATCAATTTCCAGCTCGGATTTCTTGGGATGCAAGGAGCTGGGTGTCTCATTCCATGTGCCAGTCAGAGCATCTGCCTGACAGCTTTTCTTTCTTACATTTCCATGCCATTCCGCACTGAAAGACGACTGTGGAGCCAGCTTTTCGGGTTCCAACAATGTCGTGGTGGTTCTGCTAAAGACGTATAGAGAATGGCTGCTCATAATTTGCCACGAAAGATCTCTGGCAGACTTTATATGATCAACAACTAATCTCGTTTGTTTTCCTTTCTTTCAGCACCCCAGCATCTCAGATTATCCTCCATCTGAAGGGTATGCATTCAGTAACACAGCTTACAAAAGAGGGCCTCTGCCGGACCAGGGGGCAGCTGTGGCTGCTTTTAAGCAAAGTGTTAGCCGACATGTAGATAGGTAACTTTACGTGGATGTCATGTGTACAGTTATGGAGAACTGTCCCAGCTGGTGGCTTCTAGGATGGAGGTGGCATTCTCTCTATACATCTGTTACTCTTCACTGGCCATAGAAGTAGAGATCCTTCTCTATGCTGAAACTAAAACTTCTTTTTTTCCTCCCTTTTTTACTCTGCTTCCTCTTAAGTGCTGCTGACAAGTTCTGTTTAAACACGCTGTTGTAAATAAAGAGAGATAACAGAAATGGATTGTAATTGGAGCTTGGAATCTTTTCCCACTTGCAAACAAGCCGTTCCCTCGTTCTTGGCCAAGGTCAACATGAAGTGGCCCTTTTCTCTGTGGGTTTACTGTTCACTTTTGCCAAAGGAGACACAGAAGAGAGATGCTCCCTGCAGCTCTCCATACAAAACCAGCTTCCATGCTGTTGAACCAAATGGAGACCGGATTAAGATCCATAGATTTTTCCAGGTCTTATAACCACCAACAGGAAGATTCTTCTCTGCCTTATTAACAGACAAGTACATTGCTAGGTCTTAATAATAAGAATTTATATAACTCAGTGTTGAGTTATTGGGTTCCTTGCATTCTTGAGCTTGACTGTTTTCCTGTAGACGTATAAAGCCATCAACATACCCATTTGCAAGATATTTGCAACAATAAATGGGAAACAGCATCAGATAAACAACCAAAGAAGAAGCAAAAGCCTAACCAAGGAACCATCAAGATTGGCAGAATAAATTACTGTATATAAGCAACCAGCAAACTCCATTCTCCCTCACTAATGGTGTCACCTAGTTTGATAGTGGTAAATGATAAACATCTTCAGGAAAACAACTGAGCTCAGATATCATCTAAAATCGAACAAATTTCTGGGTGCCTGATGGTGCATGAATAGATTACATGTTTTTGTTCTATTGCATCTCCCATCTTCAGCTTCTGTGCCCCACTGCTTAAAAAGCTTAGAACCTTAGGACTGCATTTTCCTAATTCTGGACCAGTAAAGCAATTTGTTGGGGAATTGGAAGCAGGGAGAAATTACACTTTTTAAAAATGAAATGTTGCAATACCCAGTTAAGGGAACTAAATCAAATGAACTGCAGGCAGCTGTCTTAGATTTAATTGTCCATCTTAGATGGTTTTATAGTGATCTGGTTGGTTGGTTGGTTGGTTGTTTAGAGGTTTGATATGTAATGCAGTGCCTTAACAGTGCTGGGAAACGTAGAAAGATAAACACCATATTAAATGCTGTTTTGATTATGCAATGCTGTCTATTGGGACCACAGAAGCTTGCCTTCTTTGTAGCATGTTCACTTTAAGTTCTAGATAGCTCCCATCCTGAAGGTATTCTAGAGGGTCTTAGACATCTGGCTTTGCCCTCAAAGGTTGGCCTAGGATGGTTGGACCTCCCTGCATGTGTGTGACATGTTTGAGTGGTTGACTGGTTCTACCATCTAGTTATTGCTGTATGCCCTTTTTATTTTATATTTGTTGTTTATGCTGTGAGTCACCCAAAGTCAATTGGAGTTGGGCACTGCCCAAATCAAGTCAAAAGGCAAATTACAAAATTATTTTTCTCCAAATGAAAAACAGAATACCTTAAAAATGAAACAATAAACTTTAACTTTAAAACACCTTTCCTAATAATTACAAAGGCAGTTTGTTTCATAATATCCACCGCACTCAAAAGAGAGCAAAGTGGACTGCTGATGTCAAATACCTCTAAGACAAGGCCAGTAAGAGGGGATATGTGAGTCTGGGACAGATTACATGAAAATAGAGATTCCTGTAACCAGATGTTAAAGCATGTTTTGTGTGGTGGTTAAGGCATTAGGCTAGAAACCTGGAGGCTGTGAGTTCTAGTCTTGCCTTATGCACAAAGCCAGCTGGAGGATCTTCAGTCAGTCAGTCACTGTCATCCCTAGGAAGAAGACAATAGCAAGGCTTTGAAAACTTATCAAGAAAACTGCCCAGACAGTTGCCAGGAGTTAAGACTAATTCAAAAGTACAGAAACAATTAGAATTCATTATTATCCATTGTCATTCTTTGTAAGTGTTGTTTAATAAAGCAACTGCTTAGGTAAATTTTACTTCTTGAGTCACTGGGAGTTGTCAAACTAGAGCAGGGGTAGGCAACCTTGGCTCTTTTATGACTCGTGGACTTCAACTCCCAAAATTCCTGAGCCAGCCTGGCTCAGGAATTCTGGGAGTTGAAGTCCACGAGTCATAAAAGAGCCAAGGTTGCCTACCCCTGAACTAGAGCATAGGTTAAATAACATTTGGTGTTCTAATGCAAGGGTCTTCAAACTTGGCCCTTTTATGACTTGTGGACTTCAACTCCCAGAATTCTTCAGCCAGCCATGCTGGCTGAGGAATTCTGGGAGTTGAAGTCCACAAGTCATAAAAGGGCCAAGTTTGAAGACCCCTGTTCTAATGTAATGTTATACATGTATACATCACAGCAACCATGTGAAAACTACATTGGGATTTTTTATTTTATGCAGCCATCTTTTTCCACTGAGTTCTATCCAGATAATCAAGTAACCCTCTGCAATTTTATACCCATCAAATGTATTGAGATTACCCTGCCACCTGGAAATTTTGGAAAATATGATATACCTTGGGTTTAGATGGCCTCTAAACTGGCACGGTCAGCTTCTCCTTTGGCAAATGAGTTGTGAGTAATGCAAAGTTATCCAGCGATCACATCACTTGAGTTCCAAGAGCAACATGTAAAATAATGATTTTTTTTTAAAGAGCACAACAATGAACAGGTAAAATATTCCAGGATTTCCTTGGATGCACAGTGCATGTCCTTCTTGTCTCATCAAAATGTGTTCTTTCCTTTCAACATTTGTGTATCCTCAGCTACATCTTTTTAAATCTCAGTGATTTCAACCTGATTTATTTAAATGGCTTGGTATCAAGAACGCAGAGTATGTAAATTGCCCCAAAGGTTGGGAAAACAATGATGCAGCTTCACAGGAGTATAGGAGCCACTGTTTTGAAGCTGAATCATCGTGCATTTTGGATAATCAAGGGTTGATCAGTGGTAATTCTGTGGTGTCCTTTTTTTCTTCTCTTTTAAGTTGTGACAGTTCTCCATAGCTAATACTAGATAGTTATTCGGGTACCTAAAATGGGAATGCAATTGGTTTAAAATATTTAAATACAAAACAGAAAATAAGTGTCTTTGTAAAGTGATTACTTACTTTGTTGTATTCTGTTTCTAATCATGTAGCAGCTTTCCTTCATGGTGATTTTGCAATCTAGTTGCAAAGGCATAGCTTATCCTTTTTCAACTTTTTGATATCCCCAGTCAATAAAACTTCAAATCTAAAGTCATTTATAGCTAAGACTATGAATCAAAATGGAGTGTGCCAAACTTGGAAAATAAAAATAGAGTGCCTCCAGTAGATAAGATTAATATGATTTTTTTCCCCCAAGCCAAGGTCCTAATAAAAGTGGAACTAATTGCAGTTAATGGATCGCTTCCCATGCATTTATCATCTTTTTCTCTTTATCATATTGCAAAATATAAATTGGCGACAACTCTTTAAAGGACTTTTCTGGGCCACATCTAAAGCTTTATGAGGCCATGTGTATCTAAGAAGCCCCAGGCTATTTTTTAATTTCTAACTAATCTCCTTCCCTGATGTCATAAATCCGTTGTGGTAAAAGAATCCTCTGTGCATTGGCCTCAGCTTACTTCTGTGATCTGGATCAAAGGATGTAACTCTCGGTAGAACATGTGCTTTGCACGCGGGAGATCTTTGGTCCAATCCTTGGCTGAGAAAAGCTTATCTCGGGCTGGAAAGAGATAGGACAACAGTGAGCTAATGGGTCACTGGCCTAATTTCAGAATGAGTTTGTTTTCAAAGGACAGTGAAAATCTGTCCTTTGTTAGTATATAATATACATCTCATCATGTGTGCATGGGTATTGAACGAATCTGTGGGAAACTATATTGCAAAAAAGTATGATACCATTTACAAGATACCTAGATACCATGTGATCTAGATATTAAGAGTTATATTCCATAGAGCAGTGGTGGCGAACCTATGGCACGGGTGCCAGAGGTGGCACTCAGAGCCCTCTCTGTGGGCACGCACGCCGTCGCCCCAGTCCTAGGCCTTCAGCTGGGTTTTATAAAACCTTTTCACTTTAGGCCTCCGCCGCCGTGTGCAAAAAAAAAAAAAAAGGTTCAATCAGTCAATTTCAACTTCTCGCGGGGAAAAAAAAGATCTTGCAAAGTTGGAATTGATTGATTGAACTTTTTAGTCCCACCCAGTCTGCCGTTACCACCACAGCCACGCCCAGCCAATGGGCCACACCCACCCGGCACTCGACGATGCATAAGTGGGTTTTGGGTTGCAGTTTGGGCACTCAGTCTCTAAAAGGTTCGCCATCACTGCCATAGAGTGTTGTGATAACCTTGCCCTGTTGTCTAGCCTCAAGGTTTGGGGAAGGAGGAGCTGTCACTGTATCACACACATACAAAGATGCACATAAAGGAAGACAACTGTGGACAAGGAGCCACAATTTTGTCCCCTGCTCACTATTTTATCCCCTGTGGGGATAGAGATGGCATTACTCAAAGCCTGGTGATGTCATTAAGATGGGTCATTTCTAGGATCATTTCTAGAGTATTTGGGGACCATGAAGGGACTTTAGGATGAAAATGAGAACAGGAAAGGATCAGAAAGCAAGCTGTTCCCATTTCCACCTTTAGAAATTGACTGAATTTCAGTGGCAGGATTTCAGTCACTTTTTGAGGGGGATTGAGTGAGGTAAATGCAGGGTGAAAATAAATTTGATTTCCTTTTCAGACGCCTTCCATTTCCATTCTTCTTTTTATTGTGTAATAAAATATAGTAAAAAGAAGAATTGTGCCGCTAAAAAAAATCAGAAATTTTGCTGGCCTATTTGGACAGGAACATCTAGTGATGTTGAGAAACTGGATTTTGGCTTGTGGGCTACAGATTACTCACCCCTGGATTGAGTGAGGATCAAAGTTCTATTAAACCAAAATATCCTTTCTGGATATTTCACATGTATGGCCTTGAAAGGAACTAGGTTTGTGAAAATGCACTTAATCTGGATTCTCCGTTAATCATAAATTCACCGAGCAGGCACGGTTTACCCTAACTTGAAAAATCCTACACATGATACACATGATTAAAACTAAATGTAGTACTGTGGAGGAATCCAACTGCTAAGTCTTTTAATGGCCTGATTATGTTGAATAAACACAGCTATACTGATAGCTAAAGATGTTACCAAAGATGAGGTTGGTTTCATAGTTATAAGCTTACCACCAACACTGACAGGGCAAGTCACCTGTATATAAACAGAGAGCAAACCCCATTCCTTTCTATTACTGATGATATTACCTAGTTGGGTAATGAAATGTCTGTCAGAAAATCACCAAGCTCAGAGAGCTCTAAGGACTCCTTGGTTTACCACTATTTTATGTATGCGCAACAATGCACGCACAAAAGAGAAGCCTTTCACTCACGACACCACAGCCACCATTTTGCCAATTTTAACACCCTGCTCTCTGCAGAACACATCTCTGCAAAAAAAATGCCAAATTATCACCAAGTAATCACAACCTCCCTTCACCTAAATTTTTAAATTAGGCTTATAGCTCTCAGCGTATGCTTCGCTTCTAGATAATGTCATTCATTTGTAAATCCTTTAGATATATATATATTTTATGCTTCCTTAAATACTTGAATTAGATGCAATACAGTTTCCCACAGGTTCAGTGATATAATCAGCCCACACCAAGTTGAGGCCTGTTCCTCTCGTATTCCAGGCTGTAGAGAAACATTTATATATTTATGACACTGGCCTAGAGTCATGTAGGTGAGATGGGCAGCTACATAAATCGAATAAATAAATGAAGCACGTCATGAAAGATGTAAGCAGGCCGATGGATATTTGCAACTGCCTCAATGGGGAATAGGGCTGTTGGCTGGGGCAGCCGTCTGCTATTGTGATGGACCTCTAATAGCTTTTGCCTGGTAGTAAATCCTGAGCTAATTATAGCCAATGACAGGCAGAGCTGGCTTCTCTTCTCTTTTTGGCTATGCAAATCTGCAGGAGAGCTGGATAACGTTTTGGCTTATTTGCTTTTGTAGAAATTATGAAGCGCATAGAACGCCGATCAAGAAATACGCCAAAACCAAGTATGACTTTGTGGGAAGAAACCAGAGCGAGCTGTCAGTTCTGAAGGATGACATTTTGGAGGTAATGGTGCTTCTTTAGACACACACACACACACACACATAGGTAGTCCTCGACTTACGACAACAATTGAGCCCAAAATTTCTGTTGCTACATGAGACGGTTGTTAAGGCTTTACGACCTTTCTTGCTATTATTGCTAAGTGAATCACTATACTTGTTAAATCAGTAAGAGGGTTGTTAAGTGATTTTGGATGGTCACTAAATGACTGGTTGTAAGTCAAGGATTATCTATAGACCTATTTCTTTTTCTTTCTTTTTTTTTGTAAAAGTTTTATTGGTTTTTTACAATAACAACCTTAGTGCCTGGTGTACAGGAAGTCCCCTATAGACCTATTTCTCTGCTGTCAGGCATTGGATGAGCTTCTCTAGATTAAGCCATAAATTGTATTGGATAATCATAGTGACTACAACATTTGAGCGTGCTTGGCTGAGGAATTCTGGGAGTTGAAGTCCACAAGTCATAAAAGGGCCAAGTTTGAAGACACCCCCCCTGCTCTTATTCTATGCAGGTCATAGTCGCTCGGAAAGTGAAACATCTATATCAGGATCCCTTTTAGTTTAGGTGACTCTTTAGGTAACCTGTTGTTATTTAAATAGGTCTGTGGAGTCAGGGCCGTTTGTTGTGACAACCTTTGTTTGTTTTTCCAGATTCTTGATGACAGAAAGCAATGGTGGAAAGTCCAGAATGCAAATGGATTGACTGGATTTGTGCCAAATAACATCTTGGAACCTCTCAGAGGTCCTGAAGGTGTCTCTACAGAGCCAGCTTATGCACACACCATACAGGTATCTCCAGTTCTTTTAAACAAAGAATATCAGGTGCAGGTTGGCAGGACTTTGTCCTCAGAGAGCCTATGAGAAACGTAAGAAAATCTAGGCATGAAGCTCTGCAGAAGGGTAGCCTAGGCCAGGGGTCTGCAACCTTGACAACTTTAAGTCTTGTGGACTTCAGCTCCCAGAATTCTTCAGCCGTGGCTAAGGAATTCTGGGAGCTGAAGTCCACAAGTCTTAAAAGTTGTCAAGGTTGCAGACCCCTGGCCTAGGAAATGCAGGCAAAGGCAACAAATTGGGACTCTGGATAGCCTGGTGGCCTTGAATTTGAATTCTGTACGACAAGGATACAAATGAGGTCAAGTCAGATGGACACTTTGGTGGAAGTGAAGTAGGGAGAGCCCAACATGGAAGCTCTAAAAGAGGGTTGTAGAGCCTCTAGTTCTGCAAAAGTTGGATCACATCTACTGCTATTACCACCAGCCAGGCTGATTTTAGCTGATGGGAACCCCACCTAATACGAGAACCGCACGTCCTCCATGCCTGCATTAATCTCTTGCCCACTTTTCAGAAGCACCTTTTATTAATTTAACTTGTTTATTTATTTATGAAACTGATGCATTGCCTTAATCCCGTCTGAACCTCGTGCAAAATGTTTCTAGGTTTCCTAAGAAGCTTGTTAAATAGCCTTTCTATTCAATCAGGTAACAGCACAATGATGAGCAAGGGGAGCATCAGGAAAGTCAAGGGGCTGAGCCCTAAGAGCTTCAGTAGCTCTTCTATTTAAAAGACATCTTACAGCATACAAAATAAATTCATTTAATTATTAATAATTCCAGCATTGTTTCTCTGGAAGCAGGAAGCAGAGTCTGCTCTTTTGATGTTTTCTTTTTATTGCTGACATAGTTTTGGTTACCACGGTTTGGATTCTAATTCAGCTTTTATGCCTTTTTTTTTATTTAAATGCTTGTCATGTCTTGATAGTTATTGATGTCAAAGAAGGAATTTGAATTATTTAAGGTAGGGGGTTTCCCTTTTCATCCAAACTGTCCCTCTTCAATTTCCCCAAGTTTCTTTTGGATGTGTGAAGTTGTTTCTGCTGCACTTTGCATGGGTGTGAATTGTTATCTTTTTTTTAAAAAAGAAATACGTTTTATTGAATTTTTAACATAGTCACCTTAATATTTGGTAAACAGCGTGTTGTCTGGGTTTATATTTAAAAAACAATCAATAACATTTAATTTCTATAATTCTATAGTCCATATAATGACTTTGCTTGATTTTCTCTTCTTCCAATAATATTCTCTTTTGCCAACCTTAAATTAATACACTTCTTATTATTTGAATAAATGACAATTAAATATAGACATTTTTCTTATGTTTCTACAAATAACCACATCAATATAAATCTTCTTTCCTAATTGATCTTAATTACTTCGTCATATATCCTGTTTATAAAATTCTTATTTAAATTTGTTATCCCCACAATATTCAAAACATTCTTACTGGTTAAGCCTAAGATATTCCCTCTGATAGATCCCATCATCTAATTTCTTAATTCTCACTTTAGCCTTCCCCCCCCCCCAAACATCTTTCCTGATCAATACGCTTTGCTAAATCAAAAAGTCTTCCCATAATCTTATAAATGTTGTTGCAGGTACAAAAGGCAAAACAGGTAAGATGTTTTTATAGGCAAGTTTCGCCCCTTCAAAAATCTTTTCTTTTCTTTCTTTCTTGATTTCACTTATAATTTTTTGTCTCTCAAGTTCTCGTAGTTCTCTTGGCAGAATCCATTTTGTCAAATCTTTTTTCTTATCCTCAGACTTATTTTATGGTCTTAGAGTATAAGTTATCTTTTCCATGTCCAGTATTTCCTGTAAATTTTTTTCCATCTGGGTTAAGTCATACTTACTTCTGTTGTTAGGTTCCACCTTAAAATCTCTCTCCTCTGGCTCGTATTCAGTTGTCTGTTTTATCTGCTCACTCTCTATTTTTATTTTCTGAGAGTTTTTGTGTTGTAGAGTTAAATTGGAGATGTGTTCGTTTATACTTTCAAAGTTATTTTTAATTTCCTTGTGGTTTGAGATCATTGTTGTTTGAATTAGTTGCAACATAGCATAGATCTCCTCCTGGAAAGTATTTGGTTTTTCTTGGTATATTCTTTTTGCAGATCTCTGATAGCAAATCAGGGTTTTCCTTTCTCTGCAGACAGCTTTAGAATCACAGTTAAATTAGTATTTATAATCCAGAAAGATCATTTTTTTCTCTCTAAAGTTTATAGTTCTCACTTTGTAGATAGCCCAAAATATTTTCTTTTTTTCTTTTTGTCACAGTTGTTCTCTGTTATTAAGACATTGAAGGTCACCAAACACAAGTTATCTTGTCCTGGGCTTGCTAGTTCCTGTAATAGAGCAACTACTGTTGTATTTTTTCATCCACCGCTAGATGTCAGCACCAGTTCATTTTTCTTCTATTTTCATGATTTAAAAGGAAAATCCTAACAGATTCCACCAATTTCAAACTTATCCAAATTAAGTCTTATATTTATTTCATTTCAGTATATTTCTGTTCCCCCTGAAAAGTTTAATTTGCCGCTTCCGTCTGTAGGAGGGTGGGGCAAAGATCCCACTCCTTCTCACTTTCAGAGGCTTTTTGCTTCTTGGTTTTTTTTTTTCTTTTTCCAGGAAATCAATTTTCAAATAGAAGAGAGAAAATCAGTGTTCTTACCCAGTTCCAAACACGTTGTTTACAGTCAGCTTAAAACAGTGCTTTTGGGCTTCGGCTGCTTGTAGCTTGGGCTAGACTCTGGAGTTAAGCTAGCCTTTCTCCTGCTGGTTTCTGGAGGGCTTTTCCTGGGCTGATCGGATTGACCGCCACCTCTCCGCACTCATCGGGACTTCCCTCCTTCTTTGTTGCCTCTACGGGGCAACTTCAGGCCCATTTAGGGTCCCTTCACAGGCAGAAATCAGCCATAGGGTGCGGAGCCCCGTGATCCCTCGGCTGCTGCGCTTCTGCGCAAAACTGGAAGCCCCGAATTGTTATCTTTTCTATTGGTGTGGAATTCTCTACAAAGGTATGTAGACTGTTTGATCTTTTGGATCAAAGGTTCATAATAATATGCAGCCTTTGAGTACCATCAAAACATGCATATTTTTTAATTGTTTGGTATGTTGAAATGAAGTGACTTGACTTTGTTAGTACTCTGAACAGAAGCAAATCATTATTAGAATAGAAAGTGGAGTTGTATGAATTCAGGTCAATTCCAACTTTTGAGTCAGTTGAAAGATCAGTCCATTTTAAATGTTCAGATCAATTAGCAAAATCAAGCTGGTTTTACTGGAATACCTGAGCTGATTTGGCCAGACCTTTAAAATACAACTGTGGACAGAAGGAGGATGGTTGAGACATTGGGCTTTTAAAAAAAAAACTTTGGTTTTTATTGTTTTATTGCTGTTGTGAACCACCCAGAATTGGGAGGGGGGTGTTTGAAGACAGATGACCATGTAAGTCTTTTAAATAAATAAGTTGATTGTTTGGAACTGATTTGCTGCATGGAACATTTATACAGGCAGCAAGCAGGCAGGATATAGAGAGCGAAGGAAGAAAGGAGATATAAAAGGAAGGAAGGAAGGGAGGGAGGGAGAGAAAGAGGAAGTCCTCCACAAGGTGCTAGACTGGAAGCAGGGTCTAAATAAAGAGAAGACCCTGTCTGATCTAATGGTTCAAGAATTGCACTATTACTGGAAAGACTACGGTTTAAGTCCACCATCAGTCATAGAAGCCCATTAAGTTATTTTGGACTTATCGTTCTCTGCTCAGCCTACCCAAGTTTTATTCCTTACAATTCTATGGGGTAGTTTGACTGACTGGCCCCAGTTTACCCAATAAACTTCCATTGCTAAAGGTTACCTGAACCAGGTGTCTCTTGTCTCATTTCACTGCACCTGCATGACCTTCTTAACAGAATATTTTTCTTAATAGCTATAAAATCCGCCAAGCAGATATCAGGACTGTGGGGAGTTCTTCAGTTCCCAAGTTATGTGTTTTCTACAACTTTCTACAGATTGTACTTAGACATGACCCTTCTTTTATTCCTGAAAGCAAATTAAATTGTCTTGTTCATAGAGCACAGGAATTTCCTTCGTCCTGATCCTTCTTAATGTGAGAGGACCATTTATATATAGTCCTCACTTAATGACCAGTTGCTTAGCGACCATTCAGAGTTGCAACAGACCTCTCTGGAGCTATTTATGATTTGTTTTCAAAATTCTGACAGCTGCACACAATACCCACCCTGTAGTCATGTGATCGTATGGTGGGTGCTTGGCAACCGGCTCACAGCCGTTTGCAGCATCCCACGGCCACATGACTGTAATTTCCAGCATCCTGGTTTCTGGCATTTACTTCTGGTGACAAAAAAACGTCCATTGGTGAAAATGGTTTTGCTTAACAACAGCCGAAAAGGCCATAAAGTCAGGTGTGGTCATCTGTAAATCTGCTTAATGATCACCACAATTTATGACCATAATTCTGGGCTCCATTACAGTTGTATATCAAGGATTACCTATACATTGGGTAGATGTATCTTAAAAACATTGTTCTTGTTTGGATGGGGGACTCTTAACATTTAGGAAAGGTTTGTCCTCTTTCCAGATAATTATAAAGATTCTAAGAATTCCATCAAATTCTTAGCATTCTTATAAGTCCACGTGGCTTTGGAGAAACAAGTCTTCATGGACACCTGGAATACTGCAGCCAATTTTGGTCACCATATCACAAAAAAGATGTTGAGAGTTTGGAAAAAATTCAGAGAAGAGCAACTAAGATGATCAAAGGCCTGGAGACCAAAACATACAAAGAACGGCTATGGGACTTGGGTTTGGCTAGTCTAAAGAAAAGAAGAAATAGGGGAGACATGATAGCAGTGTTCCAGTATCTGAGGGGCTGCCACAAGGCAGAGGGGGCCAGGTTGTTCACCAAAGCACCAGAGAGAAGGACGAGAAACAATGTTTGGAAACTGATCAAAGAGAGAAGCAACCTGGAATTAAGGAGAAACTTCCTGACAGTGAGGACAATCAACCAGTGGGAAAGCTTATCCCCAGAAATCGTGGGCGCCCCATCAATGGAGATTTTTAAGAAGAGACTAGACATTCACCTGTCTGAGACATTCACCTGTCTGAGACATTCACCTGTCTCCTATCCTATCCTATCCTATCCTATCCTATCCTATCCTATCCTATCCTACTCTATCCTACTCTATCCTACTCTACTCTACTCTACTCAACTCTACTCTACTCTACTCTACTCTACTCTACTCTACTCTATTCTACTCTATTCTATTCTATTCTATTCTATTCTATTCTATTCTATTCTATTCTATTCTATTCTATTCTTTGCTATGCTATGCTATGCTATGCTATGCTATGCTATGCTATGCTATGCTATGCTATTATTAGCCACAGCTAAAGCAACCTTCCAAAGCTGTAATGTGGGAATATACACATCTGTTCACTAAGCATTGCAGAGTAGACAAATGGGTGCTATGGTTGGTTGCCTTCTGATAGGCACCTCTTTCAGGAAGTCACACTAATGATGTCTGCCTGTTGTAGGCGGCTGTTTTTCTCAGATTCTGCTTTGACAAGATGGTGCCTGTCTCCCACGGAGACATCTCTTTCCCTCATCTGTTTTTCTTCCGGTGAGGAGAAACAAATGGAATTTTTTCAGCTTCGGTTTCTAATTTTATTTTCAGTCAACTGGATGACAGTGGACCTCTCTTTGCTTAATTCATCACCCCGACATTTAGGGGTTTTTCCGGGGCTGTGCACCTGGGGAGGGTAGTATCTGGAATCATTCCCCGTATTTTTTTGTTTCCTTATTATTTTCCTGATGTCTTATATTCTACCCATTAGTTTGTGTTTTTTTTCATTGCAATTTCGCTTTCATTCATTTCTCCCATCTGGACTGAGAAGCAGGACAGAATGTTCTCCTGGAGGAAAAAGAGGTCACATCCCAAGGTGCAAAAAAACTTTAGGGTGAAAAAATATACCGAGTCTTCTGATAGAATTGATTTCCTGGTTTAGTCTACTTAGTGGGGCTGATATGGGCTCTCCATACTATGCCCCATTTCCTCCAGGATCTTCTGGAGCTGTAACACAACCTCCTCCTCAACAGCTTTCCTTTAAAAGAGGGGAATGTTTATTTATTTGTTTTATGTATTTCCCACCTTTGTTATTTTGATAGCATAACTCAAGGCAGCTAACATATCTAATACCATTTCTCTTTCCTTTCCCCCCACAACAGCAGTCCTGTGAGGGGAATTGGGCTAAGAGAGGATGGCCCCAAATCACCCCACTGGCTTTCATGCCTAAGGTGGGACTAGAACTCACAGTCTCCTGGTTTCTAGCCTGGTGCCTTAACCACTCTACTCTTGGAGACTGGATAAGAGTTGTCTAGAATTGTAAGGTCCAAATAATGGCTTCTTGAAGAGAGTGTGCACCATCACCTCCTTTAGGGCAAAAGGAATGCCTCCTCAAAGACGTTGAAGCCATTGCATGGATCCAAGAATATGTCACCTCCTGAACAACCAGGAGGGACATGGATCTAATAAACAAGTAGCTGGACGTATATTCTAGAACAGAGGTCCCCAACCTTTTGGGCACCGGGGACCGATTCAGTGGAGAGAGGGTTAGGGGTTTTGTGTGCTGCCTGCATCCCGCGGATGGGGCTTTGCTTGTTTGTGCGGCCCGGTTGCTGGCATGCTGCGGCCCAGTACCGGTCCACAGACCAGGGGTTGGGGACCCCTGTTCTAGAAGATCCTGTCCACTTTAGTTGACATCTTGAACTTCCTGGATCAAGGATATCTAGGTCTTTAAGAATGATGCTGTGAAATATGTCTGAGAAAATGATTACAGATAGTCCTCGGCTTACAGCTTTTCATTTAGCCTTGTTTGAAGTTACAGTGGCACTAGAAAAAGCGACTTAGCAATTTTTCACACTTACAATCGTTGCAGCATCCCCCGTGGTCACGCGATCAAAATTCAGATACTTGGCAACTGACTCGTATTTATGACGGTTGCAGTGTCCCGAGGTCACATGAACCCCTTTTGTCACCTTCTGGCAAGCAAAGTCAAGGGGAAGCCAGATTCACTTAACAACCGTGTTCCTAACTTAACAGCTGCAGTGATTCACTTAACAACGGTGGCAAGAAAGGTCGTAAAACGGGGCAAAACTCACTTAACCACTGTCTCTCTTGGCAACAGAAATTTGGAGCTCAGTTGTGGTCATAAGTTGAGGATAACCTGTACTATTGTTAAATCCAGTTTATGTAATACAGTGATAGCTGGAGCCTATTGATGGGGAGAATCCGTAGTTTTTTGATAGCACGTTTGGTGGTTTTGGGTAGGTGAGAATAAGCTTCCTAACTCTCAGTAAGGCCAGTAGTGAAAAATTGGTTGTGATTGAGATATAAAGTACATTGTTACAGAGTACAGCCTTATAGATATAAAGCCCAACATTTTGATTCCTCCTCAACATTTCCAGCCAATGCTACGTATCTATTTAAAGAAACAGAAAATTAGAAAGTGCATCCAGAAGTTTTGTGCAGGAATGATTTAAAAAGCAGGGTCAGCAATCCTCATGCTGTGATCCATAAATTAAGGAAAGTCACAAATTCATTGTCTACAGCTGAGAGCCAGCTTGCGTTTCCCTTGTTCTGTGTGTCTGATTTGATGTGTGAAATGAGGCACGTGGTTGGAACATTCTCAGATCTCTGCGGTGTTGATCTGTTTAATTTGGATGCTTCCTCCTTTTGTTTGTCGTTTGTCACATTTTGGCTCTCTTGTTTCTTGCCTTAGCATAGCCATAATTGTGAATTCAGATTCGCATGAGACATTCTCGTTGGAAAAGACTCAAAACCTCATTGTGAAAACAATACCGTCTAAATCTTGCTGGTTTTACATCTTTGCCTATTCCCGAGAAATACTCTGGACTACCGTGTTTCCCCCAAAATTAAGACCCAACCGGAAAATAAGCCCTAGTATGATTTTTTCAGGACACTCGTAATATAAGCCCCCACCCCCAAAATAAGCCCCAGTTAAGATTGTCAGCCAGATGGACACATTTAGTACCATATTTCCCCCCAAATAAGACCTAACCGGAAAATAAACCCTAATGCATCTTTTGGAATAAAAAATAATATAAGACCCAGTCTCATATTCAGGGAAACACGGTAGTATTTTTATGAATGTAAAGTAAAGCTTTCCCCTGTCCAGTCGTGTCTGACTATAGGGGGCGATGCTCACCTCCATTTCTTAGTCGAGGGAGCCAGCATTGTCCGAAGACATTTCCGTGGCCATGTGACCAGTATGACTATACACCCAGGTGCACAGAAAGCTGTTACCTTCCCACCAAAGTGGTACCTGTTTATCTACTCGCATTTGCATGCTAGGTAGGCAGGAACTGGGACAAAGATGGGAGCTCACCCTCTCACGCAGTGCTGGGGTCTCAAACCTAGGCTGTCAGTGTCTTTAACCACTGAGTCATCGCATCCCCTAATATTTTTATAGTCAAAAATATATTCAGAGTTGTTGTTGTTGTTGTTAGTTGCGAAGCCGTGTCCAACCCATCGCGACCCCATGGACAACGTTCCTCCAGGCCTTCCTGTCCTCTACCATCTTCTGGAGTCCATTTAAGCTCATGCCTACTGCTTCAGTGACTCCATCCAGCCACCTCATTCTCTGTCGTCCCCTTCTTCTATTGCCCTCAATCTTTCCCAGCATTAGGCTCTTCTCCAGTGAGTCCTTCCTTCTCATCTGGTGGCCAAAGTAATTGAGTTTCAACTTCAGGATCTGGCCTTCTAAAGAGCAGTCAGGGTTGATCTCCTCTAGGACTGACCAGTTTGATCGCCTTGCAATCCAAGGGACTCGCAGGAGTCTTCTCCAGCACCATAGTTCAAAGGCCTCAATTCTTTTGCGTTCAGCCTTTCTTATGGTCCAACTTTCACAGCCATACATTGCAACTGGGAAAACCATGGCCTTGACTATACGTACTTTTGTTGGCAGGGTGATGTCTCTGCTTTTTAGTATGCTGTCTAGATTTGCCATAGCTTTTCTCCCCAGGAGCAAGCATCTTTTAATTTCTTGGCTGCAGTCCCCATCTGTGGTGATCTTGGAGCCCAGGAAGATAAAATCTGTCACTACCTCCATTTCTCCCCCATCTATTTGCCAGGAATTGAGAGGGCCGGATGCCATGAACTTGGTTTTATATTCAGAGTTAAAATTTGCTAAAATCGTTGCATTGATCTTAAAATATTTGACGAATAACCGGAAATAGCTATTATTTTAGGAAGGCGGATTCTAGAGGTTGATCTTAACAATTAGAGTCAAGAATTGGGTCCTTCTCTGAAATACTATGGAAATTTGCTTCTGGCCAAGAACTGGCTGGGAAGTCATCTGGGATCTCCATGTCTACCGCGGAGTATTCCTCAGAAAGTGAAGAATTCCACAGATGCACGTTTCCTCTCATTCCGTCACAATCTGCCTTCTCCACAGTCAACAGCATTAGCTGGATTCTGCCAGGGAAGCAGCAGGAACCGAGTTCCTTTCTTGTTGTTCTCCCCCTGAAGCCAGAAACAAGGAGCAGGTGCCAAAGTTACCGTGAAGTGCTCCAGTTTCTCCTTTGCTCTAAATCTTTTCCATTGACGAGTCATTAGAGATTGGAAGTGAATAGGGGAGGAGAAAGATTCTGTTCTTCTTTTAAGGACATAAGATTGGCATTCCCTACTGACCAAGCCATTGCAAAGGATTCTAATGAATGGACATGCTGCATCACTGTGTAATTCATGTGAGCCGGACAAAAAAGAGAGCTATCGTGGCTGGTTCCCCATCCTTCGTAGAGTTTGTAAGCAAAGTTTTGCAAACATAGAACTCTGAAATCTGATGTTTTACTAGGAGCTGTGACTGATGGGATCCTGAACCTGTGGCATGGAGGATTTAGCTATTTTCAGCCAGTCCTTCCCTACCTGTGCAGCCAAAGGTTTAAACCAGGGTTCTTCAAACTTGGCCCTTTTATGACTTGTGGACTTCAACTCCCAGAATTCTTCAGCCAGCATACGCTGGCTGAGGAATTCTGGGAGTTGAAGTCCACAAGTCATAAAAGGGCCAAGTTTGAAGAACCCTGGTTTAAACCAAGAGGATTCTGCTAGTGTGCTACAGTGCTAGATTTCAGAGAGCATAATTTCAAAGACTAGCTGCCAGGGGATCAATTCAGATCTTTGGTAAAGGCTACTATCTCCTTCCCTGCCTGGGAGGACAAAGGAACATAGTAGAAGGACCATAATGTGAGTCTCAGAGATTTGAGTTTTCAAGCCTGCTTTTGGAGTTAGTTGTATTTACTGGGCTTCAGCCCTTCCCAAGAAGTGGCTTCAACAGGTTACTTTGAAGGGATGTGGCTCTCAAAACAGAAAAAGTTGGTCAGTCTCTTTTATCTCTAAGGCACTATAGGTAGTCCTCAGCCTATGACCGTAATAGAGCCTGCCCATCAATGTCATGAATCAACGATGGTCATAAAATGGGTCGGTCATGTTTATGATCATTTTTTTGCTGTGGTTATAAAGTGGCTGTTGTGGTTGTTAAGCAAACCAATGGTTCTCTGGGGGCATGTTGGAAGTTTGTGCTGGTTTTTGGCAAAACCGTCATAAAACGCAGTGACATGACCAGGGGGCAATGCAAACAGCTGTCATAAATGCAGCTGTGCTGCTGAATGGCCAAGGTTCAGTCACATGACCATGGGGGTTGCTGACCATTGGAGCTTCAAATCTGGGTCATAACTAGGTGCAGCATTGGTTGAGCACAAGTTTGAATATTTGCTAAGCAACCAGTCATAAGTCAAGGACTATCTGTATGCCAATTTCGTCAGTTGTTGGTCCCTAATGTTTCTAGAAACTTATAGGCTGGGAATGTACAAACTGACGGCCACCCTTGGCATTTAAACAGCCTGCTTGAGCTCATGCAGTACTAAACATAGTAAGAGAAAGCTAGGAAAAAGCTATAATTGACTTGATTTAATGTTAACAAGTCTTAAAACCTTGCTTTGCGTGATTTTTTTTCTTAAGCTACTAGTTTCTCTTTCGTTTTATTAAAAATTGCAATTCAGTGACGACTATGCAATGGAATTAGGGAAACCACATCCCCTTCCTGCAGAAGGAATCAAAATTTAAGTCAAGATCACAGCCTTGTCTGTGCAATTAAAGCTTAATGTCTCCAGATTGAAAGGTCAGGGCTTCAATTCCAGAGTCCTGGCTGCCATTTTGACTTTTTTTTGATCCACATGCAAGGCTCACATCCAAGGCTTATGGGTGCAGCTCTGGAGACAAATTATTCACATATGAATAATTTGCTTCTAAAAGGCCACATTCTTGTTCACTTCTCTTGTCCCCTTTCGGTATCTTGTCCACCTTTACCAGGAGATGTTGAGAAATTGAGAAACTGACCCAATCTGCATTTCCCAGAGAAATGTGTAGATCACACCTATTAAATGATATCATTTGGATTTTTCACTTCTCAGCTTAAATTACATTTACAGTTGCGTATTCTCAGAGAAAAAGTTTCTATGAATAGAATGAAATTTAAAATACAAAACTAAGTACAGATTTTGTTTAGACTTTTTCCATAAATGGGAAATAAATGTGGAATCAGAATAGAAGAAATGGATAAGAGAGGACTCATTAAAATGATACAGGCCATAGACTGCCCTCAGTGTATAGCTCAACAAACTATCTCAGAACCTTTAAATGCTGGCTTCCTTTAATTATAATTGTAATTAGCACTTGTTGCTTTCCTCTCCAAAATACCATTGGCCATTAATGCTTCCAGGCAAATAATGAATGCCAAGTTGAGTCTTCTTTCTCTTAAGACACTACATTGTCCTGATGTTCTTTGGAACCTTGCAATAAATCTCTCTTGGTGGGTCACAAGTCTTCTCTTTCACACATTTGCCCACATCTCCTGCCAGGACACTTCATCCACAATCCCATGAACTGCCAAATGCCCTCTTCATTTCCGCTTTCTCAGCTGCCTGGGAAATGTGTTAGCATGAAAGCATACCCAAGGCTTATTTCCATTGGCCACAGTAGTTATAAAGACGTTGCCCATGAAGTAGTTGTGTCAGTAGGTTTGGAACCTCAAAGGACTGGTGAAATATTGAGATGGCTCCCATGTAATTAACACCTGCTCTTTAACCCAATCTCTTTTTTTTAATTCTGTTTTAGTTTTGTACTTTTAATGAAGTTTTTAATAGAAAGTGATATTATTTTTTTTAACTTTGTTGTACACCACCCACAGGCATTTGATTGTGAGATGGGTGGCTATATAAGTTCAGTACAATAGATAGGTAGGTGCTCCATCACTCCATCCATCCAATACTCCGTGTCCATCACAGTGATCACAGAGAATGCCCCATCACTGGCAACCAATTGACCAGGATAGTATAAGGTCTTCTGCCTTGAACAGGAGCTTGGAGTAGAAGACATCAAAGGTCCCTTCCAGCGCTATGATATATAATAGATGGATGGATGGATGGATGGATGGATGGTTGGATGGATAAATTAGATGATAGATAGATAGATAGATAGATAGATAGATAGATAGATAGATAGATAGATAGATAGATAGATAGATAGATAGATAGATAGATAGATAGATAGATAGATAGATAGATAGATAGATAGATATGGATGATGGTTAATAGATGATTGACATAGGATAGATAGATAGATAGATAGATAGATAGATAGATAGATGATAGATAGATAGATAGATAGATAGAGATAGATAGATAGATAGATAGATAGATAGATAGATAGATAGATAGATAGATAGATAGATAGATAGATAGATGGATAGATAGATAGATAGATAGATAGATAGATAGATAGATAGATAGATAGATAGATATGGATGATGGTTAATAGATGATTGACATAGGATAGATAGATAGATAGATAGATAGATAGATAGATAGATAGATAGATAGATAGATAGATAGATAGATAGATAGATGATAGATAGATAGATAGAGATAGATAGATAGATGATAGATAGATAGATAGATAGATAGATAGATAGATAGATAGATAGATAGATAGATAGATAGATAGATAGATAGATAGATAGATAAGATAGATGAGATAGATAATAATAGCCGGCCATGCAGGCAGGCAGGCAGGCATGCAGGCAGCAGGCAGCACAGGCAGCAGGGCAGGCAGCATAGATCGATCGATGATAAGATAGATGTATAGATATGATAGATATATAAGATAAGCTAGATAGATAGATAGATAGATAGATAGATAGATAGATAGATAGATAGATAGATAGATAGATAGATAGATAGATAGGCAGGCAGGCAGGCAGGCAGGCAGGCAGGCAGGCAGGCAGGCAGAGATAGACAGACAGACAGACCGATCAATTCTAAGATGGGGTTGACTAAGCAGGGAATTCTGGGAGTTGAAGCCCACCTATCTTAAAATTGTCAAGGCTGAGAAACATTGATTAAGACAGTATCCTTTTAGACCAATTGGTAGCTTCTCTTGACTTTCCCCCTATTTTTTTTTTTTAAAAAAACAAAGATAATAGTAAATAAGAATTGCCAACTCTGTAGAAAAGAATACCTCCAAATCATCTTTCCTTGGACTGGCACTTTCTCTATCTAATGGATTACCAACTCCTGTCATTCCCTTGCAAAGAGAGGTGGATCCAGAGTGTTACAATTTATCTTCCCCCCCACCAAGAACAAGACCACAGTTTACCGTGTGATGCAAAAGCCTTGTGGTAAAAAGAGATTTGAGAAGGGCACTTCTGTCATATTAGTTAGGACACTGTGCCCTTGGCAGAGTACATGAGGCAGTGGTAACAAATGGCACAAGAGAATAAATTTGAGATCTTGTCTCTGCCCACCCCCAGATTCATGCTTCCGAGGAAGCGAATTGCAATTCACAAATGTTGGTGCCTCTTAATAAAAATATGCCAGAAGGAAACAGTGCTATCAGGTTCTTCTCATTGGTTATCACTGATCCAGGTAGTGAACATCTATCAAATTCCTAAGTTATGCATCCATAATTTAGGAATACTGCATCCAGTTTTGGTCACCACGATGTAAAAGATATGTTGAGACTCTAGAAAGAGTGCAGAGAAGAGCAACGAAGATGATCAGGGGACTGGAGGCTAAAACATATAAGGAACGGTTGCTGGAATTGGGTATGTCTAGTTTAATGAAGAGAAGGATGAGGGGGGACATGATAGCAGTGTTCCAGTATCTCGGGCTGCCACAAAGAAGAGGGAGTCAAGCTTTTCTCCAAAGCGCCTGAAGGCAGGACAAGAAGCAACGGATGGAAACTAATCAAAGAGAGAAGCAACCTAGAACTAAGGAGAAACTTTCCGACAGTTAGAACAATTAACCAGTGGAACAACCTGCCTCCAGAAGCGGTGAATGCTCCAGCACTGGAAGTTTTTAAGAAGAGACTGGACAGCCATTTGTCTGAAATGGTATAGGGTTTCCTGCGTATAATAATAATAATAATAATAATTATTATTATTATTATTATCTCATTCTCTTCTTGGATCAAAAAAAGGGGGGAATGTCATTCCTAATTGCACATGGACGGCTTGATTCTCTTTTAAAAATCAACACTTCTGTTTTGAATATGTTTTGATTTCCAGTGGCCCACCTTACAGTTTTTGTAAACATAATACTCCTTGGCTGGTACAAGGGCATTTTATTGCTTCAGGATGCGGGAGAGAAATACAGTGTATAGTGTTGTATTCTGTTTTAGTTCAATATACCATAACACATTTCATTCTATTTTTGTGTCTGAGCCCAATGTGATATAGACAATATCAGTTTCATTTTGTTTCTTGGCACATGGCGATCACCGGTAATAATAAAGATACCACTATTTAAAAATTATCAAGCAATCGCCACGATCAAGAGCTAATGAATATCACTTAACATGCCAAAAGCCTGTTTGATTTATGATAGCAGTTCTAAGTTTAGAAGTCTTTTTAGAACTTTTCTAAAGTTAAGACTAATTTGCATTGATTGACTTTGTTTCCCTCACAGCAGTTACTAGGAGAACTCTCTGAGGTAATTCAGATTGCTTGAAATGATAAATGATTTTTAAAAGATTTGGGGAAGAGTGTTAATTAAGTGTGTTGGACTTCTTGATATATTTTTTTCCTGTCTCCACCCAAATCAATGTCTTGTAACTTACAATCAAACCTATCCTATTCTTATACTTCAGGGAAAGCATTGGTAGGCAGAGCACCTAAAAGAAATAAGAAGACATAAGCCAAAACCGTTCCATTCGTGACATGAGTAAAAGAAAATGAATCATAGCTAAAACTAGTTTACACCAACACTAGGATCTATGACAATTTGCCATGGCCAACACACCATGGCCAACTCATTTTGGGACAACTCGCCACGGCCAACTTGGTGTAGGACATCTTGCTGCGGGATAAGAGTTGTACTAATATCAAAGAAATGGTGGAATAGAATCATTAAAGGAAGGATGCCAAAGGAGTGGCAGGATGAAATGTGAATGGCAAAAATTAAAATGTTTTTTTTAATTTATTTTAAATAATTAAACAGAAGTTGTCCTGCAGCGAGTTGGCTGTGGTGAGTTGGCTGTGGCAAATTGTCCCATTCCGCCAACACTATTCACTCTATCAATAGAAGAGAGTATTTGTAGCTCAGGGATGAGGGGTCCTTAGTGTTCTCGGAGCTAGGTTGTTTTCTTGCAGATTCATTACCCAACTAGGTAACATCATCAATGCTGGAAAGGAGTGGGGTTTAGATATTCTTTATCTCTGAGCATCCTAGACCAGTGGTGGCGAACCCATGGCACGCGTGCCAGAGGCGGCACTCAGAGCCCTCTCTGTGGGCATATGCGCCATCACCCCAGCCCCGCCTCCCCCCGTGGCCCCCTCCTCACCAGCCCTCCAGAGGAGAGTTGCCCCTGGGCGCGGCCCGCGTGGAGCAGCGCAGCCAAGCACATGGCAACCAGGCAGCAGGGACAACACTCCACCCTCGCACCCCCTCACGTGCAGATGATGCATTGGGGTGCGGGTGGAGGGCATGGCCAACATGGCACTGCAGGACCGCCTGGGCGATCTGCGGTGGGCTGTGGAGGTGGTGGGTGGCTCTGCGGGTGGGCGGGGCAGGGGACGGACCGGGGTTGGGGCAGGGGGCAGGGCAGGGGGTGGAGCAGGGGCAGGGCGGGGCGGGGCGGTTTTTGGGCACTCGGTCTCTAAAAGGTTCGCCATCAGTGTCCTATACCAAGCTAAGCTAAGTCCAAAATTGCTAGAGATATTCTTAGAAGCCTGGCACTCAGACAAATCAGCCGTCAACAGACATATAGAGATAAACAACATCTACATACCATTCCAAAGAGATAATCAAAAGGCTAAGAGACCACAACACCTCCTGACTAGCAATCAACAACCAGATAATGCCAAGCAGTGAACAACACCCGAGTCAAGGAACTACCGACTTAGTAAACAACAGCCTAATCAAGCAACCACCAAGAACACTCCCACCAATACTGACAGGGCAAACCATTGTATATAAATAGAGGACAAACCCCACTTCCTTCTAGTGCTGAAAAAGTTACCTATTTGGGTAATGAAATGTCTGCAAAAAAAAACAAAAAACCATGCTCAGAGATCACCCAGGTCCCCACACTATTCACTCTACTTCTCCATATCTTTTTATCCTACCCAACTATTTTACATTTCACCACATCCATTCTCTACTTTCTTTATGGCAATTTTCCAATTCCAGTCTTTTGAGTCCTAAATGGAAGTGAACATATGAAATTGCCAAACACTTACATAATTATTCTCTATTCATGACAAAGAAATTTGATACTGTTATGTGCTTGGAGTTATAGCCTGGTTTGTTGGTAAGAACCTTTTAAATTGTCTATTCTTTCCTTTTTTTTCTTAAAAAACTGTGGATAGAGCAGCTTGGGCTTCATGGTTTCATTTCTTTGCCTGCCCTTGAAATTTGTAGAAATGAGTGTGCACCTTATTGTGTTCCTCTGGAGGGGAGTAGGTTTGGATGGTTGAAACAGCAAACATCTGCTTGAAAAAAATGCCGATTTTTTCCAAAAGATTTTGAATTAATTCCCTCCCTCCCCCCACTTTGGTAAATGAATCTTCCCTTCTTTTGCCCAGAAACAAAGGACGGAGTTTTCTCCAAAGCAGCCAGATCCCATGCCTGCTGCTCCTTCACCACCCCAGATGCCGCTTCCGGTCCCTCTCCCTCCCTGCGTCCCGGCTCCTGTCCCCGTTCCAGTGCCAAAGGTCCCGGGGGCCATCAGCCGCCAGAGCAGCACATCAAGCGATGGTGGCCGAGATGCCCAGAGGCAAAAGCTGCCACCTGTTGACCGTGAGTTTCTCTCTCCAGGTGCATGTTTGTTTCTTTCAGAATAACTGAATAACAGAGTTGGAAGGGACCTTGGAGGCCTTCTAGTCCAACCCCCCTGCTCAAGCAGGAAAACCATTTCAAACAAATGGTTATCTAATCTCTTCTTAAAAACCTCCATTGTTGGAGCACCCACAACTTCTGGAGGCAGGTCGTTCCACTGATGATAGAGAGAGAGAGGTCTACAGAACGGAGGGAAATTCCTTGTCTTTCAAGCAAGGAATCTTCCTTCCTCCCTCCCTCCCTCCCTCCCTCCCTCCCTTCGTCTCTCCTTTCCTCTCCTTCCCTCTCCCTGCCCCTCCTTCCCTCCCTCCCCCTCCCTCTCCCTCCCTCCCTTCCTCTCCTTCCCTCTCTCCCCCCTCCCTCCCTTCCTCCCTCTCTCTCTCTCCTTCCTTCCCTCCCTCCCTCTCCTCCCTCCTTTCTTCCTCCCTCCCTCCCCTCCATCCCTCTTTCCTCCCTCCTTCCCTCCTCTCTCTCCCCCCTCCCTTCCTTTCTCCCTTCCCTTCCTCTCTCCTTCCTCCTCCCTCCCCTTCCCTCCCTCCTTCCTTCCTCGCTCCCTCCCCCTCCCTCCCTCCCTCTCTCCTTCCTTTCTCCCTCCCTCCCTCCATAGTTGAATGTCATCCAGAAAAAAATTGCGTTTTTAAAAGTGACATTCAGAGGATGTCTGCTTAGTTTAAAAGCCAGCTTCTTAATCCTTGTAATAACAGGGAGAAAACATTATGATCTCTGCTAGATACATGATTAATTTTTAGCAACAGAAGGAAGGCAGAAAAAATTAGTTTGTCAGTGAGTGGAAACATTTTTTTTTTAAATTTTTTTTGCCTAAACTGTTATTCCTATTTGTGGTATTTGCACGACTTCAGAACTTTGTGGTCCTTCTCCTAGTAGTCCATGGCTTCAAAATGCAAGATACTTTGAAAATCAGAATTGTTCTTATTCCATATTCAGAATGGCACAAAAGTAGGCAGACACGGCCAGTGTACAGGTCCTGGCACAGAGAAGAAGAGGAGAAAATTGTTTGATTCTAGTTTCAGTGTAAACATATGCAATTCTCATTTTTGAACTTAGGCATATACCAGATCCCAACTACCGCAGGCAAAGCCTAACTTAACAACACAAGTCCATGTGTACAAAAATATAGAGAAAGGTACATACAAAGATGGGCACATTAGAGGAGAGTGTGCAGAAAGGCATCATATAATAAGAGAAGATGATTGAAAAGAAATGCTCATACAGTACTCGGGGCAGTGCATGTAATAAGGCATGGAATAGAAGACGGGTGTGCCAAGATACTGTACGTGCCAATATCTGATTTTTAGTTAAAAACAAACCACAAACAGATGTGAAAACAATACAGGGAAGACTTGAGATTCAAAAAGCAAGCATGATAAAGCCTGGCAAACTTGTTCATGGTGGATAGATCTTGCAAAATGGGAATATAGATCTCTGGAGGGGGGCACGTGTCTTTTCTTGTGCTCACTTGTGATCAATGGGTACTCGGATCCAGAGAAATTCCGTAGGTGAATGGTTCTCAGCCTTTTCTTCACCATGGACCCCCTTTAAATACCTTTTGTGACCATGCGCCACAGACCCCCAAGACTTAACTCAAGATTTAAATCATAAAATTTCTTAAAACCTTCATGGAGCCCCTGTGACGACACCGCGCTCCCCAGTGGCCCGTGGACCACAGGTTGAGAATCACTGCTGTAGATGATTCTTTTCCTTTGGATTGATCTGACCCTGTCCGTCGTGGAGTATTGAGTGTGAATCATTGACTTAAACTGCCAATCTCTTCCGGTTCTCTTGCTTTGCCCCTTCCCAGGAAGGAAATCTCAAATGGAGGAAGTTCAAGATGAACTCATTCACCGCCTCACCATCGGTCGGAGTGCTGCCCAAAAGAAGTTCCAAGTGCCACGCTCCAGTGCCCCTATAGTCAATATCAACTACGAATCTTCTCCGGAAGACATTAAAGTTTGGCTACAGGCCAAAGGATTCAACTCAGTGTAAGTCCAAAGGCATAACCAGCTGTTTTGAATTAACCACAGCTTCAAACAGCTGTATGCATGCTTAGACAAATGACTTTGGACCTGAGCGGTATAATGTGAAAATTATTTCATGTTGAGTTACATGGATGTGTAATTACAATGTTTCCCGATATGGTTGGGAAGTTATTGCCATGTAGGAGATGACCAGGCTGAGCCTGAGGGAGGGGTCAAGTATGTCATCAATCATGAGTCCCTGCACGCCCACAAGAGATCTAAGTCCAGCCCACTTTGAATGTCCTCTCTTATCTCCCGCTCATTTCCCTTGACCGTTAGTAGTTCAGATTCTTGTTGAGAGATTAAACTTGAAATAAATCTTTATACTCATTTGAATTTGAACTGCTTGAAATTGCTGATCTCCCCCGTTGCTTGACATTCCATTTATTTAGTCTTTTTTTATTTATTTATTCGTCAAACAAAAATTACAAATTCGAACAAAATGAAATGAAACAATGAAACAAAATGAAAAAACTAAAATGTGACGGGGATGATAAGCACATTAGTACACTTACATACGCCCCCTTAGGAACCTCTTAGATACGAGATGAGTTTCATATGAGGTCTAGATGCTGTTGGATTCCAATTTTTATCATTCCCAATTAGCGTGGTTAGTTAAGCCATGAAATAGCTCAATAGCATCTGAAAGATCACAGAGTCCTTCCTTCGCCTGCTTCTGTTGACTAATTAGCATCTGTTCTCTCAGATGTAAAAGGGTCATTGCTCATACATTATTATTACTCATGCAGGACCGTGAACAGCCTTGGAGTTTTGACTGGCGCACAACTGTTTTCCCTCAACAAAGATGAACTTAAATCTGTGTGTCCAGAAGGCGCTCGAGTCTACAGCCAAATTACTGTTCAGAAGGCGACACTAGAGGTACGTCCTGAACAAGTTATTCATCTACCGTGCTGTAGCTACAGGATGTGGTCACCCCATGCAAAGAAGTGTTCATGGAGGGAAGTTCACTCTTGATAGAAAGATGGACAGCATATAAATTTAATAAATAAACAAAGGAGGGAATTTGCCTGCCTTAGACCAGGAGCAAGAAGCTATTGCATCGGGAGACCCATCATTTTTGTTGGCCTTTAAAGGCTCTAGGTAGGGTATTAATGTTACTGGTGGGGATGGGGCCAAGATTTTCCTTTCATTTTTTTCAGGGGAGGGGTAAAGGTTGAAGTAGGTGACTTAAGTCTTGGAGAGACACTCGTGTTACCCCAAGAGAACACTCACTTTTAGAAGTCTTGGGGGTTTTAAAGCTACCTCCATCTTTTGCAGATATTAAGGCAACTCTTTTTTTATATTTAACCATCCACTTCAAAGGCTGAATACATGAGGTGGTCTGGGGGTGCTTTGGAGACAGCAAGCCCACAGTCGACAGATGTTGATTTTTAGCCTATGTCATAATAGTAAACTATGGTTTAGTGTTGCATCCAAATCAGCCCATTGAGTCATACATGTGACTATCATATTTTTTGCTTGAGAGGTTGAATAACATTAACTTTCCGGGTTTCGTGTCTATGGAGATTCTCCATCGTCCAGGTCATGGTTGTCCCAAAGGTGCTTTTCCAAAAGGCAACTGGATGTTCTTGTTTTTTCTTTGAACATGTTTTGCTTCTCATCCAAGAAGCTTCTTCAGTTCAACTAAAGAAGCTTCTTGGATGAGAAGCGAAACATTTTCAAAGAAAAAAAACAAGAAAGTCCAGTTGCCTTTTGGAAAAGCACCTTTGGGATTTCCAGGTTTTAGACTGTATACTGGATTTGACTCAGAAAAGTATATTTCTGCAATATATATATATATATATATTTGTCTATACCTGCAGAATCCCAGTGGAAGTTCAGAACTGCAAGAGATCATGAAAAGACGGAAAGAGAAACTTAACGCAGCTGCCACAGATTCAGGAGTCGAATCTTTTGATGAGAGCAGTGGTCACTAATAGACTCGCCTGCAAATGTTTCGTGGTTATTGTCAAGGGGGGGAGAACCCGTTGTTCTTGGCATTGTTCCACCATGCTTTGTTTTAGGAAGCCATGAGGGGGAAATGTCGGGGGATTGTCTCTATTTATGTAGCTAGGATATCATGCCATTAAGGGAGCATGCAGTTGGGAGCCAAGAGGAAGAATGCAATTGCTGTTTTGCCTCCCCCTTGACAGAAAAAAATATAGAGAAGAATATTCCCTGGAGGAGTTCCTTAACCAGGCCTCCTGAGAGAATTTCATGCTTTGCTCATCTTTTTTCCACAGCCTAGCAAAGTCACATTGCAATATTTTGAGTTGTCCTCAGACTGAGCCGTCTGACGAAATGTGTTGAAATCTGCAGTCTTAACAGAAAGTCCAAAAAAGCATGATCCAGCCAGCGTTGATTCCCCTTGTCCAGGCCCCATTGATTTCAACAGAAAAGTGAAATCAATACTTACATTTCTGCCATTGAAATCAAGAGGACCTCAAAGGATTTTATTATGGCACAACATTCCTTTTATTCATGCCATCCATACGGTTTGCCATAATTATGGACCGCGGCTTTTCTCATCCACCAGCACTTAAGATTTCCACATTTATTTAGAAGTTCCCAGATGAATGATATATTTTTAATTATATGATCAGTGACCACGCTAATCTTACAAGCACAGATTAAACTCTTCTAACAGCATCCTGTCATGATTTCTTAATGGAAGTGTACATAGCAATGTAATTTATTCTGCATTTCAATTATTTGTCTGTTTTCCTTGGGGGGGGGGGAGGGATAAGTATGAATCAATGAAAACACTAATACAATAAAAAAAAATAGCACAAATTTTAAAAAGCAGGGGCATTTAGCTCTTATTTTGATATCCACGTGGTAGTTCACAGTATTATTTCTTAATAGTATTGCATTTTTTTCATTTAAAAAAAAATCTTTAACTTCACCAAGCGAAAAGGAAAGGGGAAAAAAAGGGGGGGGGGAAAGGTGTTTATAAATGTTTAAAAAAAATGCTACAAAATTACATCTTGATTTCCAATTTAAATCTTTTTAAAAAAAATATAGCCAAAATACTCCAGTAAAACACATGAGTATATATTTTTTTTCTGTGCAAAACGTTCTCTTCTGTCACATGGCACATCAAGACAAAATAGGGGGGGGGGGAAATGTGTCCTTTGACCAACCTAGATGAGATGTATTGATTTTCATGGTGCCTTTTTTTTTTTTTACGACTCCTCAAAGTCTGCAATAAACACTGATGTACGTGAAGTGGTTTGCATTGTCTGTTATGAGAAAGAGGATGCAAGCCTTTCCTTTGTGCTCCAAAGAACAGTTTTTTTTTTTTTAAAAAAAAATCAGAGTGATGGAATCATCTGAAGCTAGCTCTACCACTTCACAAGAGTTTGAAAACTCCTTTCTACTTCGTACAAAATCTTCCCACTTCTCAATTCAGAAGGTTCTTTTTTAATTTTCCCTCTAATGTTCCAGCTCTGTATCTGCTAGAAATCAATGTTTCTCTAACTTAGAATAGAATAGAGCTGGAAGGGATCTTAGAGGTCTTCTAGTCCAACCCTCTGCTCAAGCAGGAGACCTTATAACATTTCAGACAAGTGGCAGTCCAGTCTCTTCTTAAAACCTCCAGTGATGAAGCACCCACAACTTCTGAAGGCAAAGCTGTTCCACTGGTTAATTGTCCTCACTGTTGGGAAGTTTCTCCTTAATTCCAGGTTGCTTCTCTCCTTGATTAGTTTCCATCGTTTTTTGTCCTGCCCTCTGATGCTTTGGAAAATAAGTTGATCCCCCTCTTCTTTGTGGCAGCCCCTCAAATACTGGAATACTGGAATACTGCTTTCATGATACTCCTAGTCCTTCTTTTCTCTAGACTAGCCATACCCAGTTCCTGCAACTGTTCTTCATGTTTTAGTCTCCAGGCCTTTAATCGCCTTAGCTGCTCTTCTCTGCACTTTTTCCAAAGTCTCAACATCTTTTATGTAATGTGGTAACCAAAACTGGATGCGGTATTACAGGTGTGGTCTTACTAAGGATTTATAAAGCAGTACTAATACTTCACATGATTTTGACTCTATGCCTCTGTTTATGCAACCAAGAATTGCATTACTGCTGGCTCATATTTAAATGATCGCCCACTAGGAATTCAAGGTCCCTCTCCCAGTTACTCTTTTTGAGCCAGGTTTTGCTTAATCTGTACTTGTGCCTTTAGTTTTTCTTGCCTAAGTGTAAAACCTTGCTTTTCTCCACATTAAATTTCATTTTGTTGGGCCCATTGTTCAAGTCTATCAAGTTCCTTTTGGATCCTGAGGTTATACTTAGCAACTTTAAGATGTGTGGACTTCAACTCCCAGAATTCCCCAGATAGCATGCTGGCTGGGGAAATTTGAGAGTTGAAGGCCCCACATTTTAGTATTGCCAAGATGGAGAAACACTGTGCTAGAGGCTTTTGAGAGGACTTGGGAAACATTTGACACTCCAAATTCTTGAACTCAGTGCCCTTTTTCAAGCTCAAAACAGTTATTTTAAATTTGAGCTGGATTGACCTTGCCTTAGTGATGAGGTCAACCCATTCTGTACCATTCTGAACTGAGCTTCAAATAGTCTTATTTTAAGCTGAAAATGGAGCAGTTTCAAACCCAACACACCTCCATATTCATTAGAACCAGCCCTTGGAGAATAAAAGATGTTGAGGTAGTGATAAGATTGAAAAAGACATGGACAAAATAAGGGATTGAAGGGATAATCAGCTTGTAAATACCTATTGAAAGAGGGTCAGAAGTCACTTATATATGTCTTGAATTTTGTTTTGGTTTCTTTTGTATATATTGCACTTTTCTTTCTTCCTTACTCTTTTCCCCTCCTTTTTTCTATTTCTTTAGATTTAGATTTCTTTAGATGTCTTTTATCATAAAAAATTCTTAATAAATAAAAATATCTTTTAAAAATAGTGATCTTGACTCCCCAAGGCCTTGCCCCTTTGCATATGACACTAACACACATATAAAATTGCACAGTTACAATGGCAGTCTTGATTCTTCGTATCTCCCCATTTTGCAGACAACCTTGTCATATCCACATTGGAGCAATTCCAATAAGTAAGAGCAACCTGTTTCAATTCAGAAAATGTTGGTGTACTTCTAATTATTTAGATGTGATCCTCCAGTTACGCTGGTACATTGTACATTTCCATCAGGATTCAACTAAATATGGGGACTTGCACCAGATTATTTGAAGGATCATCTTTTCCCAGTTACATCTACCCAACTCACCTGAGTGGGGAGGCAGGGTATGTTATGGGTCCCCCCTCTTAAGGAAGTCAATCTAGTGGGACCAAGAAGAAGGGCCTTCTCTGTGGTGGCTCCCTCCCTGTGGAACATCATCCCTGTGGAAATATTGGCCCCTCACATTGATACTCTTTCGAAAGACCCTGAAGACATGGTTTTGCCACAAGGCCTGGTGATCCCAGGGTGATATGAAGCCCCTTAAGTGGTTTGATTGTTGCCACTAGGGAGATGGGAGTTTATTGGGTTTTGTATATGGATAGTATAAGCCACCCAGAATCATCATGAGTGAGCTGGGAAGCCATATAATTTTTTATTGAATAAATTAAAAACAAAATATGTAATATTTAAGGGTTTGACTCTTAATGGGGTAAATTTTACACCATTGTGAGACTTTTCCCATGTCGAAGAAATAATTATCCAAGTTTTTCCCAACTTGTGAAGATGTTAGCTCCCACAATTCTCAACACTGGTCCTGGCAAATAAGAATTGTGGGAACTACTCCATGAATGTGAGAATGCTGAACATTTCAATGAAGAATCAGCTTCACCATCAAACGGAGCATCAGATTCCCCATCTGGTGCCAGTATGAACAGACTGGACCCGAGAGATTCTCTCCCTTTCAAGACAAGTCCAAAATAAGAAAAGCCAGGTATATATTCCCATCTCTCATCTGGAGGAAATCAGGTTAGCTGATGCAAGGAACAAAATGCTCGTTTTGGAGAAAACCGTGAAACGGACACAATGGTGTCCCCACTTCCATGTCTGTGAGAATGCTGACAATATCCAGTTTATACACAATGCAATGAGGAAACTATTATGAACTTTGTATTTCAAAGCAAGCTTTGTATCCTGGTTTCTAACGTGTGGCCGGCCTCATGTTGGCATATGACCTATTACTGAGGGATCCCAATATAAGATTCGCTCCATATTTGTGTTATATTTTTTCCATGATTTTTTTCACAGCTCTTTGAAAGTGTTAGCTGTTCTCTTTTTTCCACAAAGCCTTAATTGTTCTGTCTCTTCTCCCTTTTCATCATTATTCAACCATACTCTCCAAATAAAGAACGACCTGATAAGGCTGGAGCAGATTTTGGCAAAGATATCAAATTTCTCATACATTTAATTGATTTGTCAATTTTTTCATAGAGTTTTTCTTTCTGAAAAGCTGAGACTTATGGGTGTTTTTCACAATACTGTGAAGTGTATGCAATTTTACTATTCCAAAAATCTGCCAAACCAGATGCACAGAAAATAATTTTTGTATCGCCTCAATTCCTTTGTCTCTTGTTTCAGCATCTATTTGTGCACCTGCTAAGGATATGTTCTTTAGTGTTGTGTTCATTCCAAAGGAATGCAGCATGGAGAACACACATCTGTGTTGCATTTATGTTTCAAAACAGTCCTGGGGAAATCTGCTTGCACAGCTAGTTTTCTATAAGTGGATGAGTACTAATTATGCAAAAACCTGGAAGTAGAAAATCCTACATTTCAAACACTATTTCTTTTGAATCATGGAAAGAATCCAGTATGAACATTCACAAATTCAGCAAAAGCAGATGGAGTTAAGTGGAGATATACAGTATGGTCAGGCAGATTGTGAGTTGATGCCGTTATAGTAGGAAAGCAAGTTTAATGCTCTCTCTAAAAACATGGCTAGATAAGCTCCTAAAGTTTAGTCTACTGCCTGTTGATCACAGATAAAGGCAGATATTTGCCGCAGTTCTTACCTTCTCTAGCAACTATCTTGGCTTTCACAATATGGTGAGAATCTCAGCCATAGTGTTGAAAAGTTGTTAACGATCTTTTTATACATTCTGTGCCAAGGTTCACACTTCGCTTTGAGCCATAATGTGGCTTCGTTTTTTATTTGCATTAAAAATCTTGTTCACTCCTGGTTTTAAAGAGCTTCTGGCAATATGGCTCAAAGGGTCTTCACACAGCTTCAACCTATGCATAAATTGTGCCCACTCCTTATTGGGAAAATTTGCTCACGGTCACTCACAGCTTAGTCACTTCCTGTATGGATTACCATAAAAGCCTCTACATGGTGCTGCCCTTGATCACGACATGGAAGCTTTGTTGGTCAAGAATGCAGCTGTGTAAGTAATCATGGTTGTATCCCAGAATGCCCACATAGCGCTTATTCTCCGTGAATTGAGCTGGTTATCAAATGCACTTCTAAATACAATTTCAAGGGGCTGGTTCTTACCTATAAAGCCCTTCATGGATCTCTAATTAGATCTGCCCATCCAGTAAGATCTAATGGCACGCTTCGGGTCCTGTTGCTTTAGCAGTTACCCCAAAGGATATAGGAATAATGTCTTCTCTGTTGCTGGTCCTAACCTCTGGAACAGCATCCCCTCTGAGATTTAGTTAATCCCAGTCCTGCCTGCCTCTCTTCCCCAAACAGTGGTTCTGGGATTGGTATGATCTGTTGAATGAGCTTTTTCTCAGCCTTTCTGTGTTCCTAGAAGTTTTAGTTTATTTTATTTTGCACTGTGAGTTTATTATAGTGATGGCAGGCAGGCTAGGGTGGAGAACTTGAAGATCTAGCAAAATGAGAACAAAACCAGGATGTAGCAACGTGAGTAGATCCTCCTTGGAGATCTCGCATTGAAACAATCTCCCAGTCCACTCTATATGCTTACCTTAATGAAGTACTTTCCATGGGTCCCACCATGGAGGATTTGCCATCAGTGATCAGCTTGAGTTCATATACTGTAGGTGGCGTTCATAAAAGGCAAACAGTCATTTGAGTAAAGCTCAAATCTTGGGGACTACTTGGACACATCCACAGAGTTTTCCTAGCAACAATACAGACGTGGTTTTCCCTTATCCTTATCATTTCCTGGTCCAGCTATGCCTTGGGATTTTGTACTTAGCCACTTAGACCTTTTGAGATCAGCCAAGCAGCTGATGAGTAATAAGAGTTGCATAGAATGACAGATGGAATCGATTGCCAGTTTATAAACCCAAACTGTTTTGAGGAATTTTGGTGCTTGCTAGGTTTGGACACCCCATAAATCCATCAGTATGAGAGTTACAACAGGTTTTTGCACCTCCACTAACTCATATCTTGACTCCCATCTGCCATTGTCCTTAGGAGATACCCAGTTTTTCGTGGCCCCAATCAAGCTGCATACACCGCTGTTCCCCTTAAGGTGATCTTGGCAATGCCCTTTAGAGGTATATTTTTAGATTCGGAACTTTAATGCCATTGCTTTATCTGTTGTGTTTTTAATGCTTTGCTTTAATATAGCTTTTATATCTGTATGGCTGTATTTTGTAGGCTGCATGGAACAGTTAAGGGAATGTGTGGCAAATTAAGTTTCTAAATAAGTATGTATACCGGTACTTATTCCCCCAAGACTGTTTCTAATTTCCCGCTTGCACAAATTAAATACAAATCAGTTTTGTAGAGACAATAAGGCTTCTCTGTTTTGAAGCATTTGTTGACAGCAAGCAGTGCCATCCCTGTTGAAATTCTCCAGCTCGGCTTTGGAGTTGCAGGTATTCTATGATGGTGCTAGGTATCCTTAACACAGGAGTTTGGGGAACAAAATATTCATGGACAGGCAGAGGTTATATATCCTCCAGTCTTGCCTGCTTTGCATGTGGTTACATGGGATAGTCTTGCATACAGAAATTGTTTAAAAGTGGTTTGATATATTGCTGGTTTAGATTATTTAGCTGGCTCTCTTATCTTTGGGGTGATTGCTACCCATGTGCTTCTTGGTAACTTTGCAACTGGAGGACTCATTGAGAAGGCATTTTACTTCTGCTGTGATTGCTAAACTGAATGGTAGTTGAGTTGGGGTTGTTATGATTTATGCACCATGTTATCACCTTCGGGCCCTGCCCAAATCTGATTAGTAATCTATGAAAATATGATCCCTTGCACTTGTTTCCACACACTTAAAGCCTCCAATGACACACATGGACTTTCCCTCTTTCAAAGATATTGGCACTGAATAGCAGTTGTTCCAAGGACATGACTGCAGTTTATGCACAAGATTAAAACACCCGTAGTTCACATGACATGCTGGGGTCAATCAAGAGTGTGTGATGTGTACTCATCTACACGTTGTTCAATTCCAGTCTCTGGATATCCTGATCAATGTTCAGAGCCTAATAGGGCATTGCGTATGTGCATCTTTGAGTCAGTGTTGACTCCTGCAGACTGCCTGGACAAATCCCTGCAGTTTTCTTGGCAAGATTTCTGAAATGGTTTGTCCTGGGCTCCTTTCTAGGACTGAGAGAGAGTGGCTGGCCCAAGATCACCCAGCTGGCTTAGTGTCTAAGGCAGGACTAGAACTCACAATCTTCTGGTTTCTATCCTAATGCCTTAACCACTAGACCCAGCTGGCTATCAATGGGGTGTTACTCTCTAGCAAAACTTGTACAACTATAGAAAGCTACTCACCCGTGGGCTGAATGGCAACAACCCCAGTATAAACAAAAGGAAGGTCCATTTAAAAGAAATCTTCAAGTTGATGAACTATCCATAGAGACTGTATCCAGGCTAAACTCACTGAATGAGCTGCCCAAGGTGGCCTTAGGAGGCTGCAAGAGGTAATTGTCATAGTAATGGAGATAGCTACTAACTTGGATTGCTTTAAAAAAAGGGTTGATGAATTCATAGAAGACTAAATCCCCCAAGAGCTATTGAAGGCTCCTTGCAAATATCTGGTTGGGAGCAGTCTCCCATCAAATACTTGGTGAAGGAAACAATAGTGGGGGAAGTATATTATACCAAACTAGGTAATATCATCACTGCCAGAAAGGAATGGGATTTGCTGTTATTTTTATATATTGGTGACTTGCCTTGTCAATATTGGTGGGAGTGGTCTTGTTGGTTCCTTGACTGGGCTGTTGTTTACTGTTAGCTTGTTTGTCTGCATTGGTGGTTCCTTGATCGAGGTATTGTTTATTGATTGTTGGTCTAGTATTGATGTTAATTTCTGCTCATATGGGTGTTGACTGCTAGCAGGGAGATGTTTTGGTCTTTTTGTTTCCTTTTTGGCTTTTTAATTGTCTCTTTTGAGTGGTATGTAGATGTTGTTTATCTCTATGTGCCTGTCGATGGCTGATATATCTGAGTGTCAGGCTTCCTGGAATTCTCTACCATTTTGTTTGACTTAGATTGATCTAGGATGCTCGCAGTTTCCCAACTGAAACCATGGTTGAGTCTGTACATGCTGTGAAATTAGGGACTTTTCATCATGTCTTCTGACTGCTAGTTAGTCTTCATGGATGCACTCCTCTAGTCTTCTGCCTGTTTGTCCTACATAGTGGCCGTTACAGATGACTCCTGTTTTTTCTTCCGGGGCTAGACAGAACCAATCAAGGAACTACAATGTAGACAAATAAGCTAACAGTAAACAACAGCCTAATCAAGGAATCACCAAGATCACTCCCATCAACACTGACAAGGCAAGCCGCTAGTATATAAAAATAAGAGCAAACCCGACTCCTGTTTAGCATTGATGATGTTACCTAGTTTGGTAACAAAACATCTGCAAGAAAACCACAAAGCTCAGAGAGCACCAACGACTGCACAGTCCAACCCTGAGCTACAAATATTGCCTTCTATCAAAAAGTATATTATAATTTGTGACCATTTTGAACGGTATATGGAAGCTTGTGCAAATTTTCAGAGGTTGTGTAGGAACCGAGGGGCTCATCTTATGCAAATAAAATTCAGAATGTTTCATGAGTAAATAGGGATTTTAGGTCAAGTCATTTCCATCCTAGTCCAACGCTTTAACGCGACGCCCTGAAACAACGCAAGTGTAGCTTTGCTTCTGTCATATAAATCCAGCACATCCCTTCTTGGCATATTTAATGTTCTTTCCTGTAGATTCAGTACTTGTTTCAGAAGTTTTCAATGAAATGGAAGTTAAACCAAAGAGCAGAAAGCAGAAGGTCACATCAAAAACACCACCAATGCCTTCGCTGATAGCACTCATATAGCACAACAAAACGACACATGGAATTGATACAAAAACCAAAGAAAAGGGGAGAGCGGACCCCAGAGCTAGTCACACTAACTTTTCCAGGAGAAAATTTATGCCCTGCAATAAGCTGAAGCCTGGCACTTGGTAGTAACTGTTGAATGAAGCAATCATTTGCATGCACCAAGTGTGCCAAAAGAAATCCTTGTATCTTTTGACATTTTTCAGCCTGTTGGCACCATCAAGTTGCATCCTGCATGGCACCTTATCTCTCTGCCCCAAATGACAAGCATCTTATTTTTTTTTTTTTTACACAGAAGTGAACAGAACCAAACAAATGGAAAATGTCTATGCAGCAAAGATGGGTCCCAACAACTAAAAATCAATACACCCATGGTGCTCATCCCTCAAGTGAATCCTACCTAGTAGCACATTGTGCCTATCCATAGTTCCACTCTGAATCTAAGTGCACAGGAATTTCTCTCCCCACTTGGCTGAATAGGCAAAAGAACACTTTGATTCAGGGTGCCCAAATCTCTGTGACAGGATAACTGTGACCTTTGACTCTTTAAGAAGTTGCAGTTAATGCTGAAATCTGTTCCTTCAACTTCTAGCTTTGGATCAGGCTAGTCTTGATTCTCCTCGCTGGAGAGTCCTGCCGAGGATGTTGTGTCAGTAGCAACGTTTCAGCTTTTCTTCCAGCTTCTACAATCTTCCTTCCTTGCTAATGAGTTATTATCTCAATGCTAACCCTGTCTGTTCCTGTGTTTGATAGAGTCCGTGTTGCTCCATAGATGTGCATGGAGAAAGCCCGCAGCAGTTTGGACTGAGTCTGGAATATTGCACATTCGGTAACCTTTAAGTTTAACCTGTGCATTAAATTAAAAAATATTAAACAAATTTGTTTCAGAAACAACATAAAATGATCCAGAGCACATTACATTTATGCACATTATTAGATTGTCCCTTTGAGCTGTCACCCCGAGTTGAGTTTGGTCCAGTTATTAACTTTAAAAAAATTGATCAAGAGTCCAAACAAGACACTGCAGGTTCCTTAAGGCTATGTTTCCCCAGAACTTCTGGATGTAAAATATACTTTTTTTCATTTGTCCATGTACTGCAAAGCAGCTCTTGTCCATGGCAAATCGGAAAGCAGTTAACAAAAACAAAAAAAAAGAAGGGGGAGAGAATTAAAATCTGAAGCCAAGGAAGATGGATGATGCATTTCACAGCTTCATCTGCAAGAAAGAGAAAGAAAAACAAGAAATAATAGTAATAATTTGGTCCCCTTTGGAAGAACAATAATACCTTAATAACTCTGATGGTGATGTTGATAGATCATCCATTTGTTGTCATTAAACAATAATACAATTCAGTGAAATCATTCTCAGATGATTTTTTATATTTTAGCAGATTCACTCTTTAAATCAGTATCTCTCAATCTCGACAACTTAAAGAATGTGTGGAATTGAACTCCCAGAATTCCCTAGACAGCCATACTGGCTAGGGAATTTTGGCAATTGAAGTCCACACATCTTTAAGTTGCCATAATTGAGAAATGCTGCCTTAAATAAACCAACACTTTTGTAAAAGAGTCTTGAATGTAAAGTAGCCACAATGTATGAATGCACATAGATGCCTCTACATATATTCTTTTTCCTGAAAGTAAATTTTCACTCAGCAAGCCTGTTGCTGCCAGAGTTTTACAAATATAGAAGCCTCTGATGCTCCAACAGTAAGATTTTAATCTTTTAAACACACAAACCTATTTGCATCTTCCATGCTCTCAAGCTACATATTCACATCTTTGCATGACTGGATGGAGTTAGATCCTTTATTCACCCATTGTTTGTCTTCACTGCCTGCATCACGTTGTATGACTGGATTAGTTATATTTATATGAATTATTGCACCATATCGTATGTTTTTATTGTCATTAATTTGACAAGACATCAAAATGCTTTCTGGGTGGATGCCTCTCTTTTTGATTTGTTTTAGCGTTGCAGAAATATACCAGTCTTCAGGAGACAAAACAGCCCTGGGGGGACAATCATGTTCAGTAGCCTTGGAAAGCTAGATGACTTTTAAAGGAAGGATCGGGTAGGAGACGGGGCAGAATGGAGAGGCTTGACCTCTGAATAAGGAGCATCTCCCCTTTGCAAATTTATGATGCAGGTCTCTGTGGAATCAATCAATCAAAATCAATCAACCGACCACTATATTGTTTTTCCCTTTCAGAAAGGAACTCAGACCATTGTATTGGTTTTATATCTACTTTAAGCTACTGGGGAAAAAAGTCAAATAAACGTGAGCCTTTCAAGTTCCCAGTTTGCCAGTATCTTGAACAGAAGCTTGAACGGTTCTAAATGGCACTCTACAAGGTATGTCCTGCATGTGTGCCACCTTAAGCCCCTGAATGAAAGGAATTATATCCGTCCAATCAATCAATCTGATCAGTAAAAGGTGAATAGGCAAGAAAGTTGGATTGGATCCCTTTCCCACCATTTTAATGAAACGGGATTAACTTTCCAACCTGACCATTAGGAAGTATTTATTTATTTATATATTATGTGTTGTAGTTGTTGTTAGTTGCGAAGTCGTGTCTGACCCATCGCGACCCATTGGACAATGTTCCTCCAGGCCTTCCTGTCCTCTACCATCTTCTGGAGTCCATTTAAGCTCACGCCTACTGCTTCAGTGACTCCATCCAGCCACCTCATTCCCAGCATTATGCTCTTCTCCAGTGAGTCCTTCCTTTTCATTAGGTGGCCAAAGTATTTGAGTTTCAACTTCAGGATCTGGCCTTCTAAAGAGCAGTCAGGGTTGATCTCCTCTAGGACTGACCGGTTTGATCGCCTTGCAATCCAGGGGACTCGCAGGAGTCTTCTCCAGCACCATAGTTCAAAGGCCTCAATTCTTTGGCGCTCAGCCTTTCTTATGGTCCAACTTTCACAGCCATACATTGCAACTGGGAAAACCATGGCCTTGACTATACGTACTTTTGTTGGCAGGGTGATGTCTCTGCTTTTTAGTATGCTGTCTAGATTTGCCATAGCTTTCCTCCCCAGGAACAAGCGTCTTTTAATTTCTTGGCTGCAGTCCCCATCTGCGGTGATCTTGGAGCCCAGGAAGATAAAATCTGTCACTACCTCCATTTCTTCCCCATCTATTTGCCAGGAATTGAGAGGGCCGGATGTAGATATTCTAATTATGTTACAGTCCTGTTGCTTTTGAATTTACTTTCAGAGCATTCTGATTATCTCTCTTGGACAGAAAGAGGATATAAACAAATAGCACAAGATAAGCTTAAGCTCTTTAAATCACAACTGATCATAAGGCTGAATCAAAGTCCATTCAGGTGGACATTTATAGGCTTGTCCATCATATGGCTCCCTCTGCTGGTGACCATTATGGAAAACAGCCATCTCTGCTAGGGTTTTTCAGCACCAAGACCTTTTAATGTTCCTCAAATATTTCAGGAAATTGCTTTGTGGTTAATTTGACTGCTCATTAACAAATGCAAATCGACAATGTACTGCATTAACACTTTCCTTTTTTTAGCAATGATCACTGCTGTTGCTGTGCTAATGTTTTCTCTCACCTATTGGAAATTTTTAATAGATCAGCTGTTGTCCCCCTAAGAAGTGTAATAATATATATAAATACATCATTGTATATTGCGTTTAAAAAAAAAAAAGATTGAAACAGGCTGCTTGGATGCAGGTTTCTGGTCTTTGCTAGGTCACAACATTGTGCAGCAACAGCCAAAAAAAGCCAATGTAATCATAGGTTGCATTAACAGAGGGACAGAATCAACATGACGTGAAATAGTACCACTTTATAAAGCTTTAGTAAGACCACACTTGGAATACTGCATCTAGTTTTGGTAACCATATTATAAAAAAGATGTAGAGACTCTGGGAAGAGTACAAAAAAGACCAACAAAGATGATTGGGGGGCTGGAAGCTAAAACATATGAATGGTTGCAGGAATTGGGTTTGTCTAGTCTAGTGAAACGAAGGACTAGGGATGACATGATAGCAATATTTGAAGGGCTGCCACAAAGCACCAGAAGGCAAGACAAGAAACAATGGATGGAAACTAATCAAGGAGAGAAGCAACCTGCAATTAAGGAGAAATGTCCTGACAGAATAATTAACCAGTGGAATGGCTTGCCTCCAGAAGATGTGGGTGCTCCATCACTGGAGACTTTTAAGAAGAGATTGGAAAGCCACTTGTCTGGAATGGTATAGGGTCTCCTGCTTGAGCAGGGGGCTGGACTAGAAGACCTCCAAAGTCCCTTATTCTGTAAAGGGCAGCCTGCAGCTGATTTATAGAGCTTCACTGCAAAGCATAGAACAGTAAATAAAGACCTCATATTAATATTTATGGCTGCAGTGGCTTTTGCCTAAGCAACAAGCGTGAGCCCATCGGAACACAATCACCCAAGAAAAGGTTCTTAACTTACCACCTGGGACCTGGAATTATGACTTGCTGACATTCTCATATATGACATCGCTAATGCAAAACTGCTGTTTCTTCTTTAGCCACATCAGTTGCACACATTGGTGAATAAAAATGTATTGTTCCTGTAGAAGGAGAAACACCTCCAGTCACCCATATATATATATATATATATATATATATAAATATATTTGAAAGGTCCCCTGCTCTCCAATATTTTTGTGCTGCTGTCCCAGAGCCAGCTTTATTACAAGATTTTTACCAACTTTCCTAGAATTGTCAGTGCCCCTCAAAATATCATTCTTGGCTTTACTTCCTCCGGAATTCAGATGTGAATATTACATTATGATTTAGCGAATGTTCTGTTCGCTTTATTTTTCTGCAAATTAGCATTTCTCAACTTCAGCCATTTTTAAGATACGTGGACTTCAATTCCCAGAATAACCCAGCCAGCAATGGGTGTTCTGGGTGTTGACGTCCACACATCTTAAAATGGCTGAATTTGGGAAACACTGTGGTAGTGTAAACCAGAGTTCCCCAACCTTTTGGGCACCAGGGACCGGTTCCGTGGAGAAAGGTTTTTTGGTGGACCGGAGAGTGTGTGGTTTTGTGTACTGCCTGCATCCCACGGATGGGGCTTTGCTTGTTTGTGCAGACCGTTTGCTGGCATGCCACATACCAGTACTGGTCCACGGACTGGGGGTTGGGGACCCCTGGTGTAAACCATCCTTTTGACTACCTTAGCCACTTTAAGATGTCTGGACTTCAACTCCCAGAATTCCCCAGCCAGCATAGAGAGACAGGAATCTCAAATTTGCAAAACCGTCTAGATACTACAGGTTTGGGGGAATGTTAAAAATGTCCTTCAAAGTGCCAATTTACAGTCCCTGAGTTCACAACATTTGCCTCTGTTTCATCAAGGAGGGTTATGGCCATGTGATGAAGCTATATGATTAATTTTCCCCAGTATAAAGAAACCTGAAACCAGGTGGAAAGAGAACGATGTTTGATTTGCAGGTTTATACTGAAACGAATTCAGAGAAGCTGCTCAAAATTTGCTCCTTAAAAGGATACTGACATCTAGTGGCCAAACTTAGGTAAGTGAGTTTTTCACAGCTCAGCTTGCTCTGGACATGAGAATAGATAATATTACTCATGGATAAATGGATGAAAAGGTTAGAACATCTTTCCCAACTTTTTGTTGTTCTAGGACTAACACAAAACTGAAAAAATGCAGATGACTAGCAGGGGGCAGCCAAGAAATACATTAACTCTTTATTGCCAACACTTGGTGGTTCTGAATATTTGCAGCCCAAATCTGAGTAGTGATCTGACACTAACCAGCTGTGTTGCCTGCACTGTGTCACACTGGGGAAAGATTGGGAATTCTTGGTGGAATGTGTGTCAAACTTAACAGGGCATCAAACAAAAACTGTTATCCAAATAATAAAACTCAAGAACAGTAAACCTGACTTGTCCGATCTAGTGTTGGGGATACAACTACCCAAATTGTAAGCTGTGATAAAGCATGCTTTTAATTCTCCTACTGCTCCAATCCGGGCAATTCAATGCATAGTATCCTGTTCTTTGGGGTTTCATGCTGTCACGCATTTGGGGCATTCAAACCTGATTTGTTGAAGCATGACAGCACCCTACTGAGGTTGTGTGTAAGAAGAGAAGGAGGCAAGACATAACATGGCTTTGCCAGAGGAGCAGAAGGTTTGACCAGCTGGCAAACAGCAGGGTTTCAGCATCCCTACAAAAGCTGACAATATCTCATCTGTGGATATTTTGGAAGAAAGGTTAATTGAAAGCAACTCAACGAACAAATGGAAAATGAAGGTATCTAAAAGGACCAGCATCAGACCTGACCTTCAAGGTGGTAACAATGACTTGGGTGCATATAAGGAACAGCCAACCGAATTATTTTGGAAAAATGGAAAAGTACTGTTATCCCACATGAAATTCTGGATTCAAGGAATGTTTACCTTTTTTTTTTTTTTGAAAAGGCTATTTTTTTTCTAGTAATCCAAAAACAACACAGCATATTTCCCTCTGGCACAGATTTTGTAACATTTTACAAGAATGAACAATTTTATACCTAACTTCATACAGTCTTAATAACATATTTAACGGATGTATATCAATTTAGTATGACCCTGTTTACTGTTTTTTTTCCTAATTGTTTGTGTGATTTTTTTTATGCTTGACCAATAAAATAATTTGTTGGGTTTGTGTATTAGTCATTCTGTAGATTGTTGTGTCTGTATTTTTTTTTAAAAAAAAATTGTAATAGAATTATTTTTTAAAATAACACTTGGATCGCGATGCAAATAGCAATGTAAAATTGCTGCTGGACTGTACCATCTCAGATTACAGTGGGGTTTTGGGGGGGGGGAGTCATGTTTAACTTCTCCCTCAGAAATTAATACATTAAAACAACTGCCCATAAAACTTAGCATGTCAAGGAGCTGGTTCTAGATTATGTGTGTCTGTACTGTACGTCTATCTGGACATGCACACGCAGATATATGGCTCAAGCCCATCTCAGTAATGAATGGTCTTTGCGTGTTAACTCATTGAGACAGACCGAGAAAGAAGTATGGTTTCAACCATGGTTTTTATAGTTGCTGGGTAGAATAACAGAATCTTGAAAGCCTGCCAGCGTTTCTTTCTGCCCCATCTTATATCTCTTTTTATACCAAATCAAGGTGGGGTTCTTGAGTTTTTTTTCTCATGTTTTCCTCTTTCTTAGGATTGAGTAATCTTTCCAAAAATTTCTCTCCTTAACCGTTCACTCCTTCCTTCTGCATTCCCAAGACCAGGTCTACATCCCTTCCACTGCATGGTTGAAGCCATTTTCTCTCGGCCTGATCCACCACACGACTGTTGAGATAGAAGGAGCTCTGTGTACATTGCTTTGAACTCCTGAATGAAAGTTGGGATAAAGCTAACAAATATATAGGCAAAAAGGTGATGCCATGTTTGCACTCTCACAGATGTTCACCCTTTGTAGGCACAGCTGCTTTATCTTCTCCCCCTGGTTTCAGTTCTTTCCATCTATGCCAGTTACATCTTTTATAGTGTGATGTTCAATATTCTACACTTTCTAATCATCGTTCTAGCCACTGTCTACCCACTGCGGGATGAAGGCCTATAGGTTTCTGAGTAACTAAAGGAGGCATCGAGCGAATGGCTGTTTGAAACATGCATAAGTAAACGTCATACCTCTGTCTGAACCATGGACATCCGATAAGACCTCATATCGGACACCATTCCCAATATATCTACAAATTCATGATCACGAATGTGCTGTAAAAGCCGGTCTAATGCTATGAAGGTCCCGGTTCGTCCTACACCAGCACTGCAAAACAAACATAGCCTTACACACCATTGCTTATGAGTTGAGAAATAGGCTCATTTTGCATTCTGTTCTGGGAAATCTTATAAACTCCATAAATATCCATAATCACAGCATACCATATATCCCACCCTCTAATGTTCATTGCTATTACAACACATCCTTTGGTGTATATTGGGAAACCTAAGTAGGGAAGTGCTAATGATTTTTAGAGCATTTCTCTTGATAATATACCAGAGGGGAAAAACTCTTTTAAGTATTTGATGGTGTCGTGATTAAGGATGGGGGTTTGGCCAATGCCTATAAGAAGCTGATGGTTGGGCATCTCTTCATCATCCATCGCATTTGAGGAAAAGAACAAATCTGGTTGGTTTCCATATGCAATTCCCTCATGTTTTGAATCAGAAAAAGATAAACTCCGGTCCATCCTGTTCAGCACATTCGGACAATCAGTTCCCACAGAAATCCAGGGCAGGTTTTATTTTACATTGCTCATCCAGCCTTTACTGCAGTTCAAGGCCATCTGCAGGACTTTTTGACTTCCATCAAAAATTAAGAGTCTGAATTTAATCTCTTTCCTGACCGGATCATATGTTTTCAGCTGTAGATCTACAGGCAGGAACTGATTCATTTCTGAATTTTGTAAGTTATTCTGACCTTCAGAGTCTCATGATGGGGTGACTGACAACTGTTTTATGCAAATGAATAAGACCGAAGAATACTACATTAGGACAGCGATTGACTGTGTAAGATAATAATTAAATACAGATTGTGCTGGAATATTGTATTTTCAGAAGAAGGAGGAGGAACAGGAAAAGGAGGAGGAGGGGGAGAAATCTATTTTTCTATTCAAGAAATTTTTCTATTCAAATGTAATTTAAGCGGATAGCCTTAGGTTTCACCTAAAACCACAGAAGTGGATAAAGACATATAAAATTCTGGGATTTTCAGCATAGTGAAACGATTGCCATGCTCCTCTTCACAATTTCTCCCCAAAGAAGGAGCTATACATAGTGGCACTCCTAAAACCAAGCACTGGTAATGTAGGAAGAACTAAGGTGGCAAGTGAGAGCGTGTAGTGAAACTCTCCCATCGAAGCATCTTAAAAGGCACAGAAACAGCCTGTCAGTAGAAAAGCCCTTTGACCCACAAGTTGGAGACTTCAGTGAGATCTCTACCAAACAGAATGCAATTTCTAATAAGGAAAGCTGGCAAAGAAAACACATATCCCTTCTCATTCCCCTTCACTACAAAAAAACCCCCCACACATTTGCTAGTGAGCAGGAAGCAACACAACATTGTTCTTCTGGCTATGTTATGTTCACATTTTCTACATCAGAGGGGGGGGGGAGAACTTACCTGCAGTGTACAATCATGGGCACTTTGCTTTTCGTTGCCTGCTGCCTGACCATATGTACAAAGTGCAAAATGCTTTCTGCTGCGTTGGTGGGAGGAACACCATGGTCAGGCCAAGAGGTGTAATTAAAATGCATCACATCCTGCACTTCATCTGCCTGAGTGGAAGGAAAAACACGAAGGTTCCAGAATAACATCTGCCATTGCCAGGAAGTGGTCACTTACACAGGTTAGAAATCATCAAAGCATAGAGCTGGGTAAGAGTCTCCAGTCCAACTTTCTACTTTGCAGGGGATTATTTATTTGATTTACATATTAGACTTGTTTGCTGCCCGTCTCACTTAGATCAAGGTGTTGGCTAATTAATAAATGGGAGCTTTTTTCCATGATATGACTATAGGTAGTCTCAACTTACAGCCACAACTGAGCCCAGAAATATAGTCCTACGTTGTGGCAATGGTTAATCAAGTTGCCCACATGATTGCCTTGCTTAACAGCCATAATCTCAGCTGTACAATTGCAGTCTTTAAACGGAACACAAGGTGTCTCAGGGTGGGGGAGGTGCTGGGAGCCACAGGCCCATGTTGCAGTTTCCCCCTAGCTCAGAGATGACTTGCCCTGGACACTCCCACCTGGTGAGGCACACCTTGCAGGGTTTCCTGTCCCCACCTGTTGAGGCACACATTGAAAGCTTTTGGGCCTCTTCCACCCATCTCCTCCAGTCATGCCTTGCCCCACTTACCTTTCCCAAAGATTGCCTTTCCCAAGGAGAAGCAGCTAATGAATTGCAGATGCTCCCAAAATGGTGCTCGCTTCCGGAATGGCACATAGCGACCTCCTTATAGGAAGGCTGCATGATGGATTGGCTGCTTCTCTTTCCGAAAGGCAAATTTTGTCCATGCACAGCAGCAGGCATACGTTCGGGGATGGGTTGTAAGTCCCTTCATTCAGCACCGACATAATTTTGAATGGCAGCTGAATAAATGGTCATAAATTGAGGACTTACTGTATCTGTCTAGTGTTAAGATCCAAGGTCTCTTGACTGAGATTTTGGATTATTGCTTTTAAACTGAGGCAAGGGAGAAGCAGCTAAACCTGCCCAAACACATACATAGATATATACATACGGGAAAGTATTGTTTATGTAATATTAACGTGTGGATTGTGTCTAGATTTTGTTCTAGTTTAGGGCCTCAAGACCCAGAAACCAATGTCTTGCGCAAAAAATAAATATTGAATATAAGTCTATTGGGAGTCCGGGAATCTGATCTGAGAACTGAATGGTGCACACAATTCCCCCTAGATCATCCAAGTTTCCTTTTTCAGCAGTTTAATTTAAACCCAGAGGGAAGTAGAGATGATAACACCCAGACAGCCTTGTCTGATCGCAGAAAAGCAAAATAAGGTCAGACCTACTGGCATGAGAGGATTATGAAATCCAGAGTAATAGACTTCACACTGGGAACTTGAAGAAACACAAAGGACTATCAGGGCCATATAATTGCTTTTTTTTACATATTCAGCGGTATTTGCTGATTAAAAAAAGACCATCTGAAGTAAATGAAAACTTAGATGAGCAGGAAGGTCTGAAAGGTGAATGGAAACCCACACACACACACAAACACACACACATGCATCATAGAATGTACAGGTAGTCACTTTGACTTCTGGTTTGACGTTGCGGCAAAACGGACGCAGGAAGATGGGGCTCCATCTTCCACGTTCAATTTCGTCCCGCTGAAGTGTATTAATGGAAAATTCCTAACACCTATAAGCTGCCTAACACCATCTGTATTGACCTACATAGCTGATTCTGAAGTTCCTGTACATCCAGTCAGCTTGTTCTTCTTCTGAAAGCATCTCCACCGTGATGTCTCCATAAAGAACCGGCTCTTCCGCAAAAGGCCAATAATGGTCACATTTTACCTGGAAAGGAGGAAAAACAAAGCAAAGTTACCACAGAGTAACAAAGCTTTTAAAAGGTTTCCCTTGGCAACCACCAAAGTGGATGAAAGAATCCAAGGAAGGAACATGCAAATCCAGACATAAACACAACCCTTTTATCCAGAAAACCCCAATGCAACCCCTTCATTGTGGGGGTTATTTTGAGTTGGATAGTGCTTGTCTCTTTTGTATTAGGTACTACTGAGGAAAAAAAAGAGAAGCAAAACCTGCCTACAATAATTAGACTGAATTAGGCTGCTGGTCTGTCTAGCTCAGTGTGGCCTATATTGAGTGATATATATTAGGATATATATATCCTAATTAACCAAAGAGAGAAGCAACCTAGAACTAATCAAAGAGAGAAGCAACCTAGAACTAAGGAGAAATTTCCTGACAGTTAGAACAATTAATCAGTGGAACAACCTGCCTCCAGAAGTTGTGAATGCTCCAACACTGAAAGTTTTTAGAAGAGACTGCACAACCATTTGTCTGAAATGGTATAGGGTTTCCTGAGTGGGGGGTTGGACTAGATGACTTCCTCCAAGGTCCCTTCCAACTTTCATAGATAAAGTGTGTCTGATTGAGGTTAATTTTAATTCCATCCATCCATCCACTTTGTGTGCTAACTGTATGTATATATAGCTGAAGCCAGTGGAATGGAATGGATGGAGGGAGATTTTATCTATATATATATCCATCTATCCATCCATCTGTCCATCGGTTTCAGCTATATATATACATACTGTATACAATATATTCTATCATCTAACTATATCTATCTATCTATCTATCTATCTATCTATCTATCTATCTATCTATCTATCTATCTATCTATCTATCTATCTATCTATCTATCTATCTATCTATCTATCTATCTATCTATCTATCTATCTATCTATCTATCTATCTATCTATCTATCTATCATCTATCGTAAATTTGCTAAAAGTCTGTTTCCAAAAATATTTGGGATTGTACAATAAAAAACAGCTGTATCTGAGATGAGTGTGGCACTACAGATAAATCAATAGATCAATTCTTTAGTTGTGTTGTAAGAACAGCTAATAAGGATGGATCATCGTTTTCCGATAAAAGTGTTGGAGGAAAGAACAGCTGGGCCAGCCAGAAGGTTAGCCAGTTTAATGTAGTAACTAATGGCACTGGGCTAGAAACGGAGAGACTGTGAGTTCTAGTACAGCCTTAGCCACAAAGCCTGCTGAGTGACTTTGGGCCAGTCCTTCTCAGCCCTAAAACCATTTCCAAAATCTTGCTGGGAAGACTGCAGGAACTTGTGCAGGCAGTTTCCAGTAGTCAAAAAATGACTCAAAGGGACACACAGATATAATGCTAGATATAGAATTTTAGTAAGACTCCTTGTTCCAAGAGGCATGAAGGAATCTAGAATCACAGAACAGGAAGTGACCTCAGATATTATTTTATCTGATGCCCTGCTCAGTCTACATACCCTTCTCTTCTCATTGCACTGAGTAAGCATAACAATGATTTGTGACTTCTGCTGGAGAACCATCTTCCAAAAATCATTCCTTGTCTCAGGGAGTGGTCCTTGTGTTGCAATATACTCTTGTGGAGAGTTATAACCCTACAAAAGAATAAAGCTTACTCCAGCATTATTTTATTGATATATCTTTTAAAATAAATAGTGCCTTTTAAATCACATCAGACTATAGTTTCTTCGCAAGGGTATCTGCAGAATTATTAATTCTTATGTAAACGTTGCCCTTAAATTTTGTGAATCTTTAGGTAACCTTTTGTACACCTGGTGCCCTTTTTTTTCTGAAATTGTAGCAACCCTGAATGTGGGTATTAGTTGTCTCTACCTTGGGCAGGTGTCACACACACATGTCTAGTTCATTTCAAATCCTGATCTAGCTTTGCTTAATGTCCAGGACCACCCTATGCCTATTTCTGCTCTCCTCCAAGACCTATCCTGTGTTTCCAGCATCAGATTTCATTTATTTTCTTGCATTACAGGATCATCATGTTTGCAAAGTTAAATCCATCAGGCAAGTGGGAGGTTATTGCCTCTAATTTTACCTTACATACACGTGCTGTGTGTGTATTGCAGTCCCTAAATATGCAGAAGCAATGTTCTTATGTTTAAGTGACCCTGTTCACTTAGGTGCTAATTGGCATGCTATAAAACTATAATTGCTACTAGAAGGAACAATTTTAACTGTTTACATACAGGAGCTGTGGTGGTACAGTGTTTAAAATACATTATTGCGGGCTAATTCTACCCACTGCTTGGAGTTCGATCCTGACCAACTCAAGGTTGACCCATCCTTCTATCCTTCCAAGGTCAGTAAAATGAAGAGCCAGATTGTTGGGGGCAATATGCTGATTCTATAAACTGCTTAGAGAGGGCTGTAAAGCACTGTGAAGTGGTATATAAATCTAAGTGCTATTGCTATTGCATTCTGGGTAGTATTTCCCAAGCTATGAAAATACAGTTACTTATCTGAGTCCAGGTTACTTACAGGGATGTAGTTGGCATTAATGTAATCAGAGCCTTCTTCTTCATTCATTGAAACCAACTGAACACGGCTGAAATCATCTGCAAAAAGGCAACATATCCAATAACGAATTCAACATTAAAACATATCACAAATTTTGGAATTAAGTCTCTGAAAGTTTTACATACATTTGCATGGATTTGGGGAAAAATCAAGAATCAGTCAATTTGCAGTAGCTTATATTTCAATACATTCACACTTTTTGTATGCAGGGCAGGGGAAAATACCTTATTACTACTGCCCAGAAAAATCCTTCACTTTTGGATTGCCAGGAGCACATTAACATTTCAAAGAACACTTGAGAATATGCTATTGTATGGTGTGTCTGTCTGTGCATAGGTGCACATTGCTTAAAATGTAAAATGCTACCCTTATTCCAGGAAGGAAGGAAGGAAGGAAGGAAGGAAGGAAGGAAGGAAGGAAGGAAGGAAGGAAGGAAGGAAGGAAGGAAGGAAGGAAGGAAGGAAGGAAGGAAGGAAATTTCACTATGGGATAATTTAAATATTAAAAAAATGGTAGGAATGTAAGTCACAGGAGTACTATGCTTTTATGCTCAACAAAAGGCAGTAGCATCAATTGAATAAATAAAATAGTACCATGCAGTACATTTTCTCCTATTCTTACTATCGTTCAGAGGGAAAGATCAAGTTAAGTGGACAAGTAGGCTAATAGGAAAAGCAGGATGCTCAGGGTACATGATGGCAAAATATGCTGATATAGTCTTGGTAGTTGCCCAACAATGCTACTCTTTGGTGCTGGCATTCCATGTCATCTGGATGCCAGTACAAAGTCTAGTGTTACATACAGCAACTCCCTCCTAAAAGAACAACTTACAAGGCAGAATATTTGTGTAGCGGTTTTTGCTGCGATTCATGGGAAGTTCCGCTGCAAAATGTGGGGTTTCCAGCCCAATCAGTTTCAGTTCCTGAGTGTAACACACAAACACAGACACATTATGCTTAGACATAAATGGACCCAGGAAACTACAGACCAATCAGTTTAACATCAATACCTGGGAAGATCCTAGAAAAGATAATCAAAAAACAGATCTGCGAACAACCAGAAGCAAACAAAGTTATAATCAGTAGCCAGCAAGGGTTTGTTAAAAACAGATCACGCCAAACCAATCTTATTTCATTCTTTGATAAAGTGACTAAACTAGTAGACCAGCAAAATGCTGTGGATGTAGTATACTTAGATTTCAGCAAGAAGAAATAGGGGAGACATGATAACAGTATTCCAGTATTTGAGAGGCTGCCACAAAGAAGTTATTCATCAAAGCACCAGAGGGCAAGAAACAAGGGTTGGAAACTGATCAAAGAGAGAAGCAACCTGGAATTAAGGAGAAACTTCCTGACAGTGAGGACAATTAACCAGTGGAACAGCTTGCCTTCAGAAATCGTGGGTGCTCCATCACTGGAGATTTTTAAGAAGAGGCTAGACAGTCACTTGTCTGAGATGGTCTAGGTCAGTGGTGGCGAACCTATGGCACGGGTGCCAGAGGCGGCACTCAGAGCCCTCTCTGTGGCCACACACGCCATTGCCCCAGTCCTAGGCCTTCAGCTGGGTTTTATAAAACCTTTTCGCTTTAGGCCTCCATCGCCGTGTGCGGAAAAAAAAAAAGGTTCAATCAGTCAATTTCAACTTCTCGCAGGAAAAAAAAAGATCTTGCAAAGTTGGAATTGATTGAACTTTTTAGTCCCACCCAGTCTGCCATTACCACCGCAGCCACACCCATCCAATGGACCATGCCCACCCAATGGGTCATGCCCACCCAATTGGGCCAGACCCAGCCAATGGGCCACACCCATTGACGATGCATAAGTGGATTTTGGGTTGCAGTTTGGGCACTCAGCCTCTAAAAGGTTCGCCATCACTGGTGTAGGTTCTCTTGCTTGAGCAGGGGGCTGGACTAGAAGACCTCCAAGGTCCCTTCCATCTATTCCATTCCATTCCATTCCATTCCATTCCATTCCATTCCATTCCATTCCATTCCATTCCATTCCATTCCATTCTATTCTATTCTATTCTATTCTATTCTATTCTATTCTATTCTATTCTATTCTATTCTATTCTATTCTATTCTATTCTATTCTATTATTTTGTACCAGCATATTTATCATTAGGCAAGATAACTCAATAACAATATTTGTTTTCAGAGAATAGCTGGGCTAAATCCCAGCAAGGGAAGCAATTATGAGAATGAATCATTATTTTATTTTGACTTAGCATTTGTTTGCTTTTTTCCCCTCCATGGGATAAAATGGACAACAAAACAAAAAAAGAACAACATGATTAAGTAATGAGGAATTCTGAGACTAGGAGAAATCATCTTTGGGAAAGAATACTTACAGTACTTATTTGAATAAGTAAAACAGTAACATTTTTATCTACACCAAACATTAGTGGAATTACGTAGAAAAGAAATTTCTTCATTCATCCTACCTACATTTGCAAAGTGTACACTACAATATCTTTGGAAATAGTTGACCATGGTTGTCTTCTTCCTAGGGCTGAGAGAAAGGGACTTCCCCAAAGTCACCCAGCTGGCTTTCTGCCCAACGGGACGGGGGGGCTAGAACTTACCATCTCCCAGTTTCTAGTTGGGTGCTTGAACCACTACACCAAGCCATCTCTCATCAGGTATAAATACACACATATTACACACATACATGTGTGTGTCACACTTATTTGAGTGTGTGTTTGTTGGGTTGGCCAAGATAACTTACTAGGGTAGTACCTTCGTATTCAACTGCTTTAAAACTCATTGAATTTTTGACATGAAAATTTCATCCCAATACTCAGCGTTTGTTTGGTAGTCGATGCACAAGCTAGAACTTGTCGATGTCGGCAACCTTGTGTCTCACTGCATTAGTCTTTATGGGGAAAAATTGTTTGGTACTCATCACACCTCCCAGAACCAATTAATGATGAGTACCAAGATACCACTGTATTAGGTCTTTTCTCCCACAATGAAAACATATTAAAAAGGATGGCTGTTAGATTATCTCCCTGCTTAAAGGAAACTATGAAATCTCTCTTCTTCATGCAAGGGAAGTTTTAAAAAGAAATTGAAGGAAAATATTTAAAAAGTAATAATCCCTCCCCCTCACACACACTTTGAATTGGAAAAGTCTAAGAATACTATTTGGTCATTTACTCATTTACTTCCATAGAATTTAAGTAGTCAATATCTGAGCTGGGATTACCTCAAATTGCAGAGAGAATTTGTAATCAGAATCTTTGGCCATATCCTTGACGTAGCTGTCAAAATCATCCAGCTGGACAGGGCTTTTTAAAAAAGGCATACAGAAAGAATGAAAGAAAATTATGTTATTCACAAAAGTCACCATCTGGTAATTGAAGCAGGAAGTTGAAGAAGTAATTTATTTCTGTATCCAACTAACTTGGAACTGGATGAGAGAAAAATCAATAAAATATGATATGTCAGATAGACATTACAGACGTGAGGCCAGAATGGTCGGGTTTTTTAAAAAAATATTCCAGAGAGAGCTAGACAGTCCCAGTATCCTCATTCACATGCATCTCTTCTATGTTCATGTCTTATCTAGAATAATATGGAATAAAATAAATAAAAGCCAGCCCTCCTTCCCACAAATAGTAGATGAGCTGATAAAAGTATTAGAATTATCTCATGTCTTACCACAAGAAGGGAAGGGCCCCTCACCTGACTGAATTCTGCATCCCCAGGCATGTGTCACAAGCCACAGTGATATCAAAAGTGGACCATCACTCCACAGTGCAATTTGTGTCATGACTGCTGATGAAAATCATGTCTTTGCATGTCATGACACACCTGTCTTTTGCACCCTCTTGCCTTCCCCTAAAGACATCTAAGGTCTGTTTCGCATGTATATGTGAAATCATATAGCAGGAAGAATCCCTTTCCCCAATATTTTATTTTAACCCTCAACATTTGGCCAGAGGCAAAGTTACATTCACATGTAACCCTACTCCCCAAAATATTACAATCCAGGCCAGGGTTATTACCTCATCTACTATTAGGAAATTTGAAGCTTTAGTGATTACTTCCAGTAGGACTCAATCTCTAAAAACTTCTCACAGGTCAGGATTCCATCCTATTGTTCTAACCTCTTATTTCCTGAATACAGGTAGTCCTCAACGTACCACCGTAATTGAGTCAGGAATTACGGTTGTAAATTGTTACGGTTGTAAATGGAGACATCATGTGATCGATTTTTTGATTATTTTTTGTGGTGGTCGTTAAGCAAATGTCATAGCTGTGAGGTGGTTACTATGGTCATTAAATGAATCCATTTCACAGGCATTTTTTTTTGCCACAACCTAAAGTTAATGCCAGAAACAGGCAAAAACATTGAAAACTGCAGTCATGTGACCACCGGAAGCTACAAACGGCCATAAAGGTGGGCTGGTTGCCAAGGGCCTAAACTGTGATCATGTGACTGTAGGATGTGTATGTGTGTGTGTGTATGTGTGTGTGTGTGTATCTGTGTGTGTACAGCCATCATAACTTTGAAACTGGGTTGTCTTTTTGGGCGGGCATCATAACTTCAAACAGTAATTAAACAAACAGTTGTAAATCAAGGATGTAATGAAGAAAAGTCAACCACTCTTCTTGTCTAATTTCTGTGCTCCAATTTGTGAAGATTAGAGTACACGTATGAGTTTCTTTTCCTTAAAGCAACAAAATCCCAGGGAACCTGTCTCTTATCAACAATTAATTACTGCTGTTTACCTGCTCTCATTAATGATCCAGTGAATAATTAGCAACCGTGTTGAGTGATGGAACAGTTTGATAACAGGAATGTTCCTGTTTTTCTTCCTCCCCCCCACCCTTCATTTCTTTCACACTTTATGAGAACCAACCAAAGGCGAGCCCCTTGGGGAATTGTTAACAAGAGATAATTGATTTTTCCCCAGTGCTTAATTTTCCATTTGTCAAGAACATTGTTATCATGAAGGATCTGCTGTGAAAATGGAAACCTACAGTTTCCCATGACAGAATGTCATTTTCAGTGACAAATCCAGGTTTTGGATAGCCCTTGAGCAAGGACAAACAATGCAGGTTCCAAAATTGAAAATTGAATTCTTGCAGGGCTGATTATAGAATTTTGGGGATTTACAGTCATAATCTGGTGCCCTCTGTGGTGTGGCTCATTCTTCTGATTTTGTTAGGAATTTCAAAAAAGCACCCTCTTCTTTCTTTTATTCTTCACGTTTTTGAGTTTTATGCTTATGATTTTCAGCCCTGGAAAACTTTTACTTTTCTTTTCTTGGACATTTCCACCCTAATGCCAAACTATTTTTTATAACCAAATGCATGGGAAAAAAAATACTGAGACATTAATTAAATAATTGATATTTATAAAATGGGCATACTTGGTCAGCTTTTTCTTCTTCAATCCATTTTTACTCCTGCAAGGAAAAAGACAAAAACATTCCATAGTTATGTCTCATTTCCAGTTCTGTGGCTATTTATTTCTAATGTATCCTGTAGAAAAATCTATCTATGCGGTTGCTAACAGTCAGTATTGACTTGGTAGCACACAATCAATCATACACTCTTTCTAACAACAGAAATGCATCAATGTCGACAATTTAATGTGCATGTGTGAACATTCTTGCTTCATATGCTGCAAGGATCTAACTTGCTTGTGGGTTTATCTGGGCAATGCCCATTGTCTGCTTCAGAACCAGCCCTACGTTTAAGCAGGGTGAAATTCCTGATTTTCAGTCCCAAAGCAGGGACATCTTTGCAGTCATATTTTTAGTTATTTTATTTATTGCTATATTTTACTGCCTGGTAGAAGGGCTTAAAAGCAAACTGGATCATTTAAAAAAAAAAAAAATCACAACTGCTCTAAGGTAGACTCTTGTCTCTAGCAGGCCAAGAATATATTTGCTTAAAGCAAGGTAGATGTTTAGGTGATGAATATTATGTGCCCTATATCACAGTCATACTAAATCAAAGCACGTAAACATGCAGTGACAAGATTCCGAAACTAGATGTGGTTTGCAACCCTTTTTACTTTTTTATTCCAAGGTATAAAATGCATTCGCACTTTGGAAAATTCAGATTAATTAATCAAACCTACCAAGAAAGGAAACTTGTTTGTTCAGCCTTCCCCAACTTGGTGTTCTCCAGATTTACATCTGTCTGTGCTTCCCAGCGAAAGATGGAACAGTGGCTGAGCACATCTGGAGAGCAACAAGTTGGGGGATGCTGGCTTCGATTACTGACTGTTAAGTAGAAGAAGATAACATGACTTACCAAGGGTTAATATAAAATGCCAAGAGATAATCAGTCCAAAGGCAGGAGGGTAACAGAGTTAGGAAAGCAAAGATACTCCTACGCCTGTGAGTATTAATAGATAACATACAGAGATTTTTTTTGTCAGAAAAAAAGCAAGATTATTAATATGGCAAACAGAAGTCAATACAGCAATTTGTCATTTGTTAGACTTGGGCAACAAAGACCTCAGAGGAAGTGACAGAGGCCCCCTAAATTTGGTTGGTGCTGGACTCTACATCAGGCAAAGACATCTGTAATTACAATGAAGGCTACGTGATGAAAAAGAGAAAGAAAAGGTGCAGCCATTTTTTAGGACTGCATTTAATTTATTTATTAAACAAATCTGAATACCTGCCCATTCCACCAAAAGCATTTCTGTGCAACCCACAACAATCATTTGTGCTATTTTCTGCAGAAAGAGAAGTTTAGCTAATAACTAAGTGAAAGGCTGATATCCTTGAAAGTCCCAGACACTCCTGCATTATGGCTTGAGCGCTAAAAGAAGGAAGGGAAGGAGGGTGGAGAGGAGAAGACATTTCATGAGCTCATAGATCAGATTGTCCAGACTTTCAAGCAGTATGTGTGGGGTATTCTTGAATAAGATCTCATGAGATTTTGAGGGTATCACATGAAATCTCAATCAAGATCACGAGTCTGAGGGAGATGAAATATAAATAAATAGTTATTCCCCCCCCCATATTTTTATTTTATTTGATAGATAAAGGCACTACTTGAAGTCCAGTAGCTACTTTAATTCTCACACCTGTGATATTAGCAAACACTGAGATCTTTTAGGGGAGAGAGAGAGAAAGGGGGGTGAGAAAGAATTAAGAATGGTAATAGCCAATGCCTTAGCTTCTAGGTGTCTGAAATATCTTATGGAGACCTATAACTGTTCCCTGATCTAGGATTAGGGTATCTCCCCCTCCGCCCCTCTCTTCTGTCTGTCTGTCTGTGTCTGTCTAGTCTGTCTTTTTATCTATCTATCTATCCATCTACTGTACATCATCTCTCTCTTATCTATCTATCTATCTATCTATCTATCTATCTATCTATCTATCTATCTATCTATCTATCTATCTATCTATCTATCTATCTATCTATCTATCTATCTATCTATCTATCTATCTATCTATCTATCTATCTATCTACCTATCATCATAATCTCTCTCCTCTATCTATCTATCATCTCTTTCTCCTATCTATCTATCTATCTATCTATCTATCTATCTATCTATCTATCTATCTATCTATCTATCTATCTATCTATCTATCTATCTATCTATCTATCTATCTATCTATCTATCTACCTACCTACCTACCTACCTACCTACCTACCTATCCATGTAGAGCCAGTTGCTTAACGCCTGACATGTGGCAACACAGGGATGGGTGGAGGGGAACACCAGAACTTCAAAACTGGATCATAAGGTACCCCAGAAGATCCATTGCAATGTTGAATGGTCGTTAAGTGACCAGTGGTAAGTCCAGGGGTGCCGATATCTCTCCTCCCACTCTGACGTCCCTAATGACATGTCTCCTCTTTGACTTAGAATGTCATTTGAATCATATGCATGAAGCGTGCTGCATATTATAACTCTGGGGTTGTTGAGTTTTTAGTTCTTCACTTAGATTTTTCAAGTCTGAGTCTTTAATTGGGATTACTTTTGAACTTCTGACTTTGATGCAGATTAAAACCTGCTTTTTCAAAGCAACCCAAAGGAGGTTAATGACTTCTGTGAACAGTTTTCTGCTCCTGGGGGCTCAAGGAGAAAGTGAAGTCTGATTAGTTAATTAGCTACATTAATATTTACAGGGAAAACTGGTAGCCAATATTCAATTTGGAAGTTCATTAACTGAAGGATCAGCTTCAATGCCATATCAAATCAATTTAGTCATTTGTGCCAGCTGACTGCACCCCATCAAACCCAGAGGATGACTTCCAAATTTATCCGGTCTTTAATCTAGCCATTAAATGGTCACCTCTGAGTATAGATGCAATGCCTGATGGAATTTTTCCTCCAATCAAAATAACTTTTCCTTTTCTCTTTCTCTCTGACAAATGTACCTGCCTACAGGATGGATCTGGCCTCTTTTGAAATCCTGGCTGTTCAGTAAGACATAATGCAGAGCCAGGCTAAAGAAATAAGATGTTTGCCTACAGACATTATGTGAAACCTTTTTTCTGTTGAAGCCATATTTCTACAGAGAGGCTGGGAGCAAGTGTCCATTACAGACAAAATCAGAAAAAAACATGGGATGAGATTTAAAGCATGTGTAGTTTCTCTTTCAATACTTCTCTTTCTAGGGGCCAGAATGGACTGGGTTGTATGTAAAATGAATAGAGCAGGGATCCTCAAACTTGGCCACTTTAAGACTTGAGAATCCCTGGAATAGAGGCTATGTAAACAATCAGGATTTATTTTTCTGTTTCTTAAATTCTATTTTTATTTTGTTTTTTCAATGATGTTCCCATGTTAACTGTCATACAGTTTTCAGTATTTTCTAAAGTTCCTCCAATAGTTTTTGAGGCAACTGGGTTTGTTTATTTATTTTATTAAATTTATTTGCTGCCCATCTCGTTTTGAAGCGATTCTGTGCTTACAGCATAAAACAGCATTAAAATCATCAGAGATAAATATTCCTAACACAATAGTTACAAGATGGGGAAGGAGGGAGCCGGATGTGTGTGTGTGTGTGGGGGGGAGGACAGGTGGGATTCTTAATTAATCAACCATCTCCAGTGTGATACCCCCCCTCCTAGGGCCCCAAGCCATCTGGCAGAGCCAGGTCTTTAAGGTTCTTGCAGAAAGTCAGAAAGATGGGAAGTAATTTCACCTCAGGCAATATGCTATTTCCCAAATATCTTATCAAAATATTCTTTGGAAGGACACTTCGAATATTGTCCATCCCTGTTTTAGGCAATATTTCCTGGCTGGGGGATCCTGGGAGTTGAAGTCCACACATCTTAAAGTGACCCAGGTTGAGAAACATTGCCCTTTTCTAAAATGTCTGAACTATGGTGCTGGAGAAGACTCCTGCGAGTCCCCTGGACTGCAAGGCGATCAAACCGGTCAGTCCTGGAGGAGATCAACCCTGACTGCTCCTTAGAAGGCCAGATCCTAAAGTTGAAACTCAAGTACCACCTAATGGCCACCTAATGAGAAGGAAGGACTCATTGGAGAAGAGCCTAATGCTAGGAAAGATTGAGGGCAGTAGAAGAAGGGGACGACAGAGAATGAGGTGGCTGGATGGAGTCACTGAAGCAGTAGGCCTGAGCTTAAATGGACTCCAGAAGATGGTAGAGGACAGGAAGGCCTGGAGGAACGTTGTCCATGGGGTCGCGATGGGTCGGACACGACTTCACAACTAGCAATAACAACAACAAAAATGTGTGTGACCATCCCCTTAGATCAGCAAGCCTCACATTAAAAAAGTCAGTGTGAGCCACAATACACACCTTCTTGGCTGTGGCCAAATCTATGAAAGGTGCTGGCTCTGAAGATAAATTTGGCTTCCTTTCTCTTGGCTTTTGAAATTGTTCTTTTTATGACGGCTTTGAGGGCTGAAACCTAACAGAGAAGCAGGATGCCCACATTTTATTGCTTTTCCTCATGTAGAGTTGAAGATTGCTATGGAGATGCTGATATCCCTATACCAGAGGGAGGCTGTATACAGATTAAATTAATAAACAAAAACAGGAATATATTTACATTAAAATTGGCATCCTACCCCTCAAAAAAACTGTGATGCTACCCTACTGTAGCCCCAAGCTAGCTGGCTGAGCCAGGTCTTTAGGCTCTTATGGAAGGTCAGGAGGGTTGAGCTTGACCTCACTCTGGGTGACAAGATGTTCCAGAAAAAGCAGGTGCAACGACAGAGAAGGCCCTTCTCCTGGACCTCGTCAGTCAGAATACCCTGGCTGATAGGGCCTGCAGCATGCCTCCTCTGCCAGTAACAAGCTAGTACTATTTTTATTATAAGGTAACGGACTCTTATAAGTCTGAATGTGCCTCCCCCACCTCCCCTTTTCTTCAAGAGAATTAGAGAAGGGCTTGTCTCAGAGACTTTCTCAAATTACATTTCTGCCCCAGGCTCAGATATCTTTTATCTGATCACTGTCTTGGTTGCATCTCTTCCTCCTGTTCTCAAGGTTATTCCTTCTGCCCATTAAAGATACATTTCTCTAACTTGGTCCTGAAAGCATAAAAGAATTGTTTAAAGCTGGTTGCTGTGAAGGATAGACTCTTCGGATTTAATTAGCAACTTATATGTATTTGTCAAGATCTTGTCCAGAAAACGATGGAAAATGAGATTCCGTGAAAGTTTGAAAGACCGACGATGCCCTCTTGAGGCTGAAAAATACGACTCAAATTTTCTTCTTGATAAAAAATTAAAAGTGCTGCCATGAGTAGAGAGAGGCAAGATGGATAAAGTCTGTTGTAAATTGTCACTGATATCCTTTTTTCTTAGTTAAGGTAACTCTGCATTTGCTATGCTTTGTGAGAATCTAAGCTCCAGGAAACACAGCACTGCTTCCTCCAATTTTTCACCAGAACAACAAAGCTCTTTTTCAGTTGGGTTGAAAAAGAGTGATTTGCCCAAAATGACCCTGAACTTCCGTAGCTGAAGACAGTTTTGAACCTGGCTTTTCACTCTCCTAATTGGTGCTCCTGTGAAAGAAAACAGGGAAATTTCTCCTTAACTCTAGCTTGGTTCTCTCCTTGATCAGTTTCCATCCATCGCTTCTTGCCCTGCCTTCAGGTGCTTTGGGGTCAACCTATTCTCCAAAGCACCTGAAGGCAGGACAAGAAGCAATGGATGGAAACTGATCAAGAAGAGAACCAAGCTAGAGTTAAGGAGAAATTTCCTGACATTGAGAACAATAAACCAGTGGAATGGCTTGCCTCCAGAAGTTTGTAGGTGCTCCAACACTGGAGGTTTTTAAGAAGAGACTGGTCAACCATTTGTCTGAAATGGTATAGGGTTTTCCGCTTGAGCAGGGGGTTGGACTAGAAGACCTCCAAGGTCCCTTCCAACTCTGTTATTCTGTCTGCCCCAAATGTCATTTTGGAACATTGAAGAGCATGCCAGGAGCTGCACTTCCCCCACTCTCTCCCACAAATATGATCGGACAGTTGGACTAGAAGACCTCCAAGATCTTTTCCAACCCCGAGCTGATTTAATTTAAAGCTCACTTAATAAGACCACAGTTAAATATAATAACTGATAACTTCCCAGGTGTTTAGAAATATCCTCTGTCATCTTAAACATTGTAATTGGGTGCAACCTCTGGAAGAGTTGTAAGGGCTTGTAGCCAAGGTTTTCAGGAATTGCATCGAGCCCTTAACTGCCACATTCCCTTAATGAACACTGCAAAATAAGGTTGTAAGTCATGACAATCATAAAGAGGGTCATCACACCGACTTTGAAATTTCTCATTTTTAATTGAAACTAAAAGATGTTAAATAATTTAATTGGAGGAGTTAAATAAGGGGCTCTGTCACTTTGGGATCTCTCTCTCTCTCTCTCTCTCTCTCTCCCCCTCCCTCCCTCCCTCCCTCCCTCCACCTCCAGAATCTGTGTCATGAGAAAATAAAGGGAGTTCGCTGTATTCTGTTTCACCTTCTGGGAAAAAGGGTGAAAACCACACAAAGACAAAGAAAAAAGTGCACGAAGGAAACACATTAAAAATGAAAGCCTACTGATACATTTTAACATACTATTACTACAATACTCAACTTTGATATTCTACTTTTTACATGGCACTGGAAGCACCAGGACGAGGACAAGGCATTTTCTATCAGACAGGACAGGGGGTCTTCCTGCAGTCTTTTTTGACCTTTAAGAGCCATTTTTCAGTTTCGTGGTACCCATTTTTAGAAGCATCCATAAATAAGGGGATTAGTTTTACACATATTCCCGTAGATAAAAGAGATTCTCACTTCTTTGAGGTCTGAAGCTTCTGTTCTTAAAGCCTAACTGTTTTAAACATCACAATGCCATTTTAATTAGGAAACCATACTGCTCCTTTAACAGCAAGTTTGGATTAGATGGTAATGATTTGAGATAACCTGGTCCCTGCATTCTGTTGGACTGCCAAAACTTTTATGGGAAATTAGAGTTGAACAGAATGTCTCTCAAGTAAAGATTAATTCTGTAACTTGAAATGTTCTTACCTCATTATGTCAGGAGAAATAATACTCTACTATATTAAAAGCATTTTTTTTTTAAAAAAACTCACTGGTATCTAATGGCTAGACTTTCAATATTAATATCCACCTTAAAGAAGTCAATGTAACAATTATACATTGCAAGGAAAAAAAACACCCTATATTGTAAATCTTCTGACATATACCTACCAGTTGTACGGAAGTTTCCCATCTCTTTCCAATGAAGCAAAATTCACAAATGTTCCTGCTCCACATTCCCTAGTTTGGAAGATTCAGAATGATTATTGATGGATTCTTGGCAAGAGTCTATCAATTTAAATTTAAACAAGATATACTAACTAGACAATTTTCCTATTTGTTACAAAGGGAAGACTGAGGATGGTTAAAACCTGCAGTTCTTTAGATGTTGTTGGTCTCCAAGAACAGTTATGGTTGCAAATTAGGATGGGATTAGAGTTCTGAAATAAATGACAGCTGACAGCTGTCTCACCTCTGCTGATGATCAACACCTTGATTTAGAAAACAGTTTTGCTGTAAGCCAGAAAGTTTCCCAGAAGCAACACTGTTGTACAAATGAGCTGGTTAATGGGTTTTACTGAAAACTGTGGGGATAGTGATAAAAGATTGGCATGGAGCTTAGGAACCTTAGCAACCAAAGATACGCACAGATGTGAAACTAGTGCTGAACTTGATGTTGTAACAGAAGGGCTCAAAACCAATTTGCTGCAGTATTGCCTGCAAGAGAGATACAGTTTCTATATATTTTTTCACAGACTGGCAATAGGGGACGTGGCTTCGCACGCTGCCTAGCTCCTGCACATAGACAGATGACGTTTTGCTCACTTGCATGCCCTGGTTCCTAACAGGCCATGAACCAGTGCCAATTTGCAGCCCAGGGGTTGAGGATCCCTGCTACATACAGTGCATCTGTGTGTGTATATAATATGGTATCTGGCTGATTGGAGAATAGCTCTTTGTAAGAATTTACTGTTCAGCTGAAGCCTGGGAATTTACTGGAGCAACATGCAAATCAGTTACAATTATCGTGTTAAATATATGATTGCTAAAAGTAAGCTCCATTGAACATAATGTTGGACTTTGAACTAAACTAGACAGATTTCGATTCAGGACTAATCCAACAATCCATTAATTTAAAGACTACTTTCTGATGTTGCTAGTTGTCTGTGGAATCAGAGAGCTTTGATTTATACTGGCGAGAGGGGTGGTGTTAATCTTCAGATAAAGAATGGGAATGGAAGAGGTAGGGACCTTAAAGCAAGAAGGCCTGCTAGAGAAGCAACAAGAGAACCATCATGCTGGAAGAGATCTGCCTCAATCTGATGTCCTCCAGATGTGTTGGACTTCAACTTCTGCCATTTTTATTAATGCTGAATGAGAATTCTGAAAGTTAAAGTACCAAGTCTAAAGGAGACCCAATTGGAGAAGGCTAGTCCAGTTTCTGATTTAATGCAGTCTAATGCTGCACAGCAATTCTAAGGTGGCAATCCTGCTTCTATTTAAATTCCTCTCTTGCTTATTTGGGCAATTCATCTACACATATAAAAAGAGTGCAGACAAGAGCAACAAGGAGCATAATATAATAATAAGGATAAGAAGGGGTCTGGAGGCTAAACTATATGATGAATGGTTATGGAAACTAGGTATGTCTAATGAAGAGAAAGACTAGGGGGAACATGCTAGCAGTCTTCCAAAATGTGAGGGGCTGTCACACAGAGAAGAAGAGGTCAATCTATTCTCCAAAGCACCTGAGGGCAGGACAAGAAGTAGCAGATGGGAGAGCATTAAAGAGAAAAGCAACCTAGAATTAAGGAGAAATTCCCTGACAGTGAGAACAATTAATCAGTGGAACGGCTTGCCTTTGAAAGTTGTGGGTGTTTCATCACTAGAGATTTTCAAGAAGAGTCTGGACTGGATTTGTCCAGAATGGTATAAGGTCTCCTGCTTGAACAGGGGATTGGACTAGAAGATTTCCAAGGTCCCTGTCAACCCTGTTATTCTATATTCTATATATAAATGAGTTGATCTTCATCACATATTTCTGCGGTGAATCTACTGGAAACGTTAAAGCCATCAAAACTCCATGTATGTCCTTATGTTAAATCCTGGATAACAGTTCTACAAAGGAATTATTGAGTCTGTCATTTGCACCTCTATAACTGTCTGGTTTGGAACTGCAGCCAAACAAGGCAGACACAGACTTCAACGAATAGTTAGAACTGCAGAAAAAACAATTGCTACCAGCTTTCAGGACCTGTATATTGCACAAGCAAGAAAGAGGGCTGTTGTGCAATGCCCTATAAAACCCTCACATCCTGGACATAAACTGTTTCAACTTCTTCCCTCAAGACGATGCTATAGGGCAGGGGTAGGCAACCTTGGCTCTTTTATGACTCGTGGACTTCAACTCCCAGAATTCTTGAGCCAGCATGGCTCAGCTTGGAAACTCTCCCTTTCCCCTCAGCATGGCTGGCTCAGGAATTCTGGGAGTTGAAGTCCACGAGTCATAAAAGAGCCAAGGTTGCCTACCCCTGCAGTATAGGGCATTGCACAACAGAACGACTAGACACACAATGTCGTCACTCTTTTTAACAACTAATTCCTACCACACTGTCAAACTACTTAGTAAAGCTGTATTACTATTATTCTCCTCATCTTTCCTATTACCTATCCTTATCTTCTTATGACTATAACTTTGTTGCTTGTATCTTACAATTTATATTGTTTTATTTAGTATCCGAGTATGATTTATGTTGTTTGCTTAGCTAGTATCCTATGACTATCACTAAGTGTTGCATCTTATGATTAATGATGAAGTGTTGTATTTTACGAATTATGAATATATTTTCATGTTGTTTATGATCATGAGTATCACTATTACCTGTATGTACAGTGAGAGCTTATGCACCGGAGACAGATTCCTTGTGTGCCCAACCACACTTGGCCAATAAGAGAATTCTAATGAAGAATTCTAAATGTGGAACAATTCATACTGCTCCCCTGTTACAGTACATATAATTGAACTTTTACCTTTTGAGAAGACCTTGGTACTGTATTAGAAGGTATGTTGTCCTACCTGGCCATTTGTAGATGTTTTCTCCGAAGAACCACCAATGTTACAAGCAAGAGCCCTATCAGAAGAATGCTCAGAATGGCGAGAATAGAAATGACCACCACATTAGGGTTCATCTCCACAACTGCAAAAAGGAACACGGGATCCGGGTTAATGAAAGCAATTGATACTGGCATTCCCATAAAGTGACATGATAAAATAAAAAGAGGTAAAGCGTTGCCTTCTGACAGTGGTCTTTTTATTTCTAGAGGGTTTTTCTCTCTCTAATATCCTCAGAAAGTATCTTTCTGACTTTTTAGATTTCTTCAATGAACAAATCGTGGGAATTAAGCAGTAACCCATACATGCTTACTTTGGTTCCCTTCGTTGGGAAGGACTTACTCCCTGGTAAGTGGATAGAAAATGGCAGCCTAAAACTGACATTCTGGTATGGCCAATGTCAGCCAGAAAACAAGTCTTTGCATACAAATAAAAGGGTGAGGCAGATCTCCTTTCCAAGGAGATTAAAAGTCCAAGGACAACATCTACATGATATCATATTGGCAGAGTTCATCCATTTCACTCAGCCTTAAACCCTGATTTGCAAACTACGACAGCTGACATTGCACAAGTCAAAGACAAACAACCCACATTATATATGAACCCCAACACAGAGTAAAAAGATACAGGCAATTCTCATTATTTTTGGTAGCTCTCTAAAAATGCCATGAATACTGGATTAATAATGCTGAAACCTCAGCTGGGGACATGCCCATAGGGTAATCCCAGTGTTTTGCTGTTCCACATGTCCACCAATAAGCATGACAGCAACACAAGTATTGATTTTGGACTTACAAATAAATTTTAATGAATAAGCAAATTTGCAAATACAGAACTGACAGATAATAAGGGTCGCCTGTAAATAAAGGACAGTTACATAATACCCATTTCTGGTATATTTAAAATAACATCAGTGGTTTTTTCTGGTGATTACGTATTCACTCTAACCCACTCTGTTCAAACTAGAAATGGGAAGGGAAAGCACTAAATCTGATTTTGGAGAAATGCTTAACTGGAGAATTTGAAGAACTTGGCTCACCCATAGTGGAAACTGAAATATAGGTGGGGACACTGGGGCTGTTATGACTGAAACTTGTAACACTGCAGTTGTAGGAAGTGGCAGGCAGAAGGCTGGAGACGGTCACGACATGAGAAGAAACGGTAACTGGTTCCTGTTTCATGTTGGGAAGGAAAAAAGCATATGGTTAGGATTCTTTTTTTGCCTACCTCTGATCTTACGCAGGATTTGAAATCAGAGGGGATTTAGGCCCTGCGCATGAACTGAGTTTTGAGCTCATTCTTGTATTTTTCTGCTACAATTAAGAGGTTAAGTGGGTATATTATGGAATGCTCACCCAGCCCACTGTTTATTTAGTTACCACTTCTCTAAATATGAGGATATTGCAAGAGGTACGGATGAAGCTGTCTGCAACATAGGTCCACAATAAAGCAAATCAATGGCAGCTTCACCGTATTTCTATTGTGGCCTGTGCCAGCAATAAACCACATCCTGGTTTATGCAACAGTCTCATGCATTGGTCCGTATGCCTTTCAGGATGCAATGTGCGCCAAAGACATGAGAGTTCAGGTGATTCAAGAATGAGTCCAGGGAGTGAACTGTCATTTTTTTTCCTCGTGGCCTTTAGCATGCTTTGTTTACTCAGACAACACCTTTTCTATAATTATATCTTCCTTTTTTAAAGCAAGTTCTAGGAAGTAGTATAGCCCTATATTTTATCCTTAGTTGAAGGTAGCAGTTGGTTATTTAAATCTCTGGCATCCCTGTTTTGGGAATCTCTTCTTCCCAATATGTCTTCCATACCTATAAGCACTAGCAGTACAGGATTAGCGAAGGTGCACTCCAACCTCCTATATAAGATTGCAGGTAATGATGAGTGACATAGTACAAAAAAGAAAGATCTATTAGCTCATTTGTGTATGCTAACAGACAATAGTTCTCCAGTTGCTCAACCAGAGACCCCAACCTTATCTGAAAGGAGTAAACTTGTGCATATGTTCTCTCTCTTAAGACAACCCATTGCTTTCAGTTGAAGTGAGTTAGATCAATTCACCCCCTTGGGTGAGTGGGCTTAATTTTCAGACGCAGACATCATTACATAGTACCTACGATAGCTAATGGGAATAATGGATTGGCTCAGAGTTAGTAATATTTAGAGCAGGGGTCCCCAACCCCCGGGCCATGACCCACTAGTGGGCCACAACCTGTTTGGAACCAGACTCACACGCAAAGCTCCATTTGTGCGAGTGGCGGGCACGTACGTTTGCTGCTTGCACAAATGGAACTGAACACGTACGCACACCTACCACTTGCACAGAACCATCCCCTCTTCCCCCCCCCATGCCGGGCTGCCAAGTTGGAAAGCTTGGGGACCACCGATCTAGAGGAAACTGTTTGAGTTTGAGGGCTCTATCCTAGGTATAAATTTATTCTGGCCATCCACTGTGGATAATAAGATATTGGTATCAATGGAACTTTGATTCCAATCAAACATAGATATTTTCAGATTTCCAAGCTGGAGATTTAGTTTGACCTTAATTAAAATCTCTGAAATAGAATAGGGGTCAATTTAAAAAAAAAACCTACCCCAAATACAACTTCAGGGGAACAAAAGCAATGTTTGTTCTGCTCAGAACAAAAGAGCGTTCTGCTCAGAACACTTGGATGTTAAGAATGTTGCAAGAAATACTAAGATAGTGAAAATGTTAACCACAAAAGTACTAACAAGGGTGATTATGAAATAACAAATAGAACTGGGCACTTAAAGCCTTTTAGACAGCAGCTAAAGGAAGACAAGAGCTTCAGGTAGGGTTCTTTCAACCCTTCTGAAGTCTTGAAATTCAACATTTGCGATGGTCTTGTATACTGCAATGGGGAAGATATCTGAATAATTTACTCTCGGGAAAGCTCTTTCACAGACTGAAGAGAAAGAGGCTGTATTCAATAGTCCATGACTCTTGTTAAGGTTCTGACACTCAGCCAATTGCTCTGCAGGATTCAACCGAATGTGGGAAAGGAGCCCACTCGAATCTAACTATCTAGTTCTTGGTTGAATGGAAGCCTCAGTGTTTTGAAGAGTGGGATGGTGGCTAGCTGGTATAGCTCCATTTCTATCCTATATGTGGTGGTATCCAGCAGAAGCTCCATTCCTTTACAGCATTCATGCAACAAGACACATGTAGGAAAGGATAGGGCTTGGGTCATTATGCCAGAGTTAGTTGCTGTCTCCATATATGCTAAGTAACAACTAGAAATGGCTCAGGAGTAGTACCTTTCTTTTAAATTAAATCTGTATGTCCACAAAGCTAGCAACACCACTGGCTCAAGCTGTGTCTTTTCACTTAAAGGTTTATCTTGCACCGATTCTTGCAAAAAGAGGCTAGAATTCAAATCAGAGCCACACAGGTTAAATATCTCAGGAACAATCCAAGATTGATAAAGGATAAAAACACGTACCTGAATCTTTGTCTCATGATCTGAGCCAACCTGCTGGCAAAAAACCTCAAAGAAATCAGCTACTCCTTCTTCTACCCACAAGAAAGTCACGGAAGTCTGGGTTTTATTCACCGCAAATAGTGATCTTGGAGGAGCTGGGTCTAGAAATGAGATAAAGAGTCGCTTTAACTGCGCCTTGTAGGTCACTGGGATCCAACATCAAGAAATGAAAGGTCGCAGGTGATCCAAGACCCCGATCTCTACAGACCTATGGATAGGTTTTCGGTCTTCCCTAAGTTTCTTGGCAATAAAATGGAACTACAAAGCAGGAAGGCAGTCTGTCGCAGCATTCTCTTTTCTTCTCTTTTCAACACATACTTCACTTCCTTTTTCGATGAACTCTTAACTGTAGGATGAGTATGTATGTATGTGTTTGCACAAACTTTCCTGCTGAAAATGTTTTTGCCCCACCAAGAGCAATGATTAATCCTGGAGTGTTGAATCTCACAATCTCACAATTAATAACTCATCCGGTTTGCTCCTCAAATGACTGTAAATCTTGGATGTTAAAAATTTTGATCGACATCACAGTCGTGAAAGGTCATTTAAAAAACAACAACAACAAAGCAACTCAAGTCAAAACACAGCAAATTCAAATATGAAAGCTCATTTCCCTCTAGGTTTTGTCCTGCTAACTGAAGATCACTTGTTTTCTCATCTTTGATCTATCTTTGCATTTGTATGGGAATTCTGACAATTCATCAAAGAGAAAGTGTAATGTGCCAATCACTTGTAACTAATTTATCTTATAACAATCAGCCCTGAACAGGGTCATCCATGGGGGGGGGAGGGTATATCAAAAAGTAGAAAACATCTGCAACCATATGATTGAAACTAAAATTTGGTGGCAAACTCCCGGGGTTCTGAGAATTACATGCAGACTGTAAGTAGTAGGTTGCTCAGTCAGGTCTTTCGTACAGGTAGTCCTTGACTTACAACAGTTCATTTAGTGACTGTTTGAAGTTACAAGGGCACTGGCAAAAGTGACTTATGACTGTTTTTCACATTCATGACTGTTGCAGCATCCCCATGGCCACGTGTGATCAACATTCAGACACTTGGCAACTGACTCGTATTTATGATGGTTGCATTGTCCCTGGTTCATGTGATCCCCTTTTGCGACCTTCTGACAATCAAAGTCAGTGGGGAAGCCAGCTTCACTTAACAACCATGTTACTAACTTAGGACCTGCAGTGATTTAATGAACAACTATGGCAGGAAAGGTTATAAAATGGGGCGAAGTTCACTTAACAACTATCTTGATTAGCAACAGATATTTTGGGCTCAATTGTTGTCCTAAGTCAAGGACAACCTGTATGTGCCCAGTCACCAATGATTGTATGAGTTCTCTACTGTTTCCTGTTGCAATGTATGGTTTTCCCAGTTGCAATGTATGGCTGTGAAAGTTGGACCATAAGAAAGGCTGAGCGCAAAAGAATTGAGGCCTTTGAACTATGGTGCTGGAGAAGACTCCTGCGAGTCCCCTGGACTGCAAGGCGATCAAACCGGTCAGTCCTAGAGGAGATCAACCCTGACTGCTCTTTAGAAGGCCAGATCCTGAAGTTGAAACTCAAATACTTTGGCCACCTAATGAGAAGGAAGGACTCACTGGAGAAGAGCCTGATGCTGGGAAAGATTGAGGGCAGTAGAAGAAGGGGACGACAGAGAATGAGGTGGCTGGATGGAGTCACTGAAGCAGTAGGCGTGAGCTTAAATGAACTCCAGAAGATGGTAGAGGACAGGAAGACCTGGAGGAACGTTGTCCATGAGGTCGCGATGGGTCGGACACGACTTCGCAACTAACAACAACAACAACAACAACTGTTTCCAGTTAATGTTGGATCCCTATAATCGGTTCAGCATTTGTCACTACATCAGAAGTCAAAACACCCACCCCCCCAAAGACTGAATGAGGCTTTGTGGGGGTTCAGTGATGGCTTCCCAAACATTTCTTAACCTAAGACAGGGGTCTTCAAACTTGACCCTTTTATGAGTTGTGGACTTCAATTCCCAGAATTCCTCAGCCAGCGTGCCTGGCTGAGGAATTCTGGGAGTTGAAGTCCACAACTCATAAAAGGGCCAAGTTTGAAGACCTCTGACCTAAGAGGAGTTTTGCTCTCACTTCAGGCAGAGATATAACTGTCCTTTAAAAAAAAAGGTGGTTTTTTTCCCCTGATTGCTGAGAAAATATTTCATGGCAATCTTGCAACATTAGTGCATAATGTTGTTTACAAGGCCATTCTTAAGGAGAAAAATAATGGCTCTCCCTATTCCAAATTTCAAAGGTATGGAGGACAGGAAAATCATGGTAGGTAATAATATAAAGCTCTTGAGAAAATCCTCTTTTTTTTTTTTTAATACAGGAATGGGCAACATGTAGGTTGAGTAGATCTTGTTGAGGCCTTAAAATACCTCCCCATCTCACAATGCAGCAAACTCATGTATTTATTATGTGCTACATTTACTTACTATATTTTTAAACAACTGTATTTCTCAAGATCTTACTGCTGCTGATTGTTGCTGGAGTATGCTTTTTTAAAAAAATAAATAAATTAAGCATCAAAACAGCAACTTCTCTAAAAAGTTTTAAAAAGTCAAAATGTTAATAATGGCAAAGGGATAGTAGCCTTGTTCTCTTTGTATATTGATTGCACACATGCAGAGAAAAGAAGAATTTTAATTGTGCTGCCAGCTTGATTATTTTGCCCCTCCTCAATCACTGGATCACTGTCAAATGTGTGTAAAGTCCTGCGATGATGTCTTAGCATCACTGTCAAGGTGAATGATGGCCAAGATCCGGGGTCTTCAAACTTGGCCCTTTTATGACTTGTGGACTTCAACTCCCAGAATTCCTCACTGAGGAATTCTGGGAGTTGAAGTCCACAAGTCATAAAAGGGCCAAGTTTGAAGACCCCTGGCCAAGATGAATGACTACAAATAAAATATGGTCCCAGCCAAAAGTAATCCCTGCCTTCCAAAGGCAATTCTCTTCTTGAAAATTTTTGGAAGGACAGAAAAAAGAGAAAACTTATGAAGACATTTTTAATATTAGCAAATATATTTCCATTTTACTTCAGTTTATCCAGAACAATTTTTAAAAACAAGTGGGGTTTCTTTCCTTTTTGCTTCTTTTCCAAAGGTAAATTTACTTCTTTAAGTCAGCAGATGTTTCATTTTACCACTTTAAAAAAAAAAAATCTGTTTTCTTTGGCTGTGAAATTTCTGCTCTGGAGCTTTCAATCTGGTTCTTCTAATTTTTCAAATGTTTCCTGTCTGTTTATTTCTGATTTACACATGCATTGTCCTTATAACATGAGAATTCTTGCTTGTGAGTTATGTTTATTCCCATTTACTATTAAAGCTACACTGTGTGGATTTGCTGTATTTTAATAGACTTGTAACCCCTTCCATTTCCGTCATTAGTGCCACATCAGCAAAACACAGCTGTTTCCTCATTTATAATGTCTGTCTCTGCTACTTAGTTCATGTCATTAATTATATTCTTATAAATATACCGATAGATCTCATCATTTTCAGAAGTCATGTTTCACTATTTAACCATGAGTAATGAAACTTAAGAGAACGAGATCCTGAGTTTGTGGGAATGGAAGTTTAGGATTTACAGCCATTGAAAATGACCAGAGAAATAGCCAAAAATAATGAAAAATATACTAAAAAAACTAACAAAAGTGGTGAATATTGTTTCTTGGCCACCCCTTGTACTTTATTATTTATTTACTAATTTGTTTAATTTATGTCCCGTCTTTATTATTTTCATAAACAACTCAAGACAGCAAATATATCTACTGCTCCAATACTGGAAGTTTTTAACAAGAGATTGGACAACCATTTGTCTGAAATGGTATAGGGTTTCCTGCCTGAGCAGTCCCTTCCAACTTGGTTATTCTGTCCTGTCCTGTCCTGTCCTGTCCCTCCTTGTTCATCCTATTTTCCCCGCAACAACAACCCAGTGAAATGATTTGGGCTAAGAAGGAGTGACTGGTTCAAAATCATCCAGCTTTCTGCTCTGTCTCTGTGTTTTATTCCAAATAAAGAGTAACTAATACATATTCAAACTGTATTCCGTAATTCGTTGCTAGTACAAAATGGCAAAAAATTGACCAAAGATGATGACTATGGATACAACTAAATTCAAGTACATATTTATTATTCACAAGTATATGAATCTGCAAAATACAAAATTCATATATATTACAAGGGATAATCACACACTTTTTACAAACTCTGCCTTCAAATCTGGCTCTTTTGTTTATTTCAGTCACTCCACAATTTCCTGAATTCCAACTGATTATGCATCATTCTTCTATTCGCATAAAAAAACCTTTCCTTTTTTAAACATAGAAAACATAGTGATCACTTCCTTATTTTTCACTATTGCCTAAAGCTAAATTGATTCTCACTAGTTTATTCATATTCTTTTTTCTCATCCTTCTTTTAAGGTGCGATTCGACACAGGTTTATCAGGGAGTAAATACATTTAAACTCATTTGCCCATAGACAAATTCTAGGTATATGTTTTTTTTAAAAAAAATACTTCTGAGTGGTAGTTTGATGTTGGAATAAATGACCAAAGGAGATAGTCATCCCCTTTATTGACTGTATTCAAGACAAGACTAGATAGGCATGGGTTGGAAATATTCAATTCCTGTCTGTAGTGGGGCAAATGTTTTTCTTGCACTAATTTTCTTCCCTCCATTTACAGTAGTCCTCGATTTACAACCACAATTTGGACCAGAATTTTGGTCGTAAGTCAAGGTCATATGTTGAGTCACCATGTGGCCAGACCCAATTTTACAATCATTTTTACCACATTCATAAGTTGAGTCACCATGGTCGTAATTCCACTTTCTCCAAAGGTGTGGTTTTTTTGCCAGAAAGTGACCCCAAAAAGTCGCAAATCATGATCACACGACCACAGAACACTACAACTGGTCATAAGTGTGAACCAGTGGGGTGTATGCGTGTGTAATGTTTTGCAATGACTGGGAGTGCTTCCAGGCATAAAACACTCTTTCCGAGGCAATCATTAATTCAAACCATCTTTAAGGAAACGGTTGGAAACTGAGGACTACCTGTATCATAGAATGCAAGCCAATAAACTGGTATATGATCCAGTGTTGCCCTGGCCATTTTAATATCAAATGAAAATTCTTATTCCCTCTATTGCTATTATAAAGTATATAGAACACATTCAATAATCCGTGTACACTCCAATTTGCACATACCCATTAGAACTTATGGCTAAAGAGATATGTTATTTTGAATATATATTAGTAAGAAGAATGATATGCATTGACTAACTGATATTGTTTATGATTATCGTTTACTACATTTACTACAGTTATTCACCACTATATCAACTATTGTTAACTGCACATATGTACCCGGACAATAGTTTGTTTGCTAAAGATTGAAAATGTTATTGGGGGATAACCCCAATGTTGACCCCAACCCCATCCCAACCCCAATCCTGATCCTATCCCCATCCTAAACCTTAATTCCTATCCCGATCCTATTTTATCCCCATCCTTATAAAATTCAATAAAAAAATTTTTTTTTGGGGGGGGGGGAAAGAACTTAGGGCTAAAGAGAAACACACAATCTGTTAGGCATTCAATTGTGTCATCTCATCAGTCAAGGTCAATTTTTCCTCTAACCACAATGCATCCCTTGAGTTCAGAGAACCCTTTTCATTCTGTAGCATCCTTGCCTTCGAAACAGAACAAAACCACAGATGTAGCCCCAGACTGAAGGATGGCTCAGCTAAAGCCTTACCAACTTTCACAAGCTGAAGTGCAGATCTGTTGCTGCCCCGCTGGGTGCACGCAGTTACGGAGAGGTTATAGATGTCCCCTGCAGGAAGGCTGAGCATCGTAGTCATAACATTCCGGGTCACCTGAAACAGAGAAAGAATTAAACACTCCTTGCAGAGAAGATCTGCTTTGAACCATGACCAGGGATTAGTGGGCTAATCGGACTTTTGCCTCGGCCTTTTTAGAGGATCTGGAATCGCTCTTCAGAGAAGGAGAACTTGCCAGCTCTCAAGAAGGCTGATATTGCAAGTCAAGCCAAATGAGCTGGGAATGGCTTAGGGCAGAGATAAATCTCCCCTGAGTCTCCAGGGTAGAATGCAGCCACAAAGTGCTTTGGACGTAGTCCCCATCCTTTCCAAAGCTGCTACTGAATTATAATTTTTAATGCGACAGAAGAGGAAGATTATTAAATGCTTAGGGAGTAATTGTATTAATTGCACTAAATTAAATTTCAATCTTATTTTAGTTGTACTTAAATCATTAATGCCGCACAATGAGGGAGTGTCCATATAAATTGATTAAGTAGATACATTTTAAGATTTGTCGTGATTTCCTCAAACTTTGGGAGTATAGCTGGCACTCAGGATTGGGGAATTAATGCATCCTGAAAGAGAGGATTCGACTAGAAACCTACGGGAAACCATGTCCATCTCTGTGAACTTGAAGAATTAAGAAAACGTATGCTTGATCAGACGTCAAACCCAAGTATTCCATACAGGTAATCCTCAATTTATGACCACAATTCAGCCCAAAATTTCTGTTGTGAAGTGAGACTTTTGTTAAGTGAATTATGCCCATTTTGCGACCTTTCTTGCCACACTTGTTAAGTGAATCACTGCAGTTGTTGAATTAGTAACACGGTTGTTAAGTGACTCTGGCTTCCCCATTGGCTTTGCTTGTCAGAAAGTCACAAAAGGTGACCCCAGTACACTGGAACTGTCACAAATATGAGTCAGTTGCCAAGCATCTGAATTTGTGTCCATGGGGATGCTGCAGCAGCCATAAGTGTGAAAAATGGTCATAAGTCACTTTTTTTCAGTGCTGTTGTAACTTCAAACAATCACTAAATGAATGGTTGTTAAGTCGAGGACTACCTGTACTTCTGTTTCCACAATGGCCAACTAGAGTTAGAAAGACACAAAATAAGAGTTGGCAGATTAAATGTGCTCTGTAAACTGTGCTTGCCGGTTCTTGCTTTACCTCCTCTAGCTATGTCTATTCTTTTCTATATCTCCTTGTTTTTGTAAGGTGGCCTATCTAAGAAATAAGGGCAGTTAGAATACATGCTTGTAAAATATTTCCGGAGGAAAAACTGAAAAGGAATTATTTGTCAATTGTAATACTCCCCATGTCAATGTTTTACTTCTTGTGGCCTGACAGTTGTTGGTCTGGGAGCAATATCCAATAGGGACATGTCTTACACTCTTTTTTATCTTTTTCTTTCCTTCGGCAATAACCATCCAGTGCAACATTCTAGAATGGGAAAGGTCCGTGTTGTTATCCCCGTAGATCCAGCTGACATAGAGAAGGCTGTTGAAATATTCAACTGAAGTGATTTTAGGGGACACAGGAGCTACCAGGAAACAACCAAAGAAACATACACACCACAGTTATCATCATTGTCAACATAATCATCTTATTCATCTTCCTCCCCAAATGTACACTATTTACGTTAGGAACACATTCTTTTTTTGAGGACCTCTTCTTCACTTCACTTCGCCAGGTGGTGCGGTGTCTCAGTGGTTAAAACACTGGGCTTGTCAGCTGGAAAGTTGGCAGCCCAGGTTCAAGACCCGAGCACCACGCGATTGGGTGAGCTCGCGTTCTCACCCCAGCTCCTGCCAACCTAGCAGTTCGAAAGCACACAAATGCAAATAAATACTACCACTTTGGTGGGAAGGTAACATGCTGGTCACATGACTAGGGAAATGTCTTAGGACAGCGCTGGCTCAAAGGCCTTGAAACGGAGATGAGCACTGCCCCCTATAGTCGGCAACGACTAGCAGAGTAAAATCTGCAGGGACTCCCCCCTCCTTCTTCACACATCAGACTTGGAGTAGTCTGCCGAACAAGTCACCAAAGGGACGCCAAAGATTATCTGTTCCAATAGTTATAACATTTTTTAAGCCAAGAACTTCATTTTGCACTTGAATGACATCTTGGAGGGCAACATGCCAAAAAGTATGTGGGGACAGTACCTAAACTAAATTTTGTTTTAATATAATACACATTTGTATTTGATTAAATTTGAATTAACTGAAGGTAATGGATTTAATTTTAATTTAAGTATCTTCACACACTTAATACTCTTCTCCTTCTTCACATGGATATTTGGCAAGTGTCTGAAAGTACCGAAGAATGATATATGCAATCTTGGGGTCACAGATAGGGCATCTTCATCTAATCTAGGAGTGTCCAACCTTGACAACTTAAAGACTGGTGGACTTCAAGTCCCACAATTCCCCTGCCAGACATCCCTGATCTAATCCAACCCCCTAATGATAGAATAAATCTTTGGTCATCCACTGTCCTAAAGATGATTGTGTCCAACATTTTCTGAAGCCCTGAACTAACATTGAGTTCTTCCCAAGGCTTAAAATCTACAGTAGTTGAATCAATTGGTTCTTATTACTCAAAGTGATAGAAAGCAAAATTGTTCCATAATCTGACAGTCATGCAAATATTTGAAATTGACTAGCGTATAACCTTTTAGGCTGAAATCCTAGGATTTTTCTATTTGGTTAAGCTTTTGAAGAAGCAGTTATGTATATTATATCAGATTGCAGAGTCCTCTGTTTTTAAACCAGTTCATACACATTTCAATAATCTGCCAAGGAAAATGGAAACAGTCTACTATATATATTTTTTGAAAGAGCACCAGCTAAAGAATTGTAACCATAGCTTCCTATTGTATATTTCTTTAACTTTGTCAGATTGCTTTCTTTAAAAAAAATAACAAAGCTATGTTTAATAGAATATTTATGCTAACAAAAGACTAGATATATTTACAATTGAAGAATTGTATCTCCCATACACTCACTGCCTAGATTGGAGATATGAATGGAGTGAAAAAATTGTAATATACTAGCATTCCAGATTCATTAATTCTGAGCATGTTCTACATGCATACCTGTCAAACTCAAGGTGTATCAACTCCACTGTCAGAAAAATAATTACATATTGGGATGAACAGTAGAATCTGAAGAATTCAGAACTACATTGAGCAGACTAAATCTTGGGTTGGCATAAGATATTTGAATGTTCTTTAACTGATTTTGGTCTGTTTTGTCCAGATACAATTATTTCATTTCAAATAACTTCATATGTCAATAAATCTTTGGGAAGAAATGTTGCAGTTGGGATCTTAATGTGATGTTGAATAATACTCCTGAAGCATGGAATTCATCACCTTATTAAAAAAAAACTTTGCTCTGTCAAGCCTGAGGCATGATAAAGTGGATAATTTTACGTAACTGGAGAGAAACTCACCCTCCTGACTTTAAGGAATAGATTCTATGAGGCTTTGAGTCTACTATTGAATAGTCTTTATGTTCTAAAAATGAGAAGATGAAGCAATATGTTGCTATATGGTCTAGATCAGAGGTAGGCAACCTTGGCTCTTTTATGACTCGTGGACTTCAACTCCCAGAATTCCTGAGCCAGCCATGCTGAGGAGAAATGGAGAGGTTTCCATGCTGAGCCATGCTGGCTCAGGAATTCTGGGAGTTGAAGTCCACGAGTCATAAAAGAGCCAAGGTTGCCTACCCCTGGTCTAGATTTAATGATAAACATCAAGATTGAATTGTTTTAATATCATCATCTACATTTATTATATGAGAGTTTATTTAAATCTTTCTAACCTATGTAGGTTTTCTTTTGTTTTTGTATAATCCCTTTTTTCTGTTGATGCTGGGGTTTATCTTGTATTTCACCATTAAAATATACCCACATCCCTTACCTTCCTTCCAATAAACATGCAAATTATGGATAGAATTTCACCAGGAAAAAAAGGTGATCATAAATTGTTCTACTCCTATAAAGTAGACTGTTACACACTGTGATTTTTGGAGTCCATATGTTTGTTTTATCCTCTTGAAGATACACATGTACTTAGGTGTACAGATATTGCTTGCAGACAATGACATGCAATGAAAATAGTGTGTAAATTAATGCCCAAGTAAGACTTGTATTCAGCTTTTAAAAAATCAAAAATAGGGCTTTAGCATAACTTCTAACATCAAGATGACGTACAGTAGCTGTTTCCAGAGATCCAAGGGTAGCCACACTGAGTGAACCTGGGCATGATTTAGTATAAGAATAAGACCAAGCAAGCTCTGAATTTGCTGCCTGCTTCCTTCTCCTCCTCTAGTATAATATAAACAGGTGACTAAGTTCTCCAATATTTCCCTCTCCCCAAAACCCTTTGAAGTAGGCTGTTCTGAAAAACAGAAATTGCTCTGTGAATTTTTGTGGCTGAGCTCTTGCTGGTCTTCACGCAAAACCGTAACTATCAAACCAACTGCTTTTCCATCGTTCCGAAAGATACGATTTAAATCTTTCAAAGAAGCAAAGATGAAAGCTAAGATTCAAACACTGCAGCTTCAGCTTTTTTCCTCTGGAAAATGATGCTAAAATTAATTTGTCTCAGTCCAAAGCCTTCTTCCAAAAAATCCTTACTGATGCCGTGAATGTATGAGACAGGAACAAACAGAGGCATTTATTGAATCCAAAGATGGCATCAGAATGACAAATGGATGTTGTGCAATTGTGATGTACACTCCACCGTTTAAGTGCATGCATGACAAGCAGGGAAAAGTTTGAAACATGAACACACACATTAATTGCTCTTCACTGTGGGGGAAACCCAAGGGGACAAATTAACTACAGATACTCCTTGGGTTATAACTGTCAATCGGGACTGGAATTTCTATTGCTATCCAATGCAGTCATAAACCACAATGTCATCTATCCACATCACTTAGCAAGGGCAATTCCATTTACCATTGTAACCTGTTGACCTTGCAGGGCAAAGCAGACAGGAAATATGACCAGAAGAACTAATTCTTGACTATTCTCCAAAGCCCCTGAAGGCAGGACAAGAAGCAACGGATGGAAACTAATCAAGGAGAGAAGCAACCTAGAACTAAGGAGAAACTTCCTGACAGTTAGAACAATTAACCAGTGGAACAACCTGCCTCCAGAAGCTGTGAATGCTCCAACACTGGAAGTTTTTAAGAAGAGACTGGACAGCCATTTGTCTGAAATGGTATAGGTTCTCCTGCTTGAGCAGGGGGTTGGACTAGATGACCTCCAAGGTACCTTCCAACTTTATTATTATTATTATTATTATTATTATTATTATTATTATTATTATTATTATTATTATTATTATTATTATTATTATTATTATTATTAAAGCAAAGTCAATGGGGAAGCTTAACAATCATGTTACTAACTGCAGTGATTCACTTAACAACTATGGCAAGAAAGGTCATAAAATGGAGCAAAACTCGCTTAAGAAATGTCTCGCTTAGCAGCAGAAATTTTGGGCACCACTGTGGTTGTAAGTCGAGGACTACCTGTATTTACCAATTTGGTTTCACAACAGTTTCAGATCCTTGTTTTCCCCACTTACTCTGAAAATTTAAATAATCGTTTCTGTCCTGATGCCTGCATTTTGTGTTTAAAAGGCCTCCTTCACTTTGGTACAGAGCTTTTTCTAAGCAATTATCCTTGAATCTAATGATTGCTGTTTTGCGCTTTCCCCCAGTCACTTTTTCTGGCTTTTGAGTGATAAATTGGCTGATTTGGAGGAGGGAGCATACTTTTAGTCATAGCAGTGCCAGATCTGATTTCCTTCCCTTTCCATTTAAACTTAACGGTTAAATACCATTCTTACCCTTAAACTTAGTTTAGATTAATTGCAATTGATGGGGTTATTCTCCAGTCATCAGTGTAAGTACAACGATATCTGAAGAGTGGTGCATTGAGCTATTGCTGCCTTCATCCAGGTCCCAGTGCCTTCATCTGGTGCTCCCAGGTGGGGAGTGATGCAATGCACCCCAGTGAAATAAATCACATAATTGCTCCATCTTCACAGTGTGAAGCCTTCATCAAAGCCAATTCCAGCTGCCTCACTCAGGTCTAGAGTCTCAGAATTCACGGTGACACTTTAGCAACAGCTTATGGGAGGGTTTGCCCCCCACCACCACGTGAAAGCTTTCAGGGGCCACTTGCAGTGGTGGGATTCAAATATGTGAACAACCGGTTCTCTGTGTGGATGCCGCTTCTGGGCCTGGGCCACAAAAAATTAGCTACCAGTTCTGCCGAAGTGGTGCGAACTGGCTGAGTCCCACCACTGGCCACATGTACAGGCATCCACAGCAAATCACAAGGAGGGTAAATATTCTTGCATTCCAGATTTCTGACAGGTATGTAAGATGCAGCATTTGCATGAATATCATGCATGGGTTGTCACTGGTTTCCTCTTACCCTCCCACAGAGGCCTATGGCAACGGGTGTTCTAGGATTTAGGCTCAGCTCTGCAATTGCAGGTAGGTAGTCCTTGATCTACAACCACAATCGATCCCAAAATTTCTGCTGCTAAGTGAGACAGTTGTTAAGTGAGTTTTGCTCCATTTTATGACCTTTCTTGCCACAGTGGTTAAGTGAATCACTGCAATTGTTAAGAGGGTAACATGGTTGTTAAGTGAATCTGGCTTCCCCATTGACTTTGCTGGTCAGAAGTTCGCAAAACATGATCACATGACCCCGGGACACGGCAACCGTTATAAATATGAACCAGTCGCCAAGCATCCAAACTTTGATCACGTGACCATGGAGATGCTACAATAGCCGTAAGCATGAAAAATGGTCATAAGTCACTTTTTAGTGCTGTTGTAACTTTGAACGGTCACTAAATGAATGATTGTAAGTCGAGGACTATCTGTATGTTAACTCTTCACAAGGAGGGAGAGAAAAGACTGTGGCCTAAGAACTACAACTGTGGAAAGGAAAAGGTGCTCTGGAGCAGGGGTCCTCAACCTTGGCAACTTTAAGACTTGTGGACTTCAACTCCCAGAATTCCTCAGCTAGCTGCTGGCTGAGGAATTCTGGGAGTTGAAGTCCACAAGTCTTAAAGTTGCCAAGGTTGAGGACCCCTGCTCTGGAGTATGTGGGGCACTCCCCTTGTAGCTGTTTGCAACTCTTTAAAGCAGCTATATCTCTTCCAAGGATCATGAGGCTTCCTTCCACCCCTGTCTTACAGTTCTGTGAAAAAGCTCATTTGATTTAAAGATCTGCAGCCACATAAGCACTCCTGCACTCTCCAAACCACCATGTTTCTCTCAAATCCAAAGCACTAATAAGGGCCTTCCTGGATCTTTCAATGGACATGAAGATTTAGAAGGAGGACATCAAAAAACAGAGGTTTATCAACGATTTCTCTTTACCAGTTATGAAACCAATGGTGGAAGTATCACAACAGCTGAGCTCAGGTTCTCCCCATGTCACCATGGTAACTCGGAAGTTATAGTACCAGGCGGGCAGCAGGTTGTCTATTTTCTAAAAAGGAGACAAAGAGACGGAATCAGTGAGATCTACAACGGATGTCATCATCTTAATGGGCCATAGGTTGCCAGGTACTATTCTAAAAATGGTAAGAGTCCCTGCATGTAGGGAGAGAGGTGATAACAGTTGGATCAGTATTACCTCTAGATATTATTTCTTCTTTCCCTTGTAAGTAACAGATTTTTTTAAACTAAGACGCTTCTTAAAATACAATGCACAAATTTAGAAAGCCTGGCCTGATGTGTTCTGATTGTGTTGGCAGAGAATTCTGGGAATTGCACATATAATGTAGCTGTAGGACACCAGACTATGGAAAGCTAGCTGAGAAAACTCATGTTTCACAGGGTGCTGAAAACTTCACAAAGCAGGAACCAGCCAAGTCTCTTTGAGGAAAAACCATACATGCTTCACTTGGGACCTTACCCAGAAAAGGCCTCTGGGGTTGATCTCACGATCCACGGAGACATGTGCTAGGAAAGGCAATCCATAATTCTAGCCCAAATTCATGGGAGCAGCAGAAGTTATTATTTTCTGCAATTTCCCATACAGAATAACATAGTATGGAGCACCATCCCCGCAATGAAATTAAAGAATGTCTTAAGCCTCATCAAATGTCAGGAGATTGAATGACTTCGCCTCTTTGATCCCGTGTGATATTTCATTCTCATCTGAGATATTAAGAAATATCTAATGTGAGAATGCCTGCTCATGCTTTCTCAACTGTATAAGCAATCGTGAAAGATTTCAGCCAGTTCGTATATTTTTCTCTTTAATTTGCATGGTCACTAAACACCATCTTGAATGCCCTGGTCTTACACTCATAGATTGTTAATCACTGCTTTTGGATAGCCCTTATAAATTGTTTTTTTCTGTCAGCAATTATATGAGTAAGAATTTTACTGGATTATTTCTACCCATTGTTATCTGTAGTAGAACATATTAGTTAGGGGGTCTGTATCTGAATTGTAGGCTGAATTCACTTTACCGCTGAAGAAGTGAGCGAGACGGTTGCTGCTATTTCATAGTGTGTTGTCCACTCAGAAGTCATTGTTGATGGATTGAAATAAAACATCTCTACGATGTATTTCCGAAAGACACCAAGGTAAGGCCTGTTCCAGCTGAGGACCACAGCTGTGGGTCCCAAAGGATAAAGGGTTAAATCTTTAATCCCAGTTGGCACTGTAAAACAAAAATGGAAAGCTGTTGTACATAGAGAAATTGTCACATATTCCAAATACGATCTGGACTTTTCCAACTTGATGAGTTGATTTTTCCCCCCCCATCATGCCAATCCATCTCAGCCATCATTCAGAATTTCTTGAAGGCACTGAGTTGTGAAGAATTATCTTACTTTTAATTTTGTTATATTTATATTTTACCTTTCCTAAAAGAACACATGATAATATATATGAGAGACTGTCTCCCTTCATCTTCGACTTACAACCACAATTGCCACCAGAATCTCCGTTACTAAGCAAGGTGGTTGTTATTCTTTTCAGTGCCATTGTAACTTTGTAGAGCTTCTACAACAATAGTTGTAAATTCTCAACAAGGTGAAATAAATTCAATCAAGAAAACCAATGGCTATGTTTACACCACATTCTTAAGTAGTCCAAAATCAACCGGCTGCAGTTTTATAAGATGCAATGCTTAGCTAGCTTTGTTAACTTAGACCAGGGGTAGGGAACCTTGGCTCTTTTATGACTTGTGGACTTCAACTCCCAGAATTCCTGAGTCAGCATGGCTGGTTCAGGAATTCTGGGTATTGAAGTCCACAAGTCATAAAAGAGCCAAGGTTCCCTACGCCTGACTTAGACTAACAACCTTGGTTAGTTTTTTTGTAACTAAGCATATTGTAATCTCTTCTTCTTCTTCTTGTGCCATATCCGTTATCGGACGTTGGCGATCATGTTGGCGATCCTGTTTTTATCAGCAGCCGCACAAAAAAGTGCTGCTGAGTTTTGTCCAAACCAGTCCCTTAGATTTTGAAGCCATGATGTTCTCCTTCTGCCTTGACCTCGTTTGCCTTCAATCTTTCCCTGGAGGATTAAATGGAGTATGCCGTATTTTTCTGGGTGTCACATCACATGTCCGAAATATTCTAACTTTCATTTTTTAATTGTTTTGATGATTTCCCTTGGCTTTCCCAGGCGGCTTAAAACCTCCTCATTTCTGATCTTGTCCACCCAGCTTATACGTAACAGCCGCCTGTAAATCCACATTTCAAATGCTTCTAGTCTCTTCAGGTGGCCTTCTGTCAGAGACCAACTCTCTACTCCATAGAGCAGGATAGAAAAAATATAGCATCTGACAAGCTTGATTTTCAGTCTTAGTCTTATGTCGTGACTGCAGAAGATCTTTTTCATTTTGAAGAATGCTGTTCGAGCTTTCTCTATTGTAATCTCAGACTATTTATTTAGTTCAAAATTCACTGCCTTGTATTATTGACCAAGATATCTAATTAACACAATAACATGTTTGTGTTGTGCCTTCAAAGACAATGAATTCCTTCCATAACATGGCTCCTAGACATTAAAACTGGCTTCCAAATTGCAAAAACAACAACATAAACATGTGTACACAGACATTACCAATAGCAAATGTAACAGGATCAGAAGGAGGCCCAACTAGTGGTCCTTTCTGTAAGTAAATTACAACTTGGTACTGAGCCCCAGGAACAAGGTTTTCTATAAAACTGCTGCTTGTATTCACCTAGAAAAATAAGAAAGTGTAGTTATAAGGACAAGATTAAAATCACTGCTATGTGTTGAACAGAAGCTAGTATTGCTTTAAGATAGCAAAGAGAAAGAGCAAAAAAGTTGCTGGAGTGGTAAGAGGGAGGTTACTGATATAGTACAAGAACTGTGCTAAATCCACCTCAACAGTTCCTAAATCCCCTGCAGAAGATGCTTCAATTTTATCTCATTCTCAGGATGCTTGAGAAATTCTTTCAAATTTCTAGATGGTGATTTTGAGCTAATCCAGATCATCACCTGCAATTGTCACAGGACAGTCTGTATCCATGATCCTTTTCTATAGCCTTCTTACTTTGGTAGGTCTCCCTAAGCGTAGTAACATGAGGAGAATGAATGAATGAATGAATGAATGAATGAATGAATGAATGAATGAATGGCTTTTCTTATTAGGTATAATGCCAGAAAAGGTTAATAAACAAAGTCTATATTTGATTTTACACGTCACAACAGCAGCAAGAATAATCTTCGCGCAATATTGAAAAAATGAAGGACTGCCACCAGAGGAAGAAATAATCAAAAAAATATTGGAATGCGCAGAGATGGACAGATTAACTATGAGATTGAAAGATAAAGAAGAAACAGAATATTATCAAATCTGGGATTCATTTTACAAATGGCTAGAGGAAAGAATCAAGGATTAGGAACTGAATATGTATTAGCGTTTTTGAATCCAGACAGTACGCTGGTTGAAAAATTAATATATGTATGTAAGAGAAAATTAATAAAAATCTTTTTAACAAAATGAATGAATGAATGAATGAATGAATCAATCAATCAATCAATCAATCAATCAATCAATCAATCAATCAATCAATCAATGAATGGAAGTCCTACGTGCAAAACAGCAATTGTATTTTTCCATAAAGTACGACCATAAGCATATTTATTTCTTTGAGGTTTGTCTTATAACTGAGAAATTATATAAACATTATATAACATCAATGGTCTGGGACTTTCTCCTGGACCCATTTAAAAGGAACAGTCAAGAGTTAGAAGTGCTCAGTTACAAACAATAGCACAGTGGAATTTATCAGGCAATGCTTGCAAGGAAAGACCCTGGTTTTTCTTCTAGAGAGGGATTGTTGAAGATCTCTCCTTAGTGAGAACATGGAACAGGTGACAGCCTTCTTGGTGGTGACTGTCCCCCTTTCTGCTTATTTTTTTTTCTAAAGAAGTTAAAAATATTTTACTCCCTTCCTCCCTCCCTCCCTTCCTTCCCACCCTAAGGCAGGATATAAACACAGGTGATAAATAATTAAAATAAATCTAGGACAATATTTAAGCAGAAGAAGGGTGATCAAATTAAGAACAGGGTGGAGATGCATTTTTCAGTTAAAAAAATAACTAAATAGTATAATTAACTGCCCATCTTACCATTCACTTCTAAATCAGAATTGTAAAGAATTCTGGATTAACTAGAAATGAGTGATCTATAAGGACCTATTGATCAATGGCTCCCACTTGCTCTTCCTATTAGTAGGGGCAGCTAAATAAAGCTGGATAGATTTGGCACAGGACCAAAGACTTTATAGCTATTCTTATAATTAAACATAACTGAAGACTATGTGTTGTTCCTGGCTCTTAATTCCAGCTTGTTTGGAGAAAAATAAGCCAGAGTTCCTTGTTTACATATAAAACTAAACAAAATATGGATAGGGCCATCTGGACTTGTTTAGATACTCCAACTGGCAGAAGGCAAATGAGAGAAACAGATCAGCACACTGCTTTCTCCTACTCAATTCCATTGTGAAGACTTTTGCGTTGTGCAGATTTTGTGCTTATTTGCTATGTGGAATTGTGCCAAATAACACCTGGTGAAAACACCATGACTTGCATGCCTATTTTAAGTACACGAACTAGCCCCTTTTTTATATTTGACCACTGTAACTGTTGCCCTTGAAACCTAGTCAGATTCTCTTTATGGAGAGATGTTGCTGGTTGAAGTGGCTGCAGGTCAGATTCCAAAGAAGGAAGGAATGAAATCTGTCAAAATAAAAGCCACTGACAATGTTGTATTGAATAATTCTGGGTACCTACATAGAAAAGCCCCTTCCCTAATCAGCTGTGGAGGGCATGGGGAGCAGCAGGAGTAAGCCATGGTGGAGCTACCCACTACGGGTTACCTTTGCTGAGCAAGTTTTGTAATCCTTCAAACTCCCTCCCTCCCTCCTTACTATTGAGCAAGGTACCACCTATAGCAGGGGTGTCAAACTGCCGGCCTGCGGGCCGGATGTGTCATGGCAAAACCACGCCCACCCCATTGCCAGCAATGGGAAAAAAAGTTGCGATATGTCGTGACACATCACGTGACGTTGCGAGTTTGACACCCTTGACCTATACTATACCTGTGCATTTGGTTTTTCTTGCCTAAATGTAGAACCTTACTTTTTTCACCATTGAATTTCATTTTGTTAGATAGCTCCCAGAGTTCAAGTCTGTCAAGATTCTTCTGCATCTTAAGCCTGTCTTCTGGAGTGTTGGCTATTCCTGCCAGCTTGGTGTCATCCGCAAATTTGATGAGTTCCCCATCTATCCCCTCATCCAAATAATTGATGAAGATGTTGGAGAGCACTGGGCCCAGAACAGAGCCCTGGGGCACCCCACTACAAACTTCCCTCCATGTAGATGTAGTTCCATTAAGGACCACATGCTGAGTACGGCCAGTCAGCCAGCTACAAATCCATCTGGTGGTGATGCTGTCTAACCCACATTTTTCTATCTTATCAAGTAGTAGGTTGTGGTCTACTTTATCAAATACCTTACTAAAGTCCAAGTAAATTATATCCACAGCATTCCTCTGGTCCACTAATTTTGTCACCAGGTCAAAGAATGCAATAAGATTTGTCTGGCATGATCTGTTATTGGCTTTTGGTAATGACTTTGTTTGCCTCTAGGTGTTCACTGATTTGTTGCTTGATTATCTTTTCCAGAATCTTCCCAGGTATTGAGGTCAGGCTGATAGGTCTGTAGTTTCCTGGATCCATTTTTTTTCCTTTTTTGAAGATGGGAACTACATCAGCTCTTTTTCAGTCTTCTGGTAGTTCCCCAGTGCTCCAGGATCTTTGAAAGATACAGTTCAGTGGTTCTGAAATGACATCTGTCAGTTCCTTCAGAACCTTGGGGTGTAATCCATCTGGTCCTGGTGATTTGAACTCGTCTAGGGTCGACAGGTGCTCACTTACCATTTTCTTGCCTATCTTAACTTGTGTTTATAATCTGTTTTTTACAGTACTGTATTTGATAGATTGGACTGTTTTTTCCCTTTTGTGTAAAGACGGATGCAAAAAATGAATTAAATAGTTCTGCTTTCTCCCTGTTGCTTGTCACCTTCTTGCCATTTTCTCCCACTAATGGACCAATCATTTCCTTAACTTTTTTCTTTTCTTTTTTTACATGTTGAAAGAAGCTTTTTTTTATATTTTTGACTTTTGTCGCAAGCCTTAGTTCATTTTAAGTCTTAGTTTTCCTCACTTCATCTTTGCAGCCTCAGGCTATTTGCTGATATTCTGCCTTAGTTATGTGCCCCTCTTTCCACTTTTTATACTTGTCCTTTTTGTCTTTCAGTTTATCAGAGAGTTCTTTATGCAGTCATGCTGGGTTTTTTTTGAGAGCTGTTATTTTTATTCTTCATTGGTATTGTGCTAGACTGGGCTTTTATAATCTCACTTTTCAAACTTTCCCAAGCTTCTTGAGTTGTTTTCCCCATGAGGATTCTCATCCATGGAATCCTTCCCAAGCTCTCTCTGAGTTTGTTGAAATTAGCTCTCTTAAAGTCCAAGACTTTAGTTTGACTGTGTTCTATTGCTTGTGCTTGCATAATGTTGAATTCCAATATTGCATGATCACTCTCCCCCAAGGTTCCTGTAGCTTCAACACCTTCTATCATTTCATCTCTGTTAGTGAGAATTAGGTCCAATATGGCTGATTCCCTAGTTCCCTTCTCTACTTTTTGGGAGACAAAGTTGTCTGCTAGGTTTGTCAGGAATCTGTCTGATCTTCCACTTGGTGCAGAGTTTGTCTCCCAGTTGATGTCAGGGTAATTAAAGTTTCCCATTACTATATGTGTTTCCTACATACCTTAGTTAGCTGACTAGCAAAAAGTTCATTTATTTCCTCTGTTTGGTTGGGTGGCCTATATAGTATACACCTATGGCAATGTCATTTCCCCCCCTTTTATATTGACCCAAATGCATGTTATTTGTATAACACTAGAAAGCTATGAAGAGGATGTGTATACCTAACTTTGTATGTATTAATAATAGTAACAACTGTATTTTTTCAATGTTGAGAAAATGAAAACACTATGGGAAGAAAAAGGATCAGGGGAAAAAACACTGGATTGTGTAGCATTCAATAGATTTATATTGAAGAAATTAGGATGCAATATTGAGCAACAAATGGACCTGGACATCATGTTGTTTACCAAGCACTTATGATTTGTAATAATAGAAAATGAATACAACACATTAAAAAAAAAAGTACAGATACTGAAATCAACAAAACAAGTTAACCATGCTTGGTTTCAGCTGCTTTAAGTTGAAAAAGGCCCCTCGGAGGCTGATGAAATCTGCACCCAGAGGGATATCAGCAAGGTGAGAAAAGGAATGTGTGCCTCTTACCTCTGTGCAATAATGTTTCTCCAGCCTTTGGCTCTCCTTCTGCTTCTGACACGTCAAGGAGACAATTGACACAATGGTATTGTTGCTCCCAGCAGTCTCCTGAGAAGTTGTCCAAGACAGAGAGGCTGTGGTGGAACTCAGCACCGTCACCACAACATCCTGAGGCTTTTCTGTCAGCCCTTCTATCAATTCTCTTGTAGGACCTAAAATATCACCAGAAGCCAGGAAAGATGGTGGTCACCGTTAATACTTGCGCTTCTCTCTGGCTGAAATAACATTAGTTGCTTCCAGACATAGCATACCAAAAATGGTGACACAGAGGTGACCCATGGAGGTCTGGAGTGAGAGAAAGAACTACGGCGTCCATCCCAACAATGTTACTACTCAATCTTGGGTCAATTACGCTACTCAATAAGTCTTGCTCTATGGAGTCCTAAAGTAAGACATTAGTTGTAATTCCCCAGCATGCTTAACAAAACCAGTTAAAATTTCCTGGCATTTACATGTGAAACATTATTACAGGTAGTCCTCAATTTACAATAGTTGGTTTAGTGACAGTTCAAAGTTACAATGGCACTGAGAAAAGTGACTTATGACCATTTTCACACAAACAACTGTTGCAGCATCCCCCTAGTTACAGGATCAAAATTCAGACTCTTTGCAGCTGACTCGTATTTATGATGGTCGCAGTGTCCCGGGGTCATATAATCATCTTTTGCAACCTTCTGACAAGCAAAGTCAAGGGGGAAGCCAGATTCACTTAACGACCATGTGACTAACTTAACAACTGCAGGTTGTGAAATGGGGCAAAATTCACTGTCCTGCGTAACAACCGAAATTTTGGGCTCTATTGTGGTCGTAAGCCACCTGTTCTTTTAACCTTGGTTTTGTTTGACGATTTGGACTTAAGGTGTTATATAAACCAAGTCTTTTTGATTAGTTTCTGGTTCAATGTATTATATAAACTAAAAAAACCTGGTCAACTCAGTAATAAGATTAAGGATATTCTGCAAACAGGCCCACGGGCAGATGCTGCAGCCCTTCGCAATGTATACCTCCTGTTCCTTCTCAGAGCAAGTCATACGGGATGTGTTAGTATGATAAGCCACTTCAGAGAGTGGTGGCTGGTTTGGGAGATGAACTGGGATGACAGCAGATGGCAGACAAGCTCCAATTTGCCACTTCTCCTCCCCTGCCAGCTAAAGCCACTGCATCACTCTGATTGGAGGTAGAAGATCACTTCTCTGTGATTTTTTAACGAGACAGCCATCAGAATGTGAATCCTCTAGCTGAGCAGAAAGGATGGGGATGTGTGTTTTTGTGTGTGTTTGTATGTAGAAGAAAGAGGAAGATATGTAAAGATAAAACCAGAAACTTTCCTGTTGGGTTTAATGGAAAAAGACTTGGGGGAAAAAAATAGAACTTTGATGTTATATAGGTTGACGGCAGCAAGATTACTTTTTGCACAAAAGTGGAAGGACATTTTGATTCCCACAATGGATGAACGGCTAGAAAAGTTGATGGAGTTAGCAGAGATGGCTAAATTGACTGCTTTGATTAAAGAAAAAAAACACAATTACTTTTGTTTCTACTTGGAAACCGGTCCTGGACTTTGTGCTTGAGGTGGAAAAAAAATGAAACTTTGATTTTTGGTTTTACCGATTAGATTGGTTTGTTGTTATAGAAATGGTTACTTTATACTACTATGTAAAAGTAAAAAGTCAAGGTTTGATGCTATTATCATATTCTACTGCACCAAAGGGAGTCGGAAGTCAACAACTTTTCTTTCTTTTTTTCCCTTCTTCCTACACTTTTCCATTTCCTTCTCCCTCCCTTATTTTCCTACAATTTTCTTTTCTATTTTTCTATTTTATATTATAAACTAATAAACAAAAGAAAGAGGGGGATGTAATAGACAAGGAGAGGCTGATAGGTAGAAAGAGGAGACAGTTCTTTCAGAGATGGATCTGAATAAAATAGTACCTCAAGAGGGTTGATCCAATGCTGTTCAATGCTATTCTTTACTTGCAAAGAAAGCAAATATTGTAAAATTGCAATACATCACCAGTGTTCTCTCATGCCAAAGAAGTTGCATCAGGATTATTTATGGCTCAGGTAGATAGCAGGATGGGATGGAAATTAATAAATACCCAACACAAGCAGATAAAATAGAAAAAATATTTATCACCGATGAAGCAGAACATTAACTAGCTATAGGTTATTTTTTATTAGTGATTTATAGTGTATTACAGCATCATCCAACCATTGCTATACCAATAAATCCTAATGAAGAGACACTTTATCTTGCCACGAAGATAGCTGGGTGAAGCTATAAGATGCTGTAAATCACTAGTGAGAAAAAGGCTATAATTTTTTTACAACTATCCATATATATATCATACAAATATCTTAACTTACTAATATAAAAGCGAAGGGTTTGGGTAGATTGGCTTTCCCGTGCTTCACATGATCCAGAGGAGCTAAATGTTGTAACCGACAATGTATATTTTCCTGGTTCTTTCAGATCAGTGACAAATTCGTGGATGTCTTCTGGAACTGTCAGGAATTCCGTGACGTTCTCTAAATCAAGATAGGAGATGATATATGACAGTGGTGGCAAACCTATGACACGGGTGCCAGAGGTGGCACTCAGAGCCCTCTCTGTGGGCACGCGCGCCATCGCCCCAGTCCTAGGCCTTCAGCTGGGTTTTATAAAACCTTTTCGCTTTAGGCCTCCGCCGCCGTGTGCAAAAAAAAAAAAAGGTTCAATCAGTCAATTTCAACTTCTCACGGGAAAAAAAAAAGATCTTGCAAAGTTGAAATTGATTGATTGAACTTTTTAGTCCCACCCAGTCTGCCATTACCACCGCAGCCATGCCCACCCAATGGGCCACGCCCACCCAATGGGCCACACCCAGCCAATGGGCCACACCCATCCGGCACTCGACGATGCATAAGTGGGTTTGGGGTTGCAATATGGGCACTTGGTCTCTAAAAGGTTCGCCATCACTGATATATGAGAATCAACTGCAATTACAAGATTCTGGCAAAAAAAAAAAAAATCTAATCTAAATGCTTAAGAGTGTTATTTTGCTGTCTTTTACTTTTAGGACATCCCTCCAAGAGTTAGGCATGGTTGTGGCCAAGAGAGAGGAGCAAATTCCCTTGAATAAGTTATCAAGCAATCCATTCAAACTAGCATAAAACTGAAAACAATAGGACATCTGAAGAAGGCATTTTCCAATTGTGGTCCAATTGTTTTCAAGGTAAAAGCAGACTACACTCCACTATATTAAAAAAACAACAACATTACTTTAAAATATGATATATTTATGTCTGGATACCATCCAGGTCAAAATACATTTTAAAATGTTTACATTGAATTATACTTTTGAGGGAAACAATGAATCTCTTGCATAAGAGCAATAAATCAAACTAAGGCGATAGTCAAGTAAAACTTAGTTATGTATCAAAAGAAGCCAATTTTGGGCATTCTTAATCAAGCGGTTCTTAAAGTAAAATCCAATTTTGTGGAAAGAAAGTCTCCACCTATGTATCTTTTAACAAACATCGTTTGATAGGTGCAGTTTAGAACTGTACTGTATGTGGTGTGAAGCTCCAAGGGCCAGTGTTCTATATTATGTTTTTGTAATGTTACCTTCTCTCTTAATACGAATATGGAAGCCATCAAATGCTGTGGGTGGCTTTGGAGGTAACCAGCTCAATACCATTTGCACTGGAAGGAACGACGGAGGTCCCAAAGTAGGTTTTTCAAGTTCTACAGTAGGGATGAGGTTCTCATAATCCCTCGGAACTGCGTTAACAAACTCATTCTCATCCTCAGATTCATTAGTCCACCAATCTGGCTGAGATGTGCTTTCATAATCACTGCTGTTGCCATGATAATCAGGCCAAACATAGGAAGCGTTAACTGTTGGGAGCTCAGACAACTCATCCAACACTGGAGTGACTTTTTCCTGCCCCATGGCGTTTTGTGTCTCCAAGAAGATTTGTTCTGGGGAATTCCCACTGTGCTCTTCTTCCCAGCTCTCAGGGCTACTCTTGCGTACAATTTGTACAGAAACGTTTCGCGGTGGATAGGGAACTGAAAAAGACCAGAAGGCATATTTAAAACATTCACTTGCTGCCCTAGGTTTGTGGGATCAGAAGGGAGCATTGCAGAGGGGATGCATCGTTTTAAGAAGATGGTCAGCTACCATCAAACTGAGGCAGTGATTTTCATAAGCAATTTAAGAATTCATTTGAATTTGTCCTCTGGATATTTTTCTACAGATGCATGCCAGTACAACGTGCCCTTTTCTGCATATGGGATGGAACTAAATGCAGCAACTTTTCCAGAGGTTTGCCAGAACTCTTAAGAAAGCTAAGGGGAGGCTTGTATAATCCAACTCCCTTTATGCATCAAAATAATAATAACAATAACAACAACAACAACAACAATAATAATGGAAATGCATCACCTAAAAAAAGAACAAAGGATATAGTTTTCATAAGAGTTGCATAGGATTAAATCTATGCAAGAGGTACAACTTCAGAAAGATTTTCTAGAATCTTTGTAAAACCGTCCTGTAAAATTAAAATCTCAGCTTCCTTTCTAGGTGCCATTTCGTCAGCCCATTCTACTGTATAATTTACAGGATGGACAAAGTTTGGGTAATTGAGGGCTGTACTTCATTTTTTGAGCTGAGTTCAGGGCTTCAGTAGACAGCAAAAGTAGGCAAAGAGGACGAGGGCATATCAAGTGCAAGAGCAGGGCAGAGATTTTCTCATTTTTCTGGTTTTGTGGCTAAGATTGTGTTACACTTATACTATAGTACAATTCTTGTGTACTTCTTCCCTTGCAATGGCATTTCTTTTTTGTAAGTTCCATCAGAAAAGGTTTCAGGATGCACCCCAAACAAAATGGTGGTGGTGGTGGTGGTCAAGAGGTACTTTTGGCCCCAAAACCATCAATTTCTGACAGCATCTAAAGGTCTTCTGCAGTCACGACATAAGCCTAAGACTGAAAATCAGGCTTGTCAGATGCTATATTTTTTCTATCCTGCTCTATGGAGTAGAGAGTTGGTCTCTGACAGAAGGCCACCTGAAGAGACTAGAAGCATTTGAAATGTGGATTTACAGGCGGCTGTTACGTATAAGCTGGGTGGACAAGATCAGAAATGAGGAGGTTTTAAGCCGCCTGGGAAAGCCAAGGGAAATCATCAAAACAATTAAAAAACAAAAGTTAGAATATTTCGGACATGTGATGCGACACCCAGAAAAATACAGCATACTCCATTTAATCCTCCAGGGAAAGATTGAAGGCAAACGAGGTCCAGGCAGAAGAAGAACATCATGGCTTCAAAATCTAAGGGACTGGTTTGGACAAAACTCAGCAGCACTTTTTCGTGCGGCTGCTGATAAAAACAGGATCGCCAACATGATCGCCAACGTCCGATAACGGATATGGCACAAGAAGAAGAAGAAGAAGATCTAAAGCAGCATTTCTCAACCTTGGCAACCTGAAGATGTGTGGACTTCAACTCCCAGAATTATCTAGGCAGCACGCAAGAAAATTCTGCCTAGACGAAAGTTCAGAGAAATCAAAGCCTGCTCAGATGATATATGCATAGCAACCTTTCTGCATCTCCTGTCTCCTAGGTCAGAGGTCCCCAACCTTTTGGGCACTGGGGACCGGTTCCGTGGAGAGAGGTTTTTCCGCGGACCAGAGGAGGCATGGTTTTGTGTGTTGCCTGCATCTCGCGGATGGGGCTTTGCTTGTTTGTGCGGACCGGTTGCTGGCATGCCGCAGCCCGGTGCTGGTCCACAGATCGGGGGTTGGGGACCCCTGTCCTAGATGGCTTGGATTATAATTCCCAGAATTCCTAGATGCTGGCTAAGAACTCTGAGAAATATAGTTCAAACCATCTGGAAGGAGCCAGACTAGGAAAGCTGACCTAAAAATTCTGAGAAAAGCAAACAAACATTTGATGGCAGCACTAAGCTGACCCAGGAAATAAATCAGTGGTAATTGTCTATCTTTTACCACAGCTGGGCTTTTGTGATAAAGAATGTTGAAATGATGATAAACTTTGAAAGAACATTCTTGCCTATCTTGAAAATGAAAATGTTAATATTGGGGCTTTATTTATGTCCTGTGTAACCTTAAAACAGGTTGGACATTTACTCAAATTTATTTTTGATAAGATAGTTCTATTCTCTTCTGTTCTGCTCTATATTTTGTTTTATTCTATATTCTGTTCTATTCTGTTCTGTTATATTCTATATGCTCTCCTATTCTCCTCTCCTCTCCTCTCCTCTCCTCTCATTCTATTCTATTCTATTCTATTCTATTCTATTCTATTCTATTCTATTCTATTCTATTCTATTCTATTCTATTCTATTCTATTCTGTTCTATTCTGTTCTGTTCTGTTCTGTTCTGTTCTGTTCTGTTCTATTCTATTCTATTCTATTCTATTCTATTCTATTCTATTCTATTCTATTCTATTCTACAGTTTTTATTGTTCAAGGCATAAACTGATGAAGAGTTGGGAACTAGAGAAAGGAAATCAGGATAGAATTGCATCATTTGTCACCTCCTTATCACATTATGTGAAATTGGTCCAGAGAGCATGATCAAGGGGTACTTTGTCTTCCTTGAAGTATGTCCTTGGTGAGATTGTTGCTAAAATTGAATCATCTCTCCCAGACTGACTACTGGGAGAAGTTCTTGTCAGAAAGTACAGTGTAACAGTTAGCAGGCAGGAAATAGATCAAATAATTCCTGAATTTGTATTGCCCATGGAGAGAAGAAACTTGCTGCTGCATCTGTGGGCTAACAGCCTGTCTGACAGCCTTTTGAGAAGGGCCAGGTCAGGAAACAAGACCTAACATGAAATACCTAGAACCCTACTTTGTTGGTCTGTTGAATTTGTTTTAAAGAGAAGAGAAAACAGGAGATTTTCTTGAAGATCCTGATTAGCAGTTAATACCCGATCTGCTGGGGATTAACTGGGGAAAATAATCTAGTAATCATAGATACACAAACTCACATTACCTGTCCGATGCTGCTTAGGTTCATGCTCAACCCCACTGTATTCCACCAGCGTGGTTTTATTGAATGTTGCTTCAGATACCAGCTGAAATGTGATATTGCTGTAACATATTCCAGGCAGCCAGTGATTGAAAACCGTTTTGCCTTTAAAGAAATCTGTGGAGCGGTAAATAAATGCTACATATTAAATTAGCTCATTCAAATTCACAGTCCTGAGGAGGACTGTTTGTCACTGTCATGAAGATTTAAATAAGAATGTAAACTATTAGTAACATTTGAATCTCTTATGCTCTTATTCAGTCTCTCTTTTTCTGGTTGTCATAAGCCCTTAGAAGCTCAAGCCAAAGAAACAAACTTGAAACCTGACAGTTATTACAACTGGCAACATGAACTGAGCAATAACAAATATTTCAAAGAGGAGATGATATAATCTTCTTGACATGATCTGCATGAAAGAGGTTCTGAAAGCTAAGGGACAGAGTATAAATAAGGCAAATATGTAAAACTGATTGTCAAGTTACTTCTGTCAGGAAGAGATAAACCTTATGCTTCGGGGTCTAATTTCTTTTTTGTTTAAAACCCTGAAAACAAGCCAAAACATTTCAAATTATAGAACAGAAAATTCCAACAATATTCCCAATGGGAAAATTCAGTCTTTTCACATAAATGTTCACCCCTAGTTCTGTCCTTCAAGCCTCTTCAATGTTATTATTAATAACTGGGAGTTAGGAAAAATTAGCTAACTGGTTGCAAATCAATCAAAAGAAGTATGTATGTATGTCTGTATATATGTAAGCATACATGCATTCATTCATTCACTCACTCATTCAATTTTTATAGCTGCCCATCTCAATCAATGGCAGTTTACACTTCCAAAACTATAAAAATGACTTAAGTTTTTTTTTTTTTTAAATTAAAACTTCCAAAATAAATATACACAACAGCCAAGATAGTCAACCAGTTAACAATAAAGCCAAGGAACAAGACCCTTAATACATTTAGTGCCCCAAAGCTTGGAATGCAGCCAAATTTTTAAAGCCAAGTTTTTAAGCCGACAGTATGGTACAGTGGTAAAGATGCCGAACGTGGACTAGAAGACCCAAGTTCAAATCCACCCTCAGTAGGGTAAATTTGAGCCAGTTCCTCTATGATGGTTCCTCATAACTCACAAGGTTTAGCTGCAGGGAAGGTAACAGAAAGGGTAGTCTGGATCTACGAAATTAACATATTAACAAATAACAAATAGATATTCCCTGTCCCAGGAATAATTTTTGCAAGGCATCCTGACAGATATGGGGCAGAAAGAGGGGAAAAGTTGGCCCCCTGAGTACAGTAATCAATGACAGTCATTCTCACAAAATGCTACACAATGTCAGTAGGTTACATGTCAAAGATTACATTAAAATATTAAATGTTCACAGGAAGGTAAATAGGGTATCAAGAGAGAAGGAAAGGTCTCACCCGGATCACGCACGGTGGTTCTTTTCGCTTAGATGTTGCTGTGACTTTCGGCTGAAGCAGCTAGATGATCGGCCATGTTAATGGCCGATCTTTTTCCCCGTCGGCCCAAAGGAGCTGTCTCGGACCGCAGAGGGAGCTGCCACTCCCTCCGCCATCAACGAGTGGCCTCCTCAACCGTGGTCGCCCCTCCAGGGCGACTTTCGACCCTATCCAGGGTCTACCGGCGGGGGGAAACCGGCCGGCAAAGAGAGCAAACTCTTTGTGCGACCACCTGCACTGCGACCAAAATTTAACATTTTAAAATGGCGGAAAGAGTTAATGCAAGGAGAATGAGAACTTGCAACAGTAGCTTTTTTATCTACTTAATGTAGATGTGTGCATACATTCATACATGAATACAAATCATTGCCTCCTTTAAGTCCATTTTGATCCATAAAGTTTTCTTGCCCAAGTACATATGTGGTCTGCTGTTACATTATTGCAGATTCTTTTAAAAAAAATCCCAGTCTCACCTGCAGTCTTGGGGAGGGAATGTTTCCTTGTATAATTCCATTTACAGAAAAATACTGATGGTCCCAACATTGCTTTTGAAAGATAATTCTCAAGATTGTTTTTATTTCATTCCTCATTCTAGAAACTTGCTGTAACTGCAAAATTGTTACTGCTTATTTCTAATGTGGGTAGTCTCGACTTACGACTGGTCACTTAGCACCCAGTTGAAATTACAATGGATTTCTCCAGGGATACTTACCACCCTGGATTCGAAATTCTGATAACTGGGCTCCCTTCCCCCCCACAGTCATGTGAATTTGGGCACTCAGCAACAAGCTCACATTTATGGCCATTTGCAACATCCCACAGTCACATGACCACAAGTCAGAACATTTTTTTGCTAGAAACTGGCGTTTACTTCTGGTTTCCAGCAAAAACTCCCATTGCGGACAGTGGATTTACTTAAAGACCACTGTGTTTGCTTTTACAAGTTGTAAAATTGATCACAGTCATGCTTAACAACTGTCATGACTTGCAACCATAATTCTGGGCCCAATTACAGTCATAGGTTGAGGACTACCTACCGTCTGATTTGGGGTTTGAAGATTTTATACCTTGTCAAAGAATTCCTCCCTCAAAGAATTCACGCTCTCAAAGATGGTTTTAAAAACCCAATCAATAAATGTAAATGAAAAGGTTGCTCACACATATCCACCACAACACACACTCATCCTCAATTGCTCTGGCATATAATTTGTCTTGATTTTAAGATGTGCTTTCCACCCACCTTTATATAGCATGGTCCGATACTCTCTTCCTTCCCAGTAACTTATATTCACCCGGGTGAAAACATTATGCTTCTCTGGATATTGGATTTCAAACAATACTTCTGTTTCAGGTGATGGTTTATAATCGTAGATGGAAACGCTGGTTACAGGTAGAGGTTCTTTGAAAGAGAGATAAAATGAAAAGAAAAAAGAGTCAATTGAGCCATCCAGAAAATGGTATTGAAATCCAGCGCCATCTTTACAATGTTTTGAGACTGGCACCACCAGCTGAAGGGGAGGGGACCCCCTCTAGGGGGAGTAAACAGACATTCCAGTTTAGAATCTCTTTAGGGGAGATCAATCCCTTAATCCTAAATCTGCCATTTTTCAAGGGAAGACAGACCGTCTGGTGAGCTTCTTATAATGTAGGGATTGTAGGAGAAGGAGTGGCAGGACCTAAGGGGGAGTCAAGCAAGTCATTAGCCTAGAATCTCTATGTTGCCACAGTCTAAGCCCAACCCCTCTTAAATTCTGTTAACCCTTATCTAGTGCCAAAATAGTGCTAACGTTTAGTTGACTAGACTCCTGTACAGAGGCATGAGCAATAAATCAGTTTAATTAGAACTTAACCTGTGGCCCTGATCTTTTGCACCTGACAGTGATCAACAATAAAATGTCTACTTGGGCCTTCTAAGTCCACTTGGGACTTATTCTTGCAATAACTAACTAACAATGATGGGTCCTATCAATTAAAGAATGTCATTTTGCATCTTTGGATTTCCCCCAAGATCCTATTGGCTCTGAAGTAGCTCACTTTTCAAAAAGCTTTGAAAACATGGAGGTCTTCTTAGGCTTAGAGGAAATTAGTAGAAGCTTGCGTCGTTGTGGTTGAATTTGTTGTAATGGATTTATTTGAGCTTCCTTCATAGGTTTTTCTAATGCTATTTTATTCCATATCTGGACTGCGTTTTTACACGTTATTATCTACCTAGATGTGTTATGGAAAGTTAAATAAATAAACTGTTTTTTTTCTTCTTGCCTCTTCTCCTCTTTTAAAATACTGTCCTATGCCCATAGAAGAACACCATAACCAGAAAGATGGTGTTTATAAATGAACATGCCAGCTTGATTTTGATTTAAAATAATAGCAACAACAGAAGGGGTAGCACATTGAATTTTTCTCATTTCTCCAGAAATTCTGCTTCAGAGTTATTTCTTCCTGATGTTCACCACATTTTGCAGAACAGGCAGGGAAGTTGGAGTGATGTAGTGGGGAAGAGATCTCACATTGCAAATTTGCTCCTAGACAATAAAATGAGCTTGCAAATGAACAGTATCCTGAATGGATTTCTGGTTAGGGTGCCTTCTAATGGGTTTTAATTATTTTTATTTTTTTTTATCACATTTTTACACTACCCATCTTCCTCACGGATGGATCCTGGGAGGTATACAATAAGATATTAAAATATAAAAATAATATATAAACGTTAAAAGTGTGAAAGAGGCAAGGATGAATAAAACACGGTTAAAAAATTAATTGAAAGTTGAAGGGAGAGCTTTACCAACCAGCCCCACAACTGCGTGCCCCTCTGGGCTCCCCACACAAGCTTGCAGGGGCCATATTTTCACTCCTTTCCAGAAGACAAGGAGGATGGGGGCCTGGGAGAATATTCAACAGGGCTGGGGTAATGGCAGAGATAAGGATTAGGTCAAAGAATTAGGAGTCAACTAGATCCTATACAACTCTTCAATATTTTGTGCAGATTTGTATGTTTAAAGCAAGCTTAGTCCCTGTGACTGAATACAGATTTTCCAGCAGTTCTGTCATGATGGTTGCATTAGCCACATACTGTGTTTTTCTCTCAAAACACATCCATATATATCTACCTGCAGTGTTCAGAGAAGATGTATGTAGATTGTACTTAGCTATAATATGGTTTGAATCCTTTTGAGCTAAACGTTCTCTCTCAGCCCAGCATGCCTGATTGGATTATTATTATAGCTTTATAGCCATCTTGAGCTCTTAGAGAAAAGATGAGTTATCAACGCAATCAATCAATAGTTAAGTAGTGCACCAGTTGAAACAGCAGTTCCCAGCCTGACACCCTCCAGATGGTTATGATCAGTGCTTTTTTCGTAAAAAAAAAAAAAAGGTGCCGGAACTCACACATGTCATACAACACACTTTGCCTACCCTACAAGGTTCCATCCAAAAAAGGTGCCGGAACTCCGTTCTGAGCGTTCTATGAGAAAAAAAGCCCTGGTTATGATTGTAACTCCTAGGATTACACTGGGTGAGAATCCTGGAAGTTGCAAACCTAACACATTTGGAAAATGTTCAGTTGAGGCACGTTTGCTTATGATCATATTGCTACAAACCCTCCGTAATCTTTGGCCAAACACTCTCACTAAACCCTATCTTACAGTGTTTTCTGAGGAGTAAAGATGAATAAGTATTCCTGAGGGGAAAAATATGGGCTGAAGAAGGTTCTGCAAAAAATAAATGACTACCGCAAAGAATGAAGAGCTGGAAAGATCTGCTCTTTGAACCTATCTGGGATAAAGGAAAGGACCAGAGATCACTCATGTGTTCTAGATAGTTGCTCTTTGTGTGGGTTTGAGCACTGGAAGACAAAGGAATAATCATCTTGCTCAAAACTAGCTTTTGTTCGGTGCTTTTGAAAGGACACTAAATTCTCATATTTCTTTTTCTAATCACATTCAGAGATTGCTTAAGAACTACTTTTCTGCTATTAGAAATCTTTCAATCAGCAAGTCTAAAAACATTGGGTGAGTCTTCAATCTGTAATGAAAATAATGTTTAATTACAAGCTTAAGAAATTAATTTTTTAAAAAATAAAGAGCAAAAAAGTTGTTTAAAACTTTGATTTTAAAAAGATACAAAGGACTAAGGGTCCAGATAAATTTGAAGAAAGATTTTGGAATTGATTATAAAGAATCCTTCCTATGGGAAAATGCTTTTATTTTGAATTTTTATATAAAAACTAAGATTTAAAAAATTGGACACTAGAGGGAATTTAAAATTTCAGTTAAAGGAGATGAACACATAAATTTGACAGTTACAAAATCTTGCAAAATATACTAAGACTAGAAATATTAAATGATACATTCAAAAAATTAAGTCAGAAATTGATATTAACAATGACAATAGTGGTATCTGTCTATGGATAGACTATGTCTAAAACATGTTATTGAAAAGGAACAAGTTTTACCTGAAAGACAGGCTGAGTTGAAAGTGGGCATATGACAGGCTACACAAATGTCAAGGAAAAAGATGTTACATTAGACATACTGAAATTTTAATAATTAAAAGGGACATACAAACAATAAACCAAGAGAGTGACCTGGATAATTTTTGTATATTGCACTTACAAAAAAGACTTGTAAAAGCTTTAAAGAATCTTGTGAGAAGAGACAAAGAAAGAATGAAAAGAAATCAAGTTCTATGACATTATTTAAATGGACTAAAGATTAAGATTTTTAGAAGTAAAAAGAAGGAATATAAAGTTGGTTTATTTGATCAAGGTTAAAATAGGTTATTTCTGGTAACCTTTAATGGACTTTTGCTGATGCCAGGACTGAAATGACCATGGATTTGTTTATAGAAAAGAGATTATGGGAAGAACAGATATTTTTGGTAATGTAAGAGGAGGTGAAATGTTACTAAAATTGTTTATACTTGTGATGAAGGCTGGGAGTCACTTCTTCATACAGAGATTTTATTTTAGTTTATAATAGTTTTTACTATCATAATTATACTTTTTAATAAAATTTCTTGGGGAAAAAGGAGGAGAATAAGCATCCCTGGAGCCAAGATAGGGTATAAAAGTAATGCAATGTAAGATCTAGGATGCAAGGTAAGTTATAGGATGCAATCTTTGGACAATTTCTCCAGGGCTAGATATAAAAGAATTCCTGATTAAAGCCCTTACAAGACAGCTTTGAGATTCCAGAGAAATGCTGCTTACCACACACTACTAGCCAAGCAATCTTTCATTACTTTCTGCCTTGTATAGCTTTTGCAAGCTACTCTATAATAATCTCAATTTTCTAATTATGGCAACTTTATAGACTAAGTGATTACATTAGCTTGTTATTTCTTCCTAGAGGAAATTGAATAAGGAAGAGATGCTGTATTCATTTTTATTACAAATTTATTTCAGTCCTCTTGATCGGATTAGCTGATAATTAGATTCGGCGAAAGGCCTTGCAAATTGTCTCTTTCCTGCCATTTTCCTTCTGAGAGCCAGCAAATCAAGATGAGTCAAAGAAAGAGATTCATAAGGAAGAATAGGTGGACAATTTAATGTATAAAGGATGTTGAGACCCTAGAAAGACTGCAGAGAAGAGCAAGAAAAATAATTAGGAGATTGGAAGCTAAAACATATAAAGAATGGTTTCTGGAGTTGATTATGTCTAATTCAGTGAAAAGAATGATTGGGGTAACATGATAGCAGTGTTCCAGTATGTAAGGAGCTGCCACAAAGAAGATGGAGTCAAGTTATTCTCCAAAGCAACTGAAGGCAGGACAAGAAGCAACTGATGGAAACTAATCAAGGAGAGAAGCAACCTAGAACTAAGGAGAAACTTCCTGACAGTGAGAACAATTGTGGAACAACCTGTCTCCAGAAGTTGTGAATGCTCCAACACTGGAAGTTTTCAAGAAGAGATTGGACAACCATTTGTTTGAAATGGTATAGGGTTTCCTGCCTGAGCAGGGGGTTGGACTAGAAGACCTCCAAGGTCCCTTCCAACTCTGTTATTCTGTTATTTCTTCTCTAGTAAGGCCACTTTATCTTAGAGAGGGGAAGAGAGGCTGAAGCAAGGATTCTTAAGCAAGCAAAACCCCAACTGGTTAAGAATACCATTTCCTCTTTGCTGTTTTTTATTCTTCCTCCCATATGCTTGTCTTTTTCCAGGAAATAAATCTCATTAGAATCCTGAACCCATTTCTCAGATAAGGAGTTTGAAATTACGATGAAAGCCTGAAATCAAGTCAAGAACTGCCTAGGATCCTATCTCCCTAAACTGCCTATTTTAGTGATTCCATGGGTAGTTTTATCCTCTTAAGCTTACACACCATATTGACACAAAGAAATCCAGTACATCCAAGTGGACAGGTGAAGACCTGACCTAAGTGATTCTTTTGCAGGAAAGTCAGCTCATTTCCTTTCCAAACATACCCTACAAACTGAGTCTCTGGAAATCATTTGCTATCTAGTCTATTTGTTTGTTTGTAAAATTTATTGGCTGCCCATCTTACATAACTCTGACTGGCTTACAATCATAAAAAGTCTACAGGCCTTAGAGATCCTTGTGCTGAATAGAGAGCTCAGGGCTTAACTATAATAATTATAATGATGGTCATCTAGTTTAATCTATGTACACCAAATTGTTCAGCAACTACTTTAAATATGTTGATTGTTCCAGTATGTTTATTATTGATAATGGTTATTTTACCGACTGCAAAACAAAGAATGAGGAAATAAGAGAGTTGCAAGGGACCTTGGAGATCTTCTAGTCCAACCCCCTGGTCAAACAGGAAACCCTTTACCACTTCAGACAAATGGTTGTCCAGTCTCTTCTTAAAAACCTCCAGCGTTGAAGCACCCACAACTTCTGGAGGCAGGTCGTTCCACTGATTAATTGTTCTAACTGTCAGGAAATTCCTCCTTAGTTCTAGCCTGGATGTCTCCTGGATTAGTTTCCATCCATTGCTTCTTGTCCTGCCTTCAGGTGTTTTGGAAAACGGGTTGACCCCCTCTTCTTTGTAGCAACCCCTGAGATATTGGAACACTATCTATCATGTCACCCCCTAGTCTTTCTTTTCATTAAAGATCATCCTTCCTTGTAAAAGTGGCCCTCGCCTTATGACCATTCCAAACTAGAATGGACCTATATAGGGGTTACTTATGACTTGGATTTGAATTTCTGATGGCCTCCCAATGCATTCACTTCTGGTTTTCAGCAAAACCAGCCCCATACCAATATTAGTTTGCTTAACAACTGTGGGATTTGCTTAATGACCTCTGCAAAAAAATGTCAGAAAATCAGGTCTGTCATGTGGATAACCTGATTCATGACTGTCATGGTTTACAACAGTGGTGGGATTCAAATATGTGAACAACAGGTTCTCTGTGTGGATGCTGCTTCTGGAAGTCCATTCTGGGCCTGGGCAACAATAAATTAACTACCGGTTCTGCCAAAGTGGTGCGAACCGGCTGAATCCCACCACTGGTTTACAACCATAACGGGCAAGCTCCATTTTGAATGTAACTCGAGGACTACCTGTATTTGATGTTCTAGTAACAGTATTTGGAGGGGTCAAAGCTTTACAGGCACCCTTCTTTAACCTGAAAGACAACCCTTGAAGAATTACCTGGAAGTCTGTATTACCTTTTTAAAACTGGTTATTATTCTTTTTCAAATTACTGTATATAGCATAATTGTCTAACTAAAGGCGATTAAGCTGGGCTAGAATAAATGTTTGGAATCTCTTATATTTTGAAATTGGAGGGAAATGTAGGTCTCCCTTTCATTAAATTTTAGAGAAGGAGGAAGGAAAGAGAAACTGCAGCTGCTTTATTTAAACTGTCCGCCCAAAACATTCCAACACATATTACATTGTTCAGAATATGAAAAATACTTTCTTAGTATATAAAAAATACTGCAACTGAACAATTTTTTTAATGAGTATCTCTATTGTCTTTCTAAACAACTTGCTTGTAGAAATCATGAAAAGTAGTATTTAGGTTAAAAGAATCATAATTAAGTCCATTGAAATTAATGGGATTTGTGTTGGACATAATAGCTAATTATCTTACTGTTTTCAGTGCTACTTCTTTGAGTAACTTGCCCATCGAGAATAGCAGTTTTGAAATAAAAATAAAATCTCAGTAAAATCTCAACATATCTCAGATTTATAAACATTTATAACTTCTTGCACCTGAAGTTGTGTATAAGGTACTGAATTTCTTTGTTGAGAAATATTTTTGTAAAATGAGAAGATTGCTTAAGGAGCAACATTTGGTTTGATTAGAACTGGGTCCAAATGGCCTTTAAAAATTCCTCACAGGGACAGAGACAGAGAAAGTTAGTAGACGACTTTTCCAACTTTTTTGACATGAGGAAGGGAGGGAGACCTTCTGAATCAATTTCTCCAGGATGCTTTTTAGAGGAACTCCCTCCAGATGTCTTCCCTGGGTTGATTATAAACATGGGAAGCCAGGGAAGCTATAAACTACTATAGAAAGAAAGGCTTGTACGATGAAAGACAGGACATTCACAGGCATTCCTTGTCCACATCATCACCATACATAAAAAGTTCACAGGTTACCCATGAGGATTAAATAATTTTCCTTCAAGCTGAACAAGGATTAGTAGATAAAAATAGAAATAGCAGGTGGATTGTATCAGACTAAAAGATCACTATTCTGATTCAGAATTAGGCAGCCTCCTATGGAACCAGATCTCTCTCTCTCTCTCTCTCTCTCACACACACACACACACACACACTCTCTCTCTCTTTATATCTATCTATCTATCTATCTATCTATCTATCTATCTATCTATCTATCTATCTATCTATCTATCTATCTATCTATCTATCTATCTATCTATCTATCTATCTATCTATCTATCTAATACTTGGGGGGGGGGGAAGAGAAGCAAAACTAGATCTATAAAACCAACAACAGATGGTAGAGATGACATCTGTTGGATGCTGCGCGTGAGATCTCTAGCAGGAGACTTGGGTTTCAAGGCTACACTCAAACCATTGTTCTCATATGTTCTGTAATTGTCAGCACACTTCCCACACACCCCAAAAAAGGAGACAATTCTGATATGTAGCCTTGCAAACATCAATAGAAACTGCTGTGAAATGGCAAAGGGCTGCTTAGGGACCAATTGCTTTATATCACTGTGCATTGCTGTTGGTGCCTTTATAGGCTCCCTCCCATAGCAGAATCTAATGATGGCTGGTGGATGGGGCTGGAAAGCAATGTCTGTCTGGATCCATGTGATGTGCCGGGCATTAGGGTCCAGTTGCAGCCCAGTTAGGCATGGACCTTATTAATATGCTCTCGTATGGACTCAATGCAATATCCCAATGAGCTTTAACAAACAGGGAGCCATTTGACACAGAACAAGGAAAACAGTAGTTATTTTTCCCCTAATTGCTGCCAGGGTTGTCATGGCAACAAAAATAACTAAAAATTTCAGCAGTTATAAAAATGCAGCATTTAAACAGGGAATGTTTGTGAACACTAGCAAGGCTAGTTTCTTTATTCGTGCTTGTCCTTTGTCTTTTCTTGCTTTCTTTTGCCTAGTCCCAACTTTTGAGCTAAGATACATGACTTGCTTAGCCTTGCTGGGCCAATCTATTCATGCTTTTAGCAAAATAACTGGCTCTTGAACATATATTTTTATTTAACGAACAGCAGTTATTTTGCAAATGAGGATGAGGCACCTGTGCCTTTATTGCATTGCATCCCAACAGCTGTTTGCACCATGGGTGAGATACTTTGATCCACTATGGGAGGGAAAGCTTAAATGCTCTCGTTCTCTCTCTGCCATGATTCTAATCTGGATGGGCATGTAACAACATCTTTAAGCAAGAGGGATAGTTTGGAGGTCTCTTAGTTATATTCAACCAAACCTTTGCTCTCTAGAAAGAAACTTTGGGGGAAAGAAGTATAAAGCATTGAAACGGAAATTAGCCAGTTGGTCTACTGATTAATGCACCCATTTGTCCCAATTTAGGCATGAAAGCTGGCTGACTGACTTTGGGCCTAATACTCTCCCTCAGCCCAAATCACCTCACAGGGTTTTTATTGTAGGGAAAACAGGAGGAGGAAAACGTATTAGAGGTATTCACCACCTTGTGTTATTTAGAAAAATAGTAAAGGCAAGATAAAAAAAACTAAAATGAGTAAAATAGCCTCTTCCCATTTTGAAATTTCACCAGTTTGAAATAGAAGATTTTTGTTTTAAATGACCATGGTGATGATTAAAAATAAGCCAGGGTGACTGAGTTATAAGTAAGGCAAGACTGACAATTTAGGAAATGTTTGAATTTATTGGCAAAAAATGTTTATTATTTTAGAACTATCACTAGCCACAGTGGGAAGGTCTAGTGGACTTACTAAATTGTTTCTCATCTGAGAAAGATATGGCATCCATATGGCAGAAAGATACCCACATCTAAGTTTCAAACAGATCAAATCAACAATGTTTTAAAAACATACTTACTAGTTAACACAGTTAGTGATCTAGCCGGCTTGGAAATAACATTTGCATTCACCACCATCAGGGTCACTATGTAATAAAGACCATGGTAGGTGGCATTAAAAACCACAGGAGCAGGTAAAGTGCTGTTGAATTCATCAAACTGGAAAAAATAGTTCTTGGATTCACCAGTGATCTTCACAACATACACCGAGGATGAGCTCACCACGTCAGCTGCTTCCAGGGAAATAACTATGCAGTTGTCATCTCGCACAACCACTTGGAGAGGTGCCACATTCTGGGGGTCAAGAAGCAAAAGGAAATGGTATTAATGAGGATCCTGAACAGGCTGTCACGATGTTCACTATTAAGCATTGAGAAGTCTGGATTGTGTTTCTGAAGGCTTTGAGCTAATGAGGAACTGGGAGAATTTTCTGTAAAAAAAAATATCACATTGGAATGTAAAAGAACGTCACCATGAATTCTGCTGGGGGAGGATCTGAATTTTGTCACAACAGGATAAACACTACAAGGACTGAAATCCAGCTGGTGTTTGTCTTGTCTCAGAAGATTAATACCCAGCTCTCAAAATGTATCAAGTGCTCTGAGCATTGAGGGGGTTGTTCTTTATTTCTTTTTCAAATTAATAATGACGCCCAACTTCCAGTCACTCTGGAATACGATGCTTTCACCCACCATACTGTAGCTCATGTTGGGGCACAGGTTGCTTGTCCTTTGCACTACCGATAGTCCTCGGCTTACAACAATTCATCATGTCTCCCCTATTTCTTCTTTTCTTTAGACTAGCAGACATGATAGCAGTGTTCCAGTATCTGAGGGGCTGCCACAGGACAGAGGGGGCCAGGTTGTTCACCAAAGCACCAGAGGGAAGGACGAGAAACAATGGATGGAAGCTGATCAAAGAGAGAAGCAACCTGGAATTAAGGAGAAACTTCCTGACAGTGAGGACAATCAACCAGTGGAACAGCTTGCCTCCAGAAATCGTGGGCGCGCCATCACTGGAGGTTTTTAAGAAGAGGCTAGACAATCACCTGTCTGAGATGGTATAGGTCAGTGGTGGCGAACCTATGGCATGGGTGCCAGAGGCAGCACTCAGAGCCCTCTCTGTGGGCACGCGCGCCGTCACCCCAGTCCTAGGCCTTCAGCTAGGTTTTATAAAACCTTTTCGCTTTAGGCCTCCGCCGCCGTGTGCAAAAAAAAAAAAAGGTTCAATCAGTCAATTTCAACTTCTCGCGGGAAAAAAAAGATCTTGCACAGTTGGAATTGATTGATTGAACTTTTTAGTTCCACCCTGTCTGCTGTTACCACCGCAGCCACGCCCACCCAATGGGCCACACCCACCCGGCACCCGACGATGCATAAGTGGGTTTTGGGTTGCAGTTTGGGCACTCGGTCTCTAAAAGGTTCCCCATCACTGGTATAGGTCCTCCTGCTTGAGCAGGGGGATGGACTAGAAGACCTCCAAGATCCCTTCCAGCTCTATTCTATTCTATTCTATTCTATTCTATTCTATTCTATTCTATTCTAAGTTACAACAACATTGAAAAAAGTGACTTATGACCATTTCTTCACACTTATGACCATTGCAGCATCCCCACCATCATGTGATCAAAATTCAGATGCTGGGCAACTGGTTCACATTTATGACGGTTGCAGTGTCCCAGGATCACGTGATCAACTTTTGCAACCTTCTGACAAGCAAACTCAATGGGGAAGTCAGATTCACATAACAACCATGTTACTAACTTAACAACTGCAGTGGTTCACTTAACCGCTGTGGCAAGAAAGGTCATAAAACAGGCCAATACTCACTTAACAACTGTCTCACTGAGCAACAGAAATTTTGAGCTCAGCTGAGGTTGTAATTTGAAGACTACCTGCATTTTTTCCTGTGAGCATATGAGGATTTTTCTTATGAAGAGAAGAAAAAAATCAAATACCCAGCTACCCAATATACTTTCAAAAACAAGGACTATCTCCACCTAAATGGACCATGAAATTTATGATCCAATAGTACATGACAAAAACTGGAGAAAAATCTGCTGGAGCACAAATCTACTCTGCAAAACCACAGTAAATCACATTAGAGCTATACCAGTCTGCAAAGCCCTTGCATTTAATCTATGACTTCAACAGATAGGCAGAAATCTGCAAGGTTGCTATTTCCGCAGTACTCCAAAATTTACCTGTAACATGACCACATGGATCCCAGGACTGATCGCTGCTTCCCATACTTTATATAATCATAAAATGTAGTTATATTAAAGGTAGTCCTTGTCTTACAGCCATATAATTCTCCCATTTACCCCAGTGTGAGATTGACTTGGTCTTCAGCATAAGCAAAAGGATGTGGGCAGTGGTGGGATTCAAATATGTGAAAAACAGGTTCTCTGTATTGATGCTGCTTCCGGAAGTCCATTCTGGGCCTGGGCAACAAAAAATTAGCCAGCGGTTCTGCTGAAGTGGTGCGAATTGGCTGAATCCCACCACTGGATGTGGGCCACTATTGCATCTGGAGTGTGTAAGAAGATCACATAGCTCACACATAATTTTGCCCCCAACATTCTACCAGTGCAACCCATTCCTGTAGTTCTGTGGCTTGTGGCAGGATGTGCTCCATATCCAATGATAGTGCTGGCCCTGGAAGCAGAAGGATTACGTTTGCCTTTGAATTGCAATAGGTAACATACTAAACATTCCTTGCTTATTATATGCAGGCATGTTGCCCCCTTCTATATTCAATGCAGAGACTGAGGGTAACTGTAACATGAATCACAGAAGTGTAGAGCTAAAAGCACTAAAGTCAGTCTCACACTGGGCTGGAATATTATTTTCAGATTTCTTAGACTCTCCCAGAAACCTAATTTTCTGATTAGGGCTGTTATGCAATTTATAAAACCTTAGTAAAGTAATAGGAGTTTTACTTGAATGATGAAGTCGTTGGTTTAATCTGCTTATATCTCCATCAGAGAAAAACATAGTTTCAAGGGAAGACGTTTTAGATGACATGCTCTTACTGGAATATTATTATATTCTTATAATCAAGAAGAACACATATAAAATTACCATTTTTCACTCACTGTGTGACACTTCATATCATCAAAGGGGATATAGTTGGGGATGAACTATTTGTTATGATGGAAAAGAGCTGAGATCTTGATGTTGCCTACCAACCATTAATATCTGGTTACATTAGCAGATGCTCACTGTCTTTCTTATATATATATGTATATATATATATAGTGTTTATATATATATATAGTGTTTATATTTTAGTGTTATAAAGGACACATATGTATGTATATATATATATATATATATATATATATATATATATATATATATATATATATATATATATATATATATATATATCCAAGGGAGACAATTCAAGCCATGTTTAACTCATGGATCTAAGGATGAAGTTTTCTTAGCAATCACAGGGAAGTGGTCTGCTTTCTTCTAGGAATCTTTTTAACTAGTTTATCCCATAGCCCTTGGTTTCTCAAATGATCTTCTATCTATCCAATGCCAATTCTGGTTGAGATTATTTATTTATTTATTGATTGATTGATTTATTATGTGCCATCAAGTCAGTGTATGTGGCCAAACTGATGACAACAGCTACACCAACCTTAGAACTGGCAATGAAAATATTAAAATTTAAGTAGCTTCTGTCTTTTAGGATCAACTATTAACAATGAGGGAACAAACCCTCCCAACGTACTCTAGAGACTGCACTTGCACTTGGTAGAGCAGCTATGAAGGCCTTGGAAAAACTATTCAGATGCTGTAAAGTATCTATATCTACAGAGATCAGAATCCTGGAAGCAGTGCTCCTTGTGACACTCTATGCAAGTGAAACTTGGACTTGGAGGAAGAGCATAGAAATAGTATCGATGCATGTGAATTGGAGAAAACTCCTGGAAATACAATGGACAGCTAAGAAAACAAATAAATGGATCATTGAACAAATCAACCCAGAATTCTTAATCAAGGCATAAATGATCAAGCTCAAATTATTATAGTCTGGACCTATTTCCATTTCCATCAATATGTGGATTTTGCAACCAGAGGGGACAATACACTGGATCTTGCTTATTCCAACATCAAGAAGGCATTCAGAGCTCTACCCCGCCTTTACCTGGGCTCCTCTGACCATCTCTCAGTGCTGCTTATTCCAGCATATAAACCTTTATTAGTCAGAGTGAAACCTACAGTAAAGCAGGTAAGGGTTTGGGCAGAGAGAGCTATAAAAGCATTACAAGACTGCTTTGAATGCACGGATTGGGGTATGTTTACAAAAGCAGCAACTGATAACCAACATATAAATGTTGAGGAGTATGCCACCACGGTTTCTGCATATATCCAAAAGTCCATAGAGGATGTCTGTGACCTTAAAACCATTGTTGTAAGGGTGAATGAAAAACCGTGGTCCGCAAGATGCTGAAAGCACAGAATGTGGCTTTTCAATCCGGTGATATGCTGGCACTTAGAACAGCTAGAGCTAATTTGAAAAGTGCCATAAAAGGTGCAAAGCAAGCCCATTGCCAGAAAATTCAGAACTTTTTTCAGGACCCAACAAACATCAGGCGAATGTGGCAAGGAATCCAGGCCATTACGGATTATAAGGTGGCTCCGTCGAGATGCAAGGACGACACAGACTTCCTAAACAAGCTGAATACATTTTTGGGAAGATTTGAGGCATCAAATAGCACTCCTGCTAGGAAAGCTGTGCCCCATCCTGACGAGCAGGTGCTTAGCTTTGATATCACTTCTGCGGGAAGTATGCTGTTGGAAGACTTGAATCAGAGCCCTGGTGGTTAAGGTGCAGTATTGCAGGCAAACTCTGCCAACAGCTTGGAGTTTGATCCTGATGGGGTTCAAGGCTGACTCAGCCTTCCATCCTCCCAAGGTTGGTAAAATGAGGACCCAGATTGTTGGGGGCAATATGCAAAACATTGTAAACTGTCCAGAGAATGCCGTCAAGTACTATGGGAAGGTATATAAGCCTAAATGCTATTGCTATTGCTATTAGGGACAGAACATCATGAAGAAAATCTATGTGGTTGCTAAGTGTCAACACTGATCGGTAGGCAGACAGACAGACAGATTTAAATCCAAACAGGGAGACAGATTATAGGATACATTATACATTAGCGTATTTCTGCTTTTAAATGTGGCCTCAATGGCTACCCAATCCTTGATCCCATTTATAAGAACTGTGTTTTCCTCCACACCACATCTCGACAGGTCTATAACCACACCGGAAGTCAAGAGAAGTAGAAAACGGGACGGAGGAACAGATGCAAAGAAGACCCATTGCTCATTCCTAGATCCATAGAAACATAAATCCTTCCTGCACTTCTATTTTATTTCATGTGAGCCTTCAATTCTGTTCATTTTAGTTAACTCCATTGCTCAGTTGTCGGTAGAAAATATAAAATGGTTCTGTCACGTGTTACCTGAACCTATTTGGCTGCAACAGTAGGAAAATAGAATTATCTTTCTTCTAGTGACACTGAAGTTGTAGTAAAGAAAACTACTATCTCTGCAGGAATTCCAGAATGCAGCTGTAATTAGATGGAAAATGGAACTACTTTTAGGGTTGAAGCTTCTCTTCCGCCTCCTCCTCCTCCTTATCCATTTAACTGGCTGTGTAGATGCTTAGATCTCCCTGTCTTCCTGCTCCAGAAGTCACCATAACTGAACTCCACTGAACCACTTTGCTCTTTGATGATCCACAGGAGGGAAACTTCAGATAACTCATTTCTTTGCCTTCTGTATCAGAAATACAATAGTTTTTCTCTCTTAGTAGAGAAACTCTAAGTAGTAGTTTTTCTCTCTCAGCAGAGCCAAAGAAAAGTCGCCTAGGCAGACATTTTCTGAATCTCAGTAAAATGACTGCTCTCAATTTATAATTCAATAATATATTGAAATAATCAAGAAGCATTGTGAGCTGACATTTCCCCCCCTATAATTTACTAAAATTATTGCTCTATTATTTACATAGCATTTAAGCAACTTCTCATGTGTGCTTATTAATAAATAACAGATTAATACAGACTCATATGCATGTGTTTCTTAAGGGTTTCTTAACCATAACAACAGTATCATTAATAGGGGTCATTCATTGTAATCATGACATATTCCAGGAATGGAATTCATTTCTATTGCAAGTAATTCATGCAATATATGGAGAAAAAAGTGTTGGATGTCTTTTGCTTTCCATTGTGGAAACCAATGTTCCAACTAATTCTAACTACAGTCAAAAAGTAAGAGTTTCATTCCTGTTAGAGCTAACTGGTCAAAATTCTTCCTGAGCAGTTAGCTGTTTAAAAACCAACACATGCAAATTTCTCTTTCAGATTCTACAATACTCAAAATAGTAACAACAGAAGTGAATCAGGTCAAGATGCAAATTAGCGTTCTCCCACACAAATTGTCCAAATTGCCCATTTGATTATCCAGATTTTTCTAGAGATGACCTCTTTGGCAAATGGAAGCCTGAGTGTAAACTCGACAAAAACGGTATGTGTATTTACCCTACTGATGCTGTTACTTCAAATAAATTATAACAACACTGAAAGAAAATTGTCAGGCACTCATCAACACATCAAAGTAGCACCATAGGTCTGATAGGATGATAATGGTGTCAAATTTCAAAAAAATAAGGTGGAGTAAAGAACAGGGATTTGAAAAAGCCTCAGAATTAGCAAGGATTGATGTAGAACTCTTTCTCCTAAAATGATTTTTTTCCCCAGCCATTTTTCCTAGTTGGGTTGTAAGACTAAAAATAACCAATGTGGAGAAGAAGTAATATAAGAGAAGAAAATAGCTGAGGAGGGTTTTTATTCCTTGAGTGGTTGTATGCTTAGCATCAGGGGACAGTTCTGATCCCAACTCCCATCCCATTAAATCATAATTTGCTTTAGAGAAGGAGTATTCCCCTTCTCTTTCGACCTTCTTCTTTTGCGGAATACTTTAATTTTCAATGTATTTCCATTATAAAATTAATACATAAATGAATGTGGTTAGATTTCTATTACTTATTTGCTCAGGCTCATAGGCCAGTCTATTGTGAACTGACTCCAATGTTCCCAAGAATAAAAAAAAAGATTAAAACAATAAACAAACATCAAATTACAACAATTCATATTAAATCACCTTCCTAGAAACAAGGCCAATAAAAACGTTGATGCGTTGCAAAAAGCAAAGTCTTAATGTTGAAGGTATTTATCCCTTTCCTTGGCTTAGGATGAATATCAAGTTCTCAGATCAATACAAATCATAACAATATACATTTAATGAAGTGATCTGCAGCTCATGAAAACTTTTGTCTTAAATGTGTTAGTTGGGACAGGTGCTACCAGATCCCTCCTCATTGTTTCCCACCATAGACTAACATGACTTTCCCTCTACAAGGCTCCCATGTATGTAGTATGTTTCTTCTTTGGTACTGTAGCATCTCAATTTGGGATCAAATTCTGAAAGGCTCCAAAGGCCTAGGTTGTGTATTCCTAGTCTAATCCAACGTTGTTAGCTCAACTTTGATTAGAAGAGAACCCCATGCAGAGAAATAAGTAATTCAATTGCTATCTGCTTTTGTCAACTAAACATTTATTTTATTTATTTTATTTATTTTATTTATTTTATTTATTTTATTTATTTTATTTATTTTATTTATTTTATTTATTTTATTTATTTTATTTATTTTATTTATTTTATTTATTTTATTTATTTTATTTATTTTATTTATTTTATTTATTTTATTTTATTTATTTATTTTATTTTATTTATTTTATTTATTTATTTTATTTATTTTATTTATTTTATTTATTTTATTTATTTTATTTATTTTATTTATTTTATTTATTTTATTTATTTTATTTATTTTATTTATTCATTTTATTTATTTTATTTTATTTATTCATTTTATTTATTTTATTTTATTTTATTATTTTATTTATTTTATTTTATTTTATTATTTTATTTTATTTTATTTTATTTTATTTTATTTTATTATTTTATTTTATTTTATTTTATTTTTTATTTTATTTTATTTTATTTTATTTTATTTTATTTTATTTTATTTTATTTTTTATTTTATTTTATTTTATTTTATTTTATTTTATTTTATTTTATTTTATTTTATTTTATTTTATTTTATTTTATTTTATTATTTATTTTATTTTATTGACACTACACATCCTCTTCATGACCTTGTTACCTTCTGGGAGGAGGCTCCGTGATATCCGAAGCAGAACATCCAGATTCAGTCACAGTTTTGTTCCATATAGTATTAACCTTGTGAACTCTAAAGCTTCCTCCTTCTGTTATGTATTCAAGATGGACAGTGATTAATATTTATATGTTACTTATATGTAAGGGTGTAGGTCTATACATATGTTGTATATAGTATGTTTAAATGTGTGTTATGTATGTGTACACTTTGAGAGCAAGCAACTAAATTTCATTTTTAATGTGTGCCATTGTGCTCACAGCAAAAAATGACAATAAAGCTTATCTATCTATCTATCTATCTATCTATCTATCTATCTATCTATCTATCTATCTATCTATCTATCTATCTATCTATCTATCTATCTATCTATCTATCTATCTCCTGCCTTTTATTGTTTTTACAAATAACTCAAGATGGCAAACATGTACAACACACCTTCCTCTTCTTATTTTCACCCCACAACAATAACTCTGTGAGATATCTAGGGCTGAGAGAGAATGACTGGCCCAAAGTCACCCAGCTGGCCATCATGGCTAAGGTGGGACTTGAACACATGGTCTCCTGCTTTTTAGCCTGTTATCTTAACTGCCAGACCAAACCTAGCAAACAGACCAAACCACTAGACAAACAAATATGCCAGAAATTTAACCAGGAATGTTATCTGACTGGTCTTCCACTCAAAATTCTCTTCTCCTGCATATAGTTATTACTTCTCTCCCCCTCCCAACATACTCCCACATACATTCACACTAATAATGGAGGGGGGTAATAATGTTTCCTGCTTCACAAGGTCATTATCAAGATTACTGTGACAATACATATACAAAAGCTCACAAAGCTTTTCCTTTTAAAATAAAATGTATTAATCTAAAAAAGGTTATACTACTCTCCTGGTTTTTGGCTACCAGAGTTTAGCTCTCCTTCTACAGTGAGACAATGCAGGCGAAGTATTTTGAATGGCTTATAAAAATGTGCTGCACAAATGTGAAGCATTCATTCAAGCAATTAAGAGAAAAGAAATATTAAACTGTAATGTCAGATCAGCCAAGGAATCTGTCTTGAATGGAAATAATCCATTTGGGCATGACATCAGCTCCGTAGGCACCCACCTACTCAGCTACTTATGAAGCACTGACAATTAAGGGGAAGCTGTTCTTCAGTACAAATGAATACACAAATAAGTACAAGAGGAATTATACAGTTCAGCTGAAATGTTCCTATCCACGCAGGTCTTATTGAAAACCCAGGACAATACAAACAGAGAATACAGATTACATCATCTAATGGATCGCCTTACTAGAACAAGAGTAATCCCTGTAGTGCTGTTCTTGAGTGCTATCTGCTATCAGAACTGTATGTCAAGTTTATTCTTTGTCACAGAGTAACCAAGCACTGTATAGGTGTGTGTCTGTACCTATACTAATCGAACACACATATGTAATTAGTTTTGTAGATAAACTGTTTCCCTGCTAATAATGAATACAAATTATTCAGCAATATAATCATTTAATTCATGCACAAGCAATGTTGTCTGAGGTTCAGAGGAATGGCTATAATACTGCAGCTTTCTTCTCTGGCCATTCATCAGCCCACAATGTGTCAGAATATTTCAGCACCATGGACAGAAAACAAGGATTTGGATTTGGATGAGAAATGTAGGTGCGTTCCAGCTGTAATTACTTCTCAGGGAGGCTCAGGTGTCTTTATGATACCCCATCCATCTTCACTTCATGCTGCATTTCTGCAGCAGATTATTATTTTTTTAGCTGCAAATCTGCTCTGAAGCCCAGCACAAGGACACTATTATGCTATGAATTCCTAACAGTAGGGGAATGGAATGGAATGGAATGGAATGGAATGGAATGGAATAGAATAGAATAGAATAGAATAGAATAGAATAGAATAGAATAGAATAGAATAGAATAGAATAGAATAGAATAGAATAGAATAGAATAGAATAGAATAGAATAGAATAGAATAGAATAGAATAGAATAGAATAGAATAGAATATCTTTATTGTCATTGTGTAACTCACAACAAAATTAAGAGATGGAAGAGCAAGGATATGAGAGGTGGAGATTTACCAGAATTGTTACCAATAACAGCCTGACCCTCCTCCAAATCCATCCAATTCCAGTACTGCACAATGGAAAACAGAGGCTTTGCCACTGACCCAGTTCAGCCAGAGGAAAATCCCCTACCCCATGTTGATGATGGTTTGGGATCCCAGATGAGTAGCACTGATCCAGGAGTGATATCAAAGCCACACCTGGTCATTCCCACTGTCTTATATCAGGGTGAAAGGAAACTATAATTTGTTATAAAAATGTTTTACCTTCCACACCTGTGCAAGAACAATTGAATATTGAATTGAAGTGTAATTATTACATCACCTTTTGGATTTTTTTGCCAGGATATAATTGGTCCCTGTAGTGGGAATCTCTAGAGTTTCCTTCAACTGTAATCTGCCCTCCTTTCCAACCTGATGCTCTGTTTTGTAAAACGATTCCTAAGTCAAATATTGGTGTCTGGTATTTTAAGTGAAAAAGATAAACTTAGTAAGTACATATATAGTGCTTTGAAGCTCCATTTGGCCAACATATACGTCTTGTCCTTAATCATATAGCAGTACCTTTTATTGTGCAGGATCACAAAAACAAGTCAAAATATCTAAAGATTATGTTTGATTTTTCAAGAAAAGAAACATTATTTAGACTTGCCTTGATCAAAGTGATTTATATATTCATACTTAAAAAAAAATACAAATGCAGTGATAAACCTTATAACCACCGTGGATTCTCACTCAATGCTGAGCAGCAACAGCCCGAAATAGTAATACCGTGTTTCCCCGAAAATAAGACCTATCTCAAAAATAAGCCCTAGCTTGATTTGTATGTGTGCACCTAATATAAGCCCTACCCCAAAATAAGCACTAGTTAAGACCCTGCCCACTCCGTCCCACTGTCTGGTTGCACAAGGTGGGGTGAGGCGCATGCGTAAAAATCAAGATAGGGCGGGGGTGGGAGAGTGGAACTGCCCCATGTGCCCTGCACCCTTAGGACCAATGCAGCCAGGCCTCCCATGCTCCGACACCTGCTTCGCCTCACGGCGGTGGCACCAACAGCCCCATCCAGCAGGAGCCTGCATGGCCGCCACTGGCCCACTTCTGTGGCCGCTCACCGCTGCTCGCGCACATCACCCCTAGCCTCCGTTTTGCCAGCAGACGCCTTAAGGGAAGGGAAGGGAAGGGAAAGGAAAGGAAAGGAAAGGAAAGGAAAGGAAAGGAAAGGAAAGGAAAGGAAAGGAAAGGAAAGGAAAGGAAAGGAAAGGAAAGGAAAGGAAAGCAAAGCAAAGGGAAAGGAAAGGAAGGAAAAGGAAAGGAAAGGGAAGGGAAGGGAAGGGAAAGGGAGGGGGAAGGGGAAGGGGAAGGGGAAGGGGAGGAAAGGAAAGGGAATGGAGGGGGAAGGGGAAGGGGAAGGGGAGGAAAGGAAAGGAAAGGAAAGGAAGGAAAGGAAGGAAAGGAAAGGAAAGGAAAGGAAAGGAAAAGGAAAGGAAAGGAAAGCAAAGCAAAGCAAAGCAAAGCAAAGCAAAGCAAAGCAAAGCAAAGCAAAGCAAAGCAAAGCAAAGCAAAGCAAAGCAAAGCAAAGCAAAGCAAAGGGAAAGGAAAGGAAGGAAAAGGAAAGGAAAGGGAAAGGAAGGGAAAGGGAGGGGGAAGGGGAAGGGGAAGGGGAAGGGGAGGAAAGGAAAGGGAATGGAGGGGGAAGGGGAGGAAAGGAAAGGAAAGGAAAGGAAGGAAAGGAAGGAAAGGAAAGGAAAGGAAAGGAAAGGAAAGGAAAGGAAAGGAAAGGAAAGGAAAGGAAAGGAAAGGAAAGGAAAGGAAAGGAAAGGAAAGGAAAGGAAAGGAAAGGCCTCTGCAGCCCAGAACGGAGCTCCGGGTTGACACAAGCATTGCCCGCCCCACCCAGCCTCCGTTTCGCCAGCAGAGGCCTTTCCTGTGTGATTAATATAAGCATTTGCAATAGTGGTGAATATCTGTAGCTCGGGTGTAGGATGAGGGTGAAGGTTTGTTCCCCAAGCTTGTGGGTTGGTTTCTGAACATTTCATTACCAGGCTAGGTAACATCTTCAGTGGAATTTAGGGGGTGCCAGTGTTCTTCGTGGCTTCCTGTGGTCATTAGGTCTTGTGATGGGTCAGGTGTGGGTCATCAGTGAGAGTCTTGTGATGGGTCTTTGATGGGGAAGTTGCATCAGGTGAGCATCATTGGGAGGTGAAGTGCTGGTTGGGAGGGGCTTGCATGGGTTGGTTGAGGGTCGGTGCCGTCTCTGGTTGGCTGTGCAGTTGATTTGGATACTGAGGGGTTCGTAGGCTGCTTGTAGGTCAATGTGTCTGTTGATGGAATTGCTTGTGGAGTGCCAGGCTTCGATGAACTCATGAGCATGGTGGGTGGTAACCTGGCCGATGATTTTTATGTTGCTCCAATAGAACTGGTGCTGTTTGGTATCAGTGTGGGTAGAGATTAAGGATTTGGGATTGTGGCGTTTGACCCCCCCCCCAGCCAGTGTTCATGGATCCTGCTTTTTAATTAACGTGATGTTTGTCCCACGTAGAATTGGTTGCAATGGTTACAGTTGATTTTGTAGCTTACATTGTTTCTCTCATCCTTCTGTATCTTGTCTTTGATTCTGGATAATTCCTGGCAGAGTGTGGCTGCGGGTTTGTGGTCTATTGCTATTCTCCTTTTCTGTATGGTAGGATTAGTTTTTGCATGGTGGTTGGTTGGGAGGTGTGTTGGGTGCTGAACTGAAGAAGCTTCTTGAATGAGAAGCGAAACATCTTCAAGGAAAAACCAAGTCCAATTGCCTTTTGAAAAAGCATCTTTCTGACATAGAAGCTATTCCTTAAACTATGGGCCACTTAAGAAACCTTATCCAATATTCCCTCTGTTCTCATATGGCAGAGAGATTCAGCATCCTGAAACATGCTGAATCAGTGGATAGTAATTGGACCATGAAATGTATTAATAATCACCAGATAGCTTCTTGGCCAGACTATCTGAAGAATTCTGTGTGTTGCAATCCCAGAACTTTCTAATGGCACCAGATGGGGATGGCTAATGTAGGCTCACATTAAAGATGGAAGTCAGGGCAAGAATATCAGTAATGGAAGAGTTATTCTGAGCAGGTGGCCTACAAATGTGATTAAGAAATAAAGCAATAAAAGAACATTTCCCTTGAGTCAAACTTGGGCTTTAGTAATCGCATGGATGCATCCGTGTTGTTTTCTTGCCAACAATATAGAAGCAGATTGTCATGAAGAAAAAATTCACTCTGCTAAAATAAGAACTATTTCATTTTCTTTATTAAGATATCTATACAGTGATCACTGGGCCCCAGCCAAAGTGATTGGGAGTCCTGAGCTTAGATCAAGGAGGATAGCATAAAAACAGAAAGTGTCCTACTCATAATGCATAATTAATCGCATAATATAGCCCTCAATTGTACATCACTAAATGAAGCAAATATTTGGAGCCAAAAATGGAGACTGGTATTTAATTTTTTATTTCCCTAGCCTGTCCCACTAAGAGGGAAGCTGGGCATTCTGTCTGCACCTGATTGAGCAATCCATTTACTGTGATAAGGTGGTCCTGCTTCACGCTTTCCCTTGCTTGGCAGGTTTAGTCTCTTATCTCTTTGTACACTCCTTGCTTCAGAGACAACTGTAATTAATTGCAGCATCAGAAAGCATTCTGCATTCCTTGCTTGTTAGTGGCCTTACATGGGTGAATATACTACATTAATATTAAAACAGAAAGGATCAGTGTCTTGTTTTCTTCCATGTGCTAGCTGAGAATAAAATTCAAACTTCTAAACCAGCAGCCCCCAACATTTTCAGCACCAAGAACTGGTTCTGTGGAGGATGGTTTTTCTGCAGACTGGATGTGTGTGGCTTCACATGCTGCCTGGATCCCGCGTGTGTAGATGGGGCTTCACTCGCTTGCATGGCCCAGTTCCTGGTGGGCCATGGGCCAGGGCTGGTCCACAGCCTGGAGGTTGGGGACCCCTGTTCTAAACCATACAAGATATCAGAAGACAGACCTTTTCCCCTTTTCCTTAGCTGTTCTGATGATCCCCTACCACAGGGGTCCCCAACCCCCAGTCCGTGGACCAGTACCGGGCCGCAGCATGCCAGCAACTGGCCCACACAAAGAAGCAAAACCCCATCTGCAAGATGTAGGCAGCACACAAAACCACGCACCCTCCGGTCCGCGGAAAAATCTCTCTCCACAGAACCGGTCCCCAGTGCCCAAAAGGTTGGGGACCTCTGCCCTACCAAATACTAATACTGATTTCATTCTGCTTGAGCTTTTCATGATCAGGCAGGCCCTATGACTTGAAATGGAAGTAGTAAGCCAAAGCTATTGACAGAAGAACATGAATTTTTCTCCCAGTGTCTCTTCTCTTCCACGCTTTCTTCCTACTCTCTTCCTATTCTCTCTTCCTACACACACTCTTCCTACCTTGGATCTGGGATGTGCAAAGCAAGACATGAAAATAGTTCAATCTGTGGGCAATACTATCAATTTTGGAGAAAGCCTTCTTTGTTCTGCCTTATTAAATTTGGGCTTGCCATTTCAACAGAAACCTGACAATTTGGGAAGCTTCTCTGATTCCATCTGCAGTCCTATGACTCCTACCCTTACCTCCCTCTCCATGTGGCACATAAGATATTAAGCAACGGAGCAGATAATTGGATTGAAGAAGAAATGAGAGGAGCAATATCTAGTTTGTCTTCCATTTTAAATTCTAATTAAATATCTGAGTATCCACAGGTTGCTTTTTAATTTTAGCTTACTGTACTGCTGTAAAGGCATGGGGCAATACATGAAAAATATAGCATTGGACATGTCCAATTAAATAAAAATCAACAGTATAGTAAAAGTCACTATGGTAACCTTACTATAACCACATAGACCAGGATCTCAAATAGAGAGGCAGAATGTGTTTAAATGCTCCTGATATATAAAAAGTGTCTCGCTTTTATTACATGTTCTATACTAATGGCCAGAAACCAATATAAAATAGAAATGAATTAACACAATGGACAAGAGACAACGTCTTTGTATTGGCTTGCAATTGAAATGTTTCTTTGTCAGAAAGAAAAAAAATTGTACCATTTTCTATCAGTTTTAAATACGTGTGCCCAGTTCCATCACGGAAATCGTTTTAATAATAGACTTGCCCTACATTCTTTGAATCAAAAAAGTCTTCCGTTGCAAAGCAAAAAGAACAGGGAGAGGGCTAGAGAAAAGTGGATTAATGGGATCCATTCATTTCATTACATAATACAACCAATCTCTTTCAATCATCTTCAGACTCATCAATGAGAGATCTTCTCTTTGTTTCCTATATGGGGAAATAAATTTATTGCTAAATAAAATAGGAAAAGGATAAACAGGATTGCATGAAAACTATAACGTTTGATAGCAATGAAAAAAAGAATAGATTTTTCGCCATGCTCTTGTTTGACAGTATGGAAGGAAGGGGAGGAAATTGAAATTTCCCTAAAGCAAAATGACAGGCAAAGACATGGGAATATATACCAACTCTAAACCTGTAGAACAGAGATTGCCAACCATTTCAAGCCAGAGATGCCTGGTCTCTCACCCTCTTCCTCAAATTACCTTTGAGAACTCTAAATCTCATGAGACATTGTGAGAACTTGTGTGAGAATACTCACTTTCTGCAAGACTGGGGGATAGGAGTCGGAGGTTAGCTCTCCATTGTTTTTAAGGAATGTATGGGTAGTTTCTGTCTTTCCATTCTGCTCCATAAGGACAATCCATAAAAACGGAAATGACATCTGAAATTTTCACCCCCTGTCTATTGTGGGAGGAGAATTCTTGGAGCCATGTGCTGTGAGGCCCAACCCAAGAACAACATAGAACAATCCAGCCAAAGTTCAGTTCTTTATTTGCTTATATCCAATTGACAGAATCTTGCCAGAGTAAACTAATATACACTCACCTTAATGGATACACCCTGAGAGATTCTAAGGCAGGGGTCTTCAAAGTTGGCCCTTTTATGATCTGTGGACTTCAACTCCCAGAATTCCTCAGCCAGGCACGCTGGCTGAGGAATTCTGGGAGTTGAAGTCCACAAGTCATAAAAGGGCCAAGTTTGAAGAGCCCTGTTCTAAGGAGTGGCTGTCCTAACTCTCTGTCTCCAATCTAGCTTTAGGCTACATTGCCTCTTGCCTCTCCCCCTTCCTTGGAATGTGCTCCCTCCTTTCTGGGAAATTGCCACTTCACTGTAGTCTATCACAACACCTCCCCTTCATAGGACAATCTATCACAGGTGCAGCCTGAACACATTGTGGGTAATCCATCACTGATTTCTTCCAACTAGACCAATCGGCTAACAACTGATAGATGGATTGGTTATTTCATTTCAAACTCATGACTCAGAGCAGCTCACCATAAAAAAATAAAACAGAAAAAAAAACCCATAATCAGCAGCCAGGTAAAAACCACCAGCACAAATCAGCACAGCCAGGTACACACAGAGATCTCCTGGCCCAGTTACAAAACTGTGTCTTTAAGTTCTTGTGAAAGACCAACAGAATTGAGGCCAATCTAATCTCTGGGGTAATCAGTGGTGGGATTCAAATATGTGAACAACCGGTTCTCTGTGTGGATGCCGCTTCTGGAAGTCCATTCTGGGCCCGGGCAACAAAAAAATTAGCTACCGGTTCTGCCGAAGTGGTGCAAACCGGCTGAATCCCACCACTGGGGGTAATCATGTTCCAAAGGGTATGCACCACAACAGAAAAAGGCTGTTTGCCTGGGCCCTGCCAGATGGCACTCAGACCATGCCATCTGGGACCCAGAATATGCCCTTCCTGCCAGATCTAATGGCACAGATAAATGTAATTAGAGAGAAGGGTCCCTCAAATAGATCGGCCCCATGCCACCAGCTCAGTTCTCTCTGCTCCTGGCAGAAACAACATTCTTCATATGAATATTGAGCGTTACCAATCAGCTAACAACTCTAACCAAGGCCTTGATATGCCGCAGAGCTATTTTCTCTCTTGCACATGAAAGGGATTCAGAGTGGAGTGAATCCCAGATCGAACTGCAGCTCCAGAACACTCAGAGTCTCTGATGTCTTTGCCCCATTCAGTATCTGCAAACATGGGGAACATCTAAGTTAGTAGTAGGAGAGCACTAAATTCTTCATAGTCTCAGTGAACTTTCATGAAAATAGACTGGTAAAATGTGTACTTTTATTTTCTCATACAAAGGCTTTTGAAGTGGTAGACTTTAAAAGCCTATCATTTTAGTGGACTTTAAATGCACTCATTTTATCTTACAATCTGTGAAAGTATTATTACCATCAAGAACTTTAAGCGCACTCATTTTATCTTACAATCTGTCAGAATTGAAGTATGGGTAACCGAACTGTATCTTTCTTTCTCTCCCTCTAGTCCTCCTTCTCTTTCATAAGGATCCTAATCCCACACTCATCCCAGCCACAAATGAGAAATGGACACAGCATTGCTGGATTAAACCTTTCTTCAGCTGAGGCAAACATTCCATTTTCAGATGCCTTTAGGTGGCCAATGAAAAGAAAATGACACTAATAACTTTTTCGTTATTGCAAAGCCCCATCTCTAATCCTCAGTTACTCTGTCTGCAAACATGTCTCCCTTTTTTTAAAAAAATAAAGTGTGTTTTCTGTTCTTCAAGTAGTTGCCTGCTGGATCAGCTGGAATGCAATAATGATAATGCAAGCAAAGACTAGCATTAAAATGGCATCAGGCTATAACCTATTAAATATTACACAACAATGGATACATTTGGAATGTTAAAGCACTCTATATATGTTCTTACAAATTGGCTCTTGAGAATGGGAGAGGCTGGAGCCTTCATAAAATGGCAGCCATAACACACATGGCCACTCACAAAACATACATTCTCAAGTATTTTGGAAGCTCTATGTCAGGCATGTCAAACTGCTGGCCCGCAGGCCGGATGCATCATGATGAAACCGCACCCACCCCATTGCTGGCAATGGGGAGAAAGTCGCGATACGTCGTGCGACATCATGTGATGTCGCAAGTTTGACATGCCTGCTCTATGTGATGATGATGGTTGGAGAGTTAAAACCTGTGTTGCAGGAACTCTAAAGATCAGGGACATCTGAAGAGGGGAAGTCAGGATAGGCACCATGATTATATGATCAAAATCCCATCCCTTTAACATACATTGTGTGTAAAAAAAAGGTGGGGCAGAATTTCAGTCATATACTCACGGCTGCCATCTTGACTTTTTTGACACCCCTCCTGACAACAACCCTGAGATGCTGGAAGCTGCAAAAAGTGCAACTGATGGAAAATGTTATCAAGGAGAATTCCTCCCAGCAGGCACCAGCTGATAATCTCCATTTATTTCCTGCTAGAAGCCCGCTAAAGACGATGCTTTATAGCAGGGATAGAGAACTATGGCCCTTTTATGACTTGTGGACTTCAACTCCCAGAATTCCTAAGCCAGCTCTGCTGGCTCAGGAACTCTGGGAGTTGAAGTCCACACGTCATAAAGGGGCCATAGCTCCCCATTTCTGCTTTATAGCATCCTACGAAAGAGCTTTCGGGAAGAAAATGGTAAGTCAACTACTGCCATTACTATGCCTCTGCTTCTCCACATTTTATCTCCATTTCATCAGCCATTCTCTGAAAAAAAAATGCTTAAATGCCTCCCATTTATCATGCAAGTATAGGGCAATGAAATGGAAGGACATTTAATCTGAAGTCTTTTCCTTGAAATGCTTCCAAGAGTGCCCTGAGCCAGTAACATTATTTTTCTTCACATAGTATGGCTTTTTTAGTGAATGCATTAAAAAGAAAAAGAAAAAGAAAAAAGAAACCTGGCTGACTCACTGGAGAATTCTAAGTATTGTGTTTCTTTAATAATCTTACAAGAAATATGGCCAGATTTAATGAAGTCCATGCTGAAAAGGACAGGAAGAGGACAGGAAGGCCTGGAGGAACGTTGTCCATGGGGTCGCGATGGGTCGGACACGACTTCGCAACTAACAACAACAACATGCTGAAAAAGGATCACTAACCAAAAAGATGGTTATCAGAACTGATGGCAAAGCACACTCAAGATGATCGCACAGGAAATTGCACTATTGTATGGACTCTTGATCGTTCAGACTTGATGGAGAAAATTGTTAAAATGGTGTTCTTGAAAAAAGGACCTCCTAGAACAGGGGTAGGCAACCATGCTGGCTCAGGAATTCTGGGAGTTGAAGTCCATGAGTCATAAAAGAGCCAAGGTTGCCTACCCCTGTCCTAGAATGTAATATAATGGACAGAATCCAAATTCTCAGAGTTGTCCTCAAGATATCTGGAATGAGTAGCTGGATTAGAAAATACAACAGGTTTTGAATTCCAGGATATAACACAATTCACCTCTTCTTGAGATTTCCTGAACTTGGGAGGTTCCATAATTAGTCAATAATAATAATAATAATAATAAAGTTGGAAGGGACCTTGGAGGTCATCTAGTCCAACCCCCTGCTCAGGCAGGAAACCCTATACCATTTCAGACAAATGGCTGTCCAGTCTCTTCTTAAAAACTTCCAGTGTTGGAGCATTCACCGCTTCTGGAGGCAGGTTGTTCCACTGGTTAATTGTTCTAACTGTCAGTTCTAGGTTGCTTCTCTCCTTGATTAGTTTCCATCCATTGCTTCTTGTCCTGCCTTCAGGCGCTTTGGAGAATAGCTTGACTCCCTCTTCTTTGTGGCAACCCCTGAGATATTGGAATAGTCAAGATTAGTATCTATCCTGCAAAAACTCTTCTTTCAGATTGGATCTTTGTATCTCACATCTTAGAAAGGATTTACCTTGCCTAAGTTAGATTCAGTAGTAGGAAGTTGAACAGGACAAAGTTCAGGATTTGATTAAGAATTTTTTGCATTGTACCTTTAGAAGCTCATTTTGATACTCTTAATCCAAAAAGATTCAAAAAGCACTTTTCTCCAGCTATATTGCAAACTCCAAGGGGGGGGGGAAACAGGTTTAAAATCAATCCTTTAATCCTGTTATTCTCTAGGCAAAAAGTATCACCATTGAGTACAAGAATATAAGAGTTGCAATCTCCTCTTATCAACCCCAACCTGGATATATTTCCACATATTGATCCTGTTCTAGGAGATGCTGAACTGAACCAATGAGAAGGAATTACAGTGTTCCGGGAACACTAAACAGGACTTAATTGACCTAATCAATTAATTCACAGGAAGATTAATTTCACCTCACACATACCTATTGTGTAAACTAACTCCTCCCATCTAGATCTCCAAGAAAAAGTACTGGAGAGACCACGTAGCTCAAAACTGCAAACTTCTCTGTTACAGAACTCGCTGCCAAGGCCTCTACAGAACCGTTTCCAAACACTGATTGACCATAAAAGGCATATCATTCCTATTGCTGCTGACCTATGGGGAAGGGATTGATGATGTGAGACATCTTTGCCAGTGCTCTCTTGGTACAAGGATATATAGGATGTTTGGGAGGACTCCAGAGTAATGATTCTTGACCTATGGAATGTCTGTGTTAAGCCAGAACCAGCAATATGGACATGTGAGGCGGTTGATGGCTTATTTAATTAAGTATGAAACAAGGACAGTAAATGCTTTGACATGTCAATTGTCAAAAGGACACTACATCAAATACAAATATCAACACCTAATTGTGAATGGCTATGGAGATTCTCAGTCATCCAGGTCACGGTTGTCTCAAAGGTGCTTTTTCAAAAGGCAACTGACTTCACTTCTGCTTCACTTCTCATCCAAGAGGTTTCATCAGTTATGAAGCTTCTTAGATAAGAAGCGAAACATCTTCTTCTTCCTCAAGGAAAAGTTCATAGTTCAGTTGCCTTTTGAAAAAGCACCTTTGAGACCTAATTGTGAAATCAATCCACAGGTTGTTGTAGTTTGCACAAAAACCATTCCAAAGAAACCCCTTTTCACCCCAAGAATAAGGTGGAAAAACCAAAGGCCCTCTTTGAAGGGCCAGAACATTTTTGAGAAACTGCAAGACCATTTTCAGCATAACATCTAAAGAAGGTTGAATACCATTGAGACCTGAGATTTAGAAGAGAGAATAATAATTGGTACCAAATTCTTCAAGACTGCTCCACAGGATAACAAATTCTGTTGGATTTATGGTTCAGAAACATACTTCTTGCTGGCATCAGAACAGACAGCAAAACACAATACTAGAGCTTAGAGTGCAGCCCTGTAGCAATTAACATTCAAATTATTCCCAAGAGGGAGTATGTCCATTGTGTCAACACTGCCCTTTAAATGGAAGCTTTTAACTATAGACACATTTTAAATTGGCACATGCCCTAGAGGGTATCCATCAACCTTCAAAACTTATTACACATCCAGATACAATTCATTACATAAATGAGGTTCAAATGGAAAGTAGCTGTTTACTTTCTTCAAGACATCAATTTAGTGAGACGGTATTTCCTCATTACCCCAAATATAAGATAATTGTCTGTGTAATTCCTTTAGCAAGTTAATTGCACATAGGTCTTCTTTTCGCTAGGAAATTTAGCTGTCAGCTTTGCATAATTTTTATATTATAGCGTGTCAGCTATGCTTAACAGCACTGGGCTCGATCCAGTGTTGACTGCCAATTCTTACACAATAGAAACAATAACACAACATCCTGAAGTCATTAAGAATCTAGTAACATATTTTGGGGTGAACCCACTTCTGGTGAGAATCACGTACAGTGGTATGAGTTACATAGATAAAGATCCCTAAAGCATTTAAGAATGGACTTGTGTGCATGTTTCAAGTATTTGAGAATATGCTTGTATATATGTTTATTCGCAAGTATGTTTCACTGGAGTCAGTGTGCTCAATGAATGCTGTACTCAGAGTATTTTGCTGAACTTTTTTTCCAATACATAAGCATTGGATTGCAGCCCAAATTGGATCTGTGATGGACATATGCTTTTACATTACTGTAGCTCGATACCAGAGATCGAATTTGTTTCCTTGGTAAAAGGGGGAAAGTAAAGCCATATTTCTTGGCTGCTACATATGGCTTGAAAGCTGGACCCTCAGAAAGGCTGAATGAAGAAAAATTGATGTCTTTGAATTATGGTGATGGAGGAGATTGTGGAGAAAAATTTGGAATGCAAGAAGAACAAATCATTTAATAGTAGAGGAAGTAAAACCAGACTGCTTGCTGGAAACACTAAAAACTGAAAGCCTGCAAAAGCAAGTTGGAAAAGAGTCTTTTTTTTTTTTAAGGGAAAAAGTCAAAGGAATTAGAAAGAGGCTAATAGAAGATAAGAGGGCCAACTAGTATGACACATCCATGAACTTGTTCCTGGCAGACAAGCCTGGTAAACTGTTGCTTGTTGCCAGGGGTAGGCAACCTTGGCTCTTTTATGACTCGTGGACTTCAACTCCCAGAATTCCTGAGCCAGCATGACTCAGCTTGGAAACTCTTCTTTCCCCTCAGCATGTCTGGCTCAGGAATTCTGGGAGTTGAAGTCCACGAGTAATAAAAGAGCCGAAGTTGCTTATCCCTGGGTTAGCCAAAGTCAGACACAATAAAGGAGCTGAACAACAATAATGAAGTGATTTAGGGCAACCTTGTTTGATTCATTATGTTTCCAAAGATGGATGTCTTTGATAACTTCTGCGATAGTTAAGATACTCTGCTTCCTAAAACTGTGATTCACCAACTTACTAAATCAAGGCACCTTGTAAAGACACAAACACAGGGGTGATAACATGAAACAAACCAACACAAGGCCAATTCTGTCTCTGCTCAGGTCCTCTAATAATGTTAGCCACAACACTGATGCTATAAACATATATGAAATAGGATACTATTGCCACAATATCATTCTAAAGATGAAGATTCCCTTGACTTGATTTTGACACCTAGAGATATCAAAGACAGTTTTGTGAAAATGTACTGGAAATGCTATATAATTAGCCTTCTTCTACTTTTAAAATTTATTTTATGTTTTTATGTTAGGTTCAAGCAACCAGAATCACCCGTGAATAGTCTCAGGCAGCAGTTTTATTATTAGTCACTTATGTTAGAAGAATCTCATCAGATCTGACTGCATTCCCTTGAGAACGATAAGATTCAGGTGGAGTTCAGGCCTGTGCCGCTTTCTGCAGCACAAGGACTTTAAGCTTGGTCCCCTCTTAACACCTCCCTCCAGCCTAGCTGGAGATTCCACCACATTTTATTTCCTAAACTAGCCCACAGACTTTGTTGTATTCTATCCCAATATTAATCAACTCTGATGTTGCTTAACAAAGGTTAGTGAAGACTGTCTGAGTGCTGCAACTGACTGGGGCACAGAACAAATAGACCAGCCTGAAAAACAATTTGATGCAAAATAATACCAAAAAACCCAACATCCAATAGGAGAAAAGGCAATATTCAGAAACTAGTGGCAGCTTCCTCTGACACATTGTCCTAAATACAGCTAATGTGAAACAAAAGAAATTCCAAAGGAAGTTGCAGTATATTGATTGCTTGATTACTAGCAAGAAGCTTGATTTCATCATTGGTAGAGCTACAATTTATCCTTGGCATGTATTAATTGTCTAATGTCAGGAATTCTATAATATGCAGCAATGTTTGCAAATGGCATCATTTAGCCTAATGACCATTATCATTCATTTGCTCTAATCTCATTGTTTATGATTTTTCCCTTGCCAAACACTTAGGCGTTGCTCTATTTTATTTATTTATTTATTTATTTATTCATAGATTAATTTCATTTAATTATTTGTATTCTCATCAGGCCTCCAACAGAGAAGGCACGGCTTAATTCATGCATTTTCCACCTTCTCTCTCCCCATGCTTCTTTTCTTTTCAGCTCTTCCTCTATATTGTGAAAATGCTGTTAGGGGTTCACATTTAATCAGCATTTAAATCAGAATAAACAAGTCTTAAAAGACTACTCTGTCCTGTTTATTTCTTGCGAATAAGAAGGCGCTTCAGCCAGAAAGGATGTAATTGCATTATTTTGACATCAAAGCTTTGTCATGCTAACATACTGGTTGCGCTTGTGCAATACAGCTTGTCCAAAGAAATAAACCATATTAGAACTCACCGTGATATCTGATTCTCATAACAAGCTAACACAATGGCTTGCTTTTCCACAACACATTCAGCTATAAGCTCATGGATCTGTAGAACACTTCGGAAATAATTTGGAAAAAAATGCTTTAGAGTATGCAGGAATATGAATAAAACATCTGTCTACAGCTTATTAAAACAGCCGTGCTTTGTTTCTCAGGTTCTGCCACATTCTCTGTACAGGTAGTCTTCAACTTACAACAGTTCATTTAGTGACCATTCAAAGTTACAACGATACCGAAAAAAGAGACTTATGACCATTTTTCACAATTACGACCTTTGCAGCATCCCCTTGATCATGTAACCAAAATTCAGATGCTTGGGAAGTAGTTCATATTTACGACTGTTGCTGTGTCCCAAGATCATGTGATCACCTTTTGTGACTTTCTGACAAGCAAAGTTCATGGGGAAACCAGATTCACTTAACAACCCGGTCACTAATTTATCAATTGCAGTGATTTGCTTAACAAATGTGGCAAGAAAGGTTGTAAAATGGGGCAAAACTCACTTAACAAATGTCTCACTGAACAACCAAAATTTTGGGCTCCATTGTGGTCATAAGTCAAGGGCTACCTGTATCTTTCCATGGGGATGACATGGCTGTTTTAATGAGTTGCAGATGGATGCTACCCTAAATGCTATCAAAGCAATTTTTTAAAATTAAATCAGAAGCATCCCATAGTCCCATAACTCAACTACATTTTAGTTCAGTTTAGCTTGTCTTACAAATCTGGCCTTCTTCGTTCAGCTTAGTTCTGATTGTTAGTTCTATGAAAATAGCCACAAAGTTTTTCTAACAGGTATATATAATGTGTGGAGTTGTTAGGAAGTTTCTCTGCCAAATTGTTGACCCAGGCAGAAGCTCTGCCACTCTTTCATTTTCTTTCTGCTAAGCATCTCTTGTTCAATATACAATGAGCTGCCATTTAAAATTTCTAATTCAATTAGCAGAACTGAAGCCAAATTTGTAGCATGATCTGGGACAATTTTCTACTCTAGGAATAGATAATATTCCTTGAACTTGTCAGTTACAAGTTCACATATACAGTATACCATAAATTAATCTTGTCTCACAATTAAATCATTTTTGTGCCTTTCAAAAACTTCATGAACATTAATATTTTACAGGGAATTTTGTCTTGCACTTTGTATACATCTTCCCATAATAGAAACATCTTCTATAAGATATTTTTTTTCCTCCCACTTTCAGGAATTGCTTTATATTTCACGAATTGTGTGATCTAAATTATGGGCACCATCCAAAGTAATTATAGGCAATTTTGAGCTAACAGGCCTATAATTTGCCTCGGTATAATGTAGCTTCATGTCTGATTTTACATTATTTAATGATTTATGGTACAATCTGCCTTGAGTATAGACTAGGTAGATAATCATCATTCAGATAACAAATAAAAGAAGACTTCAGTTTATTTATTTACGTCTCTATCTCAAAGGAAAATATCTTAGTTGGCATTAATGAAAGACCAGAAAAATAATCCATCCTTATTAGGGCAGAATGCCAGCCCAGTTTTGACCTTTTGTTTTTGTAAATACATATATTCCAACTGCAGCCAGATATATCAAAAGGGAAGGGAAGGAGAAGAAAGGGAAGGAAATGCAACGTTTAGATTTCTAGTGACCTACTTGCAACATGGAAGGCCCCGGTGGGAATGGCATAAGGAACACGATTAGCTTAATGCAGGCTGACATGCATTTGCATTTTGGACCATATGATAATCAATGAGACATGATTTCACCTCTTATTGAAAAGAATAATGACAAAAAGAAATATCAAAGAAAGTATTGCAGACAGTCATATTGTCTCTTGTTACCTTTTACAATATAATTTATTTTTTATTTCAGAGTCGGTGTTTGACTTGCGAGTCACCTTTCTAAATCTTTTGATATATGGATCGCTTTTAATTAATAATATTAAGTTAGAAGGCCCTAAGTACAGCAGACAGAAGGGTACAGAATGACCCTCATGAATAAGTGAAGGGTTAGGGTTAGGGTGTATTTATAGCAAATCTGGCAATCTAATACTTTCTATATTTCACTTGGCACTGAAGCATTGAAGTTATTTTAGGGGCTGGATTTAATGATCTGCTAGACCTAGGGCCTTGTTCTAGATATAACAATACTGGTGTTGATTTTGCACAACTTCTCACTTTCTCAAGAATTATACACCACCAAAAAGGAGCAAAGTATTATGAGACTGCAAAACTCATGAGAGTTCATGTTCTCATCCATATCCTTGGAATATTGTTTTATTTAAAGTGCTCACAATTTTGTTCTCTTAATAACAACAACTATATTCTAGTTCTATGAGTGTGTTGTGCAGAAGACCTTGATACGGTAACATCTGGGTTGCATTCCAGTGGACTAAGAGGCAACCCAGCCCAGATATTTTGTGTAAGAGAAAGAGGGTGAAGACAGCCCCTTCTTAATAGTACATAGAGTATATTGTACATGCAGATCTTTAGTCAAGCCAGATAGTGTCTGTAAGTGTGAAACAATAAATAATTCAGCTTGGAAGAATTCCCACATTTCTTTCTTGGTTTTGGGACAGAAAGAGAGGAGCAACAAGGAAGAGAAATACGTTACCTACAAATTCCACTAGAGATCTGGATATTTATTGAGGAAACAGCTCAGGAAACAGCTTGTACCAGACAGCCTGAAAGCCAAGTGCTCAATATGATCCCCCAAACCAGTAGTTTACTCAATGGCAGCATTCACACAATATGCTTAATCAGGCCAGTTACAAACCTAGCAGCTGCATTTGTATAATCTATTAATCTTGGTTAGATTGCATATGTCTTTATTTGTCCATGTCTATGTTGTGAAGACCCCTATCCTATTTTGTAAGCATCTGGTTCAATGTATTGCATGTATCCTGAACATGGATTAATTCAGACCCATGTTTGGTTTTCTATGCTAGAAAATGTAATCCATGAGAACTTTGGATCAGAAATCTAAAATATCCTGAGCAAAGGGAAGATAAAACAATCATATATATAGCTGACTTGTACACCATCTAAAATCAATGGTGCATACAAACACATAGATGAACCTATTAAGATATTGGCCTGAGATTAAGGAGACAGAGGTCCATTCCCATTCATCAGTTGACCTCACTAGGTGTCTTTGATCCATTTGCTTTCAATCTTACTGATCACAGAGGATTACTGTATATAAACTGAATGGAATCTCCCCATTAATATTAAAAACACTGGGCTAGATACCAGGAGTTCAATTTGTGTCTTGCGGTGGACACAAATCGGCTGGTGACTTTGGGCCAGTCACTCTTTCTTAGCCCTAGGAAGAAGGCAATGCCAATTACTTCCAACAATGTTGCCAAGAAAACTGCAGAGACTTATTCAGACAATTGCCAGGAATCAAACTATAGAATTTATTTTATTTATTTAAAATTACTTAAGTAATGAGCTCTTACTCTCTTGTTCCCTCTGTCCCCCAGGCAAGTCAAACAGCAAGCAGCAGTCAAAAGGCCACAAGTCTTTTCTCCTTCATGGCTTTAATTATTTATGCCATCCTTTGCAAGATTTTTTTTTAAGTGCTTTATTTGTAGTGTATTTGCTTTAGACCTCAGGAGGACATCGGCCACGTTCTTTGAAATCCTCTGCATTATTTATTCCTATTTACCATAGGAATCGTAGACATGCTGTTTTAGTAATTAAATGTCAACTGTTCATACTGCCGGTTAAACTGTGAAAGATCAATCATAATTCACTTCAAGGTTTGTATGTCCATCATGGGCCTTGAAGGACTTAACACTTTATTTTCATACCATCCAAAGACTAATCAATTACTATCCCAAGCTACAACAGGATTCTGGAGAGAACCTCTTCAGATGCTTTGTTGTGCCAGGTATTCCAGTATACTGGATGCAAAAGAGGTGATGCTAGAGATTATATATGCCACTTAGTAAGATAGATACCGCTAATACAGATAAATGTAAATTTAGAAAATAGCTATGGGCCTTCCTGGGTAAACCAGACAGGAAACTTGTCTAAATGAGCTAATTCTACTTTATCGCAAGGCTACATTAACAGAATCTTGCAAGCCTGAAAGTACAAATTTCCAGGCCTCCACTTTTAACTGCTTGGTCCATTAAGGAAGGTCCTTCCTTAGTTTCTTCTTCTGAAAGTTAAGCAACTGTGGACTCCTGCCCATCTTGTCTCATTGTTTTCTAAGTGGGGTCTAGGACAGGGGTAGGCAACCTTGGTTCTTTTATGACTCGTGGACTTCAACTCCCAGAATTCCTGAGCCAGAATGGCTCAGCTTGGGAACCTCTCCCTTTCCCCTCAGCATGGCTGGCTCAGGAATTCTGGGAGTTGAAGTCCACAAGTCATAAAAGAGCCAAGGTTGCCTACCCCTGGTCTAGGACAACTCACTACAGCCAACTCGCCATGGCCAACTCACCATGGGACAACTCGCCGTGGCCAACTCGCCATGGGACAACTCACTGTGACACAATTCAACACTGTATTAATCATTTCATCTAGTTACTTTTATTATTGGTGATCATGTTTTCATCAAAATTATTGTAACTCTTGTATTTCTGGATTGACATTATTTTATTGTTATTGGCCACGGTTCCATCTAAATTAATTTAACTTTTGTATTTGTTGAACTGTCCTGCGGCAAATTGTTTCACGACATATTGGCTGTGGTGAGTTGTTCTGCAATGAGTTGACCATGGTGAGTTGGTCGCTGTGAGTTGGCTGTGGAGAGTTGGTGGTGGCAGGTTGTTCCATTCTATTCTAAGTGATATCTCTTCTCCCCTTTCCTCAAGGTCTCCCATGCCATCCATTACATTAGCACTATGCAAAGCTGCAAAATATTTTAAGAATGTTGTAAATGAAAGGAACCTAAGATATCCTTTATTTACGTGTACTGGGAAGATGCAATTATCTTGTTTAATTTCCTGTAGAAACTCAACCACCTGAGTTTGTTGTTGATCTGGAGACTTACTAGCCTTTTCATTACTAACATCTTCTGGATTCATAGTTAAAACAAAGGAGGCTAACTAACTATGCTCATCTGGCTACAGGAACAGACATGTCTGTTTCTATATGTCTCTACAGTCCTGGCAGAGAAGCAACAATCAATCAGAACTGGTCCAGTCTTGTCAACAGATAATCACATAAGTGTCATAGACAGTCAGTGCTTGTTTGCCAGCCAACAAGGGGAGCCTAGGTTTCACACTGAACTATCAAACATTTTCCACTGTAAAATACTTAAGAGTGCATCTGTGAGTCTGTGCTAGCCAGAACCCATCAATGATTGCTTGAAAGAGGGGGAAAATCAGAATGGGAAAAAAAAAAGAATCCTCTACACTTTCAACAAACACTGAATAACTTGCAATAAAAACATGAGCAACCTTGTTCGTGGAATAACAAGTGAGAAGAAGGAAGCAAAACAAACACTCTATGATAGGGCTATCACTGAATTTCATGATGAAATTTCTTAGAAGCATTTCTGTAAAGGATAAAAATCTGGAGAGAGGAAAGGGGGCTTTAGATTGTCTCCAGTTTTTTTTCCCAGCCAGTAGAATCAGAAGTATTTGAGCCTTCTCTAAAAACTAAAATCCCAATTGTGATGATGACAAGCTACCAAACTGTGCATCGTGCTATACTTTTGCCTCTTTACACAGACCTGAAGTCTAGCTGGCATGTCACAAAAGCAGGAATCAGGAGATGGGACGAACCAGAGTACCCGTTTTATGGCCCTGTGGCAAATCCAAAAGAAAAAAAACCCTATTGCTTTTTTATAAGTACCCCAAAAATTTACAGTTACAAACCTAGCAGCTGCATTTGTATAATCTATTAATCTTGCTTAGATTGCATATGTCTTTATTTGTCCATGTCTATGTTGTGAAGACCCCCATCCTATTTTGTAAGCATCTGGCTCAATAATATTGCATGTATCCTGAACATGGATTAATTCAGACCCGTGTTTGGTTTTCTATGCTAGAAAATGTAATCTATGAGAACTTTGGATCAGAAATCTAAGATATCCTGAGCAAAGGGAAGATAAAACAATCATATATATAGCTGACTTGTACACCATCTAAAATCCCAAAAATTGCAATTGAGAAGAAGCTGAGTCCTATTCTAAATTTCTGAGGGGCCGACTCAGCCAAGGGTGGAATCTGCATCCTATCGTGAAATGGCCTTTGTTTGCAGAACATGCTATTTCATAATGGGATTTGGCTTAGCAAGCAATGAGTCAACTTGCAATTAAAAAGAAATGCATTAACTGCAATCTGTAACAATGGCTTGGTTTGACTAAATATTCTGCAGACATAGTCCACTCTGTTATCCAAAGCTAAATGAATAGTTACTTTATGGTTAGGCAAAACATTCATCCTCTTAACAAATGACAGGAGGTAATCAGGCTGAAATTCTAATTATATTTATGAAAAAATTAAATCCACTTGAACTGGACTCCTGGGGACTACATGGATATGTCCATACAATTTTCTTGGCAACGATTATTTGCTACTGTCTTTTGGCAGGATGTTTTGATGCAACTTTCCAGTTCCAGTCTACTCCTCTGAGATTTCCTTGTGGTCTTCTGTCCAAGTATGGTCAGACTTAATATGGTCTGACCTTGCTTCATTTTTTGAGATTAGTTAGAAGAATGCAAACTTACTTTTCAGTAAACGAAAAGTACTTTGATAAATATGCTTAAGAGCATTTTATATTATGGGGATACTTAAGTTTCAGACAGAGGAATGAGATATTTTGAACATCTATCTCTTTTGTCACGTTTTTCTTCAGTCATCTCCTTTAACGACATCTTCCATAATCATCCTCCTGTCTTATTATTACAGCAAATACAACTGTAGTAATAATAGTAATGAACTTTCATTTCTATACACAGCTTTTCATCTTGAGTGACATTTTGAGAGCTGCAATGAAAATGCCCAAATATTAAAGAAACATGCAAATCAGTTCTTTCCCAACATAGAAAAAAAATGGGCTTTTGATCTGAGCAATTACTACTTTTGAAGGCTCTGTGTGTGATATATTTTATAAGCTCTGCTAGTTTTCAATTGCTTTTATTTTTGCTTTGACTTTGGATTGAAATGATGAACAAGCTGCTTTTGATAAAGAGAAAAATAAGATGCATGTTTGTGTACATGACTACTATAACGAATTTCAGATGAAATTCGTCATCTGACAAATTGATAAGTTAATTCCAAGATACCCCAGAGATGTCTTCAGCATCCTGCAAAAAAAGACTTTTAGCAGGGTTTCTTATATTTTTAATAGTGATGTCTTATGCATCTAGTCAGGCATGTATTGTGGTTCTGAACTGCACAACTGCTGAAAGGTCTAGGACAGGGGTAGGCAACCTTGGCTCTTTTATGACTCGTGGACTTCAACTCCCAGAATTCCTGAGCCAGCATAACTGGCTCAGGAATTCTGGGAGTTGAAGTCCACCAGTCATAAAAGAGCCAAGGTTGCCTACCCCTGGTCTAGGACAACTCGCCCCAACTGATTCACCCTGGCTGTCTCGCCCCAGCCAACTCGCCATGGGACAACTTGTCACAGCCAATTCACTGACTATGGAACAACTCGCCACAGGACAAGTCAATGCGGGGTAACTCAAGAGAGGGATTGCAGGACTTGTCTTGCTTTAGATTTGAACCTTCTCAAATTAAAAGTCCTTGAGGCTGGGGTGAGCTGCAATTCTACTTGAATTGTCCCACGGCAAGTTGGCTGCGGTGAGTTGTCCCACAGCAAGTTGTCCAGGGCAAGTTGTCCAGGGCAAGATGACTGGGGCGAGTCAGCCAGGGCGAGTCAGCCGTGGTGAGTTGTCCCATTCCGACTGCTGAGGAGGTAGAAAATAATAATAATAATAATAATAATAATAATAATAATAATAATAATAATAATAATAATAATAATAATAATAATAATAAAGTTGGAAGGGACCTTGGAGGTCATCTAGTCCAACCCCTTGCTCAGGCAGGAAACCCTATACCATTTCGGACAAATGGCTGTCCAGTCTCTTCTTAAAAACTTCCAGTGTTGGAGCATTCACCGCTTCTTGAGGCAGGTTGTTCCATTGGTTAAGTGTTCTAACTGTCAGGAAGTTTCTTCTTAGTTCTAGGTTGCTTCTCTCTTTGGTTAGTTTCCATCCGTTGCTTCTTGTCCTGCCTTCAGGCGCCTTGGAAAATAGCTTCACTCCCTCTTCTTTGTGGCAGCCCCTGAGATATTGGAACACTGCTATCATGTCCCCCCTCGTCCTTCTCTTCATTAAACTAGACATACCCAATTCCAACAGCCGTTCCTTATATGTTTATGATCATGGCCTGTGTGGAGGAGCTCTTCTGGCTAAGCTGTTATGGAAAATTCAGCTTTGTTCATGGACAATAAGACAATAAGAAAATAGCTTGTGCATCTTTCTCCCCTGGAGAGGCAAATATGACAAATAAGTTTGCAAATTGACTGGTGATATCTCTGGAGCCAGTATTAACATTAAACCAAAGTTCAAACATCGGGCCAAAACATGGTTGGATGAATTTGAAAATCTATAGATTTCAGCAAGCTGGCTATAGGGGTGAAATTAAATATAAACAGATAAAGCATGTTGATGTGGTGGAAAGCTAGCCAGAAACAATATTTCTGAAGAAGCTTCAAAGAAGTACCAGACAATACTTTGTACTATTATGATAAGGAAACAGAATGTGAAGACAATAAATCTATAACATTAAAGTGTATGACCACTAATTTATGTTTCATTCATTTTTAGAGTATTTGTCTTAAATAGAATGGAGCCAATTAAAATGGTTGTAAGAATTACTTGGGGGAGGACAAGTATGTATAGTAGTTCCAATGAATTTAAGTAGAGCTAGAGATAAGCGATAGCAAATCAACCTGCTTTACATTAAAAAGATACTTCAAATCAAGCTGGAACAATAACGTCCTGAAATCCTGATGCCAATTAATATGAATTCACCATCCCCAACATGGGGCTCTTCAAAAGGACTGGCCTGTAGTTAAAAGAGGAATCCCCAGGAGTTGAACAAGTTGGCTTCGAGACTCAAAATGCTTAATCAGGCTAATTAAAGACCCAGCAGATGCATTTGCACAACATGCTAGGCTTGGTGAACATGAATTTTAGATTTGTGTATGCCTTAGCATATTATGCCAACCCAGACTGTTGCTCAATTTATAATTCATTGCATAGGACAAATCAAGCAATGTGTTAATTCAATGCCCAATTCCACTACATCATAACTGCATCTTAAGAGTTGAAGTCTAGTGCACCTAGCACAGACATGTCAAACTCGTGACGTCACGTGACATCACGCGACGTATCGGGACTGTTTTGCCATTGCCAGCAATGGGGTGCGCGTGGCTTCCACGTGACACATCCGGCCTGTGGGCTGGCAGTTGATACCCCTGACCTAGCATATGTATCAGGTTAGCTATCAATCCATGGTTGGAGACATAAGTAATCATTCCTTTCTGCAACAGAACAAAGAATTGTGAGACATTTCAAAACTTGACATCAAATGCAGTTCTCCTTCTTGAAAGAACCAAGCAGCACCTGCCCTCTGGAATCAGGTTCTTGAGGTTCTCCTCAAGATCCAGATGGCTCCCATTCTGCTGTTGTTTAGAATAGTTGTGAAGACCCAGGCCTTTGGTGAGGAGACGGAGATCCACCCACTTCATTGTGCTTGCCAACTTTTTAATCTATGTTCTATGTTTTATTGCAATATCTTTGATTATTATGAGTCATTCAGAGTTATTGAAAGTCAGATGCCATACAAAATTTTACTAATTATTATTATATATAGAACAATGAGAAATCACAGCTACCAGTTCTTTAGCTCGTGTTGGCTTTCATTCATAGTGAGTTCTTCCCAAGAATCTAGGATTTCATAATGTCCCATCATAGTATATGGGTGGATCCAAGCAGTGTGGTCTGTTGCAATTGACAGATTGAAATTCTGTCAATGCGCAAGTTTTCATAGTGTGGTCCAAGGCTTTTTGATGTGGTACCCAGTATGCTGATAATCACTGGGACCACTACAGCAGCTTAATATCATAATCATTCAACTTCAATTTTTAGAACTTGATACTTTGTGATCTTTTCCAATTCTCTGTCTTCTATTCTATTATATCCTGGTATTGCCACATTACTTATCCACACTTTCTTCTTAAATCTGGTGTGTCATGCACCAAGATTTTATCACTTTGCATTCAGAAATCCCACAATATTTTAACCGGCTCATTTTCAATTACTTTTTCAACCATATGTTTCCACCAATTTCTTCATTACTGGCACATGAGCATTTTTACAGATGTTCCAATGAGTTATTTTGATGGCTATGTTACATCATTGTTTATTATCAGTTTGTGCAATCTTTTTGCAGGAGCCGAGTATATGATCTACTGTTTCTTCTGCTTCTTTGTACAATCTGCACTTTGAATCATTTGATGATTTTTTTTCAATTCTGGCCTTGTTCGCATTACTTTGACTAGCTTGCTCTTGAGCAGCTATGATATTAGTTTCATGTATTAGCTTCATACATGTGTGTGACCTCACACGTGTATGAAGAATAGAGCTAGTGGCACAATACCATCACAGCATTTCTGTCACTCTGACAAAAACAGGAAGATCCAGAAAATACCCACAACACTTTATTATTATTATTATTATCCTTCCAAAGGTTTTGCATAGTGCTATTATCTGGGTGTATTGCTGGGGATGCCTTGGCAGCTCAAAGTTCCTAATTCCTGTTTTCTGTGCTAAGCTAAAACCAGCAATTCTCACTACAGCTTAGCATGATTTATGAACCCAGTCAGACCTTGGCAATAGTTTTACCGAAGTCCAATTCAGGCATTCAACTCAGGAAACATAAAGGTGTAAGAGTTGGTGTTTAAGGCACTATTAATTGTTAATTGCAATGGGTAAATAATTGGTGGCGTATAATGAAATTTGAACCAAGGACTTCCTAAATCCGAGGCTCAGCTGTACCAGTTACCTCTTTGTGGCTGCTCCTTTCTAAAGTGTTCTCCTTGTGATCAATATATTGCAGGGGGATTGAAAAGCAAAAGTCCCAGGAGTCTGATTACTGCACAGCAGCCTGACCCCTTGTCAAAGACCCACCACTTAATCAGTCCTCGCAAGATCTGTCAAACCAATATGCTTTACATTAGGAGGATGTTACAGGACCTGTTGCAGAACTGTAATTCTGCTGAACTGTCATATCTTAACAGAGATGATAACGTGTAATTGTCTGTTATCTGCACAAAGGCACATGCAACTGAAAAGTCTGACAGCTGCAGCCAAGATAAGCATGATTGCACACTGGGAATCTGAGCTCAGCTTCAATCTTTAATTGAGGCACAGGGCACCTCCCGCTGCCCAGAGTGAAACTTGCTAAGTTAGTAGAGCTGCCTTTGACTAGGAGACAGCTAGTTTTGAGGGCACATCCTTCTTTTAGGGTGTGGAATAGCAGGAATAGCCAACACTCCAGAAGACAGGCTTAAGATACAGGAGGATCTGGACAGACTTGAACACTGGGCGTTATCTAACAAAATGAAATTCAATGGTGAAAAAAGCAAGGTTCTACATTTAGGCAAGAAAAACCAAATGCACAGGTATAGTATAGGGGGTACCTTGCTCAATAGTAGCAACTGTGAGAGGGATCTCAGAGTCCTAGTGGACAATCACTTAAATATGAGCCAGCAGTGTGCTGCAGCTGCCAAAAAGGCCAACACAGTGCTGGGCTGCATTAACAGAGGGATAGACTCAAGATCATGTGAAGTATTAATACCACTTTACAATGCCTTGGTAAGGCCACACTTGGAATACTGCATCCAGTTTTGGTCACCACGATGTAAAAAAGACGTTGAGACTCTAGAAAGAGTACAGAGAAGAGCAACAAAGATGATTAGGGGACTGGAGGCTAAAGCATATAAGGAACGGCTGCTGGAATTGGGTATGTCTAGTTTAATGAAGAGAAGGACGAGGGGGACATGATAGCAGTGTTCCAATATCTCAGGGGCTGCCACAAAGACGAGGGAGTCAAGCTATTTTCCAAGGCGCCTGAAGGCAGGACAAGAAGCAATGGATGGAAACTAATCAAGGAGAGAAGCAACCTAGAACTAAGGAGAAACTTCCTGACAGTAGAACAATAACCAGTGGAACAACCTGCCTCCAGAAGTGGTGATGCTCCAACACTGGAAGTTTTTAAGAAGAGACTGGACAGCCATTTGTCTGAAATGGTATAGGGTTTCCTGCCTGAGCAGGAAAGATGACCTCCATGGTCCCTTCCAATATTATTATTATTATTATTATTATTATTATTATTATTATTGTTATTGTTGTTGTTGTTGTTGTTGTTGTTGTTGTTGTTGTTGTTGTTGTTGTTGTTGTTGTTGTTATTATTATTATTATTATTATTATTATTATTATTATTATTATTATTATTATTATTATATGTCTTCCTATATCATTGAATTAAGAGCCAAAATAGATGGGAAGTTATATATACCTTGGAATGGAAATGGCTCATTTTTTTTAAAAGGGAAAATCTGCCCTGAAGAAGGCAGAGATGGAGCTTAATCCTCCCCCCCTCCCCCGATCTTCTCTCTGAAGCAACAAAGGAAAAGCTCCTTTGGTGACAATTGTCTGCTTTGAAGAACAAAGCTTCTCTGGGCTTTAACAAGAGAGGAAAAGGTTAAATGCCCCCCCAAGGCTGCAATCCTTATAAGTATAGTCCAAATGGGGCATTTAGGTATTAAGTCCAGCTCCCCGATCAATACAGAAATCCAAATTGAATTGTCTAGCTTTGCCTTGATCTCATGCAATGAAGAGCAGCCTACCAATAGCTCAATCTTTGGGGGACCGATTCCACAAAACAACTGTTTTTTATTGTTAGGAATTTCTTTCTATATAACCATAATCTAATTTAAATCCATTCCATCATGTCCTGCATTCTGGAATAACAAAGGTGTTGACATTCTGGTATGTAACATACTTTGATGGATAGCAATAATAATAGCACATACACTCTATAGTGCTTTACAGCACTCTCTTGAGTAATTTACAGTGTCAGCATATTGCCCCCCCCCCCAACAATTTGGGTCCTCATTTTACTGACCTTGGAAGGATGGAAGGCTGAATCAGCCTTGAGCCGTTGAGGATCGAACTCCAAGCTGTGGGAAGTTTTGCTTGCAATACTGCATTCTAACCACTGCACCACTAGTGCTCCTTATTGTTATTATACCTCCTCTGCAATCTTTTCTCAGTGCTAAATAAACACTGCCCCTTCAATTTCTCTTAATCTCTAATTACCTGGCCATCCTCACTCTCTTCTCTGAACTTTTTTTCAATTGTTTTTGAAACACTTTTAAACCGCTGTCCAAAACTGGAATTCTGCTCGCTCTTTGTTATATGATACCATTTTGTTTATTTCCCTAAGCACTTAGTACAGTATTTCCCAATCTTAGCAACTCTGCGATATGTGGACTTCAACTCTCAGAATTGCTGGCTGGGGAATGTTATATAAAAATATAAACACTGTAGAGAAATTTCTGTTAAAAAAAATGAAAGTTTATTATTGTAAAATGTCATGAAATCTGTGTCAAAGGGAAATATATTGCATTTCTTTAATTGGTAGAAAAGGCTGCCTTTTCAAAAATGGATAAATTGGGGTTAGATGGACGGAATTGATTACAGCAGCAATGAATACATCACTGGGAGATCTGAGGGACAAATCATCCTAGAGAAGATATATGATCACTGTGAGCTGATGTGAACTGGATGGCACTTCATCAGTCAATAACTACACAACTTCTGGTTCAGGTAGCAGGCAGATTTTTGCTTAAATCAGGAAAGGATATGAAAAATGCAGCTGGAAACCTAGTTGTTGAATGAATGGACACAAGTGGTACCATAAACAAACAGATCTAGAGAATGGAGAGATGAGACTATGAATATGTATATATGGACATATTGAAAAATGCATAGCAAGGGCCAATACTCATACTCTCCTGCTTGAGCAGGGAGCTGGACTAGAAGACCTCTAAGGTCCCTTCCAGCTTCTACTCTACTCTACTCTACTCTACTCTACTCTACTCTACTCTACTCTACTCTACTCTACTCTACTCTACTCTACTCTATTCTATTCTATTCTATTCTATTCTATTCTATTCTATTCAAGACCTGTGGACTTTAACTCTCAGATTTCCTCAGCCAGCATAGATGGCTAGGGAATTCTGGGAATTGAAGTCCACAAGTCTTAGAGTTGCCTAGTTTTGACACCCCTGCTCTATAAGAAAGATGGGATGGAACCCCCACATCACAGATTGATAGCTGAGGTTCTAATTCTTTCTCCTCCAATATATCACATTAGGAGAAGAATGGAAGAGGACCAGCCAGGATGCCGTTCCATCTCTATGATGCTGCACTATAACAATATAATTATTCAATTAAACTCTTCAACAAGCTTCCATAAAATTTCATAGTAAGACTTCCAACCTGAGCCGCAAAAATAAAAATAAAAATAAATAGATAGATAGCTATCAAACAGAAGCAAAGTTTGTTTACTTTAACTCTTGGTTGCCATTTAGTGGTTGCTCGAATTTTGGCAGCCCTGATTTGGTAACACTACATATAGGTCATCCTCAATCTATGTTAGGAAACTTAGAGCTGCTTAAGATCAAGCAATCTATGCCACAGAGAATATTTATTTATTTATTTATTTATTTACTTACTTATTTAAAATTTATATAACCACCCATCTTGCCCAAGGAGATCTGGGCAGCTCACAACAATAAAAAGCCAGAATGCTTTCTATGCTTTGAAACAGGTTCTAACATATCATTTTAAGCCATAACATTCCTTGAGGCAATGAATCCAGCCACGGTAGTTTGTAAATCATGAATAATGACTTAGCAATGTTGAACAATTGTGGATTATTTAGCAAAACATGTCTGTTTGTTTGTTTAAGTTGATTGACTACCCAGCTCCATGTCCATGTGTGAATGTGATGACTACCATACTTCACATATCCAAAGTTGCAAGTGTATTCTTTAATATCCTGTAGCATTTTGCTTTGATTGCAAAAAAGTCATTTCAGCATAACTTAAGTTAATTTGTTTATCTTGGAATCTTCCCCTCTGCCATGCAAGGGAGGGAGGGAGGGAGGGAGGGAGGGAGGAAGGAAAGAAAGAAAGAAAGAAAGAAAGAAAGAAAGAAAGAAAGAAAGAAAGAAAGAAAGAAAGAAAGAAAGAAAGAAAGAAAGAAAGAAAGAAAGAAAGAAAGAAAGAAAGAAAGAAAGAAAGAAAGAAAGAAAGAAGGAAAGACCTAGAATTTGGAGTAAAACATAATTATAGCACATGGCTCTGCATTTTTCAGGCACCAAACTGTAATTACTTTTTCATCGGATCTGATTCATTGACAGTTCAAGCTCATTGCGCTTACAACAGCTGAGTTTCTTAATTACCCACCATGCTGGCAAAAAGTCTCCAATTTGCTTCTGAGAATCAAGGTCATTAACCCAACTCATTATCTGATGCAAAACCGATGTGGGTGGTAATTCTATCAGTGATGTGCATGGGAACTGAGGAGCAACAGATAGAACGGAAAGGTTACATAGTCTACTAGAATCTCTAGATGAAAAATAGAAATGGAAATGCTGTATTTCATTCTTCTAATTAAGAACAACCATCTTGACTATTCTTGTGCTGGGAATTGCTTGAGCTGAAAGCCAAATGATGCTGCCTAAGATTTCATGCATTTGGCTTCAGTTAATTAGAGAAAACGTAATTTTTACCAGACAGCCCAGGAACAAAATCCACTCTGCGGTCTCCAACTAAGAAGTTGCTTAGGTTCAAGCTATGTTATAGAAGGAAAAGCATAAAGAGTCAGCTCATAAATTTATTTCTGCCATGCTTCCTCATTCTGAGCACTGGTGGGCAGTTTCTTCTTGGGAATTAAACATTCTCTGCTAAAAGCTTTTTTAACCTACCATATACAGATAGTCCTCGACTTACAACAGTTCGTTTAGTGATGACTCAAAGTTACAATGGTTCTGAAAAAAAGTGACTTATGATCATTTTTCACTTTTGCAACCAAAAGTGATCACGTGATCAAAATTCAGATGCTTGACAACTGGCTCATATTTATGACCGTTGCAGCGTCCCGGTGTCCTCCAATCACCTTTTGTGATCTCCTGACAAGCAAAGTCAATGGGGAAGCCAGATTCATTTAACAGCCATGTTACTAACTTAACAATGGCAGTGGTTCATTCAACAACCCTGGCAAGGAAAGTTGGAAAATGGGGCAAAACTCACTTCACAAATGTCTTCCTTAGCATAAATTTGGGGCCCAATTGTGGTCATAATCCGAGGACTGCCTTTATCAATAACATGAGAACTGACACCTCAGGGATGGAGAAGGAAGGGTTGGGTGAATAGATTGGAGAAACACCAAAGTCTTATATTGCACATAAAATGTCCAGCCTGCCACAGACCATCCCATCTATGTATAAGCACCATGAGAAACGGGCAAGAGAACTCAATTAAACCTTGTTGTCACATTCAAACTATATATGGAACAAGAAGGGAAGGAAAGCAGAATGATCTTTCTCTTCCTGCTTTCATTAAATTTTAACCGAGAAGCCTACATATTATGGAGGAGTGCAATTTATTGCTATATCTGCCACCATCCCTTATGGCTCTGTCTCTGCAGCGTGACTCATATCTTCCGATAGATTTAATCCCTACAGCAAACTTTCATTTTATTCTCTTTATTATCTTTGCTTCCTCCTCAAAGCGTACTCATTTGATTCCTTCATAGCTTCCGATAGATCATTTTCTTTCAGCCTAAAGTAAACATAGCCAAGATATTCTTTCCAAAATCCTCTTAAATCCTTACGTCAAGAGCTGCAGTTATAATCATAAATTGTTAAGGAGCAAACTTTACTAAACACATAGAGATTTTCTTTCATATATAATGAGGAAAAATGCTTAATTTTATATGTGATCTTTTTTTACAGCTGGGTTATAAACTGTTTAGAAAAAAAATATTTCAGGTTTATCTCTAATCAACTTTGATTTTCAATCGTTTTATTCTAATGTTAATGTTTTTTAGCACTGTTTATCATATTGTGAACCATCAAACGTCACTGTATTAATAAGATGGGTGGCATAGAATGATAATAAATAAACTAAATTATCCATTATTTTAATACAAGTACCAATATTTTCTATGCAGTTTGCCATTAAAGAACTAAACAATATTTTTAAAGCTGGGCCAATGCTTTTGATATTGCTGTTTTTACTGTTCAGATCCCATGAGGAACAATGGTTTAGTGACAATTTTTATTATATAGAGGAGCTTGGAGAAATTTTCACAAAATAAATGTGTTACGCTTTCCTGAGTTCAAAAGCATCTATGTTAGAGTTTATTTTATCAAAAAAGAGAAACAAAAAGAGCAAAAACTTGTCCCACCCAAAATCAGGATTTTGTTTCCAATTTTACTTACTATTATTTTTTTATTCCCCTTTTAGCCCATAGATCAAAGTGTTTACGGCCAATAGAAAGTTACATTTTAAAATATAGAAATAAGGTACCAGTATCCTTAAAATCCAGGTAGACTTGAGTTTTGTGGGGAAAAAATGCTTGGATAGTAATTCCTTCCCTTCCTCCCCACCCCTTTCCCCCTTTATTTCCACTTTTACAATCCATTACCATTACCAGAATCTGCTAATAACTTTTGATGGAAAAGTGGTTCAATATTGGCCACATACACACAAAAATGAGTATTTTGAGAATGAAACTTGCCACCAGGGTATAGCCGGGTGTGATGAACTGTGGATGTCAACCTAATTTCAAAGTCTTCTAGGATTAAACTTTACCAAGTGTGTCTATGGAGATTCTCAGTCATCCTGATCATGGTTGTCCCAATGGTTAGGTTTAGCAAGAATTAGGGGAAGGGAGAGGAAATGGAGGAGCACAGGGAGACTCAGGAGGAGTATGAATCACTGGTCTTACTATATATAATAATATAATGTGTACATAAAATATATTATAATAATCACCATATTATAATAAAGATGTTGAGATTCTGGAAAGAGTCCAGAAAAGAGCAACAACAAGGATGATTAGAGGGCTGGAAGCTAAAACATATGAAGAACGGTTGCAGGAATTGGGTTTGGCTAGTCTAATGAAAAGAAGGATTAGGGGCAACATGATACAGTGTTCCAATATTTGAAGGGCTGCCACAAGCAAGAGGGAGTCAACCTATTTTCCAAAACACCAAAAGGAGAAATTTCCTAACAGCGAGAACAATTAACCAGTGGAATGGCTTGCCTTCAGAAGTTGTGGGTGTTCCATCACTGGAGACTTTTAAGAAGAGACTGGACAGCCACTTGTTTGGAACGGTAGAGGTTCTCCTGCTTGAACAGGGGGTTGGAATAGAAGACGTCCAAGGTCCCTTCCAACTCTGTTATTCTGTTACTAATTTTGGCTTCTGGCTCTGTTCCCCATAAGTATATCATCTTCAACTTACAAGGGAATCCAACTCGGGATGGGTGAATGGATGGATGGAGTCATAAAGGCAGAAATATCTTTCCCTACTTTTATACAGAGAATTGTCAACAGAATAAGTAGGATACTTCTGAAGTATGAAAGTTGAGCAACCCTGTTATGGGACATGTTCTTAGGCTTTTCAAGGACATCTCGTAAGATGACTGGAAACAGAATGACAGATGAGATGGACCCATTTTCAACTGGGGAGTTTTCATACAGTTTTGACACCTAGAAACCTTAGTTTCTCAGGCTACTTCAGTAAGAGACCAAGAAAGTGCACAACTTTCAAGAGCCAACACTTGATCTCCTTTCTCTGAGAGACCCAACACAATGCCTCAAGCCCTCAGAGGCAGCCATCCATCTTCTTTAAAAGGAAGAGGGGGACAATCTAGTCATTGGCAAACCAATTACTGGTGTTCAGACGGTTTTCAAACAAAGGAGCGAAAATTGCTAGTTTGGTTTATATTATAGCAGAGCTTCTCTGCTTGCCAGGATTCTTCTTCTTTTACAACCATGTTAAATGGTCTTTCGCTGTTCTCTTTGTCCAAAGCAATCAGATAGAAATGGGGTAGAGGAGTGTAAAGGAGAAAGAAGCAAGAATTAGATACACGTCAAAGGCAGGCACAGCTGTCTTGTGAACAAATGAGAGCGAGAGAGGAGGGGGAGAAAGCTGAAATGAAATGATGGAGGAGCTGTTGAAAGCTGTCTACCTCCCTCCCCTCCCTTTGCTTCCATCCATCTCTGGTAAGGACCTAATCCTGTGGAATGCTGAGTCTGCCGAAGGGATTGCTGATCAGGCTGATGACGATCCATTATCTCCTCAAATGTTTGCCTTCCACTTTCCGCCGAGGTTGTCATTCTGTTGGCCGAACAGCTATTGCTGCATGCAAAATGCTTGTGTGATTAAACAGTGGGTAGGAGAGTTAATTACTTCTTATTGCCGGGTCATTGGAGGAGGATGCCTTTAATCTTTTCTAAAAGGCAGAAATGGTAAAATTCTCTCAAGCAATGTGGGAGGTGGAACGCAGCCCTCATAAAGCCTTCTTTTAATAGGCAGAGCAATTGTTTCCTGTAGCCAGATTAGTTGTTTTGCTCCATATATTGCTGGTATTTGCTCAGCTATCAAGGCCACCTTATTTGCTGATTTCCTGGATCAAGCCCTACTAAAGGATTTGTACATTTGTAGCTCAGGGTTGACATGAGGGTTCCTTGGTGCTCTCTGAGCTTGCTTGTTTTCTTGCAGATGTTTCATTACCCAGACTAGGTAACATCATCAGTGCTAGTAAGGAATGCAGAAAACAGTACTCTTTACTAGCACTGATGATGTTATCTAGTTTGGATAATGAAACGTCTGCAAGAAAACAAGCAAGCTCAGAGAGCACCAAGGATCCCTCAGGATCAAGTCCATGATTATTTGCAAGGGACTGAAGTCATTATGTTCTTCTGCTGGAGTCCATCATGCAGTATTTATGCATGCGTGAGCCTGTAATCCAGCTCAGTTTTTTAGCATCAGAAAAAAATGTACGTGGACATAATATTCATGTCTATAGGTATAAATGAAGTGGAAATGGGTACAAATTACAATGAACCAAGACTGCAATTTCTTTATTATTTAGATTTGTACCCCGCTTTTTGCCATCATAAGAGCACCATGAGAATAAAAGACGAAGAACTGAAACACAAAAGTTATCTAAGGTTATTGCCACAACTGAAAAAGCATTCCTGAAGATAAAGGTTTTTAATCCTACCAGAAAAGCAGAAAGAGAAGGACCCAAATCTAACACCCAAGAGAATTCATTCCACTAGTTGAGAGAGTCTTAAAAGGATGTTTTTTGATGGTTATAACAGCTGTATTCATGCAACATACCAAGCTAGGTCAATCAAAGGTCTGGCATATCATCTGAAGCTTGTAGCCCAATCATAAAGGTATGAAGATTAGGATAAAAAAATCTCCAGGGTACCAAAGTTGGATAATTGTTCTAACCCAGGAGTCTTCAAACTTGGCCTTTTTATGACTTGTGAACTTCAACTCCCAGAATTCGTCTGCCAGGCATGCTGGCTGAGGAATTCTGGGAGTTGAAGTCCACAAGTCATAAAAGGGCCAAGTTTGAAGACCCCTGGTCAAGATGATGATATGATCAAAATCAGACACAAAAAACAGGTAGAGTTTTGACCATACCATCACAGCCATATCTTGCAGCCACACCTGGCTCTAAGCCAGATTAAAATTTATATAAACCCTGGAATGTGGTTTTATAAACCCTCCCATGGCTTAGAACAGGGGTCTTCCCAACTTGGCCCTTTTATGATTTGTGGACTCCAACTCCCAGAATTCCTCCGCCAGGCACGCTGGCTGAGGAATTCTGGGAGTTGAAGTCCACAAGTCATAAAAGGGCCAAGTTTGAAGACCCCTGCTCTAACCAATGCCTTCTGGCCTTACTTGATTCTAGAAGAGAAGGTTAATTTCTCTTCCAGCTTCCAAATGCTGAGGGAGACCTAAGCAAAAGGCTAGAGGAGACCTGGAAAAACGGGGAATGCTCTTTTTGTTTTTTAGACATGTGCATAGTAATTACACAAGAGTGAGTGAGCTGTGCAGAAAGTAAGCTTACTCTTCTACCTTTCCTTCCATGATTGCTCTGGTCCCTGATTGAGCCATCATAATGTCTTTATTCTTGTTTTTTATTTTTCTTCTACACTGGAAAAACCAAACCAGGAGCTATCAGTTGCAAAGAAAAATATTGCATACTGTATTAGCAGCACAATAAAAAGAATTCTGTAGCACCCTGAAATTTAACAACATTGTGAACTAAACTTGTGCAGGCCACAATGCATGTTACTGTAGCTCCAATGACTGATGTCATCTAGAATCGCTTTTCTATCTCCCTAAGCAATTTTTACTACAACAGCTGCAGTCACAAAGCTGATGGATTGACACGGGAGAAAATGAAAAGCAGCCCTTTTTCCTAAATTGAAATGGAGAGCCAATAAAACCTAAATTGTTCCCTTGCAAGCAAAAGACAAGAACCTCATAAAGGTAGACCTCAACTTATGACTGTTTGTTTAACAATGGTTCAAAGTTATGGCAGCCTTTGAAACAGTGATTTATGACCTATACTTAAAATTGCAAGTGGAGCACTTGGCAACATTTATAACTAGTTGAAGTACCCTGCAGTCATGGGATTCAGTTTTTTGCAACCTTTTTTGTCAACTTCTGGCAAAAAAAAACACCCATTGGGGAAGCTGGATTCACTTAAGGAACACCATAAAATTGTCATAAAATTTAGTGAGTCATGCTAGAAATCCGAAAAACCTAAAAATCTGCAGCATTCCCACCAACTGAGCTATACACCTGTTTTTATCTTGAGGCAAAGAAAATCCAACATTAGATTTCCCCTACAGGTACAGGTGCCTCTTTTTGGTATGATTCTAAAGCCTTGAGCAACAATTTGGCTATATTCAAATCATAGAATTGATATACAATCAACAACTTTCCCAAGAAATATTCACTCCTGTGCTGTGATGAAGCATGCTCAGGGATGACCTGCTAAAACGATCAATAATTATCTTTCAGAGATCTTGCAGGCAATACAAATGTGGCCGGAAAGTTATTTGTTGCCCCTTTATGAACAAAAATCTATAGGGGCCAACGCAGATAGACATCATCATCATGGACAACCAACTGATTTACTTAAAAAAAAAAATGTCACAGTTGCATGGCTGCAGGGGCCATGACATGTAAGATGACCGACAAGAGGAATTTCTAGAAGCAATCCCATTTTTACAGAGCTGCTCTAGGACTTTGTGCTAGTTAAAGGAAGACCAATGTGTCAATCCTTTTTTTCCCCCATATGACATACTGACCAAGGGAAGTGCTGTAACTCTAAATTCTCCCAGGATTGTTTGAGCCTAAAACTACCTGCTACGATGATTATTGGATTAAGGTATAGACTTAATTACACTTCTCCTGATCCACAAAATGGTGTCAAAAGGATCAGTGTTTCTCAATTTTAGCAACTTAAGATAGGCGGTCTTAAACTTGCCAAAGTTGAAAAGCACTGATACAGTGAGCTAGTTTTATGCACAGTTATATTCCACCAATGTATAATTTCCAAAGCATCTTGATTCAGATTAATTACTAGTTTGGGGTAAGGCGGGCAGCAAATACGTATGAGATACTCATTTCAACCATTTCTGCTGGTAAAAAAATACAAAAAAAAAGAGAGTAGGAAATCAATGCTGCCTTAGTCTGTCACCCTCTAAATTAATTTGGTTTTAGTTACTCTTAACTTTCTCTTCCTTTCAAATCCCTTTGTTTGTTTTATTCATCCTTTTGCACTGAAGCAAAATCTCACTGTCTGGTCAAAGAAAGCGTAACCGAATGGCTGAGATCTGCCTTGCATAAATATTTGATCAGCAGACAGTACCTTTTTAATAAGATTTCCCCCACAGCCACCCTTTGGAAAATATGTATGGGGAAAGAGCTAGAGGGAGGGAGAGAGGGAGGGAGGGAGGGAGAGCGCTACATATACATTCCTCTCCTCCATTCTACTTTGCCAATTATTATTTCAGCATTTATTACTCTGAGACACTCACATGCCTTGTGCCTCCCATTTTAGCTCTTACCCCATTGAGCTGATGAGTAAGCAGGGCTGTTATCCTCCTTCCCATCCTTTTCACTGAAAAGCAGACCATTTATCATATGCACTGAGTTTTATTAATACACTATGGGAAAGAATCATATCAGCATAGAATGCAATGAATGGATAATTATGCTGTTCTGCCTAAAAGATTTTAAACCTGTACTTTCTTCCAGAGATTTAATCTATACAGGTAGTCCTCAACTTACAACAGTTCGTTCAGTGACCATTCAAAGTTGCAACAGCACTGGAAAAAAGTGACTGATGACCATTTTTCACACTTACGACCACTGCAGCATCCCCATGGTCACGTGATCAAAATTCAGATGCTTGGTGACTGACTTCTATTTATGACAGTTCCAATATTTGAGGGGATGTCACAGAGAAGAGGGGGTCAACCTATTCTCCAAAGCACCTGAGGACAAAAAGTAATAGATTTGTCCAGAATGGTATAGGGTCTCCTGCTTGAGCAGGGGTTGGGCCAGAAGACCTCCAAGGTCCCTTCCAACTCTGTTATTCTGTAAAATGGGATTTGGCTACTCTATATAAAAATAGTCAAAAATACAATCCATAAGGGGCACTATCCATTTTAACCAAAGGCACAACAACTGCAACTTCAAGGCCTTACGGGGTTCGTTGGGGTGAGAGCTAAACAGATTTCAGATTGCCCTGTGTTTTGAAGGATCGCGGAGTGAACCAACTCTGCCAGCATGTATTGACCAGGCAGAAACCATGGGAGATAGCAGAGTGTTAAATGATCTGGCCCTATGCCATGTAGTACTTTATAGTGATGGCCAGCATCTTGAACCACACCTAGAAGCATACTGGCAACCAACACAGCTTGTGAAGCAGAGGTGTTACATGGACATACTGAGGCATGCTGTCACTGCTGACACCACTACATTCTGGATTAGTTTAAACTTGGGAATGGTTTTCAAGGGTGGTCCTATGTCAAGTGCATTACAGTAGTTGAGCCTTGAGTAAGGCATGAGTGACTGTCTGAAGGGCTTTCCAGTCAAATGGTGCCACTGGCACCACCAGATGGAACTGTGTGAAGGCCCTCTTGGCCTCAGCTGCCACCTTCTCTTTGAGCAGGAGTTATAAGTCCATAAGGACCCCTTAATTGTGTACCACTTCTGACTGTCCACCAAAGCTAGAGTAAAGGAAGAAAATTCTCAGATCCAGGAGGTCTTTGTATTCACAACCATTCAGTCTTGGTAGGATTAAGTCAGAGCCAGTTCCTCCCTTTTCAGGTTTATATAGTCTCCAGACAGGCTGGCATGAGGCTGGCATGAGGTCAAAATATATAATTGAATATCATCAGCACATTGACGATGCTGAACTCCAAACCAGCAGGTGACCTCTTCTAGCAGTTTCATGTAGATGTTAATCCGGAGGTGAGAAAGCCTCAGATTTTGGAGGGCTAGAAGAGGGCTTGGGGATAACCTCTTCTCCCCATCAGTATTGACTGGAACTGACCATGAAGGAAGGGAAAAACCTATAATGTATAGGTTGTTGGAGAAAGTTGATGGTTATCCTATAAGAGCAGACAGACTTGCTTTATGGGTGCATGTATTAATTTGAAAATAGCTAACTGGTCTCTTTAGAAGGTGAACTGAGGGCTATAACACAACAGTAACCCAATTCCAATAGGTTATGGAAGTATCACAACTGAATATATAAATCAGAGAAAAGACTTGTCAATTTTATTTAGGAAAAGCAGCAGCAGAAATTCCAATTTTAATAGCAACAATTTCCTTGAGTTGTAGTAAGGAATTCAAAGAAAGCAATTTGCTTGATTTCCACTAGTTCCAGATGTTTTTGTAGGCTTTTCAGTTGAATTGTAATTAGCAGGAAATGAAGCAAACCAACCTTTAAATGTTTTTTTTTTCCTGAAAAGCTACAATTTGCTCTTCTGGGCATTCCTTATCCACTACTACAATAATTTCACATCAGAATCTAGTGAGTAATGGGTTCTCCTGAGATAGACCTTTTGTATTACCACACAACTGAGAGGGATAATTAATTGCAAAGTCTTTGGTTTACACTCCATCTCAGAAGTACATTAAATGAGAAAGAAGCCTTTTCTTTCCACCTGTCAATTTATAGTGCATTTTCAAGTTAATAAGAACATTTAAAGTAACCCTGCTGGCGTAGACCATGTTAGACCAACATTTTATTTTTCACAGTAGCCAAACAGATGTCTCTGGGGTCTTCGTAAAATAAGATATAGAGGCATATTCTTTGCCAAAGTTACCCTCCTGCAGTATTTAGAGGCAGGTTTTCCCCAAACAAAAAGTAATAAAATCGTCCTGGACTTAGAACCATGTATTTAACTATTGTTTGAAGTTACAACAGCACTGAAAAAGGTGACCCAGGACTGATCCATCACAGTGTTCCTTCAGCCATGTGATCAAAATTTGGGTGCTTGGCGGGAAGTGGCATGTATTTACCATGGTTGTGACATCCTCAAGTCATTTGATCACCATTTGCAAACTTTGCAGGGGGCTTTTGACAAGCAAAGTCAATGGAGGACACCAGATTTGCTTAATGTCTAGAGTACTTAATGACTGCAGAGATTTCCTTCTGGCTGAAATTCTCAAAGAGCTGCCCGCCAGGAGGAAATCTTAGCTCAATGGCTGCCAGCAGCATCCTTCTGGGGAAGCTGGCACAGAAGATTGCAAATGGCAATCACATGAATGCAGGGTGCTTAGCAACCAGTGCAAACAGGTTCATGTAACCATGGGGTTACTTGTGCAACATTTTTCAATGATCATCGTAATTCCAGATCATTGTTAAACGAACAGACATAAGTTGAGACTACTTGTAATATAGTCCGCCATTAACCTAGTCAGATCTCCTTATCTAGGGTTCCGAAACCCCACAATTATGCTAACTTGGTCAAGAGCCATCATGACTGCTTTGCCTTGCTGGAGCAAGACAAACAGTGCTATTAAATTTAATTCCCACTCAAGCAAAGTCCCTAGTTAGCATTTTGCAAATCTCTATTACCGCCATCTCTGTCTGTGGTTGCTATCAATAGTTCTTTGCTTACATGAGGACATTGTAAGACATTTGTTGTATAAAACTTAAACACTCCAAGTTTTCCTCGACTATGCAAGCCTTGCGCCTCATTGTCATTCTCCAAGTAAGTGTTCATCTACTTTTTTGTTATTTTTGGTTACTGAAGCAGGGGTGATAGCTGAAATCTCTGCAGCAGAGTATGCTGCTCCAGTCTGGGACACATCTGCACATGCAAAACAAGTTGATATCACTGTCAATGAGGCAGTACACTTAGTGACAGGTTGTCTGAAGCCTACACCAATTGAGAAAATATATCTTCTCGCTGGCATTGTCCCACCTAAGATCAGGAGAGAAGTACCAGCAGATGCTGAGAGAACTAAGCAAGAGAGTGTTCCTCAACATCCTCTGAATGGACATGTGCCCCATGCCTGCCCACTCAGATCTAGGAACAGCTTTATGGCAAGAACAAACATTTGTAAGTGTACACAAGGACAAAATCAAATTAAAAGATGGAGGATGGAGACATCAAGCAAGGAATACCATTAAAGGAGGATATGGCTGAGGGATCTGACCTCCCTTATACTACTTGGAGGACCCTGAATAGGTTGAGAGTTGGAGTGCCTAAATATAAAACCAATATGCTCAAGTGGAGGCTTTCAGCAGATAACAACATGCTGTGTGAATGTGGAGAGACACAGAGCCCGGCCCATCTGCTGATATGTCAGTTAATACCAGAGACATGTATTGATAATGATTTATTTTTGGCCAACAACAAAGCCAAGAAGGTGACTTCATTCTGGCAGTTTAAAGTTTGATTTGGATGAAGATGAAGATGGAGGAAGAGGAGGAGGAGGAGAAGGAGGAGGAAGAGGAGGAGGAGGAGGAGGAAGCTGAAGTCTCAGTAGTTCTCAATGCTATTTGGATTCCCCACCACTTTTTATAAACCTCTTATTTTCTGTCATGAGGTTGCCTAATTGTTCTCTTAGAGAAGGTATTTTTCCATACTCTCTGAAATATACCTGACCTTTGCTCTAACTCTCCCCCAAGTTCATTGGATGCTTCAGTTTGTATTAGTTTTTGTTCAATCTCTACTATTTTATTAATATTATTGAGCAAGTTTCTCTCTCTCAATCTCTCCTCTGTCTCAAAATCTCACTTCCCCATTTCAATCTACCCTGACTTGAATCACTAACAAATCCTGGAAGTGATTCTATTGAGTAGTCCTTGACTTGGTTTGTCTCAGCCATCATGATGGTATTGCTGAATTTATCCACAAAGTTTTATCATTATGCTACCATCTTTGAGATTATTTGGAGTCAACGATACCATCTTTCATCAGTGCTAGTTCTCTATTTTCCACTGCATTTTTATATTGACCCGAAAGGACATTTTCCCTTCTTACATCTGAGAGATTCCTTAAGAAGTCTGATCTCAGGTTCAGCATTGATAAGAAGTTCTGTGCTATTAAGTCTTGCAAAGAATTCTGTAACAGAGAAGTTTCTATTTTTTTAACCATTCTTTCTTTCCAGCTCTTTCTTCTGGTGGACTAGGAAGGCAAAATGGGGCAGCTGACTAAGTATTGATATTCCTTAGTGCAGCTCATTAAATGTAGTTGGTTTAAACATAAGCAAGATAATCTGTTTAGGACTAGTTTTAACTCTTTTGGGATTAATTATTAAATCAGTTGCCCCCGTATTGCTACTTCTATGTCACATTAAACCCCACTCACCCATGCCACGACTCAGTTAAGTATTTCATGGGAAAAGGGCCAGCATTTTCTGCACTCAATTAACCCCACAGACTAAATTCATGGACTACAGTAAATCAGACCAGTTAATACCCATTAGCCGCATTTAGACAATCTGTTAAATTTGGCTACTGTCTAGTTTTGCTAGATGTTTGTGGTTTAGAAGGCTGGGCAATACCAGCCTGTTTATTTCCTCTTTGATTCAATGTATTGTAGGGATGTGGCTCAATCCATTAACCAGGTTAGGTGTATTGTATGAACTAAGCCATGCCATATAATACTTTTTGCATTCTTTAACAACAAATGTATATGTAAAAGTTCATTGAACTTGCTTTCTTCATTTAAAGACAATGAGTAACCCATAGGATGCTCTAATAAATAACAACTGCAAAATGTTTTTTAAACCTTGTTGAAGATATAGGTCAAAAAATGTCTTCAATGGAAATTTCATTCTTCCCCACCCCCCACCCCCATCTCAAACATAATTGTATTAGATGTTAAGTGTACTTGAGGATTATTAGCAATAACGGAGGGTGGAAATATTCTTGAGTCACCCTGTGAATCAATCAACTAGAAGAGCACTGAACAGATAATCATATTATATTCTAAATATGAGATAATAGTCTTCTGATATACAGGTTGTGCAGCTCTTCTCTGTTAAGCAGTCATTACTGGGAAATTACAGAGCTTTGTATATCCGAAATAGTGAAACACTTATGTTTTCTGCAAGCTGGCAATTTAGTGGTTCAGCACAGAAGGGAGTATCAGAAATAAGTGTAATGGGAAGCCCTTTTGTTTATCCACAAATGAGCACTCTCAGAAGATCTGATTGGAAACAATGAAATGTGATGGTTATTCCAAGCAATGAGATCAACCTCAACTCAGGCTGCACAACAATGTCAGATTTATGGTGCGGTTATTTGAAAGTAAATGGGTCTGTCTGCCAGGAAGTGCCATGATCTACAAGCCTAAGAACTGCAGCTCTTTGCATAGTTGCCTGCCAGTTGGCAATCTAGTAGAATGGTGACTTAAAGTAGACATCCCCAAACTATTGCCCTCCAACACAAGCTATTTGGTTGGAATGATGGACTATAATTTGTCACAAGAGTCTCTGGGGCCATCTAACAATAACAACAATTCTACAGTAGTAACTGGAGGTTAAAACATATAAGGAAAGGTTGATGGAATTGGGTATGTCTAGTTTAATGAAGAGAAGGACGAGGGGGGGACATGATAGCAGTGTTCCAATATCTCAGGGGCTGCCACAGAGAAGAGGGAGTCAAGCTATTTTCCAAAGCACCTGAAGGCAGGACAAGAAGCAACGGATGGAAACTAATCAAGGAGAGAAGCAAGCTAGAACTAAGGAGAAACTTCCTGACAGTTAGAACAATTAATCAGTGGAACAACCTGCCTCCAGAAGCTGTGAATGCTCCAACAATGGAAGTTTTTAAGAAGAGACTGGACAGCCATTTGTCCGAAATGGTATAGGGCAGGGGTCGGCCACCTGAAACATTGAAAGAGCCATTTCCCTAAAAAAAACAACCCCTGGGAGCCGCAAAATGTGCCCGCGCATGCGCGCCGTCCGCGCGCGTCCGCGCATGCGCTCCCCCCCAAATGGCGGAGGAGGCTCCGGAGCCGCAGGTGATAGCTCAAAGAGCCGCATGCGGCTCCGGAGCCGCGGGTTGCCGACCCGTGGTATAGGGTTTCCTGCCTGAGCAGGGGGTTGGACTAGATGACCTCCAAGGTCCCTTCCAACTTTATTATTATTATTAAGCATGCCTGACCTTCCCACTCTCATTTTATTCACAGACCACAATTAAAGCAGATTAGGAGATTGGACTAGCCATAATTAGAATTTCATACTCAAGTGAGCTTAATCCGATGGCTTCAGCTCTGTTTATTATCTGTTCCCACAGTCTTTCACACAGTAGATTCCAAATGAATGCAGTGGAGAGCCAGCTATATTCCCTGAACAATTTAAAAACCTGAGAAAATTCAATGGTCTTAAATCCTTCACTAGTAGAACTTTTTTTTCCTGAAAAATATGGAGGACCACAAGGATAGGAAGAGTAGTAGGACAGAAGACCACATTTCTAAAGTTTTGTATATGGATACACTCAGTGGTGGGATTCAAATATGTGAACAAGCGGTTCTCTGTGTGGATGCCGCTTCCGGAAGTCCATTCTGGGCCTGGGCAACAAAAAATTAGCTACCGGTTCTGCCGAAGTGGTGCAAACTGGCTGAATCCCACTACTGGATACACTACAACTGAGCAACCCATTACATCTTGAGCTACATATACACTAATATCTGATTTCTGTCCTGTCCAGCATCTCAAGGTCACCACAGAATTTTGACAGCAAAATGGGCCAACTCTTTTTCAAGCTTTCAAGGGGCTTTAAAGATATTGTGGGAAATCAGCCCCCCAGAGAAGGAAATATTAAAAGGGCAGAAAAATATATTTCCTCAAAGGATCTTAAAGAGGCAGAAAAGCATGCCCAGGTTTTCTTAATAGCCCCAAGTCTCCCTCTCCCAAGCAGAAACCAGCTCTATAGAAATGCAGATGTAAACCATCCAGGAAGGTTGGAAGCCCCCCCCCCTAGAAACTTAGGAAGACAAAGACTCCTAAAATCTACATACCCTACCCAAACTCTAAGACAGGACATAATAGGATTAACACAGAGATACCAAAGGGCACACTCAGACTCAGGTCAAAGTTCATGCCACAGAAACAACTCCACAAACAAAAGGCTCCAGAGGGTATAAAAACCCACTCTCTAAATGTGCTCACTCTTTTTTTCCTGCCAGAGCCATCTTCCTGTCTGGCTCTCCTCTTCAATAAACTGCAACCTTCTTTCTAAAGCAGTTGCCATGTTTATTCCCAGCTTGGACTGAACCACGATGAAGGCTTTTCTTACAACAATATAAAAGAAAGTGCCTTGTCTCCTGAAGACCTCTTACCCTCACCCTCATCTTTAAAACCACCCAAGAAAGTTAAAAATGACCAAATCTATTTAGCTATGCCTGTTTCAGTGGTACCAGCTCATTAATGGATTGCCTTTTATAGTCCTTCAGAAGGTGGTAAGGCTGGATTGCACACTTTCAATGTTGTTTATTCCTGAGCTAGATAACTGCCCATTGGTCATCCATCACCTCCATTCAGATTACATCTGAAAATCCTCCTTTGAATCGCTTTCTGTTTTTGCCCATCCTGGACTGTAGCTCTTGATGTAGAGATGACCAAGCTGAGCCAGAGGGTGGGGTCAAATGCATCATCAGTTTGGAATCTCTACATCTCCATAAGAGATCTAAGTCCAGTCCCCCTTGAAGTAGGTTGACTCTTATCTGACTCCATTTCACTTTGACTGTTAATAGTTCAGATTCTTGTGCATAGATAGCGTAAAATAAATTTGTCCTACTTTTGTACTCTCTCCTGGTTTCTGACTTCGTGCACCTGACACTTTAATTCCCAACCAGCAGGGCCCTTATTTTTTTGCATGCATTCAGAATAAGGTACATAGAAGGAGTTCGGCCTCAGGGCGTAATAGCATAGGATTAGGCTTTGATTAGTTTTTTTTTTTCAAATTAATCATTTATTTCTGATGTTCTGGGCTTTTTAAAAAAAGCAAGTTTAAGTATAAATTAACTCAATTCAACTTTTCTCCAAATTCACCCATCTGCAACTCATTCCTTTCCACCTGTGTCTTTCATTACTATGTGTCATTTTCACTTAACCCAAATAATTATCTTCATTTTAAAATTGGATTATTAATGGCTGAAGGCAAAAAAAAAAAATAGAAAGGAAAGAGAGAAAATAAATGGGGAGAATTTACACAAATGCTTACATACTTCTCACATAATTTACTTGTAAATCTACTTGTAAAAGTCAAAATGAAAAATAAGTTGATGCAGTTTTATTATGATTTACTTAAGACCCAAACCTTGGAAATAGATAACTTTTCTTTACCTCTCTCCTTAACTAGTCCCCAATAATTCACAGGCTGTCATAAGCAGCTTGGGTGTTAGCAGGAATTCAGTTACCATTTTTCCTCTGGCTGGGCCCCTTAAATCAGATATTTTTTTAACCCTTCTTAATCTGGATTATGCAATATGATTTGAACACAGATACATAATGGGCCCAAAGCGTGAGCATGAGCAAATATATTAATCTCTTTCCATTTCCCATTCTTTTCAAAATCCGTGAGGATTAAGCAATGCATGTTCCCGAATCTGGAGGAGGTAGGCCAGCCAGCAATTTACTGAACTATCCAAGCATTGAAGGATTATTTTGTCTAATTAAGACAAAGCACAGTATTTAAGTCAGAACATTAGCATTAAATGGGCCATTCTGAATTCTAAATACTGTTGCTCCTGAAATTATGCATTTTAATCTTCTCTCTGCATGACAACATTCCAGTGGCACATATTATAAATCACTTCCTTTTGCATAAGAAGACACAGAAGTTTTTCATTAAAAGATGCCAAGTTACAAGAATGAGTGAAATAGGGAAGGTGTAGCTCTCCAAAAATGCGAAGAAACCTGGACAGGTGTGTGTGTTGTAGGGAAGGGGGGAATGTTAGTTGAAATAATTTTTCCCTCCCACAAAGTCACTGCTGGACTGAGAGCCAATTTCAGTACTGTGATCCTTGAATTACCACCACACTTGAGCCTGGCAATTATGGTCATAAATCATAATGGTCGTAAAATGAGTCACCACATCACCAGATCAATTTTACGACCTTTTTTGCAGTGTCATTAAGTGAATGTGGCGGCCATTAAGTGAATGCAACGGCCATTAAGTGGACCTATTGTTCCTTATGGCTCAGTTTTTCCAGAAACTGAAAGGAAACACCAATTTCTAGCAAAAATATCGTATATCATGGTCATGTGACCGTGAGGTGCTGCAAATATCCATAAAGTGGGCCAGTTGCCGAGTGCGCAAAATGTGGTCACATGATCATGGGGGGGGTGATATCAGAACTAAGCTGAGGACTGCAGATGGATGGATGGATGGATGGATGGATGGATGGATGGATGGATGGATGGATGGATGGATGGACTAATTGATGCATAGATGATGTTGTTGTTAGTTGCAAAGTCGTGTCCGACCCATCACGACCCCATGGACGTTCCTCCAGGCCTTCCTGTCCTCTACCATCTTCTGGAGTCCATTTAAGCTCACGCCTACTGCTTCAGTGACTCCATCCAGCCACCTCATTCTCTTTCATCCCCTTCTTCTATTGCCCTCAATCTTTCCCAGCATTAGGCTCTTCTCCAGTGAGTCCTTCCTTCTCATTAGATGGCCAAAGTATTTGAGTTTCAACTTCAGGATCTGGCCTTCTAAAGAGCAGTCGGGGTTGATCTCTTCTAAGACTGACCGGTTTGAACACCTTGCAGTCCAAGGGACTCGCAGGAGTCTTCTCCAGCACCATAGTTCAAAGGCCTCAATTCTTTAGATATCTCAAATGTTACTACATGTATCAATTATTTTAAAATAAAAAACAATTCAGTGTCTGGCTGCAAAATGTTTGCCTTGATTTAAAAGGCATAACTTTAAAAAGTCATCCATGGAGCATCCTTGCAGAGCATAAGTTTGAATTCCTCCAGTATCAGCCATAAAGGTATACATTAAATCAAAAACCTGAGCTCTGTCTAGCAACTGATAAGACCTAGGACATATCAATTTCATTCTAGCAAAAGTATTATTATTATTATTATAGCCAGCTTAAGTTAGAAACTCTTATAGAGATGGTACTGACCGCTGCAAATCCCAGAGTGTTTTTGCAAAGCTTGCTGTTGATTGATATCAGTTCCAATGATGTTAACTGGTATCACTGGAAAGATAATGCTGGGAGAATCTATTTTATGGGCTGTCAACAAGTCCTGGTATAAAAGACATCTAATTTGTCTAGTTCCACAAAGATTGGGAGAGGCAGGATTTGATTGATAGAAAGAATATAGAAAGACTTCTGACTCTCATGAAAAAGCTTAATCAAATCTCTCCTAAAGGCGCTCTCAACCTCCTGAAGAAATAAGTTGAAAGGAAAACAAAAGCTCTTTAGGGAAGTCTTGAGAAGGAATTAAAAAATAAAACGGAAAAAATCTTAGAGAGAAGGGAGTAAGGGAATGAGAAAATATGTGATATATATAATATATGTATGTATATCATTTTTAAACATTTTACAAAGAACATAAAAACTAACACAACTAATAAAGAGTAAAAGAAGTAAAGAAAGGAAAGAAGAAAGAAAAGAAATAGTGCAGAAAGAGAATGGCTTCCAATGTTTCTCAAGAAACATTGGAATAGAAGCTTCTGATATATATTAGTAGAAAAATAAATACAATTACAACTAACATTTACTCTCTAATTATGGAAGAAAACTCACTTTACCAATAGAAGACAAAACTTATAGCTCAGGGTTGAACTATGACATCCTTGGTACTCTCTGTCCTTGGTTATTTTCTTGCAGACATTTCATTACCCAACTAGGTAACATCATCAGTTCCAGAAGGGGGTGGGGTTTGCTCTCTGTTTATACGCAATGGATTAGATCAGGGGTAGGCAACCTGGGCTCTTTTATGACTCGTGGACTTCAACTCCCAGAATTCCTGAGCCAGCCATGCTGAGGGGAAAGGGAGAGGTTTCCAAGCTGAGCCATGCTGGCTCAGGAATTCTGGGAGTTGAAGTCCACGAGTCATAAAAGAGCCAAGGTTGCCTACCCCTGGATTAGATGGATCCAGAATTAGCCTTAATAAGGGCAGTGGTCTGTTTGCTTCTGAAGAAATCTTCTTTGGAGCCAGTAGATTTTGCCAACTACAGGTAATCCTTGTTTCGTGACCACAACTGGGATCGGCAACTCAGTCGTGCTCAGTCTTCCTTCAGTTTTCCTTTGCTTTACAGACCTGCAAAGGTCCTACTTTTTCATCACTGCCTTAACTGTTTGTGAGATGGATCACTATATAAATTGGTTTAATTAATTAATTAATTACAAAATCACCGATTTTAAAGGAATATTGGAAGGAACCTTGTTCAGTATCCACTACTAGAACATTTCTGAAAGATGACTATGAGAACAACAATATTAATAATATTGTATGCAATGGACAGGAGCCTACCCAAAAAAAACCTAATTCCATCCCACATCCTACATTTCTTGATTTTTAAGATTCTTGGGTGTTTTGAAAGCAAGAAGTATGATTGTATGTCGAGGACTACCTGTATACTTCTGGCTTACTTTGTTTCACATTCAACAGAAACCTAGAATTGATTTTATTTTGTCTATTATAATCTCTCTCTCTCTCTCTCTCTCTCTCTCTCTCTCTCTCTCTCTCTCTCTCTCTCTCTCTCTCTCCCTCCCTCCCTCCCTCCCTCCCTCTCTCTTTCTCTCTCTTCCTCCAATTAAGTTGCTCTTGTCTCTTTCTGCACACAAATGATATAGAGCACCCAGCAATGTATGCTAAATATTTCTCTGAATTTTCAGTCCTCTTGATAAGCATTTCTGGCAAGTATCAGGACCTGGGACAAATTAAAAGAAAACACTATAAATCTCACAAGCGACATGCTAGCGTGTGGCTTCTTCTTTTAATATGTTCTGACTGCACATTCCTGCCGAAAGAATGTGGCTGATTCTTCTAAGAGAGCTTGACACATCTTCTAATTCTCCAACACCTGTCTCCTCCATGGGGGGAAAAAAAGAGAGATTTTCTACTTTGTTCATGGGGAGCAATGCACATGTTATTATTTCGACACTGACTGCTTGGATATTGGACTCACAGCTTTGTGCTAGCTTCAGCATATATCCAGCCCTTCTGCCCATTGCTTTACACTTCGAGGCACTCACTGTGCTATTCACAGCAAGGATACAGCTTGACTCCTTTGCTCCTCACTTTCACACAAAGCAATCGAATTTCACAGAATTGTTTTCTGACTAATGAATAGAAAATCAAAGCTGTGAGTGAACCAAAGCTAGAAGGAGCTAGAGATTTTGTGTGGAGGGGAGGGGGAGAAACACATTATACACATAATCCTTGACTTACAACAGTTCATTTAGTCACTGTTCAAATTTACAACGGCACTGAAAAAAGTGACTTATGACCATTTTTCACACTGGTGCAACATCCTCATGGTCACATGATCAAAATTCGGACACTTGGCAACTGACTCACAGTTATGACGGTTGCAATGTCTTGGAGTCATGTGATAATTTTTTGCAACCTTCTGACAAGCAAAGTCAATGGGGAAGCCGGATTCACTTAACAACCGTGTTATTAACAACTGCAGTGATTCACTTAACAACTGTGGCAAAAAATGGTCATAAATGGGGCAAAACTAACTTAACAACTACCTTGCTTAGCAACAGAATTTTGGGGTACAATTGTGGTCGTAAGTCAAGGACTACCTGTATATAGTATTCTCAGCAGTAGATAATATTGCCTGTCACCTAATGCTGTTAATAAATGTGAAATAAAATATCAGCTCTCAATTATAGGCAATGGACACTAAAGTTCAATTACAGACGATAGAATTGAGAAGAGAGAAATATAATTAGTACTCCATCATTCTCCAGTTTGGTTACTTACAATCTTATTCATTTGATTAACTGGTAGTTTAGTGTATTGTGCAAACCCATAAATGATTAATTCAGTACTCAGGTTAAGCATATTGTGTGAATACATGTAATATTTTTCAGAGGTACCTTCTACCTACTCACTCAATTCTAATCTGCCCTGAATTCTACCTTTGGCATAGATTATTGAGCTGTTCAAGGCTAAATGTTAAAATGACGAAGACAACAAAAGACCCTCCTCAATTTTTTTCTAGCCTTCCATTAAGCAGAAAATACATCCCAAAAGAATCAGCATCTTTAGCAGAAGTGTCCTACTCTGCTATGCCCCCATCTCTCCCCTCTTGATCTAACTTGTTTCTTTCCTTCAATCTCAAACCATCTCCCTCCAAATCTTAAGATTAGACTGTGCTTAGTTATATGATTTAATACGTCTAGTCCAGGGGTAGGCAACCTTGGCTCTTTTATGACTCGTGGACTTCAACTCCCAGAATTCCTGAGCCAGCATGGCTCAGCTTGGAAACCTCTCCCTTTCCCCTCAGCATGGCTGGCTCAGGAATTCTGGGAATTGAAGTCCAGGAGTCGTAAAAGAGCCAAGGTTGCCTGCCCCTGGTCTAGCCCAAAGATTTCTGCTATGTGAGGTCTAGTATCAACTTTCCCTTCCCTCCAAGTAAAATGTATAATAACCGAATTCTAGATAGGTTATTTGAAGGAGCAGTGGCAGAAAATTCTGCAAATTCTTCCTTGGTGATAATAGCAATAGCACTTAGACTTATATACTGCTTCACAGTGCTTTATACAGCCCTCTCTAAGTGGTTACAGAGTCAGAATATTGCCCCCAACAATCTGGGTCCTCATTTTACTGACCTTGGAAAGATGGAAGGCTGAGTCAACCTTGAGCCAGTGAGGATCGAACTGTTGACAATTGGCAGAGTTATCCTGCAATACTGCATTCTAACTACTGCACCACCACGGCTCTTCTCATGATCAGTATAATGGTCACTTTACAGAGTGATATGTACAACATATATATGTAATAAAATTAAATAGTGTGTTTTGGATAACTTGGTACTAGCTTGTAGCCATTCCCCAAATAAATACAAAATAAGTCCTTCAAAATCTCATGTGAACACCAAATTTCAGGAGAAAATCTGGTGACTTCATTAAAGATTAGTCCTTTATTTATTTATTGAATTTAGAAACCACCCATTTCACTCTCAGAGTAAATTTTAATTTATTTTTTCATTTGGTATTTAATCTGGGACAACTATGGATGCCTTTTGGAGATTCCCAGAGGATCCGAAGATTTTAGGGTTTATTTATTTATAATATTTATAGGCCAGCCATCTTACCTCAAGATGGCAGTAACTCAAGGATGGCAGAATCCACCATGCACTTCCCAACATTTCCAATAAGTAAACTTAGTCCTATGAAAATTGCAAACAAATTTTTCTCTAAGGATAGAGACTGCAACTATGTTGCAAAAATATATATGAAAGGCTTCTTCCTTTCGTGCTTACACAAGATGCTAACGATATTATCCTTTGAGCACAATCTTCACTGGAATCAATGGTGCAAAGCTTGAGTGTTGTCAGCTTTGTATTTAACAATGTTTCATGAAGCATAAGAAATGCACCCAGGGGAAAAAAGGGGAGAGAGAAAGAGAAGGAACAACAGGCACCCTGACTTAAATGTCATGTGCAACCAAGCTTGCGGTGTTAAGAAGAACATGAAGGCCTGAATACATCAAGATTATATCCTATAATATTGATAGTCCTCAACTTGCAACCATTCCTTTAATGATTGTTCAAAGTTACAATGGCACTGAAAAAATTGACTTATGATTAGTTCCCCCACTTATGACCGTTGCAGCATCCCCATGGTCAAGGGATCAAACTTCAAGTGCTGGCAACCAGCAAGTATTTACGATGTTTGCAGCATCCTGGGATTGTCATTTGCAACTTTCCTAGAGAGCTTCTGACAAACAAAGTCAATAGGGGAAGCCAGATTCACTTAACAACCACATGATTCACTTATGTGAACAACTGTAGTGATTTGCTTAACAGCCATGGCAAAAAGGTCATAAAATGGGGCATCTCACTTAACAACTGCCTTGCTTAGCAATGGAATTGTTGGGCTCAGTTGTAGTCATAAGTCAAGGACTGCCAGCACTCCACTCTTCAATAATTGGAAATAGTTGGCTAGAATGGCGAAGGTAATATAGAGACCATGGGGGCCAAGATCTTTCTCTTGTCAAGCGTTACTTTCACTGGTGCATTCGTAGGGTCTGGAGTTCACCAAGCCTTTTGTGGCATGATAGTTAGGCACTCTGAAAATTAGTGTTATCCTGTGGTGAATGGGTGGCCAATAGATTTAATAAACATATTAACAACAAGAAAAAAATCAAGGAGACTGTAGGTCCACTAAAGAGAGAAGATGGCAAGGAAATAACAGGCAACAGGGAGAAAGCAGAGCTGCTTAACTCATACTTTGCATCAGTCTTCACACAAAAAGAAACTATAGCCCAACATACAAAAAAAAAACCACTGCAAAAGACAAATTAGAAACAAAAATTAAAATAAGCAAGAAAATGGTAAGAAAACACCTATCCGACCTTGACGAATATAAATCACCGGGGCCCGACAGATTACATCCCAGAGTTCTGAAAGAGTTAGCAGATGTTATCTCAGAACCATTGCAGCACATCTTTCAAAAATCCTGGAGCACCGTGGAAATACCTGAAGATTGGAAAAGGGCTGATGTGGTTCCCATCTTCAAGAAAGGGGCAGGAAAAGGACCCAGGAAACTACAGACCAATCAGTTTAACATCAATACCTGGGAAGATCCTAGAAAAGATAATCAGAAAACAGATCTGCGAACAACTAGAAGCAAACCAAGTTATAACCAGTAGCCAGCACGGGTTTGTTAAAAACAGATCATGCCAAACCAATATTATTTCATTCTTTGACAAAGTGACTAACTAATAGACCAGCGAAATGCTGTGGACATAGCATATTTAGACTTCAATAAGGCATTTGATAAAGTAGACCACAACCTACACCTTGGTAAGCTAGAAAAAGGTGGAATAAACAACATCACCACCAAATGGATCTGTAGCTGGCTGGCAAACTGTACTCAACGAGTAGTCCTCAACGGCACTACATCCACATAGAGAGAAGTAAGCAGTGGGGTACCACAAGGTTCCGTCTTAGTCCCAATACTCTTCAATATCTTCATAAATGACTTAGATGAGGGGATTGAAGGGGAACTCATCAAATTTGCAGATGACACCAAACTGGCAGGAGTAGCCAACATCCCAGAAGACAAACTCGGGATCCAAAATATCTTGACAAACTTGAACAATGGGCCCTGTCCAACAAAATTAGTTTCAATGTGGAGAAAAGCAAAGTTTTACATTTAGGCAGGAAAAATCAAAGGTACAAGTACAGATTGGGCAAGACCTGGCTTAAAAACAGTAACTGTGAGAGGGACTTTGGGAGTCCTCACTTAACCATGAGCCAGCAGTGTGCAGCAGCAGCCAAAAAAGCTAATACAATCCTGGGTTGTATAAACAGAGGCATAGAATCAAGATCATGCAAGGTATTAGTACTGCTTTATAAAACCCTAGTAAGACCACACCTGGAATACTGCAGCCAATTTTGGTCACCATATCACAAAAAAGATGTTGAGAGTTTGGAAAAAAATCAGAGAAGAGCAACTAAGATGATCAAAGGCCTGGAGACTAAAACATATGAAGAACGGCTGCAGGACTTGGGTTTGGCTAGTTTAAAGAAAAGAAAAAATAGGGGAGACATGATAGCAGTATTCCAGTATTTGAGGGGCTGCCACAAAGAAGAGGGGGTCACATTATTCACCAAAGTACCAGAGGGCAGGACAAGAAACAATGGTTGGAAACTGATCAAAGAGAGAAGCAACCTGGAATTAAGGAGAAACTTCCTGACAGTGAGAACAATTAACCAGTGGAATAGCTTGCCCCCAGAAATCATGGGCACTCCATCACTGGAGATTTTTAAAAAGAGACTAGACAGTCACTTGTCTGAGATGGTATATATAGGTTCTCCTGCTTGAGCAGGGGGTTGGACTAGAAGGCCTCCAAGGTCCCTTCCAGCTCTATTCTATTCTAAAGTTGAGAAATGCAACTCTTTTAGGCAAATTCCCAAAGACAAAAGAACTGATTAATCAAACAATAAAGCATTATCATCTCAATTAAATATATCCAAATATTTCCGGGTAGATGCCACATGGAGTCCAGGATAAAGAATTGGGCAAGGCTAGAAAAAGAATTGAATGCACTTAGTGTAGTTTTAAATGAAGTAAATCAATTTAATCCTTTCAATGATTACTCTCAAGGTAATTAATAATCTTTTCTGCTATCATATTCAAAGATATAATTTTGTAACCATTAAGGGACGGACTCCTGAAACTGCACACAAAGCTTTAAAGGGATGAATGCGGTTTGAGGGCTTTGAGAATTAAACCATGGAGATAAAAGCATGATTCTCTGTTGCATAAAACATCCACAACAAGCTAAACATGCTTTTAGTATATTCTCTTTTATAAACAGAGATAAAGAATGTCAAAGCCATTGACTAAAAGTGTAAATATTATTAATTTGATCCAGAAGAAGCATGACTACCTAGCTGCCTCTGTATCCTTGACATCTGCGCACATAGTTTGGTTGAAAGACTCCACATAAGCGATTGTTTATTTACAGGAACCTGTGTAAATATGTGCTGCAAATACAGTCAAGGGGCCTATAAGTAAGTAGCTGATGTGGTGCGCAAAATCCTTTTGCATATTCATAGAATTAAGCAGGCAGAATCAGAAGCAACTCTATTGTCAAAGATGGAGCCATTTCTCTAGGATTATGTATAGCCCTATACAAGAACAGAGCTCCTGTTACCCATTAATATGCAAAATCCAGAAGCTTGAATTTATTTTAGGTCTACCTTGCTCAAAAAATTGGAATGCTACAATCCCTAATACACTCCACATATCGTCTGTATTTTTTATTATCTATTTTTTTTTTAAAAAAAAGGTAGAATAAGAACACATACACTCCCCCAAAATCAGTTCAGGAACTGGGCATGCAAAGAACTTGAATGGGAAATGGAAGGCAATTAATACTGGTTCTGCTGTCCCCGGACTGACCATCCCATAAAATAAGTGACACTTTACACAATCAGGGACAATTACAAGACAGATGACTCAGAAGAAAAGATTCCTGCTGCTGGGTGACCATAGATTACAAGGGCTATAATGGCCATACTCCCAAACTGATCAGTTCCTGGAATCTAATAAGAAAACTGCCATATCATGAAAAAAATATGCTGATATATGAAAAAATTGCACGAGTCTCAAGGAGATTCAAAGCAGCCCGAGATAAATCACCATTTAGTCTGCTTCGTTTAGATTAAGAAAACTCCCTTCAAGCTTAGCCTCAAAGACTTTTCCTACAGCAACTCTATTGACCTTTATCAACCATACAAATCCTAATATTTTCTAAATAGAATTTCACTTCCATAGTTGACAGTTCTCTCTCTTCCCTGACATGTTTTTTTTTTTTTTACTCTGGTTGCTTATTTCTCAAGAAGCAAATGAGACTTTAATCAAGTAAATAAATATACCTAAGTAGCCACATCCCGGATTCCAAATGTCAAAGTGGTTTACATTTCTAGAAACACCAGTTTTTACACCTGAATTCACTGACAGCGTTTGATGATTACACTTCAAAAAGGCAATACTTGTTCAATCTCCATCACCTCCATAGGCACTCTTTGTTACCTCATTCATCTGGAATAACCAAAGGAACCCTATCTCAGGAGACCTGCTTTGCATTCAGAAAGCATCAGGTTCAATCCTTACCATCTCTTGGTAAGGCTAAGAATTATCCCAACTGAAACTCAAAAAAAGCTGTAACTAAACAGCTCTCTCTTAGATGGGCTTTATAGATGCAATTTCACAAACTAATCCCAAACAGAGTGTGTGGAAGTAATTTCTAATGTATCTAACTGATTTTTTTTTGCAGAGAATGAATTCATATCTGAATGCGTGAACCCAGAGTTTCCCAAACTTTTTTCCTTCCTTACCCAAAACAGTTTATCAGTTTACCCAATGTAAGTAAAACAATTTAACAAATTAAATGTCCCAGTTATGCTTGAGCAATGGGCTCTTGTATAACATTATCCAAAGAAAAAAACACTTTTACAAAAAAAAATTATTAATTTACCCAGGTTTGGCAAACACTAGTGCAAACCCCTTAGAATTGATGAGTTGCGTTGAGCGTCTCTATCAGCAGGAAGAACTAAGATCAGGGAGCTATCCGTTCAGCACTCCAACTTGCCATACGTTGCGGTTCAACAAGAGTAAACAGGACTAGAGCAACAAAAGAAATCCCTCAACTCCTGAAACAATTTGACTTTCATCACAAAGAAATTGCCTCTCAGTAATTCTGTTTAATGAAATGTATTGACAGCTCTCTTGGCATGTTTGCCGATCCTGGAGAGATTAAGAAACTACTCTGGAACTTACAAATGTACAATTGAGCACAAAACGAGAAAGCAAAGAGTTGGGTGTGTATTTGGTTTGCATGGCATATATGAACGTTTGCGCCAATCCCTTTACCTACAGCTAATATAAACTGAAGACGAGTCTTAAAATAATCCCAAGTATTTTTCTTTGCTTTATTGATAATCTGTTTTCCTACCTTTTTTTACATTCTGGAATCTGGACAGATGATAGATGGCAAAGTAAAAATCACCTGTTTGAAAGTATTTCTTTCATTAGATGTCAAATAACCTTCAAGAATGTTTTCTTCAAAAGTACCGAGGATGGGGTTAGCAAGGGGGAAAGGTACATAAATAGCTGGCCAGCTTTAACTGGGAGGGGGGAAATCCACTGGCCAAATTCCTATAACAATTTAGGCTGGAAATGAGGGGAGGGGTACTCCAATAGACCCGGGAGATGGCTTTGTAGGAGGTGGCCAGATTGTCCAACTGGATGCACTCTTCCTTTGTCTAGGGCTCCAGCAAGAACTAACCAAAACTAACTAAAGTCAAACCAAAAATGCTCCAATTATTGTACTGTGATTCTTTTAATCACATTTTTGCTTGGTATGTAGAAGTTTTAATTCTACAGTTTTTAATCTTTTGTTGATGGTTGTGTTAGTGTTAGCTATCCTCAGTTCAAAGATAAGGAGCACATCCATAGAAATAAATGAAATTGTTTGAAGGGAAGCTACTAGATATCCCACCATTGTAGACTGGACTGGGTAGGAGGGCATCAGCAAACTCCTTCCATAACACTGTCCAGAAAACTGCAAGGATGGTATTCGGGGGTTGAGTTCGATTCCAGGGAGACTTTTTCTAACCCCCCCTCCTTTCCTCTCTCTCCATCTCTCTCTTTTCCTCCCTCCGTCCCTCCCTCTCTCTCTCTCTCCATCTCTCTCTTTTTCTCTCCCTCCCCCTCCATCTCACTCTCCCTCCCTCCCTCTCTCTTTCCATCTCTCTCCCTCCCTCCATCTCTCTCTCCCTCCCTCCCTCTTTCCATCTCTCTCTTTCACTCCCTCCCTCCTCCATCTCTCTCTCCCTCCCTCCCTCTCTTTCCATCTCTCTTTCACTCCCTCCCTCCTCTCTCTCCATCTCTCTCCTCTCTTTCTCTCCCCTCCCCTCCATCCCTCTCCTCTCCCTCCCTCTTTCTCTCTCTCACTCCCTCCCTCCCTCCCTCCATCTCTCTCTCCCTCCCTCCCTCTTTCCATCTCTCTCTTTCACTCCCTCCCTCCATCTCTCTTTCTCTCCCCCTCCCCTCCATCTCTCTCTCCCTCTTTCCATCTCTCTCTCTCTCTCTCTTTCTCTCCCTCCCTCCATCCCCCCCTCTCTCTCCTCCCTTTAAACAGTAGGTCTCAATCTAAAAAGATGCTGAGCACAAACAGGCCAAAAGCCAGATTCCAAACTTTGATTCGCCTCACCAGAAAGCCCTGACCTCAGTATACACGGGTTTGCCACCCACCCACCTACTCACTCACTACAGACCAAGAGGAGGAGAAACAGGTCCGGAAAGAAGCCCAAGATTCCCCCCCCCCCATCTTCTCAGCTTCCCACCGTCCACCCAGCTGTCTCCCTCTGGATCAGCAGCAGCAGCCTCATCGCTGGGCTCATTTTTCGGGCGGTTCTTCACTCCCCATTCCTTCCCCTCCCGGCTCTCCATCGGCCTTATTGTCAGAGAATGAAGTCTGGTGCTGAGAAAGACCCCATTTCACCCCGGGAAGCCGAACCCAACCCATTAGCCACGCTTCAAAAAAAAAAAAGAGGGGGGGGGAAGGACACCGCCGGGGAAATACTGTAATCGCAATGCCCCCCCCCCCCAAGGAAGGGAAGTGGCGGGTTTGGGTCGCCGTGGCCCCGAAGCCGGACTCTCCGGGCGGGCGGGAGCGAGGAGGAGAGCCTCGGCTGGCTTCTCTCCGCGCAGGTGGCCGCGAGTCGGCGGCGGGACCGCTCGGCCTCCCGGACAGGCGCTCACTCTTACCTCAAGCAGTAAAACAAAGAGCCAGAGCCGGGAGAAGCCGCTCATCAGGGCGCCGCACCTTCCTCCCGGGGCGAGAGCGGCGGGCATTGAAGCAGAAGGCGGCGCGGGGCCGTCACGCCGCCGCCGCCGCCGCCGCCCGCCTCGCCGGCAGCCCGCTTGCCCGCCCGCCGGGCGAGGCGCGGGGAGAGGAGTCCGCAGGGCGCGCGAGAGCCACAGACGGGCAGCCAGCGCCAGGTCCGGCAGGCGGCAGGCGGCGGCGGCGGCGGCGCGTGTCTGTGCGCGCGTGCGCGCCCTCGCCTTTCCAAAGTGGGGGTAACAATGGCGAGCCCTCCCTGGTTGCTGCAGCCTCAGACCCGCCGTGCAGCCTCGCTCTCGCGCCGGGGACCCATCGCGCCGCCTTCCCCTTCCTCTTCCTCTTCCTCTCTGGCTTCCTCTCTTCCGGGCCGCTCTCGCACAGCCCCACTGGCTCAGCTCCAGAGGGGGTTTCCCGCCGACCGGCCCCCGCCTGCGGTCCGCCTTCCTCTCCTAATCCGCCTCCCTCTGTTCGCCTCTCTGCCGGCCGCCGGGCGCGAGATGCCGCCCCCCCCCCCGCGCGCTCGGGCTCGCCCCTGGCTCTCCCGGACTGGCTGGGGCGACTTCACGCCAAGCTCCGCCGGCCGGAATGGACGAGGCGCCACCTTCCACCTCGCTTGGTTCATCCCCACCCATCGCTACGCTCCACCCCTTGGGCTCCCCAGCCCCCAGCCCTGCTTCCAGCTGAGTCTCCCAACACCCCCGACCGAGGCCACGCCATGGCCTCCAAGTCTTGGATCGTTCCTCTTTCCTCTGCCCCCTGCTTGGAATTGCGCCGTTGATTCTACCTTGGTCTCTAGGAAGTCCTGGGTTCGGGGCCTGTGAAAAGTGGGCCACGCAGCTGGCTTTTAGGGCAATCTCCCTCCTAGGGTTTAGCTATGGCTGCCTAAGCAGCCTCCCAAGTCGGTACAGAAGTGCAAGCCTAAATGAGAGCTGTCACCGATGCATTGTGGGACTGATACCTTGATCTTTCTCCAAGTCTGCTTCTTAGACCATGTTGGTGGATGTGGCACTTTACAGGGTAACATTAGTAGACAGGCAAGTTCAAATCCCAAGGAGCTTATCATCTTGGTAGTAGTACTGATATAGTACAGTAGACAGTACGGATGGAGGAGGAGGAGGAGGAGGAGGAGGTGGAGGAGGTGGAGGAGGAGGAGGATAGTGGAACAGGAGATTGGACTCAGGGTCTTAATTTATCCTTTCCAGCTCTATGCTTCATACAGTCTGGTGACAAAAACACTCTTTACTGTAGTCTGGAGATGGTTACAAGCAGGGATTTGACACACATTCCAAAAAAGATGGCCTCATGTAGCTCAGTCTTCTCCACTTTGAGGTCTTCTGATTGTTGGGACTACAAATTTCAAGGAATTTTGCAAGTTTTAAACAAAAGTTCCCTAGAGAACATCAGGCTTGGGAAGACGGTTTTCAAGGAGAGAGTTACAGAGGCAACATGGATGGAGATATTTTTGTGAATAGGAGGAGATCCAGTGGCTGAAGATGGATCAGGATTTGTGGTTTGTAAACCATAGTTTATGGCATACCATGTGTATAACTCAGCCAATTATGGCTTATTCAAAACACTATTGGCGAAATCATTGCTTAATGGACTACAGTATGTGAACCTAGCTGTGAATGAATAACAGTTTAATAAGGATTATTGTGTAAAATGACTCTGCATCCATGGGAATAAGGTCCAGAGATAAAGCTACATGGTGTGAAATTTCTTATTCCCCACTCCTGTGCTTCTTTTACCATGATTTTTAAACCTCAGGTTCTATTTCTGAATAAAGTAATCTTGGCTATTTGAAAGATTATCTGAATTATTTAACTGCTGTGTTAAAAAAAAATCAAGACAACCCATTTACTGCTAAATGGCAAGACTTTGAAGCTACTTTCATCACTTAAAAACTCCTAAAATCTGAATACAGGAACAAAGGAGTGGTAAAATGATAAGAGCTTTGAAGAAAGACAAAAAGGTTATGCAGGATTGGGGAGGGAATAAAAGGCCAGTAAATTCCTGAAGAAATAATTTAAGGAGATCCACAAGCTTCTCCTCACCAGGAGAAGGGTGTGATAGAAGGATGAAAGGAAAGAACGCAGAGTTCTGGACTAAAAAATGAAAAAGTAATAGAGTGATGAAGAGAAAAGAGAAGGCTAATATTGCCAAATTGAAAGATGAACAGAGCAGGCAAAAAACTGGTTACTGTTTAAGAACAGTTTATGAAAACAACTAAGCCAACTGTTTCAAAGTGTTGGTGAAAGGAATGAAGAAGTATAAAACCAGTACTTTTCACATTTTCAGTTATTTTTATCCTGGCAAAGATTTAAAAAAAAAGCATCTTTTGAGTCAGATATCTGATGTCTGATTATGCCTCTTAAAATCTCCTTATCTTTTTTCAGAAGCAAATTACACAGGCACAGAATAATAATGGCTGGGGTTCTGCTCTGTTGTAAAAATGAGGATTTTGACTGTTTTTGGGTGGGAGGAACCCTGTACAGTACATGAAAAGGAAAATGAAGATCTGCTTTCGGATACAATAGCTACACCCTAATTTGTGAGGGTTGAACTTTAACTTGTCTAGTTGGCTTCTAAGAAACTTATCTTTCTCTTTTGAATATATATTTCCTGCTATATAATTAAAAGCTCAGCTGGATCGATCCGTATTTGCTATAGGTGTGCATTTGAGATCAAGTAAAATCTTCAAAAATCTCTGGATATTTCCTACAATACACTTAATATGCCTTAGTTGAACATTAAAAATGTCAACAGCTAAGTTTCCCTACTTGTGTGTATTTTCAGTGTTTGCACCTACAAAGACCAGAATCATATTAGAAATGGTTTTCTTTAATGACACATAAGCCAACACATAAGTTAGTCCAGATGGGAAATAACAAGAAAATCCAAGGCTGGAAATTTAAAAACAATCCAAGAAAAAGAAAGTGGGGGAAAATATTTCCATAATACTGTCAAGAAAATTACATGGTTATGCAAGTGAAGTTAGCAGGAGTTGAGCTTGACTGAAAGAGACTTTACTTTTAATTCAGATTTATTGTGTTATAAATGCAGGATCTTCCAGTAAACAGTTCAAATTAAATTGGAAATACTGACTTCAGTTTATACGTATATTCTCACAAAAAGGGTATTCAGTCCCTGCTGTTCATTTTGTGTTACTTTTTCAGTAATAGTTTGAATTTTTCATCCTGGTGTTTATCTTCATGAAGCATCACAATTAAACAGGTGGCTAGTCCTGCTATTCCTGGTTTTGAAGCCAAGTTGGCATCTCTGTATATCCAGATATGTATTGTACAGTACCATCCCCCAAAATGGTGAGCCGCAGGACTCAGTGACCCGTACCTTCAAAGGAATTGGAGAAAGTAAAGGATGAAAGAGATGGAAGAGACAGCAGAGTGTTGATCTCTAAGAGGACATTCTCTTCCTAGAAGAAAATGATGTGTGGGCAGATATCCCCATGGTTTGGTTGAAGTTCAGACCCTGGACAAGCTGTAGCTCTGGTTTGAACCTGTGTGTGATATATTACAGGTAGTCCTTGACTTACAACCACAACTGGGAATTTCTATTGCTAAGCAAAACAGTTGTCAAGAGACTCATGCCTGATTTTATAACTCTTTGCCACAGTTAAGTCAATCCCTGCAGTTGTTAAGTGAATCACATGGTTGTTAAGTGAATCCAGCTTCCCTTATTGTCTTTGCTTGTTGGAAGTTGACTGGAAGGTCATAAATGGTTCTCTTATGACCCTGAGATACTGCAACTGTCGTAAATACATCCCAGGTGCCAAACACCTGAGTTTTGATCACAGGACCACAGGAATGCTGCAACAGTTGCAAATGCAAGGACCAATCATAAGTCACTTTTTTCAATGTTATTGTAACTTTGAACGGTCGCTAAATGAATGGCTGTAAATCGAGGATTATCTGTCCGTTGCATTATTGTTCTTACTCAAAATATGCAGCTATCATTATAAATGTGTAGATTAACATTAAAATCTACTGTATACCTGCGATAGATTGATCTGATACTCCACTCAGGATTGCCTTCTCAGCCTGGGAATTCTCCCAGAATTCCCCATCCAGGGCCATCATTGTTGAGGGTATGTTAATTGAATTTCACACATCTGTACAATGCATTGGTTGAGAAAATCTGCCTGATTATTTTATGTAGGATTTCGTATTGCAATGTTTCCAGTAAATTACAGTAATGAATCTTGTCTTTCTGTCTTAGCCAGTTAGCTAGGTGCCATCAAGTTGAACTCATTCCTAATGGCTCCATGCTCAAAAGCTCATCTTCTCAACCTGTCATTAGATCTTCCAGTGACAGTTTTATAATCCCTTTGATCCTGTCTACCTTACGTCTTGAGTTCTCTTTTTCTACTTCCCTCATGCTTGCCAAGCATAGCTGTTACTGGTCCCCCCCCCCTTACAACTAATAAGAAATGTACCTTCCAGAATAAGTACCAGTTCCCTGACATTATTATCAATTTCCTTATTGATGAGACATTTCTGTTGGCTTTATAACTGATTGCAATTCCAGCAATAAATTAGTCAATTACCATTTCCCAATGTTCCTGAGACTTCTCACTCTACACATATGCAGATAATATCCTGCCATTCCAGTGCTATTTTCTTGTACCATTTTGCCAATTATCTTTTAACAGCCAGGGCAATGTCATTTGCCCAGTGCAATCTGTCTTCTATTTCTTTGACCCTCCATTACAAAATGATGCATGCAAGAAATCAGGAAATTGTTTTCACATTAAATGACTCTGCAAAATAGGTTACATCTTATAGAGCGAACAGGAAACTTTAGCGGAACTCTGTTGCTCCTTGAATTGATCGTAGGTCAATGACAACATCATTTTCTGCTGTGTATTTTACTCTGCCACCAGTCAGAAATGCACACTCAGACAGACAGACAGACAGACAGACAGACAGACAGACAGAGACACACATATTAGAGAAATAAAATGTTAATGATCTTTCATTTATGCACAGGGCTCAGGACTCAATAATCATTTTGAAGTCCTAGGTATTTCTATGTTTTTAGTTAATCAAAGCTTTTAATCAATTAAAAGTTTTTATAGGTAAGGTGACAAACATACCTAATACTCCCTTCTGCCTCTTGTTTTCCCCATAACAACAACCCTGTAAGGTGGGTTGAGCTGACAGAGAGAGGGACTGGCCCAAAGTCACCCAGCCAGCTTTTATGCCTAAAGTGGAACTAGAACTCACAAGCGCCTGGCGATTGGACCAAAGTCACCCAGAATGGCTTTCATGCCTAAAGTGGGACTAGAACTCACAATTTTCCAGTTTCTAGCCTGGTGCCTTAATCACTAGACAAACTGTCTCTCTTAAGTTCTTTACAGATGTTATCAGGTATATTATTCATCCCTGTATTAAAGGACAGATAATAGAAAGGCTTTCTACCATATGGGTAACCTGATCTCTCACACAATGACTAGCTTTACACACACTGGAGTATGCCATGCAGTTTATTGAATGCACAATTAATTGGGTTTATACAACACATCAGGCCAAAGCAAACAATTTTAAAACTTAAAGCCATTTGGTCACTGATCTCGCCTTATTGTTTGAAATTATTTCTGAATCCAGAGATTTTATACTCTGTAATTACAGCAAATAGTAATAGAATATATACACATGACTTCCTGTAAACATTCAAATTCCCCAAGCATATGATGATTCATATACATGTAAATACTATTTTGAATCAGTTCAACTGACAGTGAATATCCTGAGTCGGTTAATAGAATTTTGTTTCAGCAACCATACAGAACTGCTTTGTAATTCCTGCCTTCTGAGTTTTCATTTTTTTCAACTTCCCAATCTAACCTATTGTCTGATGGATATTTTTTGATGGCACCCCGTTCAAGCACTAAGGAGGGACAAACCTTTTTGGGAAAGTGACAAAATGTATTTATTTATTTATTTTGGTCTTCAGTCTCTGAAACAGATGACTCACGAGAGCCAGTGTGCTGTTGCTGTGCAGGTTCTGAGGTTTTGCTTGATAAAAAATACAGGAAACCAGAAATTGCCTTTAAGCTTTACGTTTTTATTCAGCTGAACAAAGAGGGGCTCCTCTAAAAGAGAGAAGCCCCGAATGACAAGAAATCCTTGTATTTATTCTTTCTGATTACATAAGCAATCCACCCAGCAAAGCTGACACACATAAGATAAAGATTTCACCCAGTAAGTCTGGCACGCTGTAAATAAGAAGGGAGAAAGCAGAAGTAGCTAAAAATGTTCCCTTTTGGGTGTTTCCCTAAAGACATTCCCGGGTGGGTTAGAACAGGGATAGGCAACCTTGGCTCTTTTATGATTCGTGGACTTCAACTCCCAGAATTCCTGAGCCAGCCATGCTGAGGGAAAAGGGAGAGGTTTCCAAGCTGAGCCATGCTGGCTCAGGAATTCTGGGAGTTGAAGTCCACGAGTCATAAAAGAGCCAAGGTTGCCTACCCCTGGGTTAGGACATTGGGTGTTTTCCTTGCTATCCTTTCATGGCCCTCCATCCATGACTCTGCAAGTGCCCAAAGGCAGCAGGGCCATCTGCACATATTCACAACTGAAACTTCCTGTGCTGTCTCCTAATTCCGGGTCAACACTGTAGTGGGGAAAGTGCTAGGCTAGAAACCAGGTGACAGTGAGTTCTAGTCCCATTTTGGAATGAAAGTTGCCTGGATGACTTTGAATAGAATAGAATGGAATGGAATGGAATGGAATGGAATGGAGTGGAGTGGAGTGGAGTGGAGTGGAGTGGAGTGGAGTGGAATGGAATGGAATGGAATAGAATGGAATGGAATGGAATAGAATAGAATAGAATAGAATAGAATAGAATAGAATAGAATAGAATAGAATAGAATAGAATAGAATAGAATAGAATAGAATAGAATAGAATAGAATAGAATAGAATAGAATAGAATATTTGGCCAAGTGTGATTGGACACACAAGGAATTTGTCTCCAGTGTGTAAGCTCACAGTGTACATAAAAGTAACAAGTTATAGATCATAAATCATAAGATACAATCATAATATAAGATACAAAGAAGTGATAATCATTAAGATTATAAGGACATTGATTTCAGAGAACTTTAAAAATAGACTGCTCTTGTAAATGATAAATTGTATGTTAAAACAGATCTTCTGACAATGTTTTGTTCCCATTTTTCATTCTTTCAAAGATGTTTGACTGCAGTTGTCAAGTGGACAAACCTTTGAGTTTCTGCATTCAGATGCTTCTTCTCATACTCGGGATCTCTCAGCTGCCTTAGAAATCCAGAAACGTATATTTTCAACCTTCTTCTGGCCATTGTTCACATGCTGACTTTGTAGAAATAATGTCCTCCAGTTGGGGTTGCTACTTGTACACAAACTCCATAGTCCTTTATCAAAGTACAGTTCTGATCCAATCGAATAAATTGGACTTCTGCATTGTGATCCCTGCTGGAAGCTTATAAGAACAGGACCAAGAACTCTTCAACTTTCTTATAGTTTTTCTTCCTGAATTTGTACTGAATATCTGTTAGCTTTCATTGATAGTTGAGTTAATCCTCAACTAGAAGAGCTGCGGTGGCGCAGTGGTTAGAATGCAGTATTGCAGGCTGACTCTGCCGATTGTCAGGAGTTCGATCCTGACTGGCTCAAAGTTGACTCAGTCTTCCAGCCTTCCGAGGTCATAAAAATGAGGACCCAGATTGTTGGAGTCAATATGCTGACCCTGGAAACCGTTTAGAGAGGGCTGTAAAGCACTATGAAGCAGTATATAAGCGTGAACCCTAAACTCTGCATCCAAGAAATGAGATTGGATGGACTTTTCTAGAATGGGACTTTTGCATGCTCTACAAAGGATTTTTTTGCTGAAATCAAATCTTTAACACTAACTTTATTTTTCAGGATCCTGAAGGAGTCAGGAGGCAAGGAAGCACTGGGATATTTTCTTGGCAAAATAGGAAGGAAATGGAAGGGGAGAAAAAAAATTACCCACATTTAGAAACCAGACCTATTTACTATTGATAGTAAAAGCTGTGTAGAGCTGAGGTAGAACTCATGCACCACTTCTAGATTACTAGGCACATTTGTAATTATTGGTTCTTTGTTACCAAGGGTTTTATTCAGAAAATGTCTGTTAATTATTTCAGGATATCATCAGCAATGTTGATTAAAAAAAACACAATGAAGATTGATGTCAATACACTGCATTAAATTAGAACAGCCCCAGATCACTCAAAACATTCTATTCTATACAGTATCTGGCATATTTAATTTGTGACAAATTCTGCTGAATAAATTAGCGCCCTTGAAGTGGAATTAATTAAATCAGGATTAAAAATGCATTGAGTGCTTAGTATTCTATTGTGAGAAAGAATGGAGAACAGGATCTTTTGGCAAATGTATCTCACCCACAGGAATAAAACTGTCATTAACAACTCGCAGCAGTTTTAAATAGCATTACTTAATGCATTGGCAATTTATTGAAATTTACGGTAAAACTGCTAAATGTCTCAGATTGCTTTATTAACTAGCCACGCTGGAGACTTTGGGCTTGGTTTTGAAGAAAGAAGTAGGTCCATTGTAAAATATTTTCGCAGGCCTCTGCAACTCAGTAAAATCCTTGTCATGTGAGGCTACTAGGGACAAGGAAGACAAAGAAGAGCCTTTGCTGGAGAAGTATTGAAGCTCAATCACATGTACCTAGTTGCACTTTTGAAGCCTAGACAGAAAAGCAACGGGCTCACAGTCGCTCGTGCTTTAGTCACTTCCCATTTTGATTACTGCAACACACTCTATATGGGCCTGCCCTTGAAGATTACCTGGAAGCTGCAACTGGTTCAGAATGCAGTGGCATGTGCTGTTTTGGGTGCCCTGTAGTTCACCTGAGTAAACAACATTGCTATGTGAACACCATTGCTAGTTCACACTTTCTAGGTGCAATTCAACGTGCTGGTTATCGCTTTAAAGCCCTACACCGCACTACAAAGGTTATTTCACTTCTCCCTGAGGGTATCTGCTCATCCCACTAGGGTAGATAGAGTGGGTATACTCCAGGTCCATTCCCTTAAATGCTGTCATCTGATGTTATCTGAAGGCTTGGAGGCATGTCTTCTCCATAGCCACTGTGGTCCTTTGGAGTAGCCTCCCATCTGAGCTTTTGAGGGCTCCCATCATTGTAACCTTCTGGAAGGCTGTGAAGATCTGGCTCTTCTCCAGACATTGGGCTAGAACAGGGGTTGAGTTGGAGGCTGTTTGATCTGGTACACTGTTTTTAGCTGTGTTTTTATGAATTGTTGTGAGCTTCCTAGAATCATTATATGAGATAGGTGCCATTGCAACCATATGCAAATAAATAAATAAAATAAGATGTGTCACCTATGAAATAGGAACCAGAGAGAGTATTTGGAATAAAGGTTATAAACGCTGCCATTTCTTGTTAAACTTCCTTGTTAACCCTCACTTAATGCAGAAAAGGGTTCATTTACTGTATATGGGACAATATAGTCAACGTCTATTTGGTTCATCATTTTACTTCTAACAATGAATGCTTTTCCATCACATCACAACAGGTCATCTGAGGGACAAAACTGTGAACATACCTCCTGATGCAGATAATATCCAATTCAATGTTTTGTACAATTTATTAAATGTGGCACACTCATGGATGTATTTTTTTTAAATTCAGTTTAGAAACATTATTACTTAGAGTACTTTCAGAGGAGGCATGGCAAACTAATCGTCTTTGAATGAATGGAAACAACAACTGCAATGAAAGCCAAAGAACTGGTGTTTGGACCAGTTCTATGGAAACTCTCTGGATAGGAAGAGGACAAGAGATGGCCCATATAAGCACCAAGTGGCTGTTCCTCGCAAGAAGACCACAAGATAGCAATTTTGCATGGGTTTGAGCACTGGGAGACAAAGGAAAAACAATCATGCTCACAGCCATGGTTGAGCCATTTAAAGGACACTAATTTTATTATCCTTGTTTTCTAATCACTTTTGAAAATTGCCTATTTATTACCGTAAGGCTATTAGAGATCTTCAGAATGACCAGTTTGAAAAAGCCACTTGGTGAGTTTACATTCATTCCTGAACAAAAGAAAAATTAACTGCAAGCTTAAGAATTTAAAGAATTGGAAATAAATGACAAGAAAATAAGATTTTGACACAAAAAAGCTATAAACAAATTAAGGGTCCAGACAAATTTGGAATAGTAAGTCAAAACAGAGACTGGAGACTTTACAATTTTAGAAATTGAACACTAGAGGGGGGCTAAGGTGCCTCTTATAGAGGTAGTGACACCTCATCCAAAATGATACTGGAGATGACGGAAAAACAGATGGTCTCTAGACAAACAGCAGCCTGTCTGGCTGTAATCTCAGCTTGTTTTGTCCCATCTTGTAATGGATTATGAGAATAACCTAGAGGAAGAAAAGAAACAGCCACAACTAAGGCAATGGCCAGAATATGAGCTATCTTAGCCTACAGCAGGAATGTAATTTGAGTAAGCATCTCAGACTTCAGGCCTAATTCTCTTTAAATAAAAAGCAAGGAAAGGGGAGGCAGCTTCTGCTACTGTAACCTGTAATAAAGGTTGCTTTAGTATTCATGATTTTGGTGTCCAAGTCTGACTTGCCTTATATGGTTGCCACATATAGACCATTGCAGCTTTCAGACATCCATCCAAGATCTTGAGAGCATCTCCACCTGGGACCAGGGTAGCGATATACAACTTGGTATCTTCAGCGTACTGGTGATGCCTCAGCCCAAACTAATGAATAATCTCCCAAACAGCTTCGTATAGACATGGGATGATAGGGGTGAGAGAATTAGTCCCTGCAGAATCCCACAAGTGTGATACTCAGTTGCAAATTTCCTTTCTACAGAGTCCTGCCTATGGAAAGTCCACTTGGAAAATGTTGTTGTGGCTTTCTCTGAAACTTCAAGCGGTCCGTGGAAGCTTATCTAAAACAGTTTGCACACTGTTTAAGGCAAATAATGTGTTTAACCTAGGCAGATCGTATGTACTGTAGGGTTCACGTTAAAACTAATCCTCTTTAGAGATTTCCCTGCAAAACAGATGCCATCAGTGAAGCGTTAAGATATGCTTAGCTACCTTTTCTCATTCTCTGGAAAAATGTAATCTGCTTGTCTAGATGGAAAGGTGATGATTTGAAAAAAAGCTCCCTATTTTAGGACTGCCTTGACAGCAGCCGGTTCCTCTAAAGATGGGTTGAAATGCAATTTCCTCAGGAGGACATCAGGCTGAGAAAGGCTGCTTTAGGCCAGAGGCCAGACGCGTGTTCCGTCAAAGACTTTTCGAAATATTGCAGAGTCATTTACATGATTTAATCTCAATCATTTCACTCTGAAGTCTTAGATGAACTCGCTGAAATTTCTGCAAGATTTAGGGATCTCATGAAAAATTGACCTTTAGGAACGTTATGTTAATATGAATTTAATTTGGCAGCACCAGAGGAATGATGGTTATCCTGATACCACCAGTTTTGGCAAATCCTTCTCTTGGGACTGTTAATCAGCTGCTAATCAATAACTGGTTTTCCACACTTGTTTTGAGTTGCAAAGGGCCAAATGAACATTACAGAAATACATTTTATACTCTGGTCATTAGTGTAAGACTAGATAGGCAATTCACTATCTGTATAGTGTCCCTCTTTTTTTTTTTTTAATAGTCAATGTTTTTTGTTGATTTGAGCAAAAATAACAGAAAATGCTGATGGCTTCCAGAGCAATATTGGAATAACTTATTGAGAATATATATGGCCTGTAGATGGTGCAAGTAAGCTAGGTTCTCACATCAATAATATTGCTCATCTAACATCATTCTATTTTCACTCTGCTCCCTTGCAATTTTTACATTCCATTTGAGTTAATTTATTCTGTTGTTCATCCATCGTTGGCGATGAAGACCTCAACACCATTCCTCACATTAAAATAAATGCAGTGTGTCTGCAGATGGCTGGCATGGAATGTCCTGGCACACGTTGGGCAAATGTGCAGACACTGCAGTTGTTGCACTGATGGCTCTAGACTTGCATAGCAATCAGGCCCCAAGGACCAAGAACAACAAGTGGAATCACTTCCGAGTATTTCTTTATTGTTGTTCACCTAAAGACAGAATCTTGTCAGACTAATGCAACTCTCTGCATAACTATAGTTATATTCTGGGAACTGCTGGGGAGGAACCATTTTAACTCTCTTCCTGCCAGCCAAACTTTCCCAAGCTCTGCTGCCTCTTTGTCCTCTGGGAAGCAGCCCTGCTCTTCTGGGAATCCAGACTACATTCCACCACAACAGTTCGTGCTTATGATGTTCTTCCGCAGCGTGCCTTACTTTGTAAGTTTAACAGCCTTTATGGATTAGGCCATGCAGGTAGAGCGATTTCTCTGGTGGTTGTATTTATGTGAAACAACTTCAGGGAGGTCTTTAATTCCTGTAACGTTTCTTCTGCCCTCCGTGTGAGTAGAGAGTTCCCCAAAAAGGAGCTGATTGAGTATGCACTCATTTGGCATAGGGATGACATGACCTGCCTACCGGATCTGTGCTCTCTTCAGCAGTGTGTGGACTGATGATAGATTTGGTGTGGAGAGAACTTTAATGTCTGGTACTTTATCTAGCCATGTGAATATTCTGCAAAGACAAATTATGCGGAAGCGGTTGAGTTGTCTTACATGCCTTCGATATCACAGTCCATGGCTTCATGGGTATAAAGAAGGGTAGCAAGTACCACAGCCCTGTAGACCTTCAATTTTGTTGCTAGACCAGTGGTTCCCAACCTTTTCTATACCCTGCAGCCCTAGAACGTTTCTGATATATTCTCGCACCCCTTAAAAAACTTTGAAATAACAGCAACAAATTATGCATATACACTATAATTTTGAAAACCCAAGTTTTCGCACACACCGGAATATTGTCTCGCACCCCTGTGCTAGACTAATTCCTTGATGTTCCCACACACAGGAGCGTAGTCTACTGAAAGCAGAACTTGCCTTTGCTGTTCTGCAATTAACTTCTATATATTAATGGACAGGTCTAGAGCAAGTAACCAGTAGCATTCAATAAGTTCAGTGCACAGAAGAGTTTATTATTGCTACCTATACACAAGAATCTAGTCAACTAATGGTCAAAGTTAAATTGGTGCTAGATAAGAGTCAATGGAATTCATGGGGGGGGGGGCTGGACTTAGGTCTCTTGTGGCAACACAATGACTCTAAACTGATGAGACATTTATTTCCACCTTCTAGCTCAGCCTGCTCTTCTTCTACAGTTGATTATTCAGGAGAAGGTGCATGACTTTGTTCTTTGAACATTAATGGCGAGTCCAAAGTTGTCACAAGTTGTAGAAAATGTGTCCATACCGGTAGGCTTCAATTTATGACTGGTTGCTTAGTGACCATTCAAAGTTTTGATGTACATCTCTGGGAGGGGGGGTACTTACAACCTACATTTGGGTGCATTTACTGCTGTTTGCAGCATCCCACAGCCACGTGGTTGCGTTTTATGATGGTTTTGTCGAAACCAGCATTTACCTCTTTTATGACTGCAGTGTTCACTTAACAGCCACTCCAAAAAGGCCAAAAAAATGAGTCAGTTACATATGTGATTTAATTAACAACTCTCATTACTTATGACCATAATGGGAAGGCTTCCTTATGGTTGTAACTCGAGGACTATCTCTATTGACTACGGATTTGCATCTTTGGCTCTAAGCCAGCATGCAGGGCACAGTCATAGGAGTTTATGTTGAATGCCGTAGTGAACATCAGTGCAGTTATTGTATGAATGTATCAGCTGCTTGCTTTGCTAAAGGGCAGTCTTTTAGAAACATGGATGGTTGGCTGTTTTCTTTGGGGAAAAAAAAAGCATATTAAAGCATGCTTCTTTTGATAGTGTCCGTTACAGACTCTTGACTGAGAAAGCAATCAAATCAGGCATAGAAAACTCTCTTCTGATGCAAAGCTACAGGATATTATTGTTCAGCTAAAGATTCATTCTCTGGCACTTTGCAACTTTAACGAAATGACTGAAGTATTTCTAAGCTTGTCAAATGAGTGAAAAGGGGTTTATTCAGCAAGAGTTCCATAAACGTTCCTGTAAATCCACATTAACTCTATGTACATTTCTAGAGAGGTAGAGCAGATCTGAACAACTTCATTTGATGGGCGGGGCGATGGTTTATAGCTATTTATTTGGCCTCTAAGCCAAACAAAAGTTGGTCACATCACCGAAGAGAAAAAAAATGAGGTCAATTGGGGAGTTGACTTTCTTTTTTTAAAAAAAAAACTAAAAATAATTAAGGATACCTAAATAAAATGCTGCCCCACATCACCATTTTGTCTTATTGAAGTATGGTGGCCACCATGAGGTTCTGACCATGAAATCTTGAGAGATCTGGCAGAACAAAAATGAGACTGGGATTGCATGTGGCTCTTAGAGTAGGTATAATATGATGAATTTAGTAAGATGAATATCTGATCTGGAACAAGTTAAGGTTTTATTATTATTATTATTTAGGTTATATTGTCTACAGCTATGTTCTGATTTGAAGGACACCAAGCTGGTCTACTGTAATGGAAAAGACACAAACTGGATAGATGTCTAGGGCAATAATACGAAATCCTTTTCAAGCTGAGTGCTGCACATGACCTTTGGATTGCATTCTGGGGGTTGCATGTATAAAGTTGGATGCATCGGGGCAAGGAATTGACAGGGTCTTAGATAAAAATAGAAATTAATGAATCAACTTGATTGGATTGCACATGAAAGCTAAATAAATTAAGTTTCTTTTTGACTGAATATTAAAAACTCCTGGCTTTGAGGACCTGATTTATGTTTCATTTTCTGATGAACATGTCTAGGGAGATGCAAGATTTCAGATCCAAAACCAGAAAAATGCATTGGAGCAGATATGGGCACTCATATTGCATTATTGATTGGAGGTTGAATAGCCAATGGCAGAGTATTCCGCTTCTCATGACCTATGACCACAAGGGGGCAGTAGCGTGTAGATAGACTTTAAGAATTATTTTTCATTATGTCTGCTCTTTGTCTAACTCTAACAGATTGCTAATTTGTTCAAGAAATTCCTAATACCGGTAGTACCTTTCTCCCCAGCGATCTACACACAAATATTCCTGGATTCTACTCTTGATGGGATATAGCTGGCTTGTGCTAGATTTTGCTTCTGCCTGTAATATATTTCCTGTAAATATATTCCCCTTTCTGATGTAGTTACAAAACCCACTTCAGTAATCCTGGAAGGTGATGGTCTCAGGGATGCTCACCTGCAAACATAAAATGCTTCAAGCTCCAATGCAGCATCTCTGTATAGAAAGTACATCTTTTCCTGAGCTTGTATTGTAGCTTGTCATCCCAGGAATTTATGCGTCCTATATCCTTGTAGATAAGTCCTTCTGCAAATAAATCAACCCTTGACATTTTCTCAAGCTTCCATTTTCACAATTTGCTTGGGGGAGAGCATATTTTTCATGGTATTTTTGTTAAAAATTCAAAGGTTGACTCATCTCTGGGTGGACTTATATGTGAGCATATATGGGAATACGGATGCTTTTAAAAATATATTACTGCATATGATCGTGGATAAAGCCCATATGCAGATAAGCTGACCCTTGAATCCGGATTTTAATGCTCACATGATTCATTTAACAACTGCAGAGATTTGCTTAATAACCATGGGGGGAAAAAGTTGTAGAGAGTTGGACACAATTCATCTAAAGCTACCTTGTTTAGCAATGGAAATTCCGCAGGATCCAGTCTGGGTCGGTCTCTCTAGCAGCCCAAGTCTGAAAGCTCGGAAGACTAAATCCAGATTGGATCCTGCAACATTATCCTGGGACGCCTATATTTGCTTTCATTCATAATGGAAATTCTGGTCCTAATTTTTGTTGTAAGTTGAGGACTACTGTAGTGGTCTATTTGTAAATAGTCTAGTGACTATTTGTAAATATGAGAGCCAGTTTGGTGCAGTGGTTGAGTAGAAACCAGGAGAGCTCTTGTCCCATATTAGATACAAAGCCATCTGGGTGACCTTGAGCCAGTCCCTTTCTCTCAGCCTTAGGAAGGAACCAGTGGCAAAGCACTTGTGAAAAACCTTGGCAAGAAAACTGCAGGGAATTATCCAGTCAGTCTTTGAGAACTGGACATGATTGAACAGAAGACAAAGAAATGTAAATATGCTGCATAGAACTTAAAGACTTTATCATAGGTTTCATTGTTAATCGTATTAAATAAAAATGACCTCTCGTTTATTTCCTGCATCGGATGAGGAGAGTCCATCTTTCTCCTTCTGTCCTGGCCACTTTTTTACAGAGGCATGATTGACAGCATCTTAACAAACTGCATCGCTGTCTGGTTTGGTGGTAGCAGAGCCTCAGATAGAAGGTCCATACAGAGAGTGGTAAGGACAGCTGAGATTATAGGAAGCTCGCTTCCCCTTATTCAGGATGCTGCTTACAAGCGCTATGTGCTTAGAGCTCGAACCATCGTTACGAGACCCCACACACCCACTTCACGGTTTCTGTTGCTCCCCTCTGGGAGGAGGTTTTGAAGTATTTAGAGCAGAACTACTAGATTCTGTAACACCTTTATTCCTAATGCCATCTGTCTGGTAAATTCGCAGGATTGTTTTTTTCTCACCATGTATATGTATACTGTACATCCGAACTAGACTGTGTTGTTTCTCTGGGCCATATATGTGTTCGTATGTGAGTATATGCGTAATTTATTTTTGACATGATTATGCAGTGTCTATTGGAGGAGGTTATCCTTTGAGAGCTGTATGCAACAAAATCTCATTTTAATATATGCTGATTAGTGTACATTTAAAGTGACAATAAAGTTATTATTCTGTTCTATTCTTATATGTGTTTCTGTACCTTCTTTAGCAAACATTTTAACATTTGGCAAATACATATATAGTATTTCACATCTATTTTCTAAGCTAGAATTTCTGGCCAAGACTTACTGCTGATCAGAAGGATGCATTGCATACATGAATTCTTGCAATATGGTTTACTCAGGAAATTCTCTATTCAAGAAACGGGTGTGTGATCTGGATTCAAATGAGAAAACCTAATTTGGAGCACACAAATGCAGGAAAAGATGCAAGTTTTTGTTTTTTGCTTTTATTAACTGAATTTAAACCCCCCCCCAAATAAACAATGCAGAGTTATAAAAAAAGACTACAAATGGAACATTAAAATAACCCAAAACATTCAGGATACATATACATATACAGTATGCGTATGTATGGATGTTTTTGCATAAGGAAATCCTTATGCAAAACTTATGAAAGTTTCGGTGAGCGATAGCCATATTTCACTGTATTTGCCCATAGGTGATCTACACTATGCTGACAAGTTATTCATAAGTTGCTACTAATTAATATTAATTCTCCAGAATATAAGATAGTTGGGACCATGTATTTATCTTTCCAATGTTGAATATTAAGTATTTTAGTTATAAATAAGGCACTGAGGATATGCGGTCTTTATCTAGATGTCAATTTCCAAATTCAATGAACTACAGTTAAACAAATATGAACTTCTGAGAATATGATATCTTGTCTCAGACTGAGTCAATGTATATCAAGATGTGCCTTCTTTAAGAATTTGCCAACAGGTGAGATGATGACTGTTCTGAATCAGGTTGCACAGACCTTCAAAACAGGATTGGGCTAATGAAAACAGACACATATTACTGCACATCCCGTGCTGCTAAGTTGGGTTTTTATTTTCTGGATACCCATTATGATGAATTGCATGGTTTCCATATTGAACTTGAGAGGTCTATGATATAGCGATCCGCCTATGTCTGACAAGCATGGTACATTAATTTATGTTGTTCTTGGCACTCTAAAGACCACAGTGTACTAGTTTGAGACTCTTTCCCGTAATAGGAACTGTTCAATCACAGGTAAGTGATTTTGTAAGTCAAGTGATTTATGGGCTTTAGGACCAGTGGGCAGCCGATCTGCATTGCTTGGAAGATGAAGTGGTCAGGGAGGAGTTTGCTGAAGTCCATGGAGTAGCATTGCGAGAGAGTCTTCAGAACACACGCATCTATTGTTACCTGGGTTTGGTAGATGGGAGAATTAGATTTATGCCCACAGCAATGGCTCACCAGAACTTTTGAGAGTTATGCAACTTTTGATGTTGATGGAGCACTTCTGGGAAAAGGGAGGCAGAGAGAGAGAAAAAAAGGACACACTGAAATAGTTTTAGCAAGTAGGTAAAACTTTATTTGGCCCAAGATTCTATCTATCGTGTTCATGGACAGTCAGTTGCTACCGGTTAGTTTGCTGCCTGTGTATCTCAGCCCTCTCTGCTAAGCTACACCAAGAAATCAACTCCAGAGGAAGATTAAAACTGCTTTTACCTGGTAGTCCTCGCCTTATGACCGTAATTGAGCCTGTTGCAGTTGTAAGTTGGGGCACCATGTGACTGGGCCTGATTTTTTGGGGCACCTTTGTGGCAGTTGTTAAATGAATGTCTGTCCTTAAGCAAACACTATGGTCATTAAACAAAGGCTGTGGTCATTAAATGAATCAATTTCCCCCAAAGGTGAAAAGGAAAACAGAAAAAAAGGAAGATGCGGTGAGATTGAGGGAATCCTTGGAGGAAGCAACATTAGTTTGTGCTGTTTAGAGCAAGGCCAAGCTGGATCAGAGGAAAGAATTATGCTATTCCACCAGAAGCGATGTCCGAACTTTCTAACTTTCCCTCCAGGCCAAGGAAAGGGAGATTCCCTAGTTAGTTCATATTTTAAAATGTGGATTTTATTTTGGAACCAATAGCCTGTTAAAACACACTGATAGGATTTACGCCTTTTTAATGTAGTTTGGTTTTTGCTTAGCAGGTGCTTAGCCATCTGTGGCTTACAGTTAGTGTGATAAAAACCCCGGCTAAAAATCCCTATTAAGGAAACGATGATTTAACACAATGGATAAATTCAGTCATCAGAGACCACTTTCTCACAAAGGTATTTAGGATTATATTTCAAATGCATTTGAACAAGCAGCTGAAGAAAAATACAAAGTATTGACGATAAATATGAACACAAAGAGAGTAGATCGCAAAAGTTGGGACTTTATATTTTCTATAGAGTGGGTAGCAACACTTTTTTTCTGGTTTACAAAAATTGCGGTTCCTATCCAAAGTCAGGATAAAGGACCACTGCAATAACAAATGTAATAGCTCAGTTTTAGCTTTGGCTGCAGAGACTGGAAAAGACGCATTCCCTGGAGGTAGCTGTGATAGCATTTCCTCTTAACCTTATCACTGAGGAGTGTCTCTTGCCTTGACAAAGTGGCAACAGCTGTATAACTGGGAGAGAAAATTCAGCTCAGCTCATTTCAGTTCACTATTCAAATACCTGTGCAGTCATTTTGAAGGCATGGGCCTCAGTCGAAGAGAGGGTTTGTCTTCTCTCTTTTCCCCTCATTGCTGGTTTGCTAAACTAGGCCTCTCACTATTAATAAAAACTTGGGAAGGACTCAATAGGTGGATAAAAATGCCCCATCCAGTCTGGACATCTGACTGACAGTGCGATGAACCATAATACTGCAGAAAGACAAAAAAAGTGAACGTGAAGGTACCTGGAGACAGCAAAATAGAAGAGAAGGAACAGGAGAAGATAACAAAATACAAAGACCTGAAACAGAAAAAGAATGACTGTAACAAAAGAAAGCAAAGGTAGTATCAAAAGTCACTGGTGCCTTGGATGCAATCCTAAAACAACTGGAGCACTACTTGAACACCATCAGCATTGACTAATTCACCATCGGTCAATTGCAAAAGGCAGCTTTACTTGGAACAGCTTACATCCTGTGACGATACATATAATACCATAAAACATCCACATCTGCCTATCTCAGGTCCTTGGGAAGAACTTGAAAGGCGGACAAAAATGCCAAATCCAGTCTGAACATCTGGCCGACCATAATACTGCAGCATCTTTATACTGGAATGCATCTAATTCATCCATTTAATAAGAAAAGAAAAACAAAACGGAATTTTACAGCTCTTCTAATAAGGTTCTTGAGTCACTCCCATGGCCTCTGAGACCCATGAGACTGAAACAAATAAAATAAACACAATAACCTCCTACAACTGCAATGCAAGGAATTTTCTTTTCTTTTTTTCTTTTCCTCTCTGTGTTCTGCTTGGTAAAAGGTTATCTTCATTTATTTATTTAATATGTAGCCCTCTCATTCATTCTACTCCCTTCACCCATTTCCCCTACTACAAGAACCTTATGAGTTTGGTGAGTAAAAAGAGGATGAGGGGGCCAAAATCACTCATGGATCTTCTGTGGTTGAAGCTGGATAACGCTTGTTCTCCTTGCTGCCAACCTAATATTTAATCCACTGATTTACACCCTCAAATTCTCTCAGATTTCAAGAAGGATTCTGTAGACTTCTCATGAGGAATGTCCTTGCACTTCATTAGGGAATGACTTGTCGTTCATTGGGCAACTTTCTCTCCAATGGTCCACAGCCGCCATGGCTTCCATTAAATATTAAAGTTCCTACTTTTATTCTTGAGGGAAGCAGGCTGGAGAATTTCTCCTTCCCCTGAATGAATCTGAAGAAATGGGGTACAGAACTATGAGGTGCTATCAGCACCAAACTAGCGAGAGCCACTTTGGTTAAGACATCAGAACTTTTAAGATGCTGGCTGTGGGATTCTGGGAGTTGAAGTCCATACATCTTAAACTTGTGAAGTTAAAATGCTGGTTTAGATTACCTTGCATGCACTGCCTAGTGCTTAAAAAAGGGAGGGGGTGTTTACAATTTTATTCATTTGTTTGCAGTATTTATAAACCTATCCCAGTCCAAAAGGTCTCCAGGTAGGGTACACTATCAAAGAAAAGGGAAAAAACGATTCTGTATTCAAGAATCTTCAAGCTCCCTTTCTATGAGATAGGGAGATTCAAAGGCACCCTAGCAGCTTCTTCCTACAGTACTGCACGGAAAACATTCTTGCAATAACTCCATGGTGGTCAAACCTTGGGAGAAGAAGTTGGTTTGCAGCTCAGATAGTTGGTGTGTGCAAAATTCCCTTGTGTGGGAAAACAGTCCTCACCAGCTCTGCAGAGCTTCAGAAATCCCACCTTTTATATCAGGGGGTCTTCAAACTTGGCCCTTTTATGACTTGTGGACTTCAACTCCCAGAATTCCTCAGCCAGCCTGCCTGGCTGAAGAATTCTGGGAGTTGAAGTCCACAAGTCATAAAAGGGCCAAGTTTGAAGACCCCTATTTTATATGGTGCCAGACTGACCACATCAGAGCCAAAGAGAAATCAAATCAGAGGCTGGAAATGCAGATTAGGATGTTAGACCATAGAGCAGGGATCTTCAAACTTGGCAGCTTTAAGACTTGTGGACTTCAACTCCCAGAATTCCTCAGCCAGCATGGCTGGCTGAGGAATTCTGAGAGTTGAAGTCCACAAATCTTAAAGCTGTCAAGTTTGGAGACCCTTGCCATAGAGGTTCAGAACTGTTCTTTGAATGAGACAAAGGTCTCAGGTGGAGATGGCCCCAGTCATTTCTATAAGGAGAACCCCACTCAGGTATTTATCAGTTGGCGTTAGATAAACACTTCAGCCATGTGTGTATCTTTGTACACTAACAAAGACCCCAAGAGGCCACACAATATGGTGCACGCAACATGGAAACCTGCTAATATGTGCAGATTCTGTGCAGAACATTATTCTACATCTTCTGTAGATGGACACACTGATCTACAGACAAGGAATGAACACACACATACCTAATTCTGTTCAGAAAGTTTAGAGGAACCACCAGACTTGGTAGTGTACTTTTGCAATGTTGGATGTAATTCAAGCGTATAATGAAGGGATACTAGTTTAAAAGAGAAACCGCACATTTGTCAGAGAGCAGAGACTGGTTATAACTGGGGTTTGAGTGGAGATTCTTCCATTCCTGCTCAGTTTTTCATTAAAAGCAGGGGTCTTCAAACTTGGCCCTTTTATGACTTGTGGACTTCAACTCCCAGAATTCCTCAGCCAGGCAAGCTGGCTGAGGAATTCTGGGAGTTGAAGTCCACAAGTCACAAAAGGGCGAAGTTTGAAGAACCCTGACTAAAAGGGACTCTAACTCCCACCTCGTTTTATCCTCACAACAACCCTGTAAGGTAGATTAGGCTGAAAGAATATGCTGGACTCCAAGTCAACCAGGGCCTTGCATGGCTGATGGGGGACGTGAACCTGGAATTGCCAGATTCCAGTTCAACCCATTTGTCTTTATGGCAAATGTGGGCTTGCCACGGTCTGTTGTGGGAACGTCCCCCTGTATTAAAAGGATTAAAAAGTACCGGAGAACAGAAAGACAATACAATGTGTTTTTTGTATGCCGAAAGGCTAAGGAAACGAGAGTGTTCCATTTGCCTGTCAGCTCAACCCCGCAATAAAAAGTTAAGCAACAAGCACCATCTTTCAACGAGCGTTACTCAATCGCATAACGAGGCGATGAAATCCGCAGATCTGGCACGCCGCGGAAGCGACCTTGAAGGCTCATCTCCCACGCGTGACGCGGTCCTTCCTCAAGTTAGCGCCCTCCAGATACCTTGAGACTTCCCCTCCCATCATCCTCGGCTGGGAAACCTTTGCCTGAGGAAGGGGCTAGAACCGAACGGCCACTGGCACCACGACACCCCCCCTCGCCCCCCTCGCCCGGGAGCCAGGCAAAAGTCACCCGAAGCGTCGTCGCCCGCGCTGGCCTAACCTGCCTGCGTCGGAGCTGCGGTGAGAAAAAAGGACCCGATTTTCCCAGGCTGGCGGTGCCGAGCGCCGTTACTCGCCGAGAGCCAAAAGGGCCATCGCCGCCCGTGCGCAGGACGGAGAGATCGGCCGCCTTTTGAGTACGAGCCGAACTTTTCAGGCTGTTCGCGCGCGTGTGTGCGTGTGTGTCCGTTTGTGCGTTGCGTGCAAAATTTCAGGCTGTTCGCGCGCGCATGTTTGTGTGTGTGTGTCCGTTTGTGCGTTGCGTGCAGAATTTCGGGATGCGCCACGTGCCACCACCTTCGCCTCGGGCCGCATCTCGCCGTCCCCCGCTCTGCAGTGCAGGCCGACGGCCGGCAGGTGTCGCCGCCGAGCCTGCTTTAAAAAAAAAAAAAGCGTTGCAACCACCGCGTTGTCGGCAGAGGCAGACGCGGTTATAAACTCTGCTTGGATCTCATTCCCGCCCTGGATCGCCCTTTCTCTCGAGCTCTCTGGAACAGCCGCCCCCTCGCCCCGCGCGCTCTGCGGTACTTCTCTAAAGGTCGCTTGCAGGGGCGGGCGGGCGAGCGGGCGAGCGGGCAGCGCTGCCTCCCGGCGGATCCTCGGCGCAGTTTTTCCATCTTCTGCTCCTGGGTCGCCGGGAAAGAAGGACGCTCAGCAAGTAGCCGGGCTGCCCGAGACGTCTGGCGAGGTGAGAGCCGAGAAAGAGCCCGAAGTAGGGGGTGTATTTCCAAGCTCAGCCGTCGGGACTTGGCCGGGTGTTGGAGAAGCGCAAACGCGAGCTGGAGAGGGGTGAGTGGCTCTATCAAAGAAGCGGAGGGTCGGTTTGCTGGAGATCATCCTTGCCCTGTCTGGGGAGGAGGAGGGGGGGCAGAAATTAATGACTTAATCATTTTTTCCCCCTTATGAGGGTGCTGCTTCGCGGGAAAATGATACAAAGAAGCTCCCGACACTGCCGTTCTAACTATTCCTCCACGGATGCAAATCCCCGTCCCCGACTTACACCACAATTGAGCCTAGAATTTATGTTGCTAAGTGAGACATTTGTGAAGTGAGTTTTGCACCATTTTACCACCTTCCTTGCCGCAGCTGTTAAGTGAATCATTGCAGTTAGGTTGGTAACGCAGTTAAGTGAATCTGGCTTCCCCATTGACTTGGCTTGTCACAAAAGAGGATCGCATGACCCCGGGACACTGCAGCCGTCATAAATATGAGTCAGTTGCCAAGCTTCTGAATTTTGATCACATGGCCATGGGGATGCTGCAGCAGTCCTAAGTGTGAAAAATGGTCAAAAGTCACCTTTTTCAGTGCCATTGTAACTTCAAACGGTTACTGTTGTTGTAAGTCGAGGACTATCTGTAAGGGAGCATGAGATGGGAGAAGGGGGTGTTCCTATAGGTTCAAGAGGAAAACACTTGCGGGGGGGGGGGGGGGCTAATTGTCCCAGTAGAAGCAGGGGCTGCATTCACACTGGATATTAACCAGTTATGGCTTTAGCAGAATATTCAAACTCAGCCCTTGTAACTTCATTAACCTGTAGAGGTTAAAATAACCCAGCTGTTTTAACATACCTGGGAACTGAGATCTGCAGAATACCTTAAGGACTTGTAACCTGGGTTGGAGCAACATCTTTGCCAAACCAGAAGGAAAAAACAGAACTCTCCAAGTTCATATATGTCTGTTTTAAAAGGGGGGAAGAATTGGACACTTTCAGCTGGCCACCTCTGAGAGGATGCTGAAAATATCCTACAGGTATTGCAAAGAGGTTGACGGGATTGTTTGGTTTTGGAACCAGTCTTCAATATAAATGTTTTAGAAATCCCAACTTTTTGGTTGTAATTTTTCCCTTGCTCTGTTTTTGCGATCTTTGAAGAGTGATGTGATTAGAGGCTATTCAGGTTCCCATTCTCACTATTTGCAGTTTAAAAACACCTTGATGAGTTGGTGACGTCTTAGTGGCTTAATTAAATCCTATGTTTCTCAACAGTGGCAACTTTAAGGTGTCTAGACTTCAACTCCCAGAATTCTCCAGCCAGCATCTTAAAAGTTGCTGAGGTTGAGAAACACAGATGTAAGCCAATAGAATGCAGGAATTCTGTATGTTATATAAATTCTGTATGTTATACTAATTTTAAAAATCGCTTTCTGAAACTTTACCAGTAAAACCAGCTTGATATACCATATCTTGTTCCTGAAAATGTTTATCACTATTAAATATTCACTCTTCAGAAAACTTGTGAATGATTAGAAAAGTGTGCACATTCTCCATCTGGTTCCTGAACAGACTTGCAGCATAAAGAACAAATTATTTTAAGCAGCATCCTAAATTGTTCCAAATCTAAACATTGGCATGCAAAACAGGTTCCAGGTCATGGGAGGGATGTCCGGTTTTGCCTCTGATAGAACTCTTCATATTTGTTTGGTGAAAGGATTCAGATACGATTGCTTATAGCAATGTTTCTCAAACTGGGAATTCTGGGAATTGTAGTCCATGCAGCTTAAAGTTGCTGAGGTTGAGAAATAGTGGGACATAACAGCATCAAATATTTGGCTCTTTTGTGTTGGCTCTTTGCAGATGTTTAGAGGTTAACGATTCTTGGTTTTTAAAATCCTCCAAGAAAGACTGTTCTAAGCATTCTAGAAAGTATCCCAAAGTTTTTACCTACAATGTTACCCATATTTGTCAGAGGCAAATAAAGGTATTGATTGACTATCTATTTTGACATTTTCTTTTTTATCTCTAATTCTGGGCATTTGAAGTCCTCTAAAATTGAAGCTTTGACAAATTTGTGTGTGTGCTTGAAATGTATAACCTTTGTATTATGACAGTTGTTTGAGGACATGTGATAAACAAGACTAGAGTTTATCTTTTTTTTTTTAATCTCAACCTTTCATCCTATTGAGATTTTTAACAGATTAATTTATATTTGTGTCCTAAATATTCTTTAGCCATTGGACAGAGCAGGGAACAATGTCATTTTTTTTACCTTTTACCTGTACCTCTCACCCACCAGTCTGCTTGCTTAGAATTCCTGCTTCCTCCCACATCATAATCTTCACTTAATGAAGTCCTTACTTAATGACCTATGCAGGTCCTCACTTAAGGACCCACAAAGTCCTGGGATTATGATGGCAACCAGGACTGCAGGGATTTCCATCACTAAGCAATTTGGTTGTACTATGTCATGCATTACAATCACATTGCTTAGCAACAGAAAGTCTGGTCCTAATTGTGTTATAACCCAATGATTAGCTGTACTTGTTGCAATATTACACTTCCATCCAGAGAAGCACAAGAATTAATATTTCCTGTGGCAAAAGAAAAAATATACCCTCAAAATTGTTTTTGGTACTCAGAATGTCTATGCAACCTCCCTGCCCTTTCTACTGATTCTATTCATTTTGAGTAAGTTGTAGTCTTCAAGTACTGCTGTGTGTTAATCATAGAGTGACATTTCACCAAGTTTCAGTGATGATCATCACGTCAGATTTATTTTCCTAAGTTAAGATCTCTATTCTCTATCTTTATTTCTCATAATCTATGCATTGAGGTAGAATTGTCTGAGATTCCAAGTAAATCCACCTGCTGGTCTTGTTTTGGTGGCTTTCCAGTTAAACTCTTAAATCTTAGCTTTGGTGTTCCACTTCTTCTCTGGAATTCTACTTCTTGGCCTCAGTCTTGGCTACCCGTTCAGTTCTGATCTTTTGTTCCTGTTCCTGTCCCTACTGAGGCGAGGATGAGGATCATCCCCAGTCTCTGTAAGATGTAGATTACTGCTTACGAGGGGTCTTTCTTGTAGGCACCTCGCTGCTGAGTTCTAGAACACTGTTTTCTTTTCTTGCACCGCAACAGATAGAGCACATACAAAAGAGAACGGTTGACTTATTCTCCAAAGCATCTGAGGGCAGGACAAGAAGCCATGGGTGGAAGCTCATTAAAGAGAGATCCAACCTAGAAGTAAGGAGAAATTTCTTGTCAGTGAGAACAATTAATCAATGGAATGGCTTGTCTCACAGAGTTGTGAGTGTTTCATCGCTGGAGGTCAAGAAAAGATGGGACAAACATTTGTCCAGGATGGAATAAGCCTTAAGGTCTTCTGCATTGGGCATGGGTTAGACTAGAAGAACTCCAAGGTCCCTTCCAGGTCTATGATTCAATGATTCTTCAATTGGAAGAATTGCTAGAAAAATTATGTGTACATAAATGCAGAAAATCAATAAACAGCCTTAAAATAAGCCATCTACTTGATGGTTCAAGAGCAGAAGCAAAAGAGATTGTTGTGAGTGGGAGTTAGGGTGAAAGCAGGAAAAAAATATTCCTTCCTGAATGAAAATATTGAAAATGGACTATTACCGTTTCATCAAATGATAACGTTTTAATGGAATGGAATGGAATGGAATGGAATAGTAAAGTAGAGTAGAGTAGAATAGAATAGAATAGAATAGAATAGAATAGAATAGAATAGAATAGAATAGAATAGAATAGAACCTTGGAGGTCTTTTAGTCCAGCCTCCCGCTCAAGCAGGAGAACCTATACCATTTCAGACAAGTGACTGTCCAATCTCTTCTTAAAAACCTCCAGTGATGGAGCACCCATGATTTCTGGAGGCAAGCTGTTCCACTGGTTAATTGTCCTCACTGTCAGGAAGTTTCTCCTTAATTCCAGATTGCTTCTCTCTTTGATCAGTTTCCAACCCTTGTTTCTTGTCCTTCCCTCTGGTGCTTTGGTGAATAACGTGACCCCCCTCTTCTTTGTGGTAGCCCCTCAAATACTGGAACACTGCTATCACGTCACCCCTGTTTCTTCTTTTCTTTAATGATAATGATAAGTACAACAGAACAGAAGAGAGATTTTGCCAGCCCGCTCTGTGCTCTCCATGGGATACATCACTTACAAAGAATTTTCTTTTCGTTCTTTGGGAAAATTTGAGAAAAAGGGCATTGTTGCAATAGCTTTAAATGACCTGCTTTTGCCAAAATTGATAAGGCGGTAATATGGAAGGCTGCAAGGACCACCACCTGAGCAGTTAAAAAGGACCCTGCCTTTCTGGAATAAGAAAAGGAACAAAATGGACGCTTCTGAGTCTATTCAGTTGCAGTTAAGTCAAGTGTTAGTAAACCTAGAGGAGTTAATTAGGACTGGTGAGATCTTTGGAATTTTGAAGAAAAATGGTGGTTCTCTCACAAAATGGCTTTCAGTGGAAAAGGCTGATTACTTACAAAATGGTGGCAATAATGAACGAGACCAATCAGACAATGCCTATTTCCTAAAAATGAAAGAGCTGAGATTGAACTACAGCACCAGCTACCAAGCTGCTGGGTATTAACCCAGTTTAACTCTTCTTGTTTTTTTTATATTAAACAATATAAAGAGTAGACAATATGCTGCCTGCAGGGCATTCTCTTGATACAGTACCCATCAGGCTTCCTAGTCCTCTCACTTTAATCCCCCCCCCCAAATTTGTTGTGGTAGGTGGGTGTGACTGACAATAACAATGACTGACAATAGTAAGTCATACACTTGACAGCCACTTTTAACATGTTCTGGCCCCTTCAAAGCCCCTCCCTGTATTACAATGGGAATGTGTGAGAGAAAGAATGCATTAATGTGGGAATGCAGCTACCTCACATTTTCCTATTTTATTCAAAACTGTCAAAGGCTAACAACATATTAGACCAGAGGTGTCTGTGCTGTGAGGTGTTTGTGTAAAGAACGGTCAAGATGGTGGCCGTAACCATAAGATCAAAGTCTTGTCCACATTTTACTTATGTTGCAGGGCTTCGGTTACATAGTTGATTTTTTTTTTACATAGACAGCTCCATAGACACTCTTGTCTTGGACTATTGACTACTGCAATGTGCTCTCTATGGGGCTGCTCTTGAAGACCACCTGGAAGCTTCAACTGGTCCAGAATGTGGTGGCATGAGCAGTGATAGGCATGCTTTGTTCAGGCAGTCGCCAAGAATTGGACACAATTGAATGGAAGAAGCCAAAAAGCTTGTAGAGGTAGCAGTTTCTTATCTTTTTTTTTTTTAAAAAAAAGAACTTACATCTCAAACCACTTTTTATTTATTTGTTAAATTTATTTGCCGCCTATATCACCTTGGGGCTACTCTAGACTGCTTACAACAGGGATCTTCAAACTTGGCCCTTTTATGACTTGTGGACTTCAACTCCCAGAATTCCTCAGCCAGGCACCCTGGCTGAGGAATTCTGGGAGTTAAAGTCCACAAGTCATAAAAGGGCCAAGTTTGAAGACCCCTGGCTTACAACAATAAAAAGGAAGAAACAGGAAAAGTGTGTAAACAGAAGTAAAATAATAGAAAGATAAAATAAATAATGACAAAGGAACACAACGAGAATAAATACATCAATATGTTGCATCTTTTCCCCTGGATTAAGAGGCATAATGATCTTGGACTCAGCATTGATGCAGGAGGAATCATTTCTCTGGGCCTCCTCCATCTTGTACATTTCTGGATCATAATATCTCCATCCAACAGATGGGGAAGAATTAGATAGGGAGGAGTAACCTTTTTGCTCCTTCAGGGGAACACATTTTCAACCATCAAACATTACCAGCTTTCTCCAATCCTGCCTTCTGCATCTGAGGCTGATTATCTAAAAAGCTTCTGAATACCTTTAGCACAAAACTTTGTTTAGGAGAAATGTCAAGATAGCTTCATTTCCCCCACTAGTCGAGCTTTTAAAGTAATTCCTGCTGACTAATAAAAGGGGGTTACTATAAACTGTGGGGCATCAGCTCTTTGCCAGAGGTTTCATGTATCTTTCATACATTAAGCAACTTCAGATAATGCTTCAAAAGTTACTACTCAAGGCCAGCTGCTGGGAACAATAATTGAAGCTCTCTTGGCCGGCTGAACAATGGAAGAGAAAAGTGGAGTTTAAACGAAGAAATAGCAGTACTACAAGTTGAATCTTGATGCATCTGGATACTTTATTCAGTAGGTGTTCACTAAGAGCAAATCTCTTCAAATGTAGAAAACCAATATTTTATAGGGAGCATATAAGATCTTTAGGCCATTCTTTCTTTGCAGTTGAAAGGTAAAAAAATAAAGCCCTTTGAAAGAAAGAAACCCCAGATTTCCTCTTCAGAAACAAGCCAAACTTAATCTGTCCATAAAAAAAAAAAGTGAACATGTTTTGAAGGCCTCTGTATAGGTTTTCCTAAATCTCTGCATAAATTGCGGCGAGCACAGCAATAACAATAGCACTTGACTTATATACTGTTCCATAGTGCTTTACAGCACTCTCTGAGACATTTACCGAGTCAGCATATTGCCCTCCAACAATCTGGGTCCTCATTTAACTGACCTTGGAAGGATGGAAGGCTGAGTCAACCTTGAGCCCATCAGGATCGAACTACTCACCGTGGGCAGAGTTTGCCTGCAATTACTGCATTCTATCCACAGTTCCAGGACTTCAACTGATACCTTCCTAGTGCAAATTGCTGCTGCCGATAATGATGGTTCATTAAATGTATATGCCACCCAATTTCCAGCAACTCTGGGTATTTACAAATTATTTAAAAAAAGAAGAAAGACATTAAAAATGACAAGAAATGGAGGGAAGTGATGACAGGATAACAAAGCAGGTGTCAGGTGTGAAAGATCAGAGCCCCATGTTAAGTTCCAATTAAACTGATTTATTTGCTCGTGCCTATACACAAGAATCTACTTAACTAACCGCACTATTTTAGTGCTAGATAAGGTCAATGGAATTCAAGATGGGTTGGACTTGGACTGCTTGTGGCAACATAGAGATTCTAGGCTGATTCCTCTTTTGACTTCACCCCTAGGCTCTGACACTTCTTCTCCTACAGCAGGTGGAAGCGAAAGGTCCCATCCCAATAGATCAGGGCTCCCATCCTTTTCTATACCCCACACCCCTAGAACCCTTCTGATATATTCTCGCACCCCTTTCAAAAGTTCAAAATAACGGCAACGAATTATGCATCTATACTATAATTTTGAAAACCCAAGTTTTCGCACCCCCTGGAATATCGTCTCGCACCCCCAGGGATTGTGAGCACCCCAAGTTGGGAACCCCTGCAATCGATGGCATTCTTTAATCAAAGGTACTCAGATTGTGCCAACCCCACAGGTTCAAATCATCTGGGCAGATACTATGAAAGGATAGCAGTCTCCAATTAGCCAAAGCTTGTGCCGTATAATATGTTCATTTGTTACCTACCTCATTAACTTTCCTGCCTTCCTCCAAACTGTAACCGTGTTTGTCAATGTTTTCTCTACAAGGGGTGTAGTGATGTCAAAATGTGACCCATGTGTGTTGAGGTTGTGATGCGAATGCCACGATTATGTTCCTCTGTCTTGACATCTGATGAGAGTCTGCAAGTTGTAACATGATGGTATCATGCACACTCCAGTGTTTATCCACCCCTATGCCACGGAATCCATAGGTAGTCTTCAACGTACAACGTACAACCTACAACCACTCATTTGAAGTTACAACAGCACTCAAAAAAGTGACTAACAATCGCTCCTCGCACTTAATGACTGTTGCAACATTCCGGCAGCCATGTGAACCAAGTACAAGCGCTTCGCAAATGGAATGTACTTACAACAGTTGCAGTGTCCCAGGGTCCATGTGATCCCCCATTTGGGATCTTCCCAGTTGCTTCCAACAAGCAAAAAGACAAGGGAAAAAGTCAGGTTCACTTAATGACCATGTGATTCACTGCTGTGATTGGCTTAACAACCGTGGCAAAAAAGATTGTAAAATCAGGTGTGACTCAATCATCGCCTTGCTTAGGAACAGAAATCGTTAGAGGAGCTCTTTTAGGATTTAATTGGTGCAAGAAATGAGGAAAATTGCAGATGGCCTACTTACACATACCTTGCTATTAAGCAAGTAGAAATACAGCTTACTACATTTGTTCCATGTAGAGAGCAAGGAAGATGACCTTGATGGAGATGAGCAAGAATTGTTGCCTAGGCAAAAAAGGCTGTAGCAATTTTTAAGTCCACAAGAAGTTTACACAGATAGTCCTCGCTTGACAGTCGTATTTGGAGCCAAATATTCCATTGCTAAATGCAGTGGTCTGAAATGTAACATCATCTGACCATGCTGCATTGCGATGGCAATCCTGGTTTGCCATTGTTAAGCGAATCACGTGCGGTTGTTGAGCAAGGACCTCAAGTGACTATGACTTGCGACTTTCTGTTGACTTCCCCATTGACTTTCCCTGTGGGAAGCCGGCAGGGTAAGTTGCAACCATGTGATTGTGAGGGCGCTGGTCTTCAAGGACTGGTCCATGAACACTGGTCAAGGCACTGTTGTAGCCTTGAACAGTCACTGAACACTGAAATTGTTTTGCAAGGACTACAGGCAGTCCTCGACTTACAACAGTGCGTTTAGTAATCATTCTAAGCTACAACAGCACTGAAAAAAGTGACTTATGACCATTTTTCACACTTAGAACCATTGCAATTTCCCCATAGTCATGTGATCAAAATTCAGACACTTGACAACAGTCTCATATTTATGACGGTTGCAGTGTCCTGAGGCCATGTGATCGCCTTTTGTGGCTTTCTGACGAGCAAAGTCAGTGGGAAGGCAGATTCACTTAACAATTGTGGCAAGAAGGTTCATACAGTGGGGCAAAATTCACTTAACAACTGTCTTGCTTAGCAACAGAAATTTTGAGCTCAATTGTGGTCATAAGTTGAGGACTACCTGTACCAACTATTGGAAGCAGCTCAGACAGATTCCTGCATGGTTTACTGGACTATTAAAAGGAGGATGAAGTCCAGCCCTATCAGAGCTATGGTGGCGCAATGGTTAGAATCAGTGTTGCAGGCTAATTCTGCTGACTGCCAGCAGTTCGATCCTGACTGGCTCAAGGTTGACTCAGCCTTCCATCCTTTCAAGGTTGGTAAAATGATTGTTGGGAAGGGAGGGAGGGAGGAAGAGAGAGAAGGAAGGAGGGAGGGAGGGAGGGAGGGACGGAATACCAATTTAGTTAGGCGTTTGCTCACCCCAATTGTCCCAATAGGGAATGACTCAGCCATAGGGGATGTTCACCCTGCACTGCAGACAGTATATCGACACTTGGTGTGGGAGCAACAGGCCCCGGCAGAGGGGGTGGGGCGATTGTGGAAATTAGATCGAACGAAGAGGATATTACAACCAGGGGAAGTGGCGTGTTTGCGGGCCTCGGTTAGATTAGACTGGGAACAGCTGGGAACTTACCTCATCCTCGAATCCGATCCTAGAAGGCAGAATACCGGAGTGGAAGTAATTCCAGAGGTGGTCTCTACAAAGGCTCTACGGCAGGCCAGAGGACGGATTTCAGTTGGAGTCCGGAATATTACAAACCTCCCTGTGAGACTGAGAGATCGGATGTTGTTGGGGCAGGTGAGTCCAGCCACCCCAATTGTGCATCCTGACACTAGGGAAAAGACTGAGGGTGATGTTTTAGTAGATCAGTTCTATTCTAAGAACATGCAGCTTCCCCAAGAGTGGCGAGAGAGGGCTAGAGACCAGCTTTGGAGGTGGCAACATCTGTTCTCAAAAGATGAGTTTGATGTGGGTTGTGCTAGGAGCGCTCGACATGTAATCCGTTTGCAGGAAGATAAGCCTTTTCGGGAGAGATCCTGGTGGATCCCCTTGAGTGATTTAGATGATCTTAGAGAGCATTTAGCGGAGTTGAAGAGGACTGGGGTCATCAGAGAATCTCGAAGCCCTTATGCTTTCCCCATAGTGGTGGTTCGGAAGAAGAATGGATCCTTGAGAATGTGTATAGACTATCGCACTCTTAATCGGAGGGCCATTCCAGATCAGTACACAACCCCTCGAATAGAGGATGCTTTGCAGTGTCTATCAGGGGCAAAGTGGTTTAGTATGCTGGATTTAAGGAGTGGCTATCATCATCCGATGCATCCAGAAGATAGAGAGAAAACTGCTTTCATCTGTCCCCTGGGGTTTTATGAATTCAATCGAATGCCCCAAGGGTTATCAGGGGCCCCGGTGACCTTTCAGAGGCTTATGGAGTGGACGGTGGGGGACATGAACTTGATAGAGGTGCTTAGACAATATTATTGTCTTTGGTGAAACTCTTGAGCAGCATGAGGAGCGTTTGGAGAAGGTATTGACAAGGCTCCATGAGGAAGGGTTGAAGCTGTCATTGGAAAAATGCCAATTCTGTCAACCATCTGTTACATATTTGGGTCATGTTGTTTCTGCAGAAGGAGTATCAACTGACCCCCGCTAAGCTTGAGGCCGTTGTTTCCTGGCCAAGACCCCAAAATGTGGCTGAACTGCGATTGTTTTTGGGGTTCTGCTCATACTATCGGAGGCTTGTTGAAGGGTTCGCAAAGATAGCTCGTCCTCTTAATGATTTGTTAAAGAATGAAGAGGTAGAGGATATCCCGGGTCGTCTGAATCAGGCCCATTAAAATAAGGGACCCAGGAAGTCTCGAGAATCTATTCAGGCAGAGTGGACTGAGCAATGTGAACAAGCCTTTGACCAGCTGAAATGGAGGCTTACAAATGCCCCCGTCGTGGCTTATGCAGATCCTAGCCGGCCGTACGAACTGCATGTTGATGCTAGTCGGGATGGTCTTGGGGGGGTACTGTACCAGGAGCATGACAGACATCTGAAGCCCATTGCATATGTCAGTAGGGGCCTAACGTTAGCCGAAAAGAACTACCCCACCCATAAGCTGGATTTTTTGGCACTTAAGTGGGCGGTGGTAGATAAATTAAAGGACTATCTATATGGGGCAGAGTTTGAGATTAAGACAGACAACAACCCACTTATGTATCTGCTCACAACTGCAAAACTCGATGCCACTGGGCATCGGTGGCTAGCTGCCCTTTCAGGATTTAGGTTTAGCCTGAGGTACTGCCCGGGGGTGAGGAACAGGGATGCAGATGCCCTGTCGAGGAGACCTCACGATCCGGAGGCACATGTTGGAGAATGGGTCCGATTGACCTCTGATTGTATCCAAGTGCTGTATTGGGGTTGAGCACTGAGCTCGAGGAGCAATTGGGGCGGAAGCCGTAGGGGTCACTACTGCAGGTGTTCCTAAATTGTATTGTAACCCCATCCAAGTTAGGGGGGAGGGTATGTTTGTTCTGACTAAGAAAGATTTGAAAAGAGACCAGGCAGAGATCACCCACCATCATCCCACGTGAGTCACCATCGAGAGAGAGTGACCATCACCGCCCCGTGTGCGTGGCTGCCGATCGTGACTGAATACCACCGTGTTACATGCCCTGTTTGACAGAGGCTCCAACGTGAGAGACCTCTTTGGGCTGGTGGCCACTTGGAGGGGAGGTCGGGAGGGCCCGGACTTAAGCGGTCCCTACGGGGGTTGCACTACACACATAACGTGCTGCACCCAAATCAATAAACTTCAATCAATACTTCAATCAGAATAGAGCTGGAAGGGACCTTGGAGGTCTTCTACATCTAGTCCAACCCACTGCTCGGGCAGGAAACCCTATATTATTTCAAACAAGTGGCTGTCCAGTCTCTTCTTAAAAACCTCCAGTGATGAAGCACCCACAATTTCTGAAGGCAAGCAGTTCCACTGGTTAATTGTCCTCACTGTTAGGAAGTTTCTCCTTAATTCCAGGTTGGTTCTCTTCTTGATTATTTTCCATCCATTGTTTCTTGTCCTGCCTTCAGGTGCTTTGGAAAATAAGTTGACCCCATCCTCTTCATGGCAACCTCCCAAATATTAATGTGATGGTGTGGTTCACAGAATATGTTATGGCAATATACAGAATGATAAATTTCTCACCCCATTTTATCTGGACCTTTGGTATTATGGAAATCTTTGGTATTATGGCAACTCAGCCACTGTGTGCTCAATGCAGATGGCAGTGCAGTAAGTGATCCAAAGGATTTTTCTGATGTGCTATGAAGGCAGCATTCAAAAATTGCCTATAGTTGATAGTATCTGCTTCCTTCCCCTTATGAGCTCTTTAATTCTTTTCGGTGGGTCTTTTCTCACAGCCCTGCCTGAGAAAACATGATGATACGACGAGGCTGAACGCTGGGCTGGGAAAATCATCCTTTGCATCAGATCGGACACAACAGTGACGTGGCCACCACCCTGCGGTGTGTCCCCTGGCCATGGCTAAGAGTGCAGAGGTAAAACTGGCCATCTTTGGCCGAGCTGGGGTAGGAAAGTCAGGTAAGTTTCTTTTTTTCTTCCTTGGTTTGTCACCTGCAAACCACTGGAGCTTATTCTAAAAAATGTGTTGTGATTTAAATTGTCCATAATCGTTGAGCCTACTGAATCTCTTATTTGCCACTGATTTACCTGCTAATGTAAACTAGGCATTGTGAATAACCCTTACAAGTTGATAGCATTTCAGCCTAGTTAAAAATGGCCGGTTTAGTCTAATGGTTGAAGCACCAAACTAGAAACTATAAGCTGAATGACCTTGGGCCAGTTCCTATCTCTCTGCCGTAGCAAGAAGAAAGCCATGGACAGCCACTTCTGAAATCCTATCAAGAAAAGGGCATAGGGGAGGAGGAGGAGGAGGAGGAAGGATGGATCACATTACTTTCTAGTACTTGTAGAGTTTTAGAAAAAGACCTGATTTTGTAGCAGTTTACTGTATTCAGAGCATTGTCACTTTTAGGGAGAATCTGGTGTGCAGAAAAAGGCTTGCTTCCATGTAAAATCACCTATAATTTTGCTAATTTAAACCCTGTGGTAGTAGAAATTCTACAAGCCAAAAAATATTGAGGGAGAGTTGAAAAGCAAAAGATTAACTGTGAAATAAAAAAGGAAATAGAGACATCTTACAGCAGCAAGAGCTGCCTCTGAAAAATGCATTTCTGCGTTACCCCCCTCAGAGTATGCCCCATTACCACCAGTTTAAGAGCCACAGAGTGTGTGGGTAAAGTTACCCAGTGAGCTTACATAAATGAGCCTGGATTTTAACCTGACTCTCCTGAGTCTTAATACCTCACTGTAAGTACTCAGCCATCTTGGCTGAAGTGATTTTCCAGCTCTTGTGCTTCAATGCTATTCTTCATCTTCTCTTACGTTTTCATCTTTTCCTACTGACTCTCTCAGTGGAGTTTATTTTTCTCAAAGAGGCCAGATGCTTGCTCCGAGAGCAGATATATCTAAATTACTCAGTCAGCACTAGGTAATGTAATGTTATGCGGAAATGGCCTTGGGAGACGGGAGGAAGAGCCACAGACTAGGAATGAGGGGGCGTGGCAAACGTCTCAGGAGGAACCTTCCTTGGTTTCTTGGACTTGTAAAGGTGTTTGTGTCAGCGGGGGGCGGGGGGGATTGTATTTTTAGACTTGTAAGATTTTGTTAATGTAACCTTAATGTAAGATAGATAGTTAGTGCTCCTGGGTGTTCTTCTTGTCTGGACTACCTCACAAGGCTGACAGGTATCTCCCTGAAGTAGCTTGGATCCAAGGAGATAGATCATGGCTGATCTGCACTTTCTCTGATCTATAGGGTTGGGAAGACCATACCTTCTGCAAAACTGCCAGAAAGAAAGCGTATCCCTCACGATCACTTCTGGAATTGTAGTTTGTGCTGAATACATTATGCTGCCATCTTGGCCAGACAGTTGGAAGTCCATGCCAAGTAATATTAACTGAAAAGTTTGCCAAGACCTGAAGGAGTCTGTGATAAAACACATAAGAAAGGCGGCAATATATGGGTCCCAGAAGTTCATAACAGGAGTTTTATTATGAGATTTGCTCTTTTTGGTTTCTTTTTTCCTTCTTCCACCCAGCAGGTAAATGTGATTAAACTGTGGGTGTGCATCCATTCTGGATAATATCCAGATACTGAGCCAAGTTGGAATATATCAAAAAGTCTGGGTGTTCTTGAAAATGAGTTTTTCCTAAAGTGAAACAGCTGGTCTCAAAGCCTCAGAACTACTTTGGAGCTCAGTAGGGTATCCAGACTACTAGAGATGCCTTCAACTAGACAGTGTTGAAAGCATAAGAAAAGAAACTGCACCATTGAAAGGCGATGGGGAATAAGTACATTGGTGTTTCTCAACCTTACCAACTTTAAGATGTGAGGACCTAAACTCTGCAAATGCTGGCAGGGGAATTCTGGGAGTTGAAGTCTAGCTAATCTTATAGTGGGCAGGGTGGAGAAATATTGGAAGTACCACTGTGATACTTGGTAGGAGTGATACCACTGTGATACCACTGTGATACTTGCTTGTGAGTCGTTTTGGAAGGCTGCAACCTTTTCGTTTCCTCTCTGCAAATCAATTTGGAAGGAAGTCCTCTCCATGAAGGTAAAAGGAGGAAATTAATTCTGCCTCCTTGAAAATGGCTGGAGGGAGGAAGAATTCTTGGTTTCATCAGAGGCTCCAGAAAACACGTTGTTTGGAGAATCAGTTTGGTGGGAGAAGGGAAATCAAAATGGGATGAGAGGAAAAGGAAGATGAAATAAAATGCAGCTTTCAGTCAAAACTATTTTCATCTTTTTTTTTAAATTTAGGACTATTTTGTAGCTCCGTGAAATATTACAATCAAACAAATGCGACTCTTATGGGTGGTAAGTGCCTTCCTCAATCTCTTGTCCTTTACCAGAGTCTAGGACAGGGGTAGGAAACCTTGGCTCTTTTATGACTCGTGGACTTCAACTCCCAGCTGGCTCAGAAGTTCTGGGAGTTGAAGTCCACGAGTCATAAAAGAGCCAGGGTTGCCTACCCCTGGTCTAGGAGTTTGAGGTTTGTGTGCAGTAACTTAGCTGTTCCTAACACCACACTCTTCTGGACAGAGAGTTCTGATGTCATTCCTGGGGTCTTTTGGAGCCATTCTCCCAGTTTAGGAGTCATAGCTTCCAGGGATCCCTTTGGCCTTTCCTTTCCACATCCTCTCTAATTCTTCCGTCAGGCCCTGGTACGCTCCAGTTTCTCATACTCCTTCTTCCTGATGTTGATGTCCCTTGGCACCGCTATATCTATCACTGCTGCTGTCTTCTGTCATCAAAGTATAAAATAAAAGTGAAAATAAAGATAGTGAGAGATTAAGGAGTGGGGGGAGAGGAAGAGAGAAGTATGGGATAAAGAGAAAAAAGAAAAAAAAAGCATTAACTCCCAACAATTTTCAGTGCACAAAAATTATGCACTGTGCAACTTCAACATTTTACTTTTTTATATTTAGTATATACTAGCTATTTCCATAACAACAAACTTACCTAATCAGCGAATCCCAAAGTCCAAATGAATGCAGTTCTTTGGGATGAAAAAGAATTGTTTTCTCTGTGTTATGTTATTCATATTTAATTCTCCACTTTCTTTAAAAAAACCAAGCAAACTCAATCCACTGTATGCCAAAGTGATGGTGTGCACAAAGTCCGGATTTCTCTTAAGTACTGTTCTCTTCAATTCTGCTTCCCCTCCCTTTGCCTTAAGGCTGCTCATAACACATTTGAAGGCGGGTTGTGGTTTTAGGGTTGTAGGATTTGGGCGGGGGTCACAATATAAGAAAATGAATGAAATCTGGATTGCTTTTCCAGAAGGCATTTTGTAAAACAAAGGAAGGGAACATTTAAATCAACAATTGACTTGAAATGGTACATACTGTATGCATCAGGACCATTAGCGTATAATGCCTGTAGCTTAGTCCAATTTCCATAAGTGCTATTTTTTTTTCAGTTTGCTCTTCCTGGCTTTCATTATTAGGGGGCTGGAGGCTAAAACATGCGATGAATGGTTGCAGGAACTGGGTATGTCTAGTCTAACAAAGAGAAGGACGAGGGGTGACATGATAGTCTTCCAATATTTGAGGAGCTGCCACAAAGAAGAAGGGGTCAACTTACTCTCCAAAGCACCTGAGGGCAAAATAAGAAGTAACAGATGGAAACTTAACAAAGAGATAACCTAGAATTAAGGAGAAATTTCCTGGCAGTGAGAACAATTAATTAGTGGAACAGCTTGCCTCCAGAAATTCTGGGTGCTCCATCACTGGAGGTTTTTAAGAAGCGATTGGACAGTCAATTGTCTGGAATGGTATATTCATGCACTTTACAACCAACACACATTTACAACATTACAGGATTCCCCAATCACATGGTTGCCATTTGTGTGCTTTACAATTGGCCTGTGATAAGCAGAGTTAATGATGAACGGGGAAGTAAAATCATAAATCACAACTGTGTGTTTTTTGGCTTAATGACCACAGTTATTCACTTAACACAAGCAGAAGTGTAGTTGCAACTCTGTTGCAGTCATGTGGCTTTCCACTTAGTAACCTTAGCAATGCTTAGTGACAGAGTTGCCAGTCCCAGTTGTGGTCACTAAGCAAGGACTACCAGTAAATAGTAAAATTGCCTGAAAAAGGCCTTTGAATGAATTGAATGTCCGCTAACTTGCCTTCTAGAAGCTGAAAATAATGGAGATGGTTGAACGCTGTTGATCAAAAACAGTGTGGAATGAGAGTTGTGTCCTGAAATAATATTTGTTATTTTTTTTGTATATACTTATTTAAGAATTGATTATAACACATCTTGTGTTAGCCAATAATTATACTGTTGCTAGTTGTTCTGTCATTGGCAGGTAAATACAACCCATCTATTAATCATTTGCCATTAGTGTCAGGTACAAAAAATCAAGACCATACATTCAGTCTAATTAAACTGATTTATTGCTCATGCCTACACACAAGAATCAATTTATGTCAGCACTAGATTGGTGCTAAATAAGAGTTAATGGAATTCAAGAGAGGGTGAACTTAGGCTACTTGTGGGAACATAATGATTTCAGGCTGATTTCTCTCTTGACTCTGCCCCCAGTTTCTGCCTGTCCTTATACTACTACATCAATGCTCTAATCTAATATGACCAATAAGAGCTTTGGTACTGAAGGAAATATAGCTGCTCTTTCCCCCTAAAATGACACTTGCACCTTTCATTATTTTGGCCCTCTTGAATCTTTTTAGTAAACCCAACCTTAGATTAATTCATTCCTTGGCAAAACTTTGCATGAGATAGTGTGGTACTGTAACACAATGAAGAGCTTTGATTTTCGCACTGGAGCATTTCTTTTGGTAAAAAAGCGAAATCATTCTTAATATTTTGCTCCTTAAATGGTCTTTTGCTTGGAAGAAGATTGTGGAGAGCTAATTTTAAGGAGCACTTGGGATTAAACTGGAAACATGGAATTATGCAACCACTGCTGCTGGCTGCCTTTTTAGCCAAAGATTCCACTTCCAAAAATACAGAACGCAGCACTATTCATATTAATTTGATTCCAAGTGTTTGTACTAATGCAGATAGGTATAAATGTATGCAGTACAGTTCACCTTTATTAAAGCTGTTCACTAAATAGTTAAAATTTAGACTATGTTTTAATGAGCTAAGAAAGAGCATATTTTTCCTTTTCATTTTTTCAGTAGTAATTTCTTTAAAAATTACAGTCATAACAATGAGAACTAGTACAAATTAAAAAATAAAATAATATAAAGAAAAATAGAAGATGCAAAAAAAAGAAGAAATGGAAAGAAATAGAAAAATAGAAAAGAAAAAATAAAATAAATGTAACATAAAGAAAGAAAAATAGTAAAAGAAAAATATAATAAAGAAAAAGAAAAGAAACATATAAAGAAATTACTTCCCCCTCCATCACAACTAGCAAAAACAATTTTAGTAAGTTATCACCTTCTCTTAAAATACAACGAATGATTCTTCTTCCCATATCCCATCTCTTATCTATAAATAAATCCTTAAAGCTTTATCATTTCAGATCTGATGTCAGCAAAAGTTCATTAAGAGTTACCAGAGATAACAATGTATCTATTTTAACCTTGATCAAATAAACCAACTTTATATTCCCTTTTTTTTTTTACTTCTAACAACCTTTAGTCCATTCAAATAATGTTCTAGAACTTGGTTTCTTTTTATTGTTTTCCTTTATCCCTTTTCACAAAATTCTTCAAAGCTTTAACAAAGCTGTTTGGTAAATGTAATACAGGAAAATTATCCAGGTCACTTTCTTGGTTTGTTATTTGTATGTTCCTTTTAATTATTAAGACATAGCCAATTTATTTTGTATGTCTAGTGTACCATCTTTTTCCATATCATTCTTGCAACCTATTATTTTTAAATTTCCTTTCAAATCAGTCTCTTATCAGGTAAAACTTGTTCCTCTTCCATAACATCTTTTAAACACAGTCTATCTCTGTTTAGAGGCAGGCACACTTAAAATTATCTTTTGAGTCCAAATATTCTTTAATATGTGCAATGTTAAAATATTTTGCTTCACTCTGTATTTGTACGTCAAGTTTTCTTTTTAATTGTAAACTTTAGTTCCTTCTAGTTTTCTCTAGTGTCCAATTTTTTCAAGTCCCATTTTCTTATTTTGTTTCTTAAGATTTGAAAACAAAAACATTTCTCACAGGAAGGATTCTTTTATAATTAATTCCAAAATTCTATTTCAAATTTATCTGGGCCCTTAGTCCATTTGTAATTTTCTAAAAATCAAAAGTTTTAATCGCCCTTTTCTGTTTATTTGGGGGGGGGGATCAATAAAGTCCTTAAACTTGTATTTAAACTTTTAAAAATGATTTTTAAAAACTTGATGCTATAAAAACTGTTGATGCAAAGGTTCCTAATAGTTGCAAAGCAATTAACAAGCAATTTCCAAAAAATGATTACAAAAAGGAAGTATGCAAACCTGGCATCCTTTCATAGGTTCTGGCCACAGTTTGAGCAAAACATGACTTTCTCTTGTCTTCCAGAGTGCTAAACAACCAGAGACTACTGATTTGCAGTCTTTTTGTGAGGAGCATCTCCCTGATGCACTTAAGGGTGATCTCACGACCTTTCCTTGTCCAGAGAGGAATTATCAAAGAGACTCTCTACTTGCTAGCTCTTCATTCCACTACAGTCATTGGCTCTGCTTTTCTTCAGTCCTCAATTTCTTCCCTGAAGTCTTCCCATACCGTACTTCCCCTTTTCATACATAGACACACACACACACACACACACACAAACACACACACACAGAGAGAAAGATAACCTGCTTCAGAAATGTCTCCTGATTGTTGATTACTGGCATTCCTGACATTCCTGAGACTTTTTCTCACAATACCTTGAAGAAAAAAATAAATCCTACAAAAGTTCTAATTGTGAGTTTTATATGTTCTTAAATTATATAATGACATCATCCTCTACCCCATAACTGGGGGCATCTTAAAACAGCAGATGTCAGAAAAGCAGCTATAAAAAAACCCATGTGTCAGGTTAATTGGATAACTATTCCATGAGGTCAAACCTTTTGTCTGCAAACTTTAGATCAACTTACAGATCAAATGTAATAATGGAGAATTCAAAATGGTGCCATCAATAATACAAGGGACAGAAATAGGCATGTATGAAATAGGATAGGAAAAGAAATTATACACAGATGGGCCTAAGATTAAGCCAGATCTTAGCTTAGGCACTTAAAGACAGATCTCAGGCCCTGAAACCAAAGTGGTTAAATTAGGCAATGGATGTTTTCAGAGAATAGACCAATAGGACGCCAGATGTTCAGCCTGTGATTCTACCAAAGTTCCACCAAGTGAGTCAATAAAAAATAGAAAAGTGTATGTAGTTGAAAAAGGCAGGGAAGTCATACTATAACTGCACATCATTTGAGGTATAAGAAGGTTTAATGAGACTTCAGGTCTTCTTAGTAATATTTTCTCTGCATTGGAACCACTACCTTTGAAGTGTAGTTGGCCCAGATCTCGTCTTGCATAGAAAGACGCTGAAGATGGGTCCATTGCAATGGGACTTCACAGTAAGGTTGTAGATATTTTATTATTAGGATGGCATACAATTAAAATTAATTAATTTAAATCAATACATCTTATGCTTGATGGAAGATTAAATCTACAACTCAACCTATTTCCATAAAGAGTAAAAAGGTTTTTGTTTCTGTCTTTGAGATTCCATATGTTCAGATTGTCTAGGTTGAAGTTGAAGTCTAGCCGGGTCATCCAAAGTCCATTTGTGTCTAACATTTAAAAAGGAAACAAAATGAAAAACATAAATGTACATTGCATGTACTTATTGTTTTTAACTTCTATATCAGGGGTCCCCAATCCCCGGTCTGTGGACCGGTACCGGGCCACAGCATGCCAGTAACTGGTCCGCACAAACAAGCAAAGCCCCATCCGTGGGATGCAGGCAGCACACAAAACCACACACACTCCGGTCCACGGAAAAACCTTTCCATGGAATCGGTCCCTGGTGCCCAAAAGGTTGGGGACCTCTGTTCTATATCATCTATTTAGTCATAATACATCACTTTATTTCTTTGTTTGCTGGCTTGCCTAACCAACCACAATCGTTAAGGATTCAGCAACAATTACAGAAACAATATATGAGAGTAACATAACAATAGAATTAATCAGTCTAAATATTTCTGATATATGCCCTCAGTCTGATTAACTGGGCCCAAAACTGGTTGATTCACATAGATTTTCCCTTTTCCCAGGGGAGGGTGCTTGAAATAGTGGGGGCCTACCACACAGAAGGCCTGCTGCCTGGTCCACCCCCATGGAATTCTCCTTATGTATTTCTCAGGGGGGAGGGGAGGGAGGGAGGTCTTAATTGTCCCTTCCAAGGTGAGAGACTAGGCAGAGCCAAATTTGGCAAGGTGTCACCTGTTGTATCCTGGTGCTGCATCAAAGAAGGTTTAAAGGTAAGAATACACTTACTGACAATTAGTGCAACAACTATAAAATTGCTTCTCTTCTATGATGGTGGGATTGTCGAATCAATATTCTAGTTGCTGCATTTTGTATTAGCTGCAACTTCTGGTTGATCTCCAAAGACAGTCCCATGTAGAGTGTATTGTAGTAATCCAACTAGATGGTGATCAAGACATGAGATAACAACCTTAGGGCATTTTACATTGTACTGTAATATAGATACAATCTGATTATAGCAAATCGAGTCAAATACAAAGATACAGATAAAGATTATGAAAAAGTGTATTGTAATAAATAGGAAAACAAACAAGAATGTTTCAATTATTACTTTAAATCCTGTTCTCTGTTTCAAACCAATCTGTAAAAATAAGCTCAGGGAACTTCAGAGAACTTCCTCATAGGAGAGCATTTCACTATAGAACAAATAGCTTTTGAAGTAGCATCTGTTCACCATGCTCCCATTTAGGGGACTACTGCTGAAAATAACTTCCCAAACTCTTTGATAATTTTCTATTTTTCCAGTTTTCCTTGTAATCTTATGGGAGTATTTGGTATTCATTTTGTTTGCTCTCTGGATAGGGCTGCAAATAGCAAGGCGAGAATCCCTTCCTTCCTTCCTTCCTTCCTTCCTTCCTTCCTTCCTTCCTTCCTTCCTTCCTTCCTTCCTTCCTTCCTTCCTCCCTCCCTCCCTCCCTCCCTCCCTTCCTTCCTTCCTTCCATCTTGCCTGTCTGCCTACCTCCCTACCTCTACCTACCTCCCTACCTTCTTTTCTTAACCTCCAACTTGATTCTTGTTGGCTAAAAGTATATTTTTACACTGTAGTTCAAATTCATAAAATCCTTCACAGATCTCGGCAACTATCCTTTGATATCCAGATTCCCTAGAGAATCCCTTTTCTTTTGTCCCTTAAATCCCATTTTGTTCCATCGCTTAATTCTTTTCTTTTTGGTTCAGAGAATAAGCCTTTTAAGACCTCCTCAAGAAAATGGCTTGAAATTATGAGAACCATTCAGCCCATTAATGTCATTATGACATGCTCAAATGTTTGCAATCCTTGAAGACATAGACATCATTCCCTCAAAGAAAGTAACCTACCTCATTCTAGAATGTGGTTAATGATGCTTTGGGGTCTAATTTGTACAAACAGCCTGTTTCACTATGCAAACCATTTGAGGCTCATGTATCCTAGCAGCATGTTGGTTTACACTGCTTAAGAGTCACTGTTTGGATGGGCGAGAAATTAATGGGATAAACCTTAAACGAGTTGACTGTTGTAAAATGCAACCCCAGCAGCAATGCTGGAAATTTATGGGTTTGCTCTTCAACAGAACAGAGTTTTGGAGGGTCCGTTGCTTCATTTTTCCATTAGTTTCATATGTATATAGATTAATGAGATCTGCAATCAAATTGTTAGTACCATAAATAAGCAAACAGACACGTCTCAAAATGATACTAGAGCTGGGGAAGAACATTGCTGGCAGTGCCAGTTGTTTAATATGGTTCCATCCAGGCCTTAGTCAAGCAGCTTGATGGATCACTCTGAGAGCTAATTTAGTCTAGCCAAGCAGATGCCTTGAGGCAGCCTAGGACTGGAGGAGGATGGATAGGCTAGATCAGGGGTAGGCAACCTTGGCTCTTTTATGACTCGTGGACTTCAACTCCCAGAATTCCTGAGCCAGCCACGCTGAGGGGAAAGGGAGAGGTTTGCAAGCTGAGCCATGCTGGCTCAGGAATTCTGGGAGTTGAAGTCCACGAGTCATAAAAGAGCCAAGGTTGTCTACCCCTGGGCTAGATTATGTTGTGTTTGTTGTTGCTTTTAAAATCAGAACAACACAAAGCAAAAACCCTATTCATGAATGAAGGCAAATATATGTGTCCCAGGATAATGTTGCAGGATCCAATCTGGGTCGATTACCCCCAGGACCAGAGAATTAGTCTTCTGAGCTTTCAGACTCAATCTGGAACCCATCCTCAGGGAATTTCTCTCTACCAGAATGTGGAAACCCTATTTCCTCCTCTAATAAGGTTTCCTTCATTTTCCTCTTTGTCCCCATTCCAAATTTCAGGATGTTTTTCGCTCTTCTTATCCTCAGTCTTCCTTCTATGAATCCAGCTGAAAGCCACGGCATGTATAATGGCACTTTTAATTTTTGCTGGAAATGTGAACAAAATGAAGAGGCATTTGCCATGCTTGATAGACATACAAAAGAGCCAAAAAAATGTATTCAAATATATCCAAGTTGTTCATATATAACTCACAAGTGTTTATTTTTATATTGTCAAAAGGACAATTATCTTTGGTATTTGATACATTAGATTTCAGGCACATCCTCCTCATTGCCTTATAAAATTTGTCTGATATTCACTGCAGTTCATTGGATGCTCAACCAAGAACATAGCACTATTTTGGTGCAAAAGTGCTTGTGCATCCATATCCCCAAGTAAGTCTTCTTTAAGGTCAACAAATCCATTCCTCATACATTTACCCATATATCATTAAATAGCCAAGGGGCATCACACCTCTATATCTTACTCTGTGCTCAGTGCTGAATTGTTTGCTAAGCATTCTATTCATTCTCAAATATACTTTATTTCCCATTTTATTTTTATCGCATTCAGCCAATCTTCAGACCATATTAGTGCAAAGCATTCAATAATGCAAGCCTTCTCACTTTATCGTCTGCTTTCTCTTAAGTCAACAAATGCACAATAAACTTTCCCTTTCAGGTATTGCTCCATGATTTTCTGAAGAGCAAGGATATGATCTGCACAACCCTATTTAGCCTAAAACTGCATTGGACTTCCCAAATGTTGTTCACTTTCATTTTATGTTGTACCCTTTGATTCCAAATTGCACCAAAAGTAACCTTCCCAGTTAAAACTTAATTTCCCTGCGCTGTTTGCATCTTCCTCTTTGTACAGCGGAGTGATAACAGCATTTGCCAAGGTGTGTTGGGATATGTGTAATTTTCAGACACATATTGATCAAGTCACATTCTCATTCCATAAGCAAGCTGTACTCATATTTTAACATCACTTCACCAAATATTTACCTGAAGGCAGAACAAGAAACAATGGATGGAATCTAATCAAGGAGAGAAGCAACCTGGAACTAAGGAGAAATTTCCTAACAGTGAGAACAATTAGCTAGTGGAACGGGTTGTCTTCAGAAGTTGTGGGCACTCTATCACTGGAGGTATTTAAGAAGAGATTGGACAGCCATTTCTCTGAAATGGTATAAGGCAGCGGCCCCCAACCTTTTCGGCACCAGGGACCGGTTCCATGGAGTTTTTTTCCACAGACTGGAGGGGCATGGTTTTGTGTGCTGCCTGCACATAAAACCATGAGTCTTCACTTGTTTACATGGCCCGGTTGCTGTTATGCCGCACACTGGTGCCGATCCATGGACCAGGGATTGGAGCAGGAGGTTGGATTAGAAGACCTCCAAGGTCCCTTCCAACTCTGTTATTCTGTTAAGTATCCTTTTTCATATACCCCAATAATATAGCTCTATATCCTTCAATGGAATTTGGTAGCATAGTATTTTTTCACATCATCTTCCCTTACACTCACTTTCCATTCATTCTGATGAGAGCTTAATCAATTATAGTATTTTTCATACAGGAGTTATAGTTTCTTTCCCTGTAGTCATTCTAATTTTATTCTCTTTTATTTCACCTTTTCTTCCATGTCAATTTTTTCTCAAGATCCATGGAGGGAAAAATGATTTGGCCTTCGGGCTTCTCTTGAGAAGTTGGATTGCCTGGAAACAGGCAATGAAGGACCCTGATGTCTGATAAATTAATGTATTGTAGACAGTCTGGTGGAGTCATTGTAAAAGAAAGCCAGTGATGGCTGGGTATTAGATGCAAGCCCTATTTATAATAAAATCAAAGTTAAAATTATTGTGCCTCTTGCCTAACTAGAATAATGGGCTTGAAACCACTCTCTTTTGGGTATAAGGATGGCTTCTGTCCCACAGTTTGCTAAGTTTTAGGCTTTTTGCTTTTGACTTTGTAAGAAATAATTCTCATACTTGTGCTTATATTATGTGATTGAAATGAACAGACCATAAGGAGGTACTCACTATCCATTTCCTTATTCATTCTTCAAATGATTGTATCACTTTTTTCCTGCCCCATCTCCTTTTATTCCTACCAATTCATTTATGTTACTTAGCAAAATCATTTTTCTTCCAGGATCATATTGTCTTATACATTTCCCCCCTAAAACTCATTTCTACTTTTTCCCATTATTACCATGCATAAGGTATAATGTACAATCTATGGATTCCTATTTTTCATATGCACCCCTAACAAGCTAGAGGGCACCAGGTCTTCTGATGGTCCTTTCTGATATACATGTTAGTCGTTTCCTTCATAATTAAACCTACAGCTTCAAAACATCCCTGCATCACATATTTTATCTTTTTTTATTTTGGAAAATCAAATCATCTCCATCCAGAACTGGATGCTGGATTCCTTCCTTCCTTCCTTCCTTCCTTCCTTCCTTCCTTCCTTCCTTCCTTCCTTCCTTCCTTCCTTCCTTCCTTCCTTCCTTCCTTCCTTCCTTCCTTCCTTCCTTCCTTCCTTCCTTCCTTCTTTCCCATTATTTCATTTTCTTTACCACGTATTCTTCTTAAATTTCAAGTCACAATCTTCCATAGAACGTGATCGTCAACAAATGGATAATTAGATATTTGCCACTTATCACGATATTGGTCAGTTGAGTCTTTCAAATAACACTTTTTATGGAGAAGGTGTAAATTAAGTTACCTGCTTTAGTTGTATCTATGGCACGTGGAACATTCTCCACTGGCAGTAAGAACAGTACCACTGGGTTGTTCTGCAACAAACACAGATGAAGACCATCTATTACAACTTGAACTCCTGAACTTTTAGAGAACCATAGCATGCAATCTGCTGAAGCTATGAAGTCACTGGAAGAGTATTGCATTTTGTTCCAGCCTATGTTTCACTATCTTATCTTCCTTTTATTATTAGAATTATTATTTCTGGATCTGTTATAGTTAGAAAGGGGAAAAGAAAGTGCTGGGAACCAAACCCTTGCGAGACCTACTCTGAAATCTCCCCCAAAAATTGTTTTGGAAATTTCAAAGTTGGTCTTGCGATGGTTCCATTGAAATTTGGCTGTTTTCTTTCCAGATTCCAGTGACAAATTGTGGGGCTCCTGTTGGGTGGCCACAAAAGAAGGGCTGATGGGATCTTCACAGCCCTTGGACTAAAGGTCCACATCTCTGCTTTAAAAAAGTCGCACTTTACTTCTGCCAAGCTGTCTATATTACATTTGTTCTATTCTCACTGGAAATTGTAAGTACTGTAGTTATATGCAAAAATAAGAGCTTTAAATTAATCACTGAGCACTAGGTTGCTTTCTAATATATTAATAAGGATCATTAATAACTGATCTAAATGAAGTAACTTAATATTCACAATTCAACAGGAGCACCCGCACTTGTGGTGAACTGTATTGGTGCCCCTGTGTAATTTAAGCCATGCACACAAGAGATATTCCCAAGCAAACCAACATTTTGGTGTTTTCTGCAACAGGCTGTTACCCTGGGGAAACTATTGAACGTTCCTTCTTTGACCTGTTTTTTGTTAGAGCACAAAATATTGCCAGGAAATTATAAATATCTTGTATGCCGTATTCAAAAGAAATGGCCCAAAAAGAAACTTTAAGCCAAAAGTTGAAAGGAACAAGGCCCATAGGCATATTTATGAAATGAGAATTAGTAGAGCAATCAAGTCTGGCAGTCAGTTGGCTTTTTTCTTTTTTCTTTTTTTTTTGAAACATTCATCACTGAATGCAAAAAGGCAGAAATGCTTTGAAAAATGCAGGCCTACAAAGTCCCTCAGGGCACATTGGTCATAGTCTGTTCTCAAGCTAGAGTTATTAAAAAAAATAAACCTATCCATTTGAAATAGAAGACAATTGGGGCAGAACTAGTAGGAAACGCTTTTTGCTTCTTAAAGTTGAACAGAGACTTCAGACAATTCTTCCTATCTCCTTCCCCCCCAATATTTTCATTCCTCCAGTGGAAAAGAGAAAGAAGAATTGCCCTTTGGGGTCAGGTGTAGATATGCTGGCTTTCCCTTGTTTGGTAGTATATTGGGACTACAATTCTCAGAAAGCTTGGCCAGTCCACGTGCTTCTCTGTGGATATATTTGTTTGCATGTATATATTTGTATGCAAACAATGAAATATCTAACTTTAATGGACCAGTGAGAAAGAGGAGGGTGTCTCTTATTTCCAAACATCTAAGAAATGGTAGAGTCTGTCATTCCAGAGATTATTGCATTTCGTGAGGTTGACATTATGCAAATGATGCAAAATTCAGCACAAAATTGATGCTATTTTATGTCATTTGTACAATGAAGTTGTTACACAAATGCCATGAATTGTCACGGAAATTTGGCCTGTTGATTGAGAATTCCATTGAGGCCTCACCACACATTGGGGAGTGTGTATGTGTATGTGTATGTGTGTGATATATACATGGAGACAGTGGTGGGATTCAAATATCTGAACAACCAGTTATCTGCGTGAACGCCACTTCTGGAAGTCCGTTCTGGGCCTGGGCCTCCGAGGCCCAGAACAGACTTTCGGAAGTGGCGTCCACAAACTTCCGGTGGGCTGTTCTGAGCCTGGGAGGCCTCCCTGGCTCAGAAGAGACTTCCGGAAGTGGCGTCCATACACTTCCGATGGGCCATTCTGGGCTTGGGAGGCCTCCCTGGCTCAGAATGGACTTCCAGAAGTGGCGTCCATGCACTTCTGGCAGTCCATTCTGGGCCTTGCGAAAAAGGGCTAGGGCATCAGGCGGTTTGCTGAAGTGAACAAAAAATTAGCTACCAGTTCTGCTGAACCGGTGCGAACCGGCTGAATACCACCACTGCATGGAGACACAAATGTGTGCACACATTGGTACACATTATATGCATTGAGTGCACTTAAACATATTTGTTTAAATGCCCTCATCATTTAAACGTGCCATTTGATAAAATGCTGCCATTGCCTGGGAATAGTCAGTGATTTTAAGAATGGTTGAAGAAGGAAGATAATTTGAAATAGATTAAATCCTGTCTGGAAAAGGCAGTCTTTATGGTCATATCCCATAACAGTTTGGGATGGAAATTTGGGTTGTGAACATATCATCTAGGTCAGGTGTAGACTGTTGTTTCCCAACACCAGGATGTCCCAATGTGTGTGCATGAAGATTTAGTGTAATATATCATTCTGTTGCCAACCCTCACCAGTTGGACGTGTCTAGGAAGTTGATGCAATAGTTAAACTGCTGTCTCCCCCTGCAATAATTTAACCCACTAGCAAAGTAGAATGGGATGGGATGGAATGGGATGGGGAATAGAGTAGAGTGGAGTAGAGTGGAGTAGCGTAGAGTAGAGTAAAGTAGAACAGAACAGAATAGAAAGAACAGAACAGAATAAAACAGAATAGAAGGAACAGAACAGAACAGAACAGAATAGAATAGAATACTTTATTGGCCAGGTGTGACAGACCCACAAGGAATTTGTGAACTCAACTTGGGAGCATTTGCCACCTTCTCACTGCCTAGGACACAAGGCCTTTCTCCACTGCTGAGTAAAAGTGCTCTCCATCCAAGCTGAATCATAGAAAACAGTCTTGGCATGAGATTTGTTGTCCCTCCAGCTAACATCATGGGTTGCGAATGAGATGAAGGTAATGTCATTGGAAACCATAGCTGTTGTTCTGTTCTCATGGGAGTCATTGCATAGGGGTGGAAAGAGATGACATTAAACCAAGGTTGACATTATCTCTGAAAATGGAGATGGGAAGAGGGGCAGAATTTGAGCAATACAAGTGGAAGAAAACAGCAGGAAAACGAGTTTGTGTTCCTCTTAACCACAACTAGAAGGGACCAGGAATGTTGCATCTGCAATGAACCAGAAAAGAGCTTTCCTAGATCTGGGAATGGCCTTCCGATAGCTATGCATTTTGAAGGGAGAAAATATTTTTACAAGGAGTCATGCCAGTTTCCATTCTGGTTTAAAAGTTCTATGATTGAAAAGCATTTGAGTAGTTTTCTTCTGTTAGAAAAAGGAAGCTTCTCCGTTTTTGTAAAGCTGCTTTAGCTACGCAGAACATGCCTTTTCAACATCATCTATGAACGTGTTCCAGCTCCAAAATAAGACATTCTGACCCATCAGAACCAGCTTTTAAGACCTTTAGCATTGCTTGCTCCAGTCACTTCCAGGAATTTTATTTTTCTTTCAACACTTTTGCTCAGTGTGGAAAATGCTTCCTTCTGTGCAAGACAAAAGACATGATTGCTTCAGATTTGTCCATTTGATGCTGTAGATAGATTATGCATTTTTAGGCTCAACAAAGAGTCCTTTGATAATGCTGGTTTTCTGACATCCTTGATGACCCAGCTTGTTTGTCTTTGCCTTTTTCCTTCTTTCATTTGTCAAATAGAAGCTTTAGTCAACATTTCTGGGCTTTTAGCTAAAGCATTTCGATCTGGACTTGCCTTTTTTCACAATCTTTGCTGCAGACTGATAAAGTTGTCCACGGTTGCCGTCACCTAGAAAGATTGCCTAGAGGTGAGAGGCCAGAAGAGATAGAAGAAGGTGATTTGTTTGATTTTGATGATATTTGGCTCCAGCCTCTCAGTGTAGTCCATGATCAGAGTTGTAGCAAGGAAAAATAAACCACTTATTTTTGTATATGTGACTGCAGAGAACAGAGAGCATTAACTGAATGGAAAATGAGTTTTTGAGCATAATAAAGTCAATCATATTCACAAGCTTTTTTTTAATCTGCTACCATTAGATTTTTAAAACATTTGCTTACGTCTCCAAAACACACATCACCAAGGATAAAAGGGTTACCGGTAATTACAGAATAATCTGTTCTTTATTGGCATCTTTTACCTTTTGCTTACATACTACATTTTTAGCTTGAAGCTAAGACTTGGTTCATATATTGCATAAAATCATATAATGTGTGTGGCAGGAACTTTGTCATTGTGGCGCGTAATCTGTAGTTTATGATGTAATGTGACATGTGAGCTCATCCGGTTGTGAGTTAGTCATTTCATGTGGGTAAGTAAACCCTGGCTTTTACTAATGTGAGAATCCAGCCTAAATTTGAAATGCTTAAAGAAGAAAAAGGAAATAGTAGCATTTAATCTTGTATGGTGAGGAACTTTGACATATGAAGAGCTTCAAAAGATATTCACACTCAGGCCCTATTTGTGTATATATGCATACAGAATATCTTAGAAAGTAACTCTCATGGGCCGCCTTCAGAACCACACAAATATAGCTAAAAAGTGTTTGAGCCTTTTATGGTTCAGCATGCTATGAGAACTCAGGCAAGGGTTTGGCATGTTATGAGAATCAAGTTATCACAGAAAGACGCCATATGGATTAACTCATTCGGGTATCATGTGTGATGTGAACATAGCTGTGTTTTGTTAATCTATGTTGTGGGCAGCTGCAGCCACAGAAGGAGATAAAGCAACTAAGATGGTGGAATGAGCGCCACAGTTCAAGCTTATGGCTTGGGTTGCAATACTGCTTCTGCCATTTTACTTGCTTTGACACCACTACAGCCTGAAGACACTGATGATTTAGGGTTTTGTGTGCTGTGTGAAGACAGCCATGGTATTTTTTTTTTTTTTTAAAGGATGAATCTAATTGCTTTTGTGGTTGTAACATTTCAGTGTTCAGGAGCCACTGCCAGGGAATGCAGAAGCTATGTAAATGGGTTAACATTTGAATGCCCCCATGACAAAATTGATGTAACCTATATTGAACAAATAATGGGCCATGAATGTCATTCCTGGATTTTCTCTGGTGAGTAGTAGTGCCTGCCTTCTTGCTGCTGATGGAAGAAGTTGCATTAGTTACAGCCAACAACTTCATACTAACAGTGTTGTATCTTTGGAGGAAGAGGCTGGAAGTTGGGGCTGAGAAAGCAAGCCTAACAGTATTGCAAGCGGTTGCCCTTCTCTTTTAATCTGGGCTTCTCTCTTAGAGGTCCCACCTAGTGAACTGAAAGTTGGATTCTGAGAGACCAAATCTTGCATAATAACCCGGGCAGGGTTTCTCCACCCACCCACACCCCTGGTCTTTTCCCATCTCCTGAGCCAGAAGTGCCATCTCATCAGACTGAAGGAAGGGAGGTTATTCTTGGAAGTCCTCTGAGAGTTTCCAAAACATTTGCTGGGTGGAAGGAAAAGGAAGGCAAGGCAACCGCTTCAGAGAGAGAATGTCTGTGTTGCCTGTGCTTTAGTTTTCATCCGTTTCTCAGCCAGCCAGCCGGCCAGCGCAGGAGCAGCTACATCTGGATGAAATTAAGGCAAGGGTAGCCAACCTTTTTGGCAAGCAAGCTGTAGTTGAGCCTGGAAGAAAGCCTCCCTCCTTCGGAGAGGCCATAACTCAGCAGCGAAGTGCATGGTTTGTTACAAGGCATTCTTCCCGTGGATTTTTTTCAGTTCTTTCTTAGAAGAGCTTCTGTCTGAAACCCTTGAGAGCTTCTGCCGGTCAAAGGAACTCAATTCTATCCAGATGGAAGGCAATTTTTGCCTGGTGCATAATATATTTATTTACGGGGTTTGGGCGGAGGGGAGGGGGAAATGACACCCTTTCAAATCAGATTTCCCCAGCAGAAGCTTCCAGGACGTTAAAATCAGAAGAATAAAAATGAATAATTGCATACTAAGCAGTACAATATTTTGATCTCGTTTAGTAACAGCTCTCACCCTAAATAGGTGAACAAAACACAAATGCCAGTTCTGAACAAATCATGTTATAGCCGAATGTGGTGACGTGGATCCCTGAATGTTCTCAGACACTAGCTGGGTGTTGTTCCCTGATACTCTGTCCCACAAACTACCATTCCAGTTTTAGCCTCATCCTAGCATTGTTGTGCAAACTCATCTCCGCTATGTCTTTGCATACCAGCAAAGAAGGTTCACCTTTAATGAAAAGCTGTTTTGTGGTTGGCTTGGTTTCGTTTTGTTTTCCTATGTTCTGCAGCGCAGACTCTTATGCTTTATCCGACAAGCCGCAGCTTAGTTCAAAGTGTGACTTTGGTTTCAGACTCGCATGTTCTGTGGCGTTTTGCATTTAACCCGTTGACCAGAGAGAGAAAGATCTATACAGCAAAGAAAATGCATGTAGTGTACTTAAACACAGTTGAACTTGCTTTGCTCCAAGGTGCCACAGTCTTTGGACTGGTTGTTCTTGATGGCCACCCAAGAAGATTGGCTGTGCTACCTAACAAATGGGGGAAATCAACACAATTCAAAGCCACGTGGTCTTCTCCATGCCCTTTAGCCTCTCATTATTATTATTATTATTATTTAAAAAATGGGAATACTAGGCCTTTTCCTCAGAAGGATGATACACACCCAGGATTACTAAACAGGAGGTGTGGGCTGTAAAATTGCATGTACTGTAATTTGTTCCGTTTATTCTTGCACACTGGAAAAAGAAGTGTCACAACAAGGAAGGAACATTCTAATCTGGCAAGAGGATAGATATTAACTGTCCTTCTTTCTACTGGGAAGTAATATAAAAACCTACAGTAGAATTTCAGCAAAAGCTTACCAGATTTGAAATACTGTGACCTGCTCAAACTTACACAAGAATGTGTAGGTAGGATAAGGTGTACTTTAGATCAAGAGGTTCATAGAACTGACTAAAGATAAATTGTATACGTGAGCAAAATATGTTCAAAATATGAATATTCATACTGTTTTAAATCTATTAATGGAAGCAGAAAGGGGATAGCATGGGGATAAAATTCGTCATTATCGTCATCTTTAACCATTCAGTTGTGTCCGACCCTTGACCACTCTATGGATCAGCACTCTCCATGTCCCTCTGTCTCGCACTGCCTCCTTCAGATCTGCCATGGTCATCCTGTGTCAACCTTTATATAGTATCCAGCCAGCGGGTTCTAGGGCAGCCCCTTCTCCTTTTTCTGCTGATCACTCCCAGCATGATTGATTTTTCAAGTAAATCAGCTCTCATGACATGACCAAAGTTTGACAGCCTCTGTTTGGCAATCTTGGCTTCGAGTGATATTTTTGGTGAGGTTTGGTCTAAGACTTCTTTGTTGGTTATTCTTGCAGTACATGGGATGCATAATAGTTGCCATCAGTACCACAGTTTAAAGGTGTCCACCCTTCTCCTATCTGCCTTTTTCAGAGTCCAAGTTTCACAGCCATAAGTAGTATTTGGAATGTGTTAACTAATCTGTATTTGGTTGGGAGGTTTGATATCTTTACTGTTCCAGATGTTATTCAGGCCAGACATTGCAATTCTTCCACGTGCTTTACACTTTCTGATCTCAGGGCTGCAATCATCCCTTTGAGTCAATGAATTAAAGTATCATAGAATTAACCATGGCTTATTGCATTAGTGTGTTGGAGATATGCGGTAAGACTAGGGCACTCAGGATCATGTCCATTTCAGTTACAGAAGCTCACTGGATTAATTTGAGATACTGTGTCTTATTCTACTCAGTCTATTTCACTGTGTGTTTGTTGTAGGGAACAAACTGTTGGAGGGAGATCTACTTTGGTCAACTTGCTTTCTAGGAAGAAATGTGAGATCTCAATCTAACAAATAGGTACAGCCAAGATTTACAAACCTATGCAAAACCAAAGTTTTGAATTGTGATTGGTTGAAAATAATGGTTTCTTTCTTGAGATAGCTGCACATGTGCTAAGTCAAAACCAAAGCTACTTGACATGATCTTATGTGTGAATGAAATCTCTATGTATACAAAGGAGAACAGACATCCTGCTATAAATAGCCATAAATCACAGTATATAAACCACAGTTCAGACAACATGTTAACAAGAACCAAACTAATTACATCATGGCCAGATGAAGTGTCTGGACCCATCCTTGAAATGGGAGAATTCCAGCTGTAATTGCGACATGCAGATTCTCCATTCTAGTTGTAGACCTTGGGTAACTGGGTTGCTTTGCTATTCCTGTACGTGAAAAGTTGTCATGGAAGGGCTGTGGAAAAACAGGCATTTCCGAGACTTAATTTTCACCTCTTAACTTCCACTTGGTCGTCTGGCTTTTTGCAGCCCAGATATAACAACCTTCTGTATAGTTCTGCTACTTGTGTGTTGAAAATAGTTGCACTGGAAAGTTTACAAAGGTTCTCTGAGGATTCAGACAAATAACCAAAGGAAAAAAAGAAAAAGAAAAGAAAGCACTCTGAAAAATATATTTCTTATCATTTCGGCAGCCAAGATGTGGACTTTTCTTGTTCAAGACATACAGAGAAGCCTTTTTGATTTATAGTCAACATCTTTCACTGAGGGAGCCAACATTTAATATTGGCTTTCTCTCTACATTGCAAAACCCAAATATTTCCAGCAATATTCCCACACTACCTTGAAACTGACAGATAACTGGAAAACAAAGGCTTCTTCTATTGCATTCATGGGCCAAGACCACCACTCCTTGGGGGAGGTCCACAGAAAACACCAGCAAATCAAAAACACTTCAAGGGAAAGAAGACAGAAATATATACTGTCAGTTTTTCAGAGAGAGCAGGAGAGGGAGATGGAATTCATTCAAGTAATTATTTTAAATTCCTCTGACCTGATATAACACACTAGGCTAATGTTTCTCAGCCGTGGCAACTTTCTGACATGTGGATTCAACTCTTAGAATTTCTCAGCCAGCTATGCTGGCTGGGGAATTGTGGGAAGTGAAGTCCACATATCTTAAAAGTTGCTAATTTTGAGAAGCATTGCACTAAGCCATAAGCAAGCTTCAAGGCAGAAATTTGACGTGAAAGTAATTAAACTCAAATAATCCGTCATATCTTAATTCCATATTTGAGCTCCGTTGGTAACCTGGATTAATAACTGAAAAAAACATAGCTTGTTAAACAGGTAATAATGCTTGCTAACCTAACATGTTAAGCAAGAATGATACATGTTAAGTGAGAAATGAGAATGAAGGCTTAGCATGTTTTATGAACCAAGCCCATGTTTCCAATAAAACGTCTGGAAATGTGGAGAGTTTATTTATAATGAATCTTCTCTAAGGAACCAAAAATTACTATGGTTTTGTTGGGGAAGACTAAATGCTAAACATCAGGGTCATAATCCACTCCACAGTTACTTGTGTTCAAATTAGAGCTATGATCGTGTTCAAACTTGGGTCTCTGGAGGCTGTGGAATTATACTTCAGCCAGCTTAACTAATGGAAAGGATGGTTGCGCAACATCTGGAGGATGAATTTTCCAAGACTTTGGCATCCAGTAGCTTAACAAAAAAGTCAAAACACTGATGTCATTGCAATGTATTTATGGATTCCCCCAACTTTGGGTGAGGGAGTCAGCAAAGAACAGGGAAAACAAGTTCAAAATCCCATCTGAATTTTAATGGAAAACATGTCAGAGTTTGGTTCACACTATAATGTACTTCAGGGTTATTAGGAGATGTGAGCTTACTCTTTGGAGTTCACCCTTTCGTGGCTGCATGTCAATGGGGGAAGAAGGGATTTGTGGCCATGGTGGCCTCATCTGTGTAGCTATATGAAAGAGGAGGCTGGAAAGCAATCTGACAGAGTTGCTTTCACTTGGATTCCTGCCCAGAGCAGGAAGTTGGAGTCAAAGGTTTTAATGACCCCATCCAACTCTATAGAGTTTCTATGATTGAATTTGGAAGGCCATGAAAAAGTGATTGGGGCAATACTGGGAACTGTGTGTGGGAGAAGAGCAGGCAGAGCTGGGGAGCAGAGTTAAATGCATCATCCGCTTAAAGTTGTTACATTCCCACAAAAGTCCAACCCCTCTTGAATACCATGGACCTTTATCTGGCACCAATTTAATACTGAACTTTAATTGACTAGATTCTTAAGTTTTAAACTGCAATTTAACATATGGGCCGTTGTGCCTGACATGTGGGACTTCACGTCACCCAAATCTGTATTATGGGTTAGCATTATGAATGAACCAAGCTGTAACATTTTTTTTTCCAACAAGCAACATTTAGATGTGCAAAGACTGCCATGTTCAGAATGTCAGTGTATCTTGAGAGCTCCAGTTTGGAGAATGCTTCTTTAGAAATTGTCTAGAGCCGAGGTGGGGAATGATGGCCTCTTTATGACTTGTGGACTTCAACTCCCAGAATTCTTGAGCCAGCATGGCCACAGATGACCAGTGAAATCCTTGGACTATATCCCCCAAGGACCTCTAAATATTGTAATCAAATTATAAAAATGAACAGAGAATATATGGAATCTCTGAATGGAGCATAATTGTATCGTCTAGATTTAATTTCAGTTGAATGGAAAAGTAAATAACATTAAATCTAATTTTGCTCTGGCTCTTTCCTATCCCTTTTTGGCATGTGATTGTGAGTAGGTCATTCAAAAACTCATGGCCCAGAGAAAACAATCCTTTTGATCTAGAATATTTCTGGAAATACATCTGTAAAAAAAGTGTCTTTTTACCGATTGTGGCTATTGGATTCAGCTTCACCAACACAAACCTTTAAAGGGGGAAGAATGTTTATGAATTGGTGAATCGTAAATTAGACAAGAAACTCGTGGTATGTTTGGAGAATCTTGTTGCTCTTTGCTTTTTTTTTTTTTTACAGCTGAACACCGTTGGCTTTCAGAAGCTACAAACTAACAAAACAGATTTCTTTGAAAAAACTAATAGGGATCCCTGCAAACTATTGTTTTTGAGGTATTTTGAGGTAGCAGAACATCCAGATTCAGCCATAGTTTCATTCCATACAGCATTAACCTTGCAAACTCTCAAGCTTCCTCCTTGCGTTATATATTCAAGATGGACAGTATTTAATATTTATTTGCTATGTATATGTAGGGATGTGGGTCTATATATATATGTTGTTCATAGTATGTTTAGGTGTGTGTTGGTGAAGCTGAATCCAATAGCCACAATCGGTGTGTGTGTTTCACTTTGAGAGCGGGCAACTAAATTTCATTTTTGATGTGTGCCGTTGTGCCCACAATATAAAAAAAATGACAATAAAGGTTATCTTATCTTATTTTCCTTTGGAATATTGACAGCAACAATATTACGAAAGGAGCCTTCATAATGTGCTGACTTTGAATGATTAACTCAAAGATACTCTGAAAACAGATCCCCACCGTTCATTTAATAACTTGGAACGGTTTGTTATCTCAGCATATCGATCTTTCTTGATTCAAGAATCTGTATCTGGGCTGATACCAGAGAGTCTTTTGTGTTCCATTTGGAGAGATGGAACGGTTGGACCCTCCTGTCTTTCCCTTTTTGTAATAAAAATGGAAACATGAATCCCACCGTCCAGGGCTATTAAAGCACGCTCTGATCCGTTACAGCTACCTGTGCTCCAAAGGATTGTTAGACATTACTAAAGCTTTCCTTGCCAAAGCTTGTGCAGGCTTTTGCAAAGAGGGGGAGTTTCTGTCTTGACATTTGGAAACATTTGTCTTTGGTTTAGAACTGGCATGAAAAGAGGATGGATTTGGACCCCAACTTAAAAATCAAGTTCAGCATTTTGGAGTGCTGTTATTTTAACTTTGCTTTGGAAGAAAGCAACAGAAAATTATTGAAGCCACACTGGTGCGTTGTATTGCCCTATTTGGAGTCCAGCAGGGTTGGGTCACAGGGTTTTTTGGGGATTTGGAAGCAATGACCACATAGAATGAATACTGAAGGCTTTATTCCTCGGCAGTGTAAGAAAATAAAGAATGACCTAACATGAGAGAGCTATCAAAGAATATTCCAGAGTGATAAGGAATACAGGGACAAAGAAAGAAGGATCTTATGCTCCATTCTGCTGGTCAGGGAACCGTAGAGAAATGACAGCTGTTGATCCCTCCAAAGCCAGCAAGCACTGCCAGTTAGGTTTGCATCCAAGTTTCATCCCATGGGAATCTTGACTAACTTATATAGGCTCTGAACCACCATTACTCACCCTTCTTTTTTGAAGGTCTCATCTTCGGTGGAGTTTGCCAAGGACAAGTTCATCTTATCTTGTGCTAGGCATGCTTTGTTTAACCCCTGCCAAAAAGGAGACCATCAAGGCTAAGGAGTCTTTGTTTATACCAGGTGGCAGTGAGACCATCTCAGAGTTAAAGAGCATTTGTTTGTCAAGGTTAATTGAACGGAAGATGAGAAAAAAAAAACCTGGATGTCTTACCAAGGACAGGGCATAACAAAGTATAATCCTTTGGTAAGTAAAATAAGTGCTTGCTTAATTCTGTATACCATGAATGAATGAATGAACCTTTATCATCAAAGTATAACATGTATACAGTGAGATTGGCTGAGCCTCCCTCCGTGCCCCCCCCCCACAACTCACAGTGACTACAAACCCCCAACTTATTACACCCTGTGAGCTAATTGCACAGCACGCCGGCCTCTCGGGTCTGTCATGCATAAAATTATTATGTCCCATTCAAGAGCCTGACAGCCCATGGATAAAAGCTGTTCTTCAGCCTGTTGGTACGGCTGGCTATGTTTCTGTATCTCCTACCCAATGGTAGGAGAGTAAAGAGGTACCGACCAGGGTGAGAGTCATCCCTGAGAATTTCCCTCACTCTACCAAGGCAACGAGCCCTGGCGATGTCATCCAGTGGTGTCAGGGAACAGCCTCCGATGTTTTGTGCCATGCTCACCACCCTCTGTAGTACCTTCCGGTCCGCGGCTGTCAGGCCAGCATACCAAACCACAATACAGTATGTGAGAACGCTTTTGATAGTAGACTGGTAGAAGAGGGTCATGAGTTGTCGTTCTACCCTGTTCTTCCGCAAGACCCTAAGGAAGTGGAGTCTCTGTTGGGCCTTTCTGGCCACCTGGGCTGTGTTAATTTTCCAGGTAAGATCTTCACAGAGATCGACTCCCAGGAATTTAAAGGAGGAAACTCTCTCCACACAGTCCCCTCCGATGTAAAGTGGGGCAGGTTCCTTCTTTTCCTCCGGAAGTCTAGCACCATGCAGCTAAAGGAAGAGGCACATGCTAGTATCCAATTCCTCCTAGCCGACCTTCTGTTGGAACCACCAGGACCAAACACGCTCATGTATCACCAGTTGTTCATTTTGATTTAAATGATTCAATAAAGTGAAATATGTAAGAGATGATGCCTCTCACCACTTCAGATATGTGTGCCAGGAGTAGACCACATGCATCCATGCCATTGCTAATATAATTACTTGAGGGACCATCTCATCCAAATGGGATTGGCCCACCCCAGCCATGCTGGCAGAGGAAGCATGCTGTAGGCCCCATTATTGACCAAGGTATTCTGACTGGTGGGATCCAGGAAAAGAGCCTTCTCTGCCATTATTCCTGCCCTTTGGGACATCTTCCCCCTCAGAGTGAGGTTGGCTCCAACTCTCCTGACCTTCTGCAAGAGCTTAAAGACCTGGCTCTGTCAGTTGGCTTGGGGCTCCAATGACGAAGCTTCACATTGGAGGTGGATGTTAGACTAATAACAGATCCCCCCTCTCCCTCATTGCTCATCCTATTTCCTCCGTCCCCATCTTTTAGTTAGGGTTGAGTATTTGGATCTCTACACTATTTTAATCATATTGTACATAGGTTTTGTACAGTTTTATCCTTTTTAACATTGTAAGCCACCCAGAGTTACCCTGTGGTAATATTGGCGGCCAATAGATTAAATAAATAAATTGTCAGAGCATGCACAATCTTATTGTGCTGAGGTAACCCAGGAGTAAATACAGCAAACAATGGTTTGTAATTAAATGGTGGTTTATAACACACTATTTACAAATATACACTAGAAGCAAAATACATACATGTGGTGAAACAGCAAACTCCAATACATAGCAATTACAGCAGGAAACAGACGAGAGAGAAAGACTCCAGCGGGCCTTCCCTTCTATACTCAGTCTCTTAAAGGGATACACACACCTGCTGAGTCATTCCTATTATTGCATCATCTACCTTACATTACATCATTACATAAGCCGTTTAGCCTTTAAATCATTATCCTGACATAAACAAACAAACAAATAAACAAATAATGTCTAGAGTCTGTTCACTGCAGTGTCGCTTAAGCACATTGGCTTTGAAGATTATTCAGCATATACAGAATAAAACCAGATGATTATTGTGTTTTGAACATAGTATTTCCATAGTTTTGAAACTTCTCCATTAGCTTCCTGACCATGTCTAGGCAAACTAACTAATCTTAATTTGCAATTCGTGCCAAATAGAGAGTTTCCCTATTCAAAGCTAACCTAATCTGTAGGGTACATGAGGCTTTCAGACCCTTTTGGGGGTATCCCACAGATTAGGCAACCATTAGTCCAGGAGATGTTAACACGTTCATTTTTAGTTTTCCCTCTCTGTCTAATCCCAGGTAGATTATTACTATTACCTTCAATTCTGCAATTTGTTTTACCCCTTTTTGGCTTCCACTTAGATATTTCGATATTTATTCCAAGTCCTTTGTCACAAAAATCCCATTTTATATTCCTAATTCATTAATCTTGGGGCACCACATGTCATCAAAGATCAACTCTGGATTCCAGGCTATAGTTGATTGTCCTTGTTGTTCTGAGATCATCTGCAAACTTAGCAACAGTCCTTATTTTTGGGGATGACTGTATGGAGGCTGAAAGGGAATAACCTGGGGAAGAAATTCATATTATTTTAGTCTAGACTATTCTTTAAGTGTGGGATTCTTTTTGGAACAAGAATAAGACACAATGGACCCACCATGACAACAATTTTGCAGACAGGAAAGTCTCTCATGTTTGCATGCTGATCACCCAACTATTAGAAATGTGCCCTTGGAGCAAACTTATTTTACTGTGTTTCGAAACCCCTTCTGTTCAGACTATGAAGATGGTTGCTGGGGTACTCATTTTTTTGATACCATTAGAAAAAGGTTAAAATCTTAACAGAAATCTTTTAATTCTCTTTCTCTTCAGATCTAACAATATATGCATATTGAAATAGTGTCGACTTTGAGCCACTTATGACCTAGTTTTGAAGTTCCAATGGCTGCCACCATTCCCCTCACAGTCATGTGATCAAATTTTGGGCACTTGGCAACCAGCCCACATTTCCGGTTGTTTGATGTAAATCGTCACAGGACTACGATTTTTGGCATTTTTTTTCGTCAGAATCTAACATTTACTTCAGGTTCCTGGAGAAAAACACCCATTGGCTAAAATGGGTTCATTTATCAACCACCGCATTCACTTAACAATCACCACGTCAGCTGAACCACTGCCACAAAAAAGATAATAAAATCAGGCGTGGTCACGTAGTGACCTGCTTAAAAATTGCCATGACTTATGTCTAATTCCAGGCTCAATTATGGTAATAGGCCAAGAACTATCTGTATGTTTCTATCTCATCACCGTTCTTTTAAGAAGCTGAGGACAGCAAACAGGGAGGGTTTTTTTAAGCTTTTAGTTTTATCTCCTGTTAGGCTGAGAAATAGGGAGCGGTCCAACTGTCCAGCAAGCTTCATGACTGAATGGATCTCCTTGGTTCCAGTCAAGCATTCTAAACATTTCTATGAGGCAAAAGTGCTCTTTGAATTGAGCTCAGATAAAAGCTCTGTAATAAAAGATACCTTAAAACGTTCCTTATTCTGCAGTCATTGATATTGCAACTCTATTTACAATCCATTTCCCAAAATTGGTGTGGTCCTGGGAATCCCTTTTCCCTTCTCATTTTTTCACCATTTTTCCATCTGGGACAGCTTTGGGGAAACAATGGCAAAAATGGATGGTTTACGTCCTGCAGAGGTTTCCACTGTTTCCCTTTGAAATCCTGAACCACCTTTAGAATAAAAGAGGGCTGTAAAGCTAGGAAAGATTCTCCTGCTCCATAAATATGAGAAACCATCATCAGTAAAGAGAGAAAGCATTGTGAAAACTATGCTGAAAACGTTTTCGTGTGTGTGTGTGTGTGTGTTTTCCTTTTAAGCATGTTGTTTAACCAACTATACCAATGTCTCTTGGGTGGGCAAGTGGAGAAGGAAAGATAGAGAGAGAGAGAGAGAGAGAGAGAGAGAGAGAGAGAGAGAGAGAGAGAGAGAGGAGAGAGAGAGAGAGAGACTAGTTCTTTCCTTCTCCATTTGCCCACCCAGGAGACATTGCTATAGTTGGTTCAACAACGTGTTTAAAATTGAAAATTGCTGAGCCAAATCTACATTATTTTTGTTTTCCTTCCCAATTTTCTTTGCTCAAGGACAGTAAGTGAAGGGGTAGAATAAACAACTGCATTCTTGGTAGAAGCCTGATCTTTTGGCTTCCTCCCTTCTCTTTGATGCAGAAGCTACTTAGCAGCAACATGAGATATCTGTAACTTTCCTTTAACAAGCTTTGCTTGTTTGGGTCACACATTTCTTTTCGCTCTGCACGAAAGCAGGAAAGGGATATCTCTGAATCCCCTTACTCTGTGGTTTGTGCGTTCTTATGAAAAAACGATAGGTGTGTCATAGGGAAGACTAATTAATGAATATAGATTTCTCTTTTGGCCATTCAATGGATGGCAGTACCATGTCTTTGCAATCCCAAAAAGACTTTCTGCTTTTTGCAAAATAATATAATTTTTAAAAATACCCAACCCCCCCCCCCCCAAGATCTCACACGATCTCTTTCAGGATTTGTGAGATGGTTTTTTTCTTATAGCCTGGACATACAGTACTCAAAGTTCAGAACAGCTGCTAGTCTTTGGGTGAAGTCTTAACCTACCATATTGATCTTATAACCACTCAAAAACATAATTTGTAAGGAGTTTCTTCAAAAAAGAATAAATATGCCATGGAACCGAACCTGAGAAGGTCATGGTGAGCAAACAGTTCCGTCCAGAGCTAATTTTGGCTTGCTGCTTGCTATCTTTCTTTTATGTCCTTTTCAAACATTTGAGTCTTTTTAAGAATGAAGTGGATGCAGAGAGTTGAAGTTCCCAGTTCACAGCTTTTAACTTCTGAAAGTCCCTCTCTCCCCCTCCCCACTAAGGCCCTGGTTCTACTCAAGCTTAGCCTTTAATGTGTTACCAAATCTATTGAAGCAATGGAGTTTGTGCAGAAGTTAGCAAGTCAGACTCTGGGTCTCATCTTAGGAATCTTGGACCTTAGGAATTACTTCTGTAATTCAATTACAATACACAAAAAGGCATGATGTACGGCAATTTTCAAATTCTGCAGAAGACTGTAGATGGCTCATTTGCCAAGTGTTTTATGTATTAATTGTGGTACATAAGCTTTTGTAACCATCTGTAGTTAATAAACCTCTTATATGGGGTGACTATGAGTATCTAATACTAAAACTCTAGGGAAATTATTTATTTATACTAAGATGTTAGATGCTCCAAGCAGCTTGTATATTTCTGTGTTTGTGTCGGTGTGTGTCTGTGTGACAGAGAGAAACACATACCCACAAATAAATGCCATGCCGTACACACATGCCAACCATTCAAACCAATTTAAAGAATAATAAGCACCTGTCAGGGTTAAAAACAGGATTAAAAGGATTCAGGAAACCAGAATAAACGAACCTAGATGGCAAAAGTATCACGGACTTATAACCTAAGGAAAAGACTGCAAATGCAAACTATGAATAAGGAGCAAGCTGGACATCTTCAGGTTTCACCAGGCCACTAATATTTAAACTGTAAGTATTCCATTGCCATAATTCCACAGAATTGATCCAAGATTGGTCTAATCTTTTGAGGCAGGAAAGCTCTGGACCTATTTCAGAAGAAACATGTTTAACACTGAATTGAAATAAACCTGGTTCTTTCATGGCTTACATTGGACGGATTGTAGTAACTAGGCTAAAAAATGTTGTGAGATTTGCATTAACATTAATCATTAACACATTTTCCTGTGAAACTGGTTCTTCTTTCTTTAAAAAAAGGCTGTGTATATTTCATTGCCAATGGGCAGCGCAGTGGCTCAGCAGTTAAGAGGATGGGCAGTTCTAAAGCATACAAATGCAAGTAGATAAATAGGTAGGCAGGTAACAGCACTCCGTGACCCTGGAAAAGTCTTCCTTGAAACCGACATGAGCACCACCCTTTATAGTCAGCGATAACTAGCAGAATAAAATCTGCAGGGACTCCTTACCTTACCTTTATATTTCATTGCCTAGTTTTTAAGATGCCCTGGTGCTTTCATACTGTTATATTTATATGATTTAAATGAAGTTATGGGAATTAATTAAATAGATTTTTTTTCTTCTTTAATGTAATATGTATATATACAACATCTCATATGCAAAAAAAGGAAGTAATGCTGTAGCATGGTTTATTCGTTGTTAGTTACTGGCCCAGTTCAGATATGTTAACCCATATATGGTTTATCATGATGTCCAAAATGGCATACAAAATTACTAGCATCACATTTCCACTAAAGCCCAGGATGATATACATAAGATTGGCAACTATATGGTATGTGCAGGGTACTCTAGTCTAGAACGAATAGCTAACTATCCTGGAACAACTTAGCTTGGAATCTTTGGTATGCAAGAAGAGGGTTAAGTTGGAGCCTCCCTAACCTTTCACTAGATCTATTGAATAGTTATGCATATTAATCGCAAGATTCCTGCCTATAGGTGAGCAACAATAAAGTACTCTGAATTAATTCGTCGTGTCAGAATAATAATAGAGTTGGAAGGGACTTTGGAGGTCTTCTGAAATCCTAGACCATGACTCTTCTTAAAAACCTCCAGTGATGGAGCACACACAACTTCTTCCTTGCTTCCTTGTTCCTGACACTAATACTTCTAGGCTGACTTCATCAAGCCTCACCATCCGGACCTCTGCTGCTCCCCATCTTATCTTACCAAAGGCCTAATAGAGAGGTGTCCTCCCCTAGGGCAGTGATGGCGAACCTTTTAGAGACCAAGTGCCCAAACTGCAACCCAAACCCCACTTATTTATCGCTGGGTGCCCACTGGGTGGGCGTGGCTGTGGTGGTCATGGCAGATTGGGTGGGTGTGGCCAAGGTAGGTGTGATCACCTCAATGTTGCTCATGGGGAGGGACGCCTGTGGGGGCTGGGCAGGGTTGGGGGAGATCCAGGGGGTCTCTGGCAGGTGGGGCGGTGGGCAGGAGGCTTGTCCTGTGGGGTGAGGCGCAGGGCAGGGGTGCCATTGTCACAGGGCAAGGTGAGGCAGGGGCCGGGGCAGCTGCTGCCTGACACCATAGCCCCCCACACACACAGAGGCCAGCGAGCGCATGGGTGCTGGGATGCATCCGGCCATGTGGGACCTCGGCGAGTTAGCGGGCGGCTGGTTGAAGAGGGACGGTTGCCATCTCCGGGGCATGGCGTGTATGCCCACAGAGAGGGCTCTGAGTGCCGCCTCTGGCACACGTGCCATAGGTTCGCCACCACTGCCCTAGGGGAAACAATAGGTAACACCCTTTGTCCAGGAATTGGAAAAGGATGCACTTTTAGGGAGAAGTCTAACTTTTAAAGACAAAAATGAATCATTAGGATTGACTCACTAAGGAAAACATGGAGGACGAAGGGAGAATGTTTATTTAGACCTAAGAAACCTGAAATTTTCATTTGTGGTGAATCCCTTAGGAACAAAATAACATTTTTTACTGGATGAAGGCGTCTGGCAAATATTCAAAGACAAAATCCAACAAAAATAAACTTATTAATACATCAAGAACTGGCATTTTGCCTTGGAACAATTTTGCGTCTCGCAAGGTTACTAAGTGCGTTTCTAACAACCAGCATTATACTTTCAAGTTCCGCATTATCAGGTAGCTTATCTGTGGATCAGTATGAACATCCTAAAATAAGGCTCCCACAGGTAAAAAGCATTTTGTCTGAATCCTCAAAAGAAGAAGAAAGGAAAAATGAATGTCTGCTACTGAAAAGATAATGGTGGGGAATCAAGCTTTAATTTGAAAAGACATCTCCAAACTTGAGTTGGACTGAGCTGTAGGAAGGTACTGCTTTTCATGTTTGCTCCATATCAGTGACTAGATTTGCATTACAGGAGACCCACACTTCCCAGCTGTCCAGATCTATGGAAAAGGGGACGGAGAAGAGAAAAGGATGACTTTGCTTCCTCCTTTCCTTTCCAAATTTCTCCCCCTTTTATCCCACTGTCACTACAGCAATTGATGGTTGAAGAAGCACTGGCAGGAGGGAAAACATCTCTAGTTTGTACTATTGTTTGCTTTCTAAGCCAAGGAATTTGAAAGCCTCATGGTATTTCAGCTCATCAATTCAGCTCATCCATAAAAGCAAGGTTCTACATTTAGGCAAGAAAAACCAAATGTACAGGTACAGTATATGGGGTACCTTGCTCAATAGCAGTAACTGTGACAGGGATCTCGGAGTCCTAGTGGACAATCACTTAAATATGAGCCAGCAGTGTGCTGCAGCTGCCAAAAAGGCCAACACAGTGCTAGGCTGCATTAACAGAGGGATAGAATCAAGATCACGTGAAGTATTAATACCACTTTACAATGCCTTGGTAAGGCCACACTTGGAATACTGCATCCAATTTTGGTCACCAGGATGTAAAAAAGATGTTGAGACTCTAGAAAGAATACAGAGAAGAGCAACAAAGATGATTAGGGGACTGGAAGCTAAAGCATATAAGGAACGGTTGCTGGCATTGGGTATGTCTAGTTTAATGAAGAGAAGAATGAGGGGGGACATGATAGCAGTGTCCCAATATCTCAGGGGCTGCCACAAAGAAGAGGAAGTCAAACTATTCTCCAAAACACCTGAAGGCAGGACAAGAAACAACGGATGGAAACTAACCAAAGAAAGAAGCAACCTAGAATTAAGGAGAAATTTCCTGACAGCTAGAACAATTAATCAGTGGAACAACTGCCTCCAGAAGCTGTGAATGAAGAAGAGACTGGACAGCCATTTGTCTGAAATGGTATAGGGTTTCCTGCCTGAGCAGGGGGTTGGACTAGATGACCTCCAAGGTCCCTTCCAACTTTATTATTATTATTATCATGTTTTGAATTCAATAACCTGATGGAGCACTATGCAGAAAAGTAGTTCTTTTTGTCTGGCATAAATGTGACCATAGATCAGTCATCTTGATACTGGTCAACTACAACCTTAGCATTCCTTATTATTGGCTATTCAAATTATGGATGTATAGAGATGCTGCTCACAACATCTGGAACATCACAACATCTGGAAGCCAAGACGTTTCTTGCCTTACCAATTTCCCTTTTTTTCTAATACTATAAGGGAGGTGAGACAACTAGACCGCTGAATTCTTAGCATATAAGGTTCTCCAGAAGCTGCATATAAGGTTCTCCAATTCTTGTAACCACAACACTGGAGAGGACTAGGTTGTGGAAGATGCAAGGATGTGCTCATGTATTTGTTGGATAGTGTGAAGATTTGTGGAAAAATGCAAGCTTTTAGTTAATTTTTAGCTTCACCGAACCAGGTGGCTCCACCAGGAAGAATCTTAAGAAAGTCCTGTAAGTCAACTTCATCAGTGCCTTCTCTTTCTCATCCTGACCTCTGTTAGCCTATTGATTGCTGAAGGAAAACAAATCAGCAGTGTTTGCAATGGTGAGAGTAGATCAACTAGTGATGATTTAGTGTGGGCCATAATAGCCAGCAACTCTTTTTCTGGAAGGCTGAACAAAGGACTACTGTTCCACACAAAAATCCAAGTTGGAAAACTGCTTGCTTATCTGTTCATCCTCATTTAAGAAGAGTGTGTTTTTCTGGAGATCTCATGCCGTGGTAGGAGAGATCATTGTTTCCACATTATATGTCACATTACTGTTTAAACAAACTTGATTATCTTGTAAAGCTTGTTTCAACACTGCCCAGACACCGAAGAAGCAAGCAAATAAAGCCTGCCGAAGGGGAATTGGTTTAATGCCACAAAAATGTCAAAGCCAAAGACATAGAGGCCAGGAGAATTTCAAATAACCCCTGTTAATCTCCCGTGGAAATTGGCAAAGATGCCATGAAGGACTCACTTCAATACATCTCATTTTATGCATGCTTTCTATATGGGGGGGATATTTTACGTCACAGTAATAAACATTCGTTGAGAAGATTGGAAAGCTGTCTTGATATTGGCTTTTGAAGAGCTCAGTTAAAACTATTTTGTTCCACTGAGCCTTTGGAGAAACACAAATCTTTTTTTCTCCTTCATACCGAGCTGAGGTCTTATTGGAATTACTGTTGCTATGTTTCCCCCCCACCCCCCGCTTTTATTTATTCTGGAGTTTTTATGACATCCTTTTATTTTAGTGTGCTTTATTGCCTGAGCTTTTAATGGAAGTTTAAGCTGGTAATATAACTTGCAGTAAATGAGAAAAGATATTTGAAGTCTCACTTGTCCTGATTGTCAATGTCTATAGAGCAATTCAATGCATTTTGATACATAAAAACTCATTTTCGGTAACCAGTCTAATACTATAGGCAGGATGTGGTTTCTGGCTTAGGGAGTCATTTACCGATGTCAGATTTCTGGGCCTTTGTCAGGTGCGAAGAATCAAGACCATCCATTAGGTTGTAGCATAGAAGATTTATTCAAGGCTATACATAAGAATCCAGTTAACTAAAGTTCAGCACTAAATTGGTGCCAAATAAGGATCGACAGAATTCAGAAGGGTTGGACTTGGAGTGGGAATGTAAAGATTCTAATCTGATGACATGCTTAACTCTGCCTCCCCAACTTTGCCTGTCCTTCTCCTCTTCTATAGCCTTAGGGCTCACTGTTGTCTACCAGAGATGTACAAGCTGAGATTGCAGTAGTAATAGCAACAGCATTTAGGCTTATATACCATCCCATAGCGCTTTGCAGCACTCTCTGGACAGTTTACAATGTCAAAGCATTATTTGTATATTGACCCCAACAATCTGGGTCCTCATTTTACTGACCTCAGAAGGATGGAAGGCTGAGTCAATCTTGAGCCTTGTCAGGGTCAAACTCCAGACTGTGGGCAGACTTACAATACTGCACTTAAGTCACCAGTAGGAATCCATGTGGTCCCTCAAATCTTGGATGTGATCCCCAGAGGCTTCCAGAATGTATCACAAAACTGACAGGGAAGAAAAATATCATTTTGCAGGCAGTAATCATATGAAATGTAAGGGATTAATCCAGTTGAATTAAACAATGTAAATTAAGTTTAATTTAAATGCTGTACTGGTCCCATCTGTTTTAGAGGGTGGCTCCTAATCTATTGCTCAAAGGTCATTGAAATTGTTATTCTCTTACTGTATGCTGACCAGCAGCAATTCTCCAAGTCCTCTCTATCTGAAATTGTGTAGGAAGGAATCACAAGATATTTGATTAAGACTAAATAGATGGCTTAATCATGTAGCCGCCCATTCCTACCCACACACATTCAACTCAACCCAAGGGTTAATGTGAGCATGTGGTACCCTAGGCTGGCCAAGTTAAAAAAAAAAACAATACTAAAGTCTCTTCTTTCTGAAGTTCTGATCACCATATCTCAAAAAGGATTCAGTGGAATGAGAGAAGATGCAGAGGAGGGCAGATAAGATGATTAAGGGACTGGAGCAGCTTCTCTACAAGAAAAGTTTGTGACCCTTGGGCCTTTTAAGACTAGAAAGGAAACAAATGAGAATGGACATGAGTGTACAAAGCTATGCATGGTGCGGATAAAGGAGAAATTAGAATCAGATGTTACCCAGTGAAACAGAATCCTGGAACAGTTGGGACAAACAAAAAGAAGTATTTGTATATACAAATACAAGTATATACCATGAGATGTGATGCTGGCTGGCTTCAGAAAAAGGTTGGACCCATTCATGGAAGTCCTGGGGATCAATGGCTATTAAACCTTGATGATCACATAACTACCTTTGTAGGCATCTGCTGGGAGACTAAGTGGGCTTTCTTGTGCAATTGCTTGGCCACTGTGAAAATAGACTGGTGGACTAAATGGGACAGGGGTCTGATCCAGCAGGACATTGTTTATGTTTTTAAGTTCCTCTCAGGCATAAATGATATCCATGATCAAATACAGTTGAAGAGAGTATAGCTCAAGGATGAACAAGGATCATAAGTAGTTAAGTATTTGCTTTTTCACTGTGCCCACGATCAAGTGCTTATAAATGGCTACTACACTATTCCTAAAGGTTGACCTAAGCCTGAACCTGAGACATTTTGTATGGTTCCTTACTCTTCCACTGAGATGTGCAATCGTGTTCCATACAGCTAGGGCTTAATTGCAAAACTGGGCATTGTAGGGTTAAAGAGACCCAAAATATGTCATACTTTGAGATATTTGTGTGGAATGATTTGGTTGTTCATGGATGAGGGAAGGGATTCTATCAGTTGCTTAAAAGATTACTTTATAGCAGAAGTGGGGAACCATGGCCCCTTTATGACTTGTGGACTTCAACACTCAGAATTCCTGAGCCAGCATGGTTGGCTCAGAAATTCTGGAAGATGAAGTCCTCAAGTCACAAAAGGGCCATAGTTCTCTGCCCCTGCTTTTCAGGCTCCAAACACTTATGCTTGAGGCTGTATTCCCAATTGCAAAGTCCCAATGAGATTGGCTCAAATGAAACTTTACTCCTGAGTTGGAAAATGTAGTGCTGGGCAAAGTCTTATTAAACCTTGGAATTACAATTCATTTAATTCCTGGAAATTTTGCATGAAGCTTCTCAAAATGTGCATTTGTTCTAAGTTCACATTGGACAAATTCTCCCAAAATATTTCTCGGCTGCCTCATCTGCTGTCATATCCTTGAAGGCTACCTGTAGATTTCTTTAGTGACTCAGGAAGAGAAGGGAAGGCAGTAACCTCCAGAGATGTTTCTTGATTCCTGTTGACTCTTGCAAACCTTAATCATAGTGTGATTTTTAAAATAAATACAGCATTGCTTGTAAGGTAGAAGATTGGTGATTATTTGACAGGTATTATTTTTTGAAAGCAGAAGAAAACAGCCAGCATTCCCCAATTGCAGGAGTCCCTCAGTCCAAATTTATGTGATACCTGCAGCCTTTTCAGGCTACTGTTGCGGAAATCTATGGCATGGTTTCCAAGCATTTTAAAGGAGCAAATCTATGAGAACATTATACTCTGAAATAGGCTAAATAGATTTTTTTTTAAAAAAAAATCTCCCTGTAGCAGAAGGGGAAAAACGTTCCCAGAAATGCCATTATGAAAGAGTTGATCAATTAATCTAGATTGGTGTTTCTCAACCTTGGCAAATTTAAGATGTGTGGACTTCAACTTCCAGAATACGTCAGCCAGCATGTTGGAGAATTCAGAGAGTTGAAGTCCACACATCTTAAAGTTGCTAAGATTTGAGAAACATTGTTCTAGATAATGCACAGAGCCCAACAAAACCTTGGGAAAATAAATTCTGAGCAACCAATCAGGAGCAGGAAATTTTTCCCCTTTGTCACATATGAGCATTAAAAGGAGGGAACAGTTCCATTTTGCTTTTGATCTTTAATATTCAATCACAAGGAGATTCCCACCAGGGAAGATATGGACCTCAATCTGGAGAGCAGTTGGAGAATCAGAAAGCATCAACCTCTAGGGAAATGAGGTGCTAGATGTGAATTAGACTCTTCTTCAGCATTTATATTTCTTTCTTCCTATATTGTTTTATTCTTGTTTTTTTCTGTCTGTACTGTGTATGTATCTGGATGTACATTTATGCCTGGAAGGTAGCTTTTCTTTCTTCCATTGTCTTCAATTCTCAGTTAGCTTCTTAACCTTCATCTACACAAATTAAGCCATTTGTATTTGCTTCTGAAATATGTAATCTCATTCCAACATCGAATTTATTTTATCAGGCATCCTAGTTACTTCGTTAGGAGAAACAGGAGGAGGAAGTACATATACTACATTTGAATGATACAGAGAACATAAGGCATATGAATTTAATATATAAATAAAGATTAGCATGGATTCTGCACAAGAAGAAAGATATGAAGTTCTATATAGCTACTTCTGAGTAAAAGTGCAAAGGGGACATTTCCCTGTTAAGGGACATGCCCCTATGTTAGCAGCAATTAGTCCTACCCTTACATTGTGGGAGATTGCAACAATAACAATTGTGAAGGAAGGGATGAAGAAGTCCTCCCTGAGTGTATGTATGCAAGTGCACATCCTATTACATTTCCTGCCAAATCTAAAATAAACATCTTTTCCATGTGCATAGTTGGTTTTTCCGATTTTGCATCTGTGTCTCATCCACACGTTATATCGTTGTTGTTAGTTGCGAAGTCGTGTCCGACCCATCGCGACCCCATGGACAACGTTCCTCCAGGCCTTCCTGTCCTTTACCATCTTCTGGAGTCCATTTAAGCTCACGCCTACTGCTTCAGTGACTCCATCCAGCCACCTCATTCTCTGTCGTCCCCTTCTTCTATTGCCCTCAATCTTTCCCAGCATTAGGCTCTTCTCCAATGAGTCCTTCCTTCTCATTAGATGGCCAAAGTACTTGAGTTTCAACTTCAGGATCTGCCCTTCTAAAGAGCAGTCAGGGTTGATCTCCCCTAGGACTGACCGGTTTGATCGCCTTGCAGTCCAAGGGACTCGCAGGAGTCTTCTCCAGCACCATAGTTCAAAGGCCTCAATTCTTTTGCGCTCAGCCTTTCTTATGGTCCAACTTTCACAGCCATACATTGCAACTGGGAAAACCATGGCCTTGGCTATACGTACTTTTGTTGGCAGGGTGATGTCTCTGCTTTTTAGTATGCTGTCTAAATTTGCCATAGCTTTCTTCCCCAGGAGCAAGCATTTTTTAATTTCTTGGCTGCAGTCCCCATCTGTGGTGATCTTGGAGCCCAGGAAGATAAAATCTGTCACTACCTCCATTTCTTCCCCATCTATTTGCCAGGAATTGAGAGGGCCGGATGCCATGATCTTGGTTTGAATTTATATTATATACGTTATATCATAGCCTCTCCAAAAGATGCTAAGAGTAGTCCCTACCATCAATATTTACCCAAACCATTTTGATTCACCTTTCCCCCTAAAAAAGACTATTAGGACACTTCCATTCAGTCATTTGCCTCCAAATCAGAGGTATTTCACAGAATTCAGAAACCCAATAAAAGGATCCATGAAAGGTCATATTGCTCAGTCCTAGTCTGGATCATAAACTGTCCCTCATCCGCAAGATTAAAAGAGTTTATCATTGTTCTCTAAGTAAAAGTAGGAACAGCAGTATCCTTTGGCATGAAGGATGGGGAACAAGGGAGCAAGAGTCACCACATAAATAATGACAGCATCAGCCTGAATGTCACAAATTTTGACTTATCTCTTGTTGTGAACTGATTTGGTATCAGACTCTTTATTTGTAGTTGTCTTGAGAACTAACTTTCATACTGGTAAGACCACAGTTGGAACTCTGTGTCCAGTTTTGCTTACCACAATACAAAAAAGATGTTGAGGCCTTAGACAAAGTGCAGAGAGGAGCAGCAACGATGATTAGGGGACTGGAGGCTAAAGCATAAGGCAAACAGTTGAAAGAACTAGATATGTCTAGTCTAACAAAGAAGTAGGGGTGACATGATAGAGCAGTGATGGCGAACCTTTTAGAGACCGAGTGCCCAAACTGCAACCCAAAACCCACTTATGCATCGTCGAGTGCCGGGTGGGTGTGGCCAATTGGGTGGGTGTGGCCCATTGGGTGGGCGTGGCTGCGGTGGTAACGGCAGACTGGGTGGGACTAAAAAGTTTAATCAATTCCAACTTTGCAAGATCTTTTTTTTCCCGCAAGAAGTTGAAATTGACTGATTGAACCTTTTTTTTTTTTTGCACACGGCGATGGAGGCCTAAAGTGAAAAGGTTTTATAAAACCCAGCTGAAGGCCTAGGACTGGGGTGACGGTGCGTGTGCCCACAGAAAGGGCTCTGAGTGCCGCCTCTGTCACCCGTGCCATAGGTTCGCCACCACTGTGATAGAGTCTTAAGGGGCTGTCACAGAAAAGAGCAGTTTGACTTACTCTCCAAAGCACCTGAGAGCAGGACAAGAAGTAACGGATGAAAACGTATCAAAGAGAGAGACAACCTAGAACTAAGGATAAATTTCCTGACAATGAGAAGATTAATCGGTGGAATGGCTCCGGAAGCTGTGGGTGCTCCGTCAGTGGTGATTTTCAAGAAGAGACTGGACATTGTCCCGAATGGTATACAGTCTCCTGCTCAAGCAAGGGATTGGACTAGAAGACCTCCAAGGTCCCTTCCAACTCTATTATTCTGTATATCATATCACTTGCAGAATGAAATAATGACCTGTGATGCCATCACACTTACACCATGCACTTATGTCTATCTTCTATTTTCCACATCATGAATTCAAGAGCCGCGTATACCGTTGGCTGTACCTTTAATGACAAAAATAGTTTCTCCAGCCTGCAGGCCTTGAAGTAACTCATCAAAATCTTGCACCCTTTTTTTTATTCTGGGTTTGGGGCTTTGTATTTTTGGGAAAGCACTAAGTCATTTCAGTCAGCCTTTCATCACAAATTAAGATTGGAAATTAAAAAACTAAAAATCATCCATATTTGCCTTATAACCCTCTTTCCTGTCTTGTAGGTTTCTGAAACTCTGCCATCACCTCATGAATGTTTCAGCAAGAGTGACTTACACCACGAAAATGAGTCCCTGTATTTCAATTTCTGAGGCGAACAGAGTCAGAAGAAGAAGGGAAAGAAAAAGTCTAGGCCAAGACTGGTTATAGAAAGGCGGGGAAAAAAGGGGGGGTGTTTCAAGACTCTCTCTGTATACACAAAACTTACAGAATAATGATAACATGTATGTTGGAATGTATTTGAGGCCACCATAACATTGCTGGAGAAAATAATATTCCCAGGGAATTGTTTCTCATTAAATGGCTGGTCTCACACAACAGACTTGATCCTAAATCTGAGTTTCAAAAAACATAAGTTGCAGCACCCGCAGTTTCTAATGTACAATAAATGGGGTGTTTTTTTTGGAGACTATGCCACAGTATGCTAAGACAGTGGTTGGATTTCTCAAATAAGTTGAACCACACGTGGCATGAACATAGCCAATGGAAAGGAAGGGCAAACCCAGTGATGTGGCAAGTCGAGTATGACCTGTGGTGTTCACTGAGCTTTGGGTTTTTTTTCTTGCAGATGTTTCATTGGCAAACTAGGCAACATCATCAGTTTGGTAATGAAACATCTGCAAGAAAACCAAAAAAGAAAAAGATAGTAAAGAAAAAGATACAAAGAAATGACTTCTGGTTTCATCAAGACAAGTACAATTTCAGTAACGTATCACCTCGGATAGTACAACAAAAGGTCTCTTCTTCCCATATCTCATCTCCTATCAATAAACAAATTCTTGTTTATGATCATTCAATCATAATCATCAAAAGTCCATTAAGAATTATCAGGAATAACAACATATATATTTTAACCTTAATAAAATGAACTTTCCTTTCCCTTCTCCCCCCCTCCCCCTCTCCTCTCCTCTCCTCTCTATCCTTTATCACTTTCTCTAAAAATATGATAAAAAATCCCTTCTTCCCATATCACTTCTCTTATCTATAGCCAATTATAGACAGATCTTTAAAGACTCGTCATTTGGTCCTGGATAGCAAAAGTCCATTAAGAGTTATCAGAAACAAACAGACACAGAGACAGACATATTTTGATTGAATAATCCAACTTTATATTCTTTGTGTTTAACTGTTTTGGTTTTTAATTCCTTTAAACAATGTCCCAGTCTTTGATGTCTTTTAAGTTTCTCTTTGTCTCTTCTCAAAAACTCCTTCAAAATTTTAACTGGTCTCATTTTTAAATCAAAAACAAAGAGGTTATCCATGTCCCCTTCTGGTTTGTTATTTGTATATCCCTTTTAATTATTTGTAAATTTGTAAATTTTGTAAATCCAATATGACTTCTTGTTCTATATCATTCTTTGTAGCCTCTTACCCACTTTTGAATCAGCTCTGAGTTCTTTCCAGTGAGATCATTTCTATAACCTCTTTAAGTCCCATTTTTATACTAGCAGACAATCTTGACAGAAACATCTGCATGTTTTGTTCCCAAATATGCTTGAAGCCTCCACAGTTAGAATATTTTGTTCCATTTTGCATTAATGAGCCTCTTTTCCTTTTGTTATAATCTTTGTTTCTTTCTGGTTCTCTTTAGAATCCAACCTTCAAAATCCTCTTATGTTTTTCTCTAATCAACATCATTCTCCCACAGGATGCTTTCTTATAATTAGTTCCCAATCCCTCATATATATTTTTTAGAAAATTCAGAACAATTGACAAGAAGGATTCTTATAATTAATTATAAAGTTTTATTTCAATTCTATCTGGTCCCTTAATCCATCTATAACTTTCCAAAATCAACATTCTAATTACCCTTTTGCTATTTATGCCAAAATAAAAATATTTCTGTCTTTAAAACTTGCATAAAACTTTTTCCAGACTCACCCAGTATGATGAAATTTGCCTTTCTGAATATCCCCCCAAAAACCACCTGTTAACAAGTAATTCCCAGAAGGGATTAAGAGAGAAAATATGCAAACCCAGTGCCTGTTTGAAAGCTCCTAATTGCATCTTGGGCAAAAATTGTGGTCCCTCAGTTCCTAAAGGTATAAACCCTCCAGAGACCACTGTTTTATGTTCTTCTTATGAAGAACTGTACGACGGCAATTTGGAAATAAACCTCTGTTTAGTTATCAATGACAGACACTCGCAGATATAGAACTTTTATTATACACATTAGAAAACTACAACATTACATTACTTTTCAACATAATCGCCATTCAAATTGAGGCACTTGGCATAACGTCTTACAAGATTTGAAATTCTTTAGTAGTAGTCGCTCAGCGCCAAATCTGGGCTATGGGGGGGGGTGATCAAAAACATCCCAACAGAACTGCTTCAAAAGTTCTTGGGTCCGTCTAGCGGTGTGCGGGCAAGCTTAATCGTGGACCAACACCACACCGGAAGTCAGCATGCCCCGATGCTTGTTATGGATGGCTCGTCTTGAGTTTTCGTAACGTTTCACAGTAGACTTCTGAACTGATGGTCGAACCACGCTCCATGAACTTCACTAGCAGTACTCCTTTGGTATCTTCACATTTGGCGGGATTTTCTATGGCACCACTTCCGGTGTGGTGTTTGTTCACGATAATGCTCGCCCGCACACTGCTAGACACACCCAAGAACCTTTGAAGCAGTTCCGTTGGGATGTTTTGGATCACCCCCCTCCATAGCCCAGATTTGGCGCTGAGCGACTACTACTAAGGAATTTCAAACCTTGTGAGACGTTATGACAAGTGCCTCAATTTGAATGGTGATTATGTCGAAAAGTAATGTAATGTTGTAGTTTTCTAATGTGTATAATAAAAATTCTGTATCTGTGAGTGTCTGTCATTGATAACCAAACAGAGGTTTATTTCCGAATTGCCCTCGTATATGGAGTATGGGTGATCTGAATCCTCTTCCTGGTCCAGAGAAGAATTCCAATAAGCTGGTCCATTTTTCCCAGCTCCTTGTTCTGCCACAATCATTGTGTCCACTTTCTGTGTAGTTGTCTTCAGTTCACCATTGCTTCTCCACTTGTCTACAAAAGTCAGGATGAACTTCCTGAATGAATGAGCTGTCAGCCAGTGGTACAGGCTGCCACATGAAGTTGGGGTTCTTCTTTGCTAGAGGTCTCAGAGGCAGGAGGGCCATCTCTCTTCACAGGAAGTGATAGTACCACTTCATACTGCACTGGTAAGACTACACTTGGAGTACTGCATTCAGTTCTGGTCACCACAATTCCAAAAAGATGCTGAGGCCCTAGAAAGAGTGCAGAGAAGAGCAACAAAGATGATCAAGAGTGTGGAGTCTAAATCGCATGATGAATGGTTGAGGGAGCTAGGTATGTGTAGCTTATTAAAGAGAAAGATTAGGCGAGACATGATAGCTGTCTTCCAATACTTGAAGAGCTATCACACGGAAGAGGAGGTCATTCCGTTCTCCATTGCACCTGAGGACAGGACAAGAAGTAAGGGATGGAAACTTGTCAGAGGGAAATTCAACTTGGAAATAAGAAGGAATTTCCTGACAGTAAGAATGATTCATCAGTAGAACAGCTTGCCTCTCGGAGTTGTGGGTGCTCCATCACTGGAAGTTTTCAAGAAAAGCTTGGACAACCATTTGACCAGGATGGTATAAGGTCTCCTTCTTTGAGCAGGGGGTTGGACCTCCAAGATCCCTTTCAGCTCTATAATTCCATATTGTATGTTTTGCTACTGCAGAACATATAATGGAAAGGAGGATCTCCACCCATATTTCTCCGGGATAGTATAAGGACTCCTTCCTTGGGAAGAGGTTGGACTAGAAAACATCCAAGGTCCCTTCCAGTCCTATGATTTTGTGATTCTTGGAAGAAGCTGTAAGTGGGTCTTGCATAGAGGCAGAAAATGCTCAGACCACCTCTTAAGATTCTTTCCAACTCCATAATTGTATGAATCCATGGTTTTTTGGAAATGTGATATTAGTATTCCACTTCCAGGGTGATGATTTCTTTGCTATCTCAGAAAATAGAAGCTTGGAGAAAAGGTAACACTCCATGAAAGAAAAAAACCATGACACACCAAACTGGAAAAATGGTAAGTCTGCTCCAAATGTACAATCTGAAGCTGATCAGAATCTCTTTAAGGCTACATGGAAGTCATTGTCTTCAGTCATGGCATGTTTGAATTACAGTATCATAGGCAATTTCTCTTCCTCAAGAGTACAATTAGAGGGAATGAATACATTTCTGGATCTTTGGAATGACGCACTATAGCAGAGCGCTTTCTTCTTGGCAATGACCTTATTCAGTTTACTTCTAAGTTTTCAGAGGCCACAGTGGGTATTTTAGTGTTTAAAGGGTGGGACTCTTTCTGGGCTGCATATTGTGTTTGTGCACTGCAGAAATAAACCACAAGTTCTACAGAGCAGCCTCACAATGCAAAAATGTCCCAACATAAAGGATGAAGGGGTTCTGGCTGTATTTTTTGCTGATGTTGTATTGTTTGTCGTACAGTCAGCCAGATGTTGAGACTGAATTTGCCATTTTAGTCTTACCTATCGAGTCCTTTCCAAGGACCTGGGATAGGCAAATGTGGATATTTGGTGGTGTTAACAGCTATCGTCATAGAATGTAAGTACCAGGAGATATTCATTTAAGAGCTTTTGTCACCATAGGCTTCCTTTCAAACTCAGTGCAAAGTGATGCTTAAGTTATCAGAGAAGTTTCTATCTAAAACAATGAAGACTAAAAGACATTCACAGTGAGACAGGCCTCACCATATATGTCTTTTCAGTCCTTTTTCAAAGTTTTCTATAATTTGATGTCTTCTTCAAATCCACCTCAACTAGTGGCTTCAGGGCATAACTATGTAATTGGCAGTGGTCCAGAAGGTAAGAGCCATGGCCTACTGCCAGGATTCTTTAAAAAGTTCTCCTCTAGTTTACTGTTCTGAGATGACCTAATCCAAATACTAACCAGGTTCCATGGGGATTTTTTTTAAGTTCAGCCAAAATCAGCTAATTGCTGCCACCTAGCTAGGTTCAAAATTTACTACACTCTCCCAAATGGGTCATTTTTTTGTTTCTCTTTGTATCTCAGGGGTGTCCAATCTTGGCAACTTTAAGACCTGTGGACTTCAACTCCCAGAATTCCCCAAATCAAGAATTGTCCCACCACCAACTTAGCTTTCCACTTTCCTTCCTAGGATAATCATCCCATATTGTGAGGGAGGGAGGAAGGAGCGGTAGGAGGAATCTCCCCAAAGCAATTCAACAAAAAGCAACCCACTGTGGGTTTAATATGCCCAGAATATAAATAATAGTTCGGATATTTATTTTATTTATTTGATTTCTATAGTCACCCATCTGAACAAATGACTGGGTGGCTCACAATGATGATGATGATGATGATGATGATAATACAGACAGATCGCCATTTGGAACACAATACGCCGGATATCGCAGTTGTAGAGAACCGAAGCGTACAGCTGATTGATATCGCTGTACCAGGAGATGCCAGAGTCGAAGAAAAAGAACTGGAAAAAATTATGAAATATCGCGACCTGGCCATCGAAACTGCGCGATTATGGATGAAACGTGTAACAGTGGTACCCATTGTCATCAGGGCACTGGGAACTATGTCCAAAAACTTTGCAAAATACATCAAGAAACTGCAGCTTCCTGCAATAACTCCAGCAATGTTACAAAAAACTGCGCTACTCGGAACATCTTATATTTTAAGAAGGTACCTGGTTGACACCTAGGATGCTGGTAGCAACCCGTGTCAACCATCAGCGCCAGCCAATTTGAATGTTCAGTTGACTGAGGTTCATGTTTAATGAATAAAAGATAATAACAATAAAAATAATAACAGTAACAACAACAACAACAACAACAACAACAATAATAATAATAATAATAATAATAATAATAATATGTCTGAATTTATCCTGAGCCAGGCTCCAGATAGTCATCTTCAAGAATAAATCTCTGCTAATTCAGAAAGCAGCTTATTCCAGGATAATACCAAATGTAACGCTTGACAGGATGGTGGTCCCTGAGAGAGGGCAAGTACAGAACGTGGAGGTCCTTCCTGGCTCAATGGTAGAAGGACCTTTATCCACTCTGGCTAGTCCAGGGGTCTTCAAACATGGTCCTTTTATGACTTGTGGACTTCAACTCCCAGAATTCCTCAGCCAGCGTACCTGCAAAGTCAATGGGGAGTGAGATGACATATGATGGCCGTTCTCCTTGGGAACTCCCTGTCATTGGAACAGCCTACCTCCAAAGCATGGCTGACTCCCACTGTCATGGTCTTCCAAGGCTGGCAAAGACTTGCCTTTTTCAGAAAGTCCTTAAGAGCCAATTGTATGACTATTTAGCAACAGAATCATGATTACAGGTAGTCCTCGCCTTACATTGTCCTCATTTAATGACCGTTCAAAGTTATAACAGCACTGAAAAAAGTGACTTATGACCAGTTTTGATACTTATGACCATTGCAGATCCCCATGGTCATGTGATCAACATTTGGCCACTAGGCAACTGTCTCATATTTATGACATCTGCCATATCTTGGGGTCAGGTGATCACCTTTTGTAACCTTCTGACAAGCAAAGTCAATGGGGAAGCCAGATTCAATTAACAACCAGGTTACTAACTTAACAGCTATAGTGATTTACTTAAGAACTGTGGCAGGAAAAGTCGTAACATGGGGTAAAAAAGTCACTTAACCAATGTCTTACTTAGCAAAATAAATTTTGGGCTCACTTGTGGTTGTAACTTGAGGATTACCTGTATTTTTATTTGATATATTAACGTTATCTTAAATGTAGAATCTCTTGCGACTGAGATGGTCAATATATGGAATTAATTAATGAGCTAGCTATCAAGTTACTGAACCTGAGCTACAAAAACTGAGTGGACCACTAGATGGCAATAAAGACCCAGCTTTCTGAATCTCTTTGTTGCCATCTAGGGATTGTTCAGATTTTTGCAGCCCAAAACTGGGAATCATAGTAATGAAATAAGCCTCTCTGGATAAAGAAATAAAGCACATCTCTACCATACCACAAGGATAAACTTTAAAAATTGATATTTTTATTTCTTTTTGTTATACATCAGTTCAGTTTTGACTACCTTTATTATTTGCAAAGATAGCCAAAAAAACAGCAACAAAATGAACTGGAGTTGCCAACATGTACTCTACAGGCTTTCCATTCTCACCCAGAAATATATTGATCAAGATCAGAGGAATGTTCTTCACAAGCTGCATGCTTGAAGGGGAAAAAGTTAGGACAGCTATTCTCAGTGAATTATTAAAGGAATATAAGAAATATTCATCTTCCAAATGCTGTGCTAAACTAAGGGCTTCTTTTCCCATTTGAAGAGGTAATCATTTGTTTATTTAAACTGTAATGCTGCAGAATCAAAGGATCAGATTGATGTGGTCCTAGAGTCTATCCATGAAAGATGAGACCCACATCTAAACCGGGGGAATCCAACCTTGGCAACTTTAAGACCTGTGGATTTCACGTCCCAGAATTCCCCAGCCAGCCATTCACAGGTCTTAATGTAGCCAACATTGGATACCCTGCTCTAAATTTTAATAACCCCTTATAGTTAGGCCAAGGTGTCCCTGCTATGAAAGTCTAGGCAGCCATTTTCTGCCAAATCATTAACACTCCTTCTGATGCCAGGTTGTGTGGGAACAGACTGGTTCCCAGCCTCCCAAGCGAGGAACTTGGATGAAACTGGGTCCTTGGCCAGACTGAAATGGCTATCCAGGTTTACAGACGAGACAGCAATGTTATACTCAGCAGATTCTGACTTGCTATGCAAAAAGGAATGGTTGGGAAAAGCTTAAAATAATACACGTATGAGCCTGCCAATCTCCAAGGAATGCAAACATCAAAAATAGTGCAGGGGGGGGGGAATTCAAAAGGTTTGTATTTCTGGTTTGCTTATCATTCTCAGGGTCTCCCAAAATTCACTTCTCTGCTGGAAGTTGAAACCTGGAAGAATCCCTGCCCTATTCTATTTCACAGCTCTTTCAATCCTGCACCCTTGCATGTTGTGATGGGCTATTTTAATTATTTCCATTAACTGCCTCAGATGTATCTTGATAGTCTGTATGTAGTTCTTAAGGCTTTTTATACAGGAAACCAAAACTTTTCAGCTGTGCATGAAAATCAATAGGATATCATGGATCACTTGTCATTTTCAACCCTGCAAATCTTATGGGGAGAGTTCTTCCTAATGACTGTTTAATTTGTTCAGTTTTGGAACTATTTATTAGTCTTCTTTTCCAATTCTACCTGGGCGCACTGATTTAAGATCGTTACCAGATGGACCGTGAAAATGCAACTGGTAGTGGCTAATTTGATCTGGAGAGCAAAAAAAAAAATTTAGAAAACCACCACAGGTAGTCTTCAACTTACAACCACAATTGAGCCCAAAATTTCCATTGCTAAGCAAGACAAATGTTAAGTGAGTTTTGCCCCACTTGACAACCTTTCTTTCTGTTTGAATCACTGCAGTTGTTAAGCAAATAATACGTTTGTTAAGTGGAATCTGGCTTCCCATTGGCTTTGCTTGCCAGAAGATTGCAGAAGATGATCACGTGACCCTGGGACACTGCGACTGTCATAAATACACGCCAGTTGCCAAATATCCCAATTTTGATCATGTGACCATGGGGATGCTGCAGTGGTTGTAAGTGTGAAAAACAGTCCTGCCACTTTTTTCAGTGCTATTGTAACATTGAATGAATGGTTTACCTGTCAGATGTCAGCAGAACGGTAGAGCTTTCACTATTAGGAAAAGTTCTCCCAATTTCTTTGTGTTTTTGTATCCCAGCCTCAATATTGCCTAAGTAGCTCATATTTCACCATTCATGGGGCCTTGGTTCTTGCAGTGGCCTTGAATTTTCAAAGTGCTTCTCCTGTATTATTTCACTCAGTGGAGATCCATACAAACACCCCGTGGGAAAGGCAAACAGTGTGTCATTGCTATATTATAAAAACAAGCTGAACTCAGGCCACAAGAGATAGAATTTCTTGGACCTGGATGCTGTTTTTTTTTTGAAAAAGCTGAATTTTCATACTGAAGGAGGTTTCCATGTGGGGCTTTGATGGTGTTTCTGCCAAAAGAAAAATACTTCCCCATGGATTAAAACATCCTTTTGACACTGCTTAGAAGTTCTAAACATCAATTCATAAAACTTCTGTTTTGTAATTGGAGAGATTAGCTCTGTGGAGGTTCAGGGAGAGCTTCTTATAAGTGGGAACTCTCATCAAGTCTTATCTCTGTGGTTCTACTTCCTCCTTTCATCATGATTAAACCAGCTAAGGAGCAAAATGGGTTTTTCCTGTTCTAACTCTTCCAACACTGCTTATCTCCCAGTTTATTTATTGGTTTAGCATATGGCATATCGTACATGGACTAGCAATATATATATATTTAACATTTCATCTAGATTAGTAGAACCCAATAAAATATAAATGTTTTAAAAGATCTGTGTTCAAATACCAATGTCTAGGCCAGGGATCTTCAAACTTGGCAACTTTAAGACTTGTGGACTTCAACTCCCAGAATTCCCTGGCTGGCTGAGGAATTCTGGGAGTTGAAGTCCACAAGTCTTAAAGTTGCCAAGTTTGAAGACCTCTGGTCTAAGCCATATAACCATTGAAGCGCAGCATAGTTTAGATTTTTTTTTAAAAAAATCAGATACTGGACTGGTATATACCCTCAGTTTACAGCCAGTCACAATGTGATCTACAGTGTGATGGGGGACTCTGCAGTCACACTGAGGGGAGGAGAATATGCCCCATTTATACAGAGAGTCCTGACAGACGCTGTATGAGGTGTGAATCCTATTCAGGATTGTCCATGGCTGAGGTGGTAGTTCAAAGCTGGGCACTGTTTTTTGGGGGGGTTATATGTCTTCCTCTAAAAAGCAGAGACATCACCCTGCCAACAAAAGTACGTATAGTCAAGGCCATGGTTTTCCCAGTTGCAATGTATGGCTGTGAAAGTTGGACCATAAGAAAGGCTGAACGCAAAAGAATTGAGGCCTTTGAACTATGGTGCCGGAGAAGACTCCTGCGAGTCCCTTGGACTGCAAGGCGATCAAACCGGTCAGTCCTAGAGGAGATCAACCCTGACTGCTCCTTAGAAGGCCAGATCTTGAAGTTGAAACTCAAGTACTTTGGCCACCTAATGAGAAGGAAGGACTCACTGGAGAAGAGCCTAATGCTGGGAAAGATTGAGGGCAATAGAAGAAGGGGACGACAGAGAATGAGGTGGCTGGATGGAGTCACTGAAGCAGTAGGCGTGAGCTTAAATGGACTCCAGGAGATGGTAAAGGACAGGAAGGCCTGGAGGAACGTTGTCCATGGGGTCGCGATGGGTCGAACACGACTTCGCAACTAACAACAACAACAATATGTCTTCCTATGTCTGTGCCTTCAGTGACCCATTTGGCTTTCCACTGGGAATCGATGTTAAAGTTGTTGGGCAGATGTTGTGCAAGTGGGGGGGGGTTTCCCGGATTTGAGTCTTCCTGCTGATAAATGAGGGAGGTCGGCATGCAGTGGTAGGAGTGAATTATTCATAATTTTCCTGGGTTCTCTCACTGGTGCCTCTTGCTGGCAGTGCTATATGGCTCAGAACAGGAAGCCAGCAAGTCAAACTGTTTTAATACATCTGCTTATGGTTTATCCCCCCCAAAATAACCATTTTTAAAAGGGCCAGAAATTATTGGCCCTGTCAACCATTTTCCTTTCAGCCTCCAGGTCCTTTTTTCTTTATTAAAAAAAAAAAAAGGTTTTCTACTTGATTACATAAATGTTGCCCCGCCCTGAACTTGGTAATTCAATTTGATAATTATGTGTGCAAAAACTAGGCTTTTCTAGAGAGTTGCCACTGCTTCTAAGGCATTTTTTTTTCCTGAGAAAAGAAAAGATGAATAGCTTTCCTCCCACTCTTTTTTTCCCTTCAGCTTTATAATCATAAAATGTTACAATGGGGGTGTCTGTTAGGGATCAGTCTGAGCCTTCATATTTAGAAATGAAAAAAATTGGTTAGTTGGAGCTTCAGCCTGCCTACAGGAAGTTGTTGAAGAACTTGACCATCTGAGGGGACCTAGATGCAGAATGACTAACTGACCTAGAACCTGAGGTAGGCAAGGTCCTAAACCCAGCCACATGTTGCAAATTAAGAAGAGCAAAGGAAGTCAAGCTCTGCTTGAAAGAAAGAGACGAGACAACCAGTTAGTCAAACAGATAAACAGGGCTAGGTAAAAGAGATGGCCCTTGTGGCTAGCTCTTTGTGTAAAATACGTTCAAATGAATATTCCACCTGTGGCTCTGTATGCTATGGATGGATTATTTGCAACCTTGGACTATACATACATTATCTATCTATCTATCTATCTATCTATCTATCTATCTATCTATCTATCTATCTATCTATCTATCTATCTATCTATCTATCTATCTATCTATCTATCTATCTATCTATCTATCTATCTATCACCTGCCTATTTACCTACTATATATATAAATCTATCTGTCTGTCAATCTAACCTAACCTAACCTAACCTAATCTATATTACCTACCTACTTACTATATATAGAAATCTCTGTCTCCTTGCTTACTTACCTATTGTATATACAGATCTGTCTGTCTGTCTGTCTATCTACAGTAGTGGCCAAAATTGTGGAAACCTTTTGGGGAAAGTGTACAGTAGAAATGCCACCTTTGGTTAAGTTTCCACCAATTTTTCTTCTAATTTCTTTATAACTGTAGCCTTGTTCACTTAATAATACTATTTTACATCTCTTTCTGGGCAACCAGTCAACTCTTTGCACCATTACTTTAATTTTATTACATTTTACAAGTTCACTAAATAAAAGAACACAAAAAAATCCAACCAACTTGATAGCGATCACATAACACACTGACAAATGTCCTCCTCTCAGCTTCAATACATGACATCAATAACTGAATCCTACTGTGATCTGATTAGCTCATTGCCAAAACAAGATAACACCTGACTGGCTCTCTAAACACTCATGCTCATTGGCTACAATCAGATGAAGGAAAGCTGCCTGATATCAACCTAAGCAAGTTGTGCTTCCTTTTTCTGGTTACTTGGCTATAACTTTTCATAGAATAAGTACAGATAATTGAACAAACTTTGTTGCATTACATTCTTGATTAAATTATCTTTCCATTGATATATAATTTTATGGTACTACTCCCCCCCAAAAAATGTGTTATTAGCCATCAAACCTCAAAAATACACTTTTCCCAAAAGGTTTCCACAATTTTGGCCACTATTCTATCTATCTATCTATCTATCTATCTATCTATCTATCTATCTATCTATCTATCTATCTATCTATCTATCTATCTATCTATCTATCTATCTATCTATCTATCTATCTATCTATCTATCTATCTATCTATCTATCTACCTACCTACCTACCCTACTTAACTACCTACCTACTCTACTTAACTATCTGCCTATTTACCTACTATATATATAAATTTGTCGATCCTAATCTAATCTAATCTATCCTAACCTAATCTATATTATCTACCTATTTACTATAGATAGAAATCTCTCTTTCCCTGCTTACTTACCTATTGTATATATAAATCTATCTACCTATCTACCTACCTATTATATATGTAATCTTCTTGAATGTGAGATTATAGTCTCTCAGGTCTCTTACCAAAGCAAGCTGTTATGCCTGCTTTCTACACTTTTACTTTGGAGTGTGCTTTGTGTTTCTTTGCTGAAAGATTTATGACTGCAGCAAATATCTTGAGTTCATTATCTGAAGCTGGCTGTGTCTATAATTGGCAGCACAAAACAATGTCTTTGCAGTCTGTGCATCTGGTTTCCCCATGAACACAGTGTGAATCATACTGACAGGCATTTTGCTAGTATGGGATCAGAACGTAGTCATTAGTACTCATTAGATAGTCCAACATAAAGTGGTGCAGCAGACAGTTTAATCAGTAGTCAGATCCGGTATGGAATACAATCAAGAAGATGAAATATTTCAGCATTGTAATGATCAAACAGAGCTTGCAAATAAACATCTTTTTTTTTTTAACATTCATGTTGCTGCAATTAAAGTCCCAGAAATGCTTCTGACAGAAACAGTGCTTCTAACATGAGTCAGCTATTGTACAAGAGATGGAACAATCTCAATACACTGAAATTAAGTGTAAATTATGGTCCTTTGAACTAAACGTCTGTCCCATCGTGTTTGCATGACCTGTCAGTAATTATAAAGCTCTTTATTTCACCCAAGCAATTGCAAAATAACTACAATGTAGTGTTTATAAGCATTTATTCAAGAGAATAAATTAACATTCCATGGTTCTACATATTTTTCTTTCTTATCCATCAGTTGTATCCTGAGTCAGTAATTAGAGAAGCCCTTGATTAACTGTTTAAGTGAGGGAACTCCCTATATTAAGATGTAAATCCTAGACCTAGAGGGTTCATTGTAGACGTACAATATGGGATAATTCCAGACCATTCCAAATGTCCCTTGAAATAGCTAAACTTTTAAAAATCATTTTGACCATTATGGATAGTCCTTAACTTATAGACATTCATTTAAGGATGGTTTGAAGTTAACATTGAAAAAAGTGATTTACAATCCATCCTTGAAGTTATGACCATTGCATCACCTGTCTGTAATTTGGGTATTTGGCAACTAGTTTGCATTTATAATGGTTGCAGCATCCTGCAGTCACATGATGGGGATTTATGATCTTCCCAGCCAGTTTCCAACAAGCAAAATCAATGACTTGAGGGTGAGCTATATTTAAAAAGAAATGAGAATGCTAAGATGGATAGAATTATTTCCCCAGCAAAATTAGAAATATAAGGTAGAGAATAATGCATGGACCTATCTTGTGATTTTCATTCATTCTTTGAGGACCTGAATGACCTCACATCTAAACCAAAGTCTTACATTTTAAATCTGGAAATAATAATGTGATTCTTGTATTAGTGCATTGATAAACCCTAGGTGGGTATTCAATTTAATTAATTTATACCTTCTAGTTGACTCAATTATTCAGCTATTTCTCTTGGAAAGTTCTAGGTATCTGTTTACCATCTGTTTCACAGTGAAGACAGAGGGAAATAAACAGTTCTCTTCTTTGCAATTGCTCTATCCTGTTAGTACACTTTCATTTGCCTAATAGTCTGACAGTCTCCTTCACTGTTTGTTTTAGTTTGCCCCAAATGTATACATACATATTTACATATAGAAAGCAACATTGGTCTTGCCAAAGTTTGCTCTTTTTTTTCTTTGGCGCATGTATAAGAAGGCTACCATTTAGATTTTATTCAATGAAATGATCTGAACCTATGGTTCCTTGGTCCTTCATATGTGAATATAATTGTTCTCCACCTGGTAGCTCATTTATTATAAATTGCTTAGAGATTATTTGGAATAAAAGATTTATTCCAAATAAATTAATAAATGAAGTCTAGAAGTGCCTAATAACCAGTCTCTCTAGACCAGAGGTAGGCAACCTTGGCTCTTTTATGACTCGTGGACTTCAACTCCCAGAATTCCTGAGCCAGCATGGCTCAGCTTGGAAACCTCTCTCTTTCCCCTCAGCGTGGCTGGCTTAGGAATTCTGGGAGTTGAAGTCCACGAGTCATAAAAGAGCCAAGGTTGCCTACCCCTGGTCTAGACTGTAGTAAATTGCAGTAGAGGGTACTCGCTCTATTGTCATGCTGTAAATGCCATGTTGGAGGAGTCTTTTCTCAAATCCAAAGAAAAACCTGCCACCCTAGCCACAATTCATTATCAATTGTTACTCGTTAACAATATTTGCACCCCCTCCGCATTCACTCTTCTAGACTGTTGTGTTTTTAAAAAAAACAACCAACCCATACGCAGATATCTTTGAGGAGAGCAATTTACAGTTGGCCTGCCATGACTGCGGATTTATTTTCTGTGTGCTACATGAACTTTGGTGGCAGGCACACAACAACATTCCCAAACATGTTCTGAGCCTAAAGCTTGGTAGATATGGGTGGAGATATTCCTTTCCATCATACTGACATTCCAAAGCCACAATGGTGCAGTCACGTAGAACATACAATATGGAATCTTAGGGCTGAAAGAGATCTTGGAGGTCTTCTATCCAACCCCCTGCTCAAGGCAGGAGACCTTATACCGTAGCATCCTGGTCAAATGGTTGTCCAATCTATTTTTTAAAAACTCCCTTGATGGAGCACCCACAACTTGGTGAGGTAAACTATTGCATTGACTTATAGTTCTCACTGTCAGAAAAATTCTACTTCCAGGTTGCATATCTCTTCAACAAGCTTCCATCCATTACCTCTTGTCCTGCTCTTTGGTATTTTGTAGAACAAGTCAATCCCACCTTCTCTGCGACAGCCCGTCAAGTATTGGAAGAATTATCATGTCCCCCCAATCCTTCTTTTCCATAGACTCCCTCAACCATTTGTCACACGATTTAGCCTTTAGAAAGCCATCCATTCAGACAGTGCTGCACTAACCAGGTACTCTCAGGAGATTTTGAAGAGTCACAGCTGGTCAGAGAAGACAATATTAAGTAGTTCTGCCAAAGTCACTAAGTTGACGGGAGTTAAATGTCATAGTAAACAATAAAGGATGAAAATACTGTCTGTCCTCCTCTCGTCAACCCACACTAACATTTATGCCTCAGGGTTTTTGTTGTTGTTGTAATCGTTGTTTGCCTCCACTTTGTCCTAGCAACTAAGAAAGACCATTTGTGGAATTTCCCTTTTCCAGCTTCGGAAGACTGCTTTGACTGAGGCTTTATGAGCTGTCTTAGGTCAAACAAAGAGTCAAACCCAGGCCATCGGTCACAAAAGCTAACACTCTACCCACTTTGCCATGCTGGTTTTCAGTAGATCAAAAGAGTGTATCTGGGACAAATGTTTAGTAAAACAAGCCAAGCCTCAGAAGCCAAAATGGTCTAGAGAAAATTCTTTCCTGGTGCATCATTTAGGGAGATTAGTTCACCACCATACTCTTTCAAGCTGCAGTCTGATTCCTCTTCTTTATTTATTGATTGGGGTGATACAAATGGGAGCTTCAGTGCTGCATCTACTTTGTGTTATTCCATTTTGTTTCCCACCAAACACAATAAATCCTAACTCCTAAATAATAAAATACTTTCCTTCATCTTCTTAATTGTGATCTTGTTGAGCTAAGCCTGCTAGGAGTCTGTTAGCATCAGTAATATGCCTTATCAATCTTTATGCCTTTCTGTGTTCTATTTTTGCACATTCTAAGACTAATGCTGCATTGCTAGCCTGGTCAATTTCTGATGTGGACTATGGAAGGAGCAAGCCACTCGTAATGTGATTTTTGAGAAAGAGACTTTGTCTCCAGGAATGTTTTTCACAAACTTGGAATACTGCATCCAGTATCGATGTAAAAAAGATGTTGAGACTCTAGAAAGAGGGCAGAGAAGAGCAACAAAGATGATCGGGACTGGAGGCTAAAGCATATAAAGAACGGTTGCTGGAATTGGGTATGTCTAGTTTAATGAAGAGAAGGACTAGGGATGACATGATAAGAGTGTTGAAATATCTAAGGGGCTGCAAAGAAGAGGAAGTCAAGCTATTCTCAAAAGCACCTGAAGGCAGGACTAGAAGCAATGGATGGAAACTAATCCAGGAGAGAACCAACCTAGAACTAAGGAGAAATTTCCTGACAGTTAGAACAATTAATCAGTGGAATCACTTGCCTCCAGAAGTTGTGGATGCTCCAACCCTGAACGTTTCTAAGAAGAGATTGGACAATAATGTGTCTGAAATGGTACAGGGTAAGTTGTATACGCTCCTAAACTCTCTATAGCAAGCAGAGGAAAGGAGACTGCACGTGTAGGAAACATCTCCAATACCATAGAAGGCATGTTCAGATGGAGTGATCTAGACCAGGGTTTTTCCAGCTGTGTCCTATGGAAGCCTAAGGTTCTATGAGAGACACCCTTATTTTCCAGGTTCACTAGAACACAGCCAATTTTCTGCCACTGAAACTTTGCCTCTCGAACAATAATTTTATTTTTGTTTGATTTTTAACTAACCAGGTTTTCAGTCTGAAAATGTTTAAAACCTCATGATCTATACCTCTTAAACATTTCAAGGCAGGCAGTTCCCAGATCTGCTAATTGGAAGACAGCTCACAGCTATTCCATCCTTTTTTAATGGATTTTGTTGTTGAAGAGGAAAAGATGGAAGAAGCTTTGCAAAGCAGAATAAGATTCCAAGTAGATATGGAATGTATCTTAACCGGCCAGAAAATCCCTTGAATAATGTGGAGCAACTGAACTGTGGGAAGTCAGCCCCTCAGAGAAGGAAATATTAAAAGGGCAGAAAAATATATTTCCTCAAAATGATTTTTAAAAGCAGAAGCCAACCTTGCCCCCAAATCTCTCTGTCCCAAGCAGGAGCCAGCCCTATACAAATGCAGATGTAACCATCAGAAAGCTGGAGCCAGCTAGGAAATCAAGAAGACAAAAGACCTAAAAATCTGCATACCCCACCTGAGATGGGACATAATAGGACTAACCCATTACCATCACGAATACCAGAGAGGCACACCTAAACTCAGGTCAGAATACGTGACACAGGAAATAGCCTCCAAGTTCATGCCACAGGAACAGGAAACTTCCAAACAAAAAGCTTTCAGAGGGTATAAAAACCTACTCCACATGTGCTCAGCCCTTCTTCCTTGATTTCTCTCCTTCCTGCAAGAACCATCTTTCTGGCTCTTCAATAAACTGTAACCTTCTTCCCAAAGCAGTCGCCATGTTGTTTTATTTATTCCCGGCTTGGATGAACCAGGATGAAGACTTTTCTCCCCTCAGAACAATAAAAACCACTGAGCTTTACAGTGACCCACGACTGCTATGAGTGCAGGGATGTTGTGAAAATCATTGGCTAAATTGGTAGTTACTGAGATTTGAAATCCCAGAAAATGTTCCTTTGGGATACCAGAAGTTCAGCTTCCAAGAAGCAAGAGACAAGGGCTTCTGAAAACCAGCCCACGCAGTACATCTAAAGTGTTTCAGGTAGTTTGATTTTGCAAAGAAAAGACTTGCTTTTTATGTACAGCAGCAGAAAATAACTAGAGCACTGTGCCTTGATTCATTCAAGCTGTTGGAAAATACGTATATACAGTATGATATACAATGCAAGGATTATATAAATTATTCTAATATCTTGAATCTGTGACTTTTTTTATGTAGACGGTCCTCAACAAGCTGACTGAACACATACAATATCTCTACCTAAGTAGCAATTCCTTTTCAGGATTCCAGTGCTGCAGTCCTATATAAGTCCCTAAGGGAATTCTTGCTCAGGTTACAAATGTTTTGTCTTTCTCGTTCTCTTTTAATCTTTGCAAGTGAATTTTATCAGCAGTTTTGTCTTGTTATTATTTTGGGAGGCCACTGTAGCTAAGACAGTTTGCCCAGTTTCGTGAAGAAAAGAACTGCTATGGTTAATGCAGCTGTTTCATCTGTTAGTACTTTGTGAGGGGGGAAGGGGCAAATAAAAAGGAGATTATTCTTAATCTGATAATTGTTATCCCTTCCCAGGAGCCAATGCTACAAAATCCATTATGGGATTACCCCACACACACACCCACACACACCCAGATTGTGGTTGCATAACTTTTACAACGTAACTTTTGTAGGTTTTCAGAGTCCCTCACAATGGGTAGGGTCAAACATTTTGCCTCTCCCTTTTGCATGTTTCTAGCATTAAGGACCAGGTTTTCCTTTTTAAATCTTCCCAAACTTCCTGAAAATTTAGTCCTCTCAAGTTAACAGATATAATGGTACGCGGGGAAGATCTTGGGAGAAGAGAAGAGAAGAGAAGTTGACTACGGAAGAGTCGGATAAAAGAAAGCTGTTGGTGGTGACTGGGCCAGTCCAGCCCCAATCTCCTGCACCTCCCCCCCCCGGAAATGGAGTCACTCAGGCCACAACATCTGTGGAAAGGCAGGTATGCACCAGCAAGGGGAGCTCTGTCACAGAGGCCCCATTGTGGATGTTGCTGTTCACCCTGTTGACCCATGACTGCTGTGCTAGGTTTGCCACCAACCATATTGTGAAGTTCGCAGATGATACAACAGTAGTGGGCCTTATTTGGGATGACAAGGAAGAAGCTTACTGCAAGGAGGTTGAGGGGTTGGTGAACTGGTGTAAGGAAAACAGCCTAGTTTTAAATACAGGAAAAACCAAAGAGATCATTGTTGATTTCAGAAAAGGCAGGCACAGCCACACTTCTCTGTGCATTAATGATTCATCTGTGGAGATGGTTACCAGCATCAAATTCCTGGGTGTGCAGCTAACGAGTAGGCTGACTTGGTTGCTCAACAGTGAGAAACTGGTGAAGCGGGCACAGCAGCGCCTGCATTTTCTGCGCCACATGAGAAAAGCACATCTTCCTTCCTCTGTCCTGACCACTTTCTACAGGGGGACAATCGAGAGCATCCTGTCATACAGCATCGCAGTCTGGTTTGGAGGCATCACTGCTTCAGACAGGAAGGCGGTGCAGAGAGTGGTGAGAATGGCTGAAAAGATCATTGGCAGTTCCCTCCCTCCCATCCAGGACATAGCACAGAAGCGTTGCTTGAGCAGGGTCCATAAGATTATCTGGGACACTACACATCCTCTTCACGACCTGTTTTCCTTGTTAACTTCTGGGAAGAGGCTTCGTGGTATCCGTAGCAGAACATCCAGATTCAGCCATAGTTTCATTCCATACAGCATTAACCTTGCGAACTCTCAAACTTCCTCCTTGCGTTATATATTCAAGATGGCCAGTATTTAATATTTATTTGCTATGTATATGTAGGGATGTGGGTCTATATATATGTTGTACATAGTATATTTAGGTGTGTGTCATGTATGTGTTTCACTTTGAGAGCGGGCAACTAAATTTCATTTTTGATGTGTGCCATTGTGCTCACAATATAAAAATGACAATAAAGGTTATCTTATCTTACTGAGTGTTCCAGAGACTGAATGAGCAAAAGGCCCTCTAGTTCTTTTGCTTCTTCCTGCAAGCCCTGTGAAAGTCTGTGAAGGTCTGCAGAGATGTTACTTGTTCCCATCCAATGGGCTCCCTGACCCTGAAGATCTTTTTCCTTTGATTTAACATGTTCCTTATTTTGGAATACGTGGATTCTTACATTCTTTGGCCAGATGTTTTAACTTCTGGTCCTTTTCATTTTATTTTCTATTCTTAGCAGACAAAATGGTGCTTCTTTGGCACTAGCCGGAGTTGGAGAGATCTGAATGCTGTAGTATGCAATTACATATTTCAGCTACATTCCTAGTTCTGCTCAGGCCAGGAAACAATAATTTTCCTCTGTCCAAGGTAAACATCTATGTCAGAGGAAATATTTATGTTTCATAAAAGTTTAGGGAATGGGGAAAATCCGTCCTCACTCCTGAGATACCACAGCTTTCCTCCCACAATCCTGGGGAATAATAATTTTTATGCAAATGACCCTTAACCTGCTGGGTTAAGCCAATAGACCGCTGTCTCTCAATCTCAGCAATTCAAGCTGTGTAGACTTCAACTCCCAGAATTCCCTAGTCAGCATGACGAAAGTATGAACTTCATGATCTATCCAAGACAAGAGATGGGGTTCACATGATGTACTTTTTTGAGCCCAACATCTGGTGTAAATCCTGCCAGTCTGGATTATGAAATAGAACTTAATTAAAAAATAATATGGTTGATCCTGATGTCCAAACCAGGTTAGGAAACCCAAAAGCTGGACATTCATGGGAATTCAAAGGGTACCAGGTATTTTGTCCTCTTAACTGGCAACTTTATTAATATTTCAGCCCAGCATTTTTCTATAGAGTTTTTTTTTCTAAAAAATAGAACTTGTAACCATCTACATTCATAACATCTTGAAACATATGGATACTCTGCATGCATTTCCCCTTTAAGTTAACAAGTTATGTTATATTTAGGTTAACATGAATGTTTTAGCATTTCCTTTAAGCAATTCACAATTTACATCTGTGAATGTAAATTGCTCAGGAATTTGTTTTAATGTACTGTAACTATCCTGTTTTTATTCCTTGACACACATATTTCCCTGATGCAAATTTTGAAAAAGTAAGTATAACTTAGAACAGGTTGCAAATACCGCTTTCATTTGCTTATGTTTTATGTGTTTGAGAATGCAAGTTCTGGCAGTATATCTGTGGAGATTCTCAGTCATCCAGGTTATAGTTGTCTCAAAGGTGCTTTTTCAAAAGGCAACTGGATTGTTTTTTTTCCTTGAGGGGAAAAAAAAACTTCTGGCACTTTCAGGAATAAATATTAATGTAGGAATAAATATGAGCATGCCATCTCCTTACTGCAGTTTCCTGGCCTGTCCAGGAAGTATCAGAAAAGCTGGGTTCTTAAAACTATAACACTGTAATAAATTTCTCACACCTCTTAAATAATAATAGTGAGAGTGGCTCCACTCCCACTGAAGCTTTAAAGTAATCTACTTCCTCCCATTGCCAGGTTTGATCTGGAGAATTTGTAATATAAAAGCCAACCAAAAATTTGCTGGATCAAAAATGCCCTACTAAAAGCAAACAGTGAGACAGCAGTGATGCAGGCTTGTTAATCCCTATCTGAGAATGAATGACCCAAGGTTACCCAGTTATATATTGAACTCAAGCGTCCTTCATCCAGCTGCAGCACTCTGTCTGGGGATCACATCCCGCTGCCTCCATAAGGAAAATATTTCCCAGCCCCTTTGGCGTAGAAATCAACTCGGCTTTTCAAAGAAAGAATCCCTTTTCCATTCAAGCAGCTGGTTTTCATTTGATTTCTGTTCAGTTCCTTCTGTCTTATACATTCCGTTTGTGACTTCCATTATCATACCTTCATGAGGAACTTTTAAATATTTTAAATCTCTGAAGACTGGAGAGGGAAAGAAATTCTGGTAAGGATTGACTTCAATTTCTTTAAATGGCTGCACCAATAGCATTCCTCCCCACCCCCCCTGCATTTGGCCATCTGCCAATTTTAAATGAAGTCAAGTGAGACAGATGAATCACTGGTAAAAAAAAGAATTATTAACTGGTTATAAATGTTACCAGTACTCTATCGTTTTGCTGCAGTGTTTGGAAACTTCCAAATGTATCCCTTATCCAGAAGTGAATTCAACAAAAGGGCCATGTACTCCCTCAAGGAAAGAACATGTTCCCCCTGGTGAATCTGACATTGAAATCCTTCTTGGACTTCTGTAATATCTATTCTTGTTTGTAGATCATTTCATATAAAGAGTCATGGCTCAGTATTAAAGTACTTGCTATGAATGCCAAAGGCCCTGTCCATTTATAAAGATTATATAGCAGGTGATGTGAAGAAATTTTTTCTGCTGAATTCAAAAATATAAGGCATAGTTCTTCATTTCCTGACAATTAGAACAATTAATCAGTGGAACAACCTGCCTCCAGAAAGTTGTGAATGCTCCAACACTGGAAGTTTTAAAGAAGAGACTGGACAGCCATTTGTCTGAAATGGTATAGGGTTTCCTGCCTAAGCGGGGTTGGGCTAGAAGATCTCAAAGGTCCCTTCCAACTACTACTATACTATTACTACTACTACTACTGTTGTTGTTGTTGTTATTCATATAAGGCAACTTTCCATGATTTTAACTTACACTCTTGTGAATTATGCCCTGGTGCTTATAGTGTGTGGACCACTTAAGATCTAGTGAAATCTACTTAATTAGGTCACTGAATGAAGGAAGAAGAGGTGATAATTTCTGGCTGTTTATCGATAGATATGAAGACAGGTTAAGGCCAAGAACTAAGCTATTGAAAGGTTCATATAGTCAAAGACTCAGTGATTAGGTTTGCACATCTGGCTAACTTATAAATAGTTTGGTTTTAAGTTAGCGAGCTTCTCAAACTTTGTGGTGCCTTGATCAATGAATGACACATTCACTGTACGATATTCCCTACGAAGAAACTAATTCCATTGATCTTTAGGAAGGGCAAGAAATAAATGCATGAAAGCCTGCTAGCTCGGAAATTCTGGGAGTTGAAGTTCACATATCTTAAAACTGCCAAGTTTGAACATTATTGATCTAAACCAGTGGTTCTCAACCTGTGGTCTGCGGACCCATGGGGGAGGGGTGCAATGTCATCACAGGGGGTCCATGAAGGCTTGAAGAAATGTTATGATTTAAATCTTGAGTTAAGTCTTGGTGGTCCGTGGCCGTGGTCCGTGGTTACAAAAGATATTTAAAGGGGGGTCCGTGCTGAAGAAAAGGTTGAGAACCACTGATCTAAACCATCCCTGAGATCAAAAACTAGAATATGCATCTTGTCATGTCGTGTGGTGTTAATTCATGAGAGAGGGCTTTGGAACACTTTGATTAGATCTGCTGTATAGAGTAGTATTCAGGTGTATCCTCATTTTTTCCCCTGAGAAATATTATTTTTTGAGTTGTCAAACCTTTATCAATTCCCACCCACCTTCACAGTCACACACTGATGGAAGGGACACTCTCTAGCAGAGTATTGTGTTCTTTTGTACCACACATAATGTTCAAAACTAAGCACTTTGGTTGCTATGCCCACTTACCTCTTGTGTGTTGTGTTATGAATGTATTATGACTCATTCATCCTAGGCCGCTTATAGGGGGCATAAATATGAGATAAGAAGCTCTTTCTTTTTTTAAAAAACAGGGTATCAACAGATGAGTGATAAACTAGAAAATCGCAAGGCCAAATTTCTTGCCAAAGATGAATCAACAAAACATATTCATCAAAACTAAGGATTGCAGGGATACAACTTGAATGAGCTAAGGGTCTTTGTTTGCTTTTCCACAGCTTCTTCTAGGCTGAGAGCAATCTTTTAGTGGTCAAAGGGAACAAATTCCAGAAAATGGGCAGGTCAAGACAATCCCCCCCAATATTTGATTAAGTTGAAAATTTGAATTAGTTAAATTAATTTTAAACTATGAGTAAGTACATGTTTACTTAATAGAGCTGCAAAAATGATTAGGAAGAAGTGTTTTGGTGATTGCAGCATGAAGTCTCTGCTATTCATTAAAATAGCCAGACATTTTTCAGATTTGTCTCAAGGGTTCCTTAAAATAGTGGCTGTCTGGTAAAACTCAGACTAGTTTAATGAAGAGTAAAGATGGCTTGTGCTCACATGAAGTCCAAAACAATTTCATTTTCGAAGCAAGAACGGTGCAAAGTATTTAATACATAAAAAGAGTCCTGCTGGATCAGACCATAGTCCAGCATCTTGTTTCTTACTGTGGCCAATCAGAAGCCTCTGAAGTGTTTGCAAGTAGAAGAAGAAGATAGATACTTCTCCTACCACTGATCACCTGTATCTGGGGTTTCAAGGCTTGCTACCCTCAATTTGAATGTATCTTCAAAATTGATAGTCCACGATGAACCAATCTGTCTTTGCCCTTTCATCACATTAAAAATTAGTATTTGGTGACAACTTCTGGAAAGGCTCTAACAATCACATCTAAGATTTTAGGGCATTGCATAATACTTAAAGGCCTCAGGTTTCATATCAGTACATTATAATACATTATAATACAAATCAAATTTGCGGATGACACCAAACTGGCAGGAGCAGAAGACAAACTCAGGATCCAAAAAGATCTTGACAAACTTGAACAATGGGCCCTATCCAACAAAATGAGTTTCAATGTGAGAAAAGCAAAGTTTTACATTTAGGCAGAAAAAATCAAAGGTACAAGTACAGATTAGGCGAGACCTGGCTTAAAAACAGTAACTGTGAGAGGTACCTTGAAGTCCTAGTGGACGATCACTTGACTGAGCCAGCAATGTGCAGCAGCAGCCAAAAAAGCTAATACAATTCTGGGTTGTATAAACAGAGGCATAGAATCAGGATCACACAAAGTATTAGTACCGCTTTATAAAACCCTAGTAAGACCACACCTGGAATACTGCAGCCAATTTTGGTCACCATATCACAAAAAAGATGTTGAGAGTTTGGGGAAAAAATAAGAGAAGAGCAACTTAGATGATCAAAGGCCTCGAGACTAAAACATATGAAGAATGGCTGCAGGACTTGGGTTTGGCTAGTCTAAAGAAAAGAAGAAATATGGGAGACATGATAGCAGTATTCCAGTATTTGAGGGGCTACCACAAAGCAGAGGGGGTCACGTTATTCACCAAAGCACCAGAGGGCAGGACAAGAAACAATGGTTTGAAACTGATCAAAGAGAGAAGCAACCTGGAATTAAGGAGAAACTTCCTGACAGTGAGGACAATTAACCAGTGGAACAGCTTGCCTTCAGAAATAGTGGGCGCTCCATCACTGGAGATTTTTAAGAAGAGGCTAGACAGTCACTTGTCTGAGATGGTGTATATGTGTATATTTTTTCATTCATTCATTCATTATTCATTCATTCATTCATTCAATGTATATTCTGCCTTTTATTCTCCAAAACACCTGAAGGCAGAGCAAGAAGCAATGGATGGAAACTAATCAAGTAGAGTACCAAAGTAGAGTTAAGGAGAAATTTTCTGTCAGTGAGAACAAGTAACCAGTGGAACTGCTTGCCTTCAGAAGTTGTGGGTGCTCCATCACTGGAGGTTTTTAAGAAGAGATTGGACAGCCATTTGTCTGGAATGGTATAGGCTCCTGCTTGAGAAGGGGGTTGGACTAGAAGACCTCCAAGGTCTCTTCCAATTTTGTTATTTTCATTCCTGGAATGCTTAAGGTAGCAAACACCTTTTAAAAACACAGAAATGCCTAAAAGAGTTAAAAGAGAATCATCAAAACCATACTAAAATAAATAAATTCTAAAATCGAATCAAGACTTAGACTCACATCTGTTCTCATGGAAAATAAATATATTTCATTGTATAATTATCTCTCCAACAGTCTTAAGCCACTCTGGTTTCCCATACATTATTAAATCCCCCAAAGGATATTGTAGATGAATTTCTCCCTTAGGATCTTTTTAAGATTAGGAAAGCTATAGAATGAAGGCAATTTAATAATGAAATCATAGAAGCTGTAATACTGCCTCGGACGGGGTGGGTGGGGAGCGGTTTGTGTGTGTGTGTGTGTGTGTGTGTGTGTTTAACAGAAGCTGGATGGCTATTTGCCAGGAATGCTCCAGAAATGGATTCCTGCACCAGGCAGGGAGTTGGCCTAAGATCCTTTTCAATTCTTATTTTATTACGTTTTATAATAAAAGCAACAATAGCATTCTCTGCTAGAAAAAGTACGATCACATTTTGAGAAGAAGCAACCTGAGCATCAGTCCGGTAAGCAATCTATTTTGAAGAGGGACAAGCATTTCCAGGAACAGAGCTTCATTTAATTAACATCTCCAAAGCTGATCTAAATGTGAACTATATAAGAAGACTTTGCTAATTGTTCTAAAGGTCTGTTTAACCTAGCTTTCAGTTCCTGGAATAGCCAGATAGATAAGTGTTGAAGACAATAACGTTGTTCTACTCATCACCAGAGATGTCAGTTGCGCCAACACCCACCTGGTTTCAAGGCTATGAAGCATAGGACAAAAAGGCCGTGGAATCATGGGGAAGGCAGGATGCAGCATCAATAGTTTTAAATTTCCTGTGAGTTAAGGTGGAACTGCATCTTTACATTAATAATGATAATAATAATAACAACAATAATAACAACAACAATAATAATAAAGTTGGAAGGGACCTTGGTGGTCATCTAGTCCAACCCCCTGCTCAGGCAGGAAACCCTATACCATTTCGGACAAATGACTGTCCAGTCTCTTCTTAAAAACTTCCAGTGTTGGAGCATTTACCGCTTCTGGAGGCAGGTTGTTCCACTGGTTAATTGTTCTAACTGTCAGGAAGTTTCTCCTTAGTTCTAGGTTGCTTCTCTCCTTGATTAGTTTCCATCCATTGCTTCTTGTCCTGCCTTCAGGCGCTTTGGAAAATAGCTTGACTCCCTCTTCTTTGTGGCAGCCCCTGAGATATTGGAACACTGCTATCATGTCCCCCCTCGTCCTTCCCTTTGTTAAACTAGACATACCCAATTTCATCAACCTTTCCTTATATGTTTTAGCCTCCAGTCCCCTAATCATCTTTGTTGCTCTTCTCTGTACTCTTTCTAGAGTCTCAACGTCTTTTTTACATCGTGGTGACCAAAACTGGATGCAGTATTCCAAGTGTGGCCTTACCAAGGCATTGTAAAGTGGTATTAATACTTCACGTGATCTTGATTCTATCCCTCTGTTAATGCAGCCTAGCACTGTGTTGGCTTTTTTGGCAGCTGCAGCACACTGCTGGCTCATATTTAAGTGATTGTCCACATTGACAGAGGCAATCAGCTCTTGGGAAACTGAAAGTTTACAACCATGTTCTGATTTGGGGACTCTGACAGCAGATGGTATCCGGAGATATACCATCTTGAAAGAGACACAGTGAACCCTTGATTTATATGACTGCAATGGAACTGACCTGTTTTCCACACCGATTAATGTCATATGTAGAATCATGTCATTATTCGAATGACTTAAACTGATGCTGTGGATGTCATTTGTGTAACAATGCTAATGAGGTGAATCACCCCTGGTGAATTCTATCCAATTTAGCAAGACATTCCTTAATAGTAGGTTTTCCTTAATCTCAATTAGCCTATTAAAAGGATGCCAATTTATTTTTTTTAGCAATTTTGAGTATTATGTGGCTAATCCCTCTTTGAAGCAGCCTGATCCATATGATCAAGAATTTGAAAGTTAGGCTTTATGATAAGGAAGAGAGTTTTAAGTGTGCTCTCCAGATGTGTTGAACTGAAACTCTAGTAATTCCAGCCAGGATCACCATGGGAGAAATACAGATTAGGGAATGTTGTATAGAGAGCAAGGAAGATAACCTTGATGGAAAATTACAGGAACAAAAGGAACTGAAGTATTTGTTGAGTCCAAAACAATACAATAATATTCAGAAGTGGCTCAGGGAGATGTCTCCCTAATTCACTGAAGCAAAAGGGAGAGGCAGCATAGCATAGTAAGGCTTGCAAGATTATGTTACTGTAGCCAATCTTAATAAAAATAGTTTTAGCCTTCATATAAAGTTGATTTCCTGCTCTGGTCTATCTAGTGGAGTTGAGAAGCCAATATGCTTTGTTGACACTTATTGAAACAATTGCCGCCATCCCCTACCCCCCCCCCCCACACACACACACATTTGCTTATTTGAGGTATACAAAATATTCTCCATTCTGCATTCTGAACATTAGCAAAATCAGGATAATAGATAATAAATTGATAGAATATTTGTAGCTCAGGGTTGAACTGTGAAGTCCTTGGTTGCTCCCTGAGTTTGGATGTTTTCTTGCAGACATTTCACTGTCAAACTAGGCACCATCATCAGTGCTACTAGGGCAGGGGTAGGCAACCTTGGCTCTTTTATGACTCGTGGACTTCAACTCCCAGAATTCCTGAGCCTGCATGGCTCAGCTTGGAAACCTCTCCCTTTCCCCTCAGCATGGCTGGCTCAGGAATTCTGGGAGTTGAAGTCCATGAGTCATAAAAGAGCCAAGGTTGCCTACCCCTGTACTAGGGAGTGGGGTTTGTTCTCATTTGATATGCTAGTGGCTTGCCCCGTCAAGTGTTGGTGGGAATGGTCTTGGTGGCTCCTGGATTGGCTATTGTTTACTTGTTAGCTTGTTTGTCTGAGTTGGTGGTTCCTTGATTGGGTTGTTTGCTTCTTGACTGTTGGTCTAATGTTAATTTTAGTATTAAGCTCTGGTCATCTGGGTGTTGATTGCTGGTGAGGAGGTGTTTTAGTTTTGCTTTTGGCTTTTTGATTGCCTCTTTTAAAGGTAGATGTTGTTTATCTCTATGTGCCTATTGAAGGCTGATTTGTCTGAGTTCAGGACTTCCGGGAATTCTCTAGCATTTTTGGACTTGTCTTGGTCTAGGATGCTCACAGTTTCCCAGTTGAAACTATGATTAAGTCTGTCCATGTGTTGTGAAATGAGGAGTTTTCATCATGTCTTCTAACTACTCGTTGGTGTTCATGGATGCGCTTTGCTAGTCTTCTGCCTGTTTGTCCTATATAGTGGTTGTTGCAGTCCTTACATTTTATGTTGTAGATGAGTCCTGTGTTTACTTCTGGGGCTGATGGGTCTTTTGGTTTACTTAGAATGTTTTGGAGGACTTTAGTTGATTTGTGTGCTACAGTGATGCCATGTGGTTATAGTAGTGCAGGGGTCTTCAAACTTGGCCCTTTTATGATTTGTGGACTTCAACTCCCAGAATTCCTCAGCCAGCACGCCTGGCTGAGGAATTCTGGGAGTTGAAGTCCACAAGTCACAAAAGGGCCAAGTTTGAAGACCCCTGTAGTAGTGTATTGGTGGTTTCTGAGATGTTTTTGATGTATAGCACTGTTATCTTTTTCACAGCTTGTGTTGATTGTGCTGCATTGGGTTGAATGATCAGGCACTTTTTGATAAAGTTGCGTGGATATTCATTTTGTTGAAAGTTGTTGTATAGATGATCAGCAGGATTGCTGCTGTGTATTTGTGCTCATCTAAACAGTGTTCTTCACAGACAATAATTTGTTCTTCAACCAGCTCTTCCATGATATCATTTCAGACAGCTGTGTTCCTGCTCACAATGACTCCTACTAGGAATGAAAACATTGTGAATTTTTTAATTGAGTTGGAAATATCTGGTTGCAGCCTACTTGAACTGTTTGTTTCCTAATTGTTGTACAATAGTGACAGCAAAGGAAACTCTATAGTAGCTCATTTAAGCTTCGATGACTAATAAGTTTGTAAATTTATTTTAAGCCATCCTTTCATTAATTCTCTTTCTTCCTTACTTCATATTACAATTGCTTGTGGTATTAGGGTTTGGGTTTTTGTTTCGTTTTTGTTGTTGCATTTTTATTGTTCTTGTACATCACTTTAGAACGAGTGGGCAGAAACAGCCTAAACATTCATAATAAATAAATCATATAGCTATAAGCCAATAATCACTCCTTCAAAAATAATTTCTAAGCTAGTCTAAATTTATAGCGTATGTGCATTTGCACATATACACAACAGAAAAAGGCTGATGTCAAGCTTAATACAGATTTCAACAGCCTTGCTGGTGTTTTCATACCCATGCAAAATATTTAGGATGTTGTGATGTAGGAAATGTAACTGGTTGGGTTCTGAAGAACCCATCAGAACCAATGCTGATCGATCAACGTGTGGGAGATGTAGAAATTTGAAGTGGCCCCTGAATTTTTTTCCTGCTTGTAATTTCTTCTGGAGTTTAAGACTTTACTGTATAAAAAGGTAAGAGTCTGCTATGCTTCTTATGCTAAAGATGAGCGTCCTTTTGGTAGCTGGAGGCACACAAGCTGTGTAGAACTAAAGGTGTAAGAGATGGTGCCTGTGGGGTGGCGGACTACAGTGAAGCAGCAATTTCCCAGGTAAGGAGAGCAGATTCCAAGGAAGAGGGTGAGGCAAGAGGCAACGTAGCTTGGAGCTGGATCAGAGATGGAGAAAGAGAGTTAGGATAGCCAATCCCTAGAATCTCTCCGGTTAAATCTGTTAGAATGAGAGTAATATTGCTTTAGTCTGGCAAGATTCTGTCTGTTGGGTGTGAGCAAATACAGAACTGAGCTTTGACTGTATGGTTCTATATTGTTCTTGGGCTGGGCCTGACAGAAAGCTGCAGAGGTGTAATGACAAAACAAATGGGCAGGTGTCAACCTTGCAAGGTAGTTCAGACAACAACCACACCTAGAAGTACACATTGTAACTTCATTGTAAGGATACATCAACAAAATCTTAGAAGTTTGCAAATACATCTATTCCCACTTACTTTACAATTCAAAGGGAAAAAATAACTAGGAAAGGTCCCTTCTGATATGTTTGCCATGCCCCCATTCAGTCTGCAGACTCAACTGCCACTTGTCTGACCATTGTCTAGTCTGCAGCTCTTCCTTCTGCCATTTGCAGATGCCATTACAGCAGGCCACATCTCTCTGTCTGGAGGGGGGGGGGGAGGCTGCAATTTTTCATTTTCTCCAAGTTGGGATATGGTTCTTTTAATGTTCATTCTACAAGTTTGGATTGTGTCCTGCCTTAACCTGGAGGGAAATTTTGGCTTCTGTTCAGTTACTGGAGAGGCTTCAGAAGGTGCAAATCTGGAGAGATCACAAACTACATCTAGCCTTGGGGCTATAGGTTCCCCACCCTTGCCTAAAATGGAACATTATGTGTTCTCAAAGAGTGTAACAAGGCAGCAGCTTGGCACCCTCCTATTTATAGTGACTCATATGAATTATTTTTGCCATTCTTACAATTGCTTCTCTAACCTCCTGTACTCAAAGCACGGTATGCTAGTTGAATTAATTTAGGATTATAAACAAATCATGGTAGCTTATATCCTGAGGGGGAGGTATATATACTGGATTTAGAAGGCTTTGGATAGATGCTTTTGTTAATGTGGATGGCATATTTGAATGAAGAGAAAGAGGAGATCAAATGCAAATAAAATATCCCTATTTAAAGAAATGCTTCAAGTTCACGTTGCCTTTTGTCCTAATTATAGCTAAATCACTACCTCTGTCTTGAGCTTTCAGCATATCCAAAACTAAAAATAATACAAATTCTTGATTTTTTTTTAAAAAAAATGTTCACATTATTGAATAACTTTTAACAATGTCACAAATACTTATGCTAACATAATCTACTAGCAAACAAATATTAAGAAGAGGACATGGAAGGAGATGATAATGGAGTGCTAGGCATGTCCAATTAAGGAAAATAATTATGAGGAGAACATTATAAATGGTTGAAAATAATTGAATAATTTTTTCAATAGAACTCTTCTTCTTATCTTCTCTTTCTTCTCCATATTTCCATTTTCTTAAATGTACCCAGTTTTTCCTTCTCCTTTGTTTAAGAGATGTTACTGAATTTTTCAGAAAGACACAGGATTTATAAGGTATTATTAGTCATTGTTGTAAATGGAGAGAAATGCTACATAAATCGATGATTTGCAGGTAACGTGAAATGCCCAACTAATGTAACCAGTTTCCCATCTTGACCCTGCCTACTTGGGAAATGCTAAGCTCCTTTTAAAGGAATTCAAATTTAATATACTCATATGTAACAGCCACTGTATCTTCCTAGAGAATTAATCTGCCAATGATGTTTAGGCAGGAAAGGCTGTAGCATTTCACAGCCTCATGATTTTTGATAAGGCTGAAATATTTGATTTCAGGCATGAAATTTTGCAGTTTGACCCCTGCTATAGATTCAAGTACACAAGTACACAACAGGCAGTTGGCTTCCACTGATAATGACAATTTTATGTAAGGTGGTCCATTTTTTCCCCTTTTCCTTTTGTCCTGGCACATTTTCCTAAACCTCAGCTGCAACTTCAAGTATTCTGTACCAAAGCTCCTCCTTCTCCAATCTACTGTATTTTTTGATGTGGTCTGATCACCACAGGGTGCACCGTAGCCAAGTTCTCAAATCCATTTCCAGTATAAAATTGTTGTCATTTAGCCAGCCATTAGGAAGATCTGGGAGTTAACTTCCAATAGTGGGTCAAACAGAAACCAATGCAATTTTTTTCTCTCTCGATCTGGTGCCACGCAAGCACGCTACGGAGCTATTTCTAATTTCCCAGGGATCATCAGTGGGACTTACAAGTATGAGAAATGGAGTCTGTGGGATATGGAGTTTAGAGGCCTCTGTTAAGCAGTGGCATCACGCTCACAGAGTCACTTGACATTCTGTTGACGAGAGCGTTGTTTTGATTGCATCAAACGGAGTAATAAAATCATATGTTGGATTTCTTTCAAGGGTTTCTTGGGGAAAAAAATACACAGGTTTATTTTAAATGTGCACAGGAAAATGTGGGTAACCAGATGCACAGCAGATGTGCACCCAACCGCCATGGCTGACTGCAGCTCCGTGCGAGCATCCCTGCGTCACTGTGTGTTTAGAGGAGATCCTCCCCTCCTTCTAAATTCAATCTGTTTTTGCCACAGCAAATGTTGCCGAACCTCTGGTGCCACATCAAGTGTGAGGTGACTCATCCTAAAGGAAAAAACAAACAAACCCCAAACAACAATTCCATGCCATTAAAGAGATAGTATTGTGGGAGTTTTATTTTGAATGAATCCTGGTGGCTGGAACTGCCTGGTATCCATTTTCAATTTTCAGGCTGCCGGGAAATCTCATTAAAAGCAGACTTGTTGATGTAATGTAACTGCTGTTCTGTTTGGAGGGTGCTACCAATGTCATCCACTGCGTAACTGCTTATGTGCTCCACTGTTTCAGGCAGATTTATCCCAAAATTGCTGAAATCATTCATTCCACAAATAAGTGGTAAGGGCCTCCAGAGTCAGGTTACGAAAATCCAAATATTAGCTGGCACTAAAGAGATGCAGAAAACTACAACATTTTACTGTCATTTAGCAATCATCCAATTGTTTGCAACTCCGATCTGGTAGCTCTAATTAATGGGCTTTTGTAAATTCCCCCCCCCCTTTGATTCCTGGTGAATCTGGTCATAAAAACCAAATGCAAATGCAAGAAAAACCAAATGCACAGGTACAGTATAGTGGTACATCGCTCAGTAGTAGTAACTGTGAGAGGGATCTTGGAGTCCTAGTGGACAATCACTTAAATATGAGCCAGCAGTGTGCTGCAGCTGCCAAAAAAGCCAACACTATTCTAGGCTGCATTAACAGAGGGATACAATCAAGAGCAGGTGAAGTGTTAATACCACTTTATAATGCCTTGGTAAGGCTATACTTGGAACATTGCATTCAGTTTTGGTCACCATGACATAAAAAAGATGTTGAGACTCTAGAAAGAGTATAGAGAAGAGCAACAAAGATGATCAGGGGACTGGAGGCTAAAACATATGAAGAACAGTTGCTGGCATTGGGTATGTCTAGTTTAATGAAGAGAAGGACTAGGGGGTGACATGATAGCAGTGTTCTAATGTCTCAGGGGTTGCCACAAAGAAGAGGGCAAGCTGTTCTCCAAAGCGCCTGAAGGCAAGGCAAGAAGCAATGGATGGAAACTAATTAAGGAGAGAAGCAACCTAGAACTAACAAGAAATTTCCTGACAGTTAGAACAATTAATCAGTGGAACAACGTGCCTCCAGAAAGTTGTGAATGCTCCAACACTGGAAGTTTTTAAGAAGAGATTGGACAACCATTTGTCTGAAATGGTACAGGGTTTCCTGCCTGAGCAGGGGGTTGGACTAGAAGATCTTCAAGGTCCCTTCCGACTCTGTTATTCTATTCTATTTTATAAATGAGAGGAGAGAATGTGGGTGGTCCAACACTGGAGGTTTTTAAGAAGAGGCTGGACAGCCACTTATCTGGAATAATATAGGGTTTCCTGCCTGAATGGGGGGGGGGGCTGGACTAGAAGACTTCCAAGGTCCCTTCCAATTGGGTTATTCTGTTAAGTCACTTTTTCATCACTGCAAACAATGACTATGGGATACAGATCCCTCCACTGGCTTTATTCCTGGCAGAATTTACATACATACAAATGTTATCGTTAAATTTGCATGCAGGAAATAATAGAGACAAATAGGGTTATATAACTTCAGAAGCAGATAGGGGTTTGGATAGACTTGTGTACCTCATGTATTCAGAACAATAGTTGATCTGTGTAGTCCTCTTATGTGGCATGTTTATCATTTTTGACAAGTGAGGTCAGCTCCAACTCATAGGCGAGTGACTGCTGTGTATCAAACGTGAGCTCTTTAGCATTAGATCCTCCCATGCTATGTAACGTTTGACAGCAAGGGATCTCCAATATTTTCGATTTTGGGTGAGTACGTTAGTGTCTTCCATGTGATGTTTAAAGACGTTGAGTCATCTATTAATGTTCTTTGCCATGTATTTTGAGGGGGTCCTCTTAGTTGTTTGGCATCGGGGGGACCCATCTCATTGCCATCTTGGGAATTCAATTACTCTCCATTCGGCGTATACGACCTGCAAGTTGGAGTCTTCTGCATGCAATGTAATTTGTAGGAGAAACTCTTTTGGAGCAATTCTCCATTAGTAACACGGTCAAAATAGCGAATCTTTAGGATTCGACAAAAGCATCTTTGTTGAAAGACGTTGAGTCTCTTGTTAATACATGTGAGTTCTATTTGCAATAAAATAAACATTCACATTTTTTTATAAAGAGCTAAAACTGAGTCTCCTTCGCATGAAACATACAATTTCCATCTGTATCTTGTTTTGGTAATGGCCTGTTCTACTATCAGGGTGCTTCTTTCAGACCATGTGAGAACGGCTTTTCCAAGAGAAACAGACAGTAAGGCCTTTAAAGGGTCTTTTCTTGGCATATATCTAAGCCCCCTTTTGGAAACAGAACCTAAACACTGCACAGCTCTAATATATTGCAAGCCCCCTTTCAAAAGAGGGAAGTTACAGGTTTTGGAGAAGCAACATCCTGCACTTTCCATATTACAGTAGTGGCCAAAATTGTGGAAACCTTTTGAGAAAAGTGTGCAGTAGAAATGCCACCTTTGGTTACGTTTTCACCAATTTTTCTTCTAATTTCTTTATAACTGTAGCCTTGTTCACTTAATAATACTATTTTACATTGCTTTCTGGGCAACCAGTCAACTCTTTGCACCATTACTTTAATTTTATTATGTTTTGCAAGCTCACTAAATGAAAGAACACAAAAAACCCCAACCAACTTGATAGCGATCACATAACACACTGACAAATGCCCTCCTCTCAGCTTCAGTACATGACATCAATAACTGAATCCTACTGTGATCTGAATGGCTCATTGCCAAAACAAGATGACACCTGATTGGCTACAATCAGATGGAGGAAAGCTACCTGATATCAACCTAAGCAAGTTGTGCTTCCTTTTTCTGGTTGTTTGGCTATAACTTTATAGAATACAGTACACATAATTGAACAAACGTTGTTGCATTACATTCTTGATTAAATTATCTTTCCATTGATATATAATTTTATGGTACTACTCCAAAAAAAAAGTGGTGTTATTAGCCATCAAACCTCAAAAATACACTTTTCCCAAAAGGTTTCCACAATTTTGGCCACTACTGTAATTATACGGATTCTCCCCCCCCCCCAATAAGATAGATAGGCTTACTTCTAAGTAACAATTTAAAAGACAAAGTTTTGCAGCATGAATGACCTGAGTTTTACAGAGAGGAAGCTTGCAAAGTTTCTTGTAGTGAGTTCTCTCCTAACATTATAATACACGGTAGCTATATTACAATCTTCTATGGAGCGGCTGTGGGATACTTAACATTTTCATCACTTGAAATCCTCCTGGGATATAGTTATTTGATGACGTTGCAGGCAATTAAAATTATATTTCAATTTCTGATAATGACCTAAATTGACATACTGGGTTATTATTACTAATATTATCAGTAGTTATTGTTGTCAATGTTGTTGATTTTGAGCCTGTTTTCCAAGATAAAATCCTCAAAAGCAGATTAGATTAGAAGGTAGCTGGATCATAAAAATCAAGGGCGTTTCAAATAGCCTGGAGTATAATTGCTCCTCAGCAGGACCCTCGTGAAAGAGATGGGATACCACTGTATGCATGGAAGCCTTTTGATTGGATTGGACCAAGATCTGTCTCCTAACCTTGAAATATCAAGGTCTACAAAGCATTCTCTGTGTGAAAGAAAACAAATGCAACAAAACTGAAGACAAGGTTAAATACGAGTTTCTGACAGTTTAGCTAAAGGATGCATATAAGAAGCTCTATTTTGCTGTACTCTTGAATCATAGAATTGGGAAACTGAAGGGCCCAGAAGGATCATCCAGTACAACTCTTTTCAATGTACAGGAAAGTCATCCTTAAGAAGTGGCTGTCCAATCTCTTCTTAAAACCTATCAAAGATGGAGAACCCACAACTTCCAAAGTGTGGGAAGTCAGCCCCCCAGAGAAGGAAATATTAAAAGGGCAGAAAAATATATTTCCTCAAAAGGATTTTAAAAGCAGAAACCAACCCTGCCCCCAAGTGTCTCTGTCCCAAGCAGAAGCCATCTCTGTACAAATGCAGATGTAAACCATCAGGAAAGTTGGAGCTAGAAGCTTAGGAAGACAAAGACACCTAAAATCTGCACACCCCACCCAAACTCTTAAGAGTCATTAGCCCCAGCACCAGGGAAGCAGGATATGAACTTTGGTCATAATAGGACTAACCCATCACCATTGGAATACCAGAAGGCACACTCAGACTCAGGTCAAAGTTCATGCCACAGGAACAGGAAGCAACTCGAAACAAAAGGCTTCAGAGGGTATAAAAACCCACTCCCCACATGTGCTCAGCCCTTTTTTCTCTCCTCTTTCCTGCCAGAACCATCTTTCTGTCTGGCTCTTCAATAAACTGCAACCTTCTTTCTAAAGCAGTCGCCATGTTGTTTATCCCCGGCTTGGACGGAACCATGATGATGACTTTTCCTTCGACAAAAGGAAGCTTGGACAGCATGAACATATCTTAAGTGTTGGGAAGTTTTGTTTATATTCCAACAAGCAAAATCAATGGGGAAAGATGGACTCGCTTAGCAACCATGCGACTCACTTAACAATGGCAATGATTCACTTAACAACCATAACAAAAAAAAGGTCATAAAATCGGTCACAACTCACATAGCAACTGTCTTGCTTAGCAATGGAAATTCTGGTGCCCGCTATGGTTCTGAAGTCAAGGACTACCCCTATAAAGAAATGCAAAGAAATTCACCTTGAAAACGGAAACCTTTTCTGCTAAACGGGCAGCATTATTCATTATTCTCTTATATGGTATTTATGGCTTTGTATCGAATGAAATTGTCCAGATTAATATGCGGAATTCTGCAGCCTTCTTGGGATTTTCCGAATGGCAGTAAATAATGGCTGGAGAGAGGCTTTGCCCTGCGGTCAAGAGGAGCTTTGCCTGAATCGGACTCAGGGAAAAAAGCTAATGAATCTCTCCCCGGCAGCATCTCTACAAATTAGTCATCTAGGAACGAGCCAGAAGCAGGCCGGAATCTGCTGGTTCCTTTTGCTGATGAGGCCCCAAGACAGAGCTTTGAATTATGTCAGCACGGAGCTGGTGTAACAAATTTGCCTCCCTTTTAGAAATCGTTAAAGGAGAATTGTCCTTCCACCCCTTTTCTCCTTTTGAAGTGCTGTTTTGCCTGCAGCATCACAACAATACGACCGAGACCCCTCCTCTCCCACCTTTAAGACTGGCCTTCTTCCTTTTCTAATTTGCCTCTTTTGTCTTTTCTTCTCCTCTTCAGAATTTCCTGAGACTGCCCAGATCTCTTGAGGGACATGAAAGTTATAGCTTTATTTGTCTAACTTGCACGGACGATTTATAATCCTTTTTTTTTTTTTTAACTGCAATGGAAGCCAACAGAGCAATGGATTCAAGATTTGCTTTTGCTTGTGGGCTGAAAGTCGACGTAACTGTAGACTGGCTGATGGGGAGGAGAAAGAAGAGAAGGGAAACTTCTGGGGCAGATCCTGAATTATGGCAACGCATTTTGAAATTTATCAAATTAGAGGACAAGAGGAAGGAAGGGAAGAGTAGCAAATCATTTATCTTTGCCTTCCCTGTTACCTATTTTGGAGAAAAGCTGAAGAACCAAAGAGCTTCTTTATGAAACACATCAAGATTTCATTTCCTACTGAGTGGGATGGATGCAAAACAGGTGATGTGGGATCTCGATATAGCTTACTTGCTCTTCAGTGTCTTCTTGGGTATTTCCAGAGACAGAAAGAAGCATTTTCTGGCATTTTCTATGCCAGAAAAAAATATTTTACAGCTTTGTGTAGTGAAAGTCAGTGGATAAAATGGACAGGTTTAGGTGCCTGGCACACGTGAAGTATTAACATCACTTTACAATGCCTTGCTAAGGCCACACTTGGAATACTGCATTCAGTTTTGGTCACCACGATGTAAAAAAGATGCTGAGACTCTAGAAAGAGTGCAGAGAAGGGCAACAAAGATGATTAGGGGACTGGAGACTAAAACATACAAGGAACAGTTGCTGGAATTGGGTATGTCTAGTTTAACAAAGAGATAGCAGTGTTCTAATGTCTCAGGGGCTGCCACAAAGAAGAGGGAGTCAAGCTATTCTCCAAACCGCCTGAAGGCAGGACAAGAAGCAACGGATGGAAACTAATCAAGGAGAGAAGCAACCTAGAACTAAGGAGAAACTACCTGACAGTTAGAACAATTAACCAATGGAACAACCTGCCTCCGGAAGTGGTGAATGCTCCAACACTGGAAGTTTTTAAGAAGAGACTGGACAGCCATTTGTCCGAAATGGTGTAGGGTTTCCTGCCTGAACAGGGGGTTGGACTCGATGACCTCCAAGGTCCCTTCCAACTTTATTATTATTACTATTTATTACATAACACAATCAGATTGGGCTTTGGAGTCACACTTTTTCTAGGTATCCTGCCTAACTGAAGTGTTGCTCAGAGAATGAGGCCAGTGATTATCAAGATAGCCTGGAATGGGTAGAGCTGAAATACTTTAGGCCCCTTTGGGTTTTGAAAAGGGTTATAGGGATAGTTTGCTCCATAAGCCCATTCCTCCCCCAAGGGGGAAAAACCTTATTGATGTGGCTTGAGAAGCTAAGCTTTCCGAGTCTTTTAAGTATCTCTTGTACCTTCCAGAATGCAACAGTTCAATATGCTGGGCAAGTGAGTCTAGGGTTTCCAGGAAAGTCCTAGATTGCAAATAGCCCCTTTTTTATTTTCTAACGATGGCTGGAACCAAAGAAAGACTTAAGCATTAAAAAAAGAAAATCAGAGTTGAGTAGGCTCTTAGAGAACATCTAATTAAAAGCCTGGCTCAGTGCAGAATCCACTATGCATTTCTGACACATGGTGTTTCCATCTTTGTATGAAGATGTCTAGTAAAGGAGAACTCACCACTTTGTGTGGTATTCATTCTTGAAATTCCAACTTACGTCTCCTTCCTGTATTTTTAACCTGTTGGTTTTTTTTGTCCTTCCTCTTGAAGCAATGAAGAATACGTCTACTTCAACGTCAACAGCTTAAGATCGTCCCCAAAGGTGCTTTTTTCAAAAGGCAACTGGACTTTTTTGGGTTGTTTTTTTCCTTTGAAAATATTTTGTTCCCATCCAAGAAGCTTCTTCAGTTCTAGCTAATCGGTGGGGAATGGAAGGATCTGAGAGTTGATCCTTAGCACTTTGAGAGTAGTTGAGGATTTATCTGTATCCTCAGAGCCACCTGAATCAGAGTGCAAATAAGTGTGGAACCTGCTCGGGACTGCTGAAAGGACTGTGTTGTAAATAGGAGATAGGTGGTATCTTATCCTTCCTGTTCTGTTGAGGAAAAAAACCCAAGAAAGTCCAGTTGCCTTTTGAAAAAAGCACCATGGAACACCATGACCTGGGTGATTGAGAATCTCCATAGACAATAGCTGAAGATATTTAAACCCTTCTAGCTTCAGTCATATCTTCTGTAGGCTAAACGTATCTAGATCCTTTCACTGTTCCTCCTAGGACTTGGTTTCTAGATCCCTCACCTTCTTGGTGTCTGTCCTCTGATCTCTCTCTGAACTTGTCACTGTCCTTTTGGAGCGGTGCCCAGAACAGGACACAATTGTGCTGAAGTCTGATACTTTGTGTTGCCGCCTGTCTTACTGTAATGAAGTAAAATGATGGACAAAGTTGGATGGTACAGGAAGCCTAATAAACATTAAGGAAGATACCAGCCAATATGACACTTCCCATGAATTAATATATCTGAAGAATGTTAAGCCCAGGAAACTAGTATATAAATGCTAGCGGCATAAAAAAATTTATCCATAAAGAAGAAAATCTTTTTTTCAAGCTTGCTTTACCATTGAAAGCTTTTATGTCAAGAAATTGTGATGGGAGCCCAAGGGTCACACATCACAAGGCACCTGAAGGTTTTTTGGCCCAAATAGCCAAGTACTTATTTTCTAACTGACAACCGCTCTGTCTGGGTCATCTTTGCAATCAGAGGCACATTCAGACTTTCTTTCTCCTCCAGAATACTTTAAAAAAAAGAATCTGAATGAGGGAAATAGAAATTGAATAAGTTAGAACTATAACAGAATAACAGAGTTGGAAGGGACCTTGGAGGTCTTCTAGTCCAACCCCCTGCTCAAGCAGGAAACCCTATACCATTTCAGACAAATGATTGTCCAATCTCTTAAAAACCTCCAGTGTTGGAGCACCCACAACTTCTGGAGGCAAGTTATTCCACTGATTAATTGTTTTCATTGTCAGAAAATTTCTCCTTAGTTCTAGGTTGCTTCTCTCCTTGATTAATTTCGATCTATTGCATCTTGTTCTGCATTGAGATGATTTGGAAAACAGGTTGACCCCCTCTTCTTTGTGATATTGGAACACTGTTATAATATCACTCCCCTGGTCTTTCTTTTCTTACTGAAAGACTTTTTGATTTGTGAGGTTTGTTGAGCTGGGAAACAGTCCCTTAATAGGATAATGAGGTGTGGAGAAATAGCAATTAAGTCTGAGGCACATTGGGTCACATATCATTCCTGGATCATATGGAAATTTTGCATAGCATACCCATGAATTATTATGATTAGAAGATTTTTTCCAATGCAAGCAATAACAATTGTAGGTTACTGGATTTTCTTTTGTCTCATGATTCTATACTATTGGTTGTTAGAATTAATGTCAAGACCATTAGGTAGACTACATCAAGAAATCAGCTCCATGGGAACGCTAAAACTACTTTTATTTAAATTTGCTATAATAAGAGAATCGTGGAAGTATGATTGCCCCTCCTCTCGTCCTTATTGTTCAATGAATTAGGGAGGTGTCTGAGCTTCTTCTGATAATTACGTGTCTGTTGTAGAATTAAAATATATTTCATTCCCCATCATCCTGAGGACAGATCTTGCCTATCACCACCAAGGTCATCTTCCTTGCTCTCTACAGTTGTGGACCCTTTGAAAATAATCTAGAACAGTGATGGTGAACCTTTTAGAGACCGAGTGCCCAAACTGCAACCCAAAACCCACTTATGCATCGTCGAGTGCCGGGTGGGTGTGGCCCATTGGCTGGGTGTGGCCAATTGGGTGGATGTGGCCCATTGGGTGGGCATGGCTGTGGTGGTAACAGCAGACTGGGTGGGACTAAAAAGTTCAATCAATCAATTCCAACTTTGCAAGATCTTTTTTTTCCTGTGAGAAGTTGAAATTGACTGATTGAACCTTTTTTTTTTTTTGCACACGGCGGCGGAGGCCTAAAGTGAAAAGGTTTTATAAAACCCAGCTGAAGGCCTAGGACTGGGGCGACGGCGCGCGTGCCCACAGAGAGGGCTCTGAGTGCTGCCTCTGGCACCCGTGCCATAGGTTCGCCACCACTGATCTAGAAGAAGACTTATTTATTAAAACAACTCAACTTCTTTTAAGTTTCCATGAGGGCCTAAACAAATTGTATGTCAATGCTGCTAACATCGGATGTTTTTGCATTGACAACAGATGGAAATGTAGCCATCTTTTACCTTTTGCTTTTAGAGTTAGTTGATGCTGGGAGGGGGGATATGAACGAGAGTCCAGCTAGACATAACAATTCTAAATCCAGCGTGAGAAAAAAGGTTATTGTAACCAGAGCTGATAAGGAATTGGCGGGCTGGAGAACTAGAGAGGAAGCCTGCGCTTCAAGCTAATTGGGGAATGTGATTTATGACTGTTAATTGGAGGAGGGAATTGTGCTTTGATACTATGTGCTCAGGGGAGGGGAATTCAGTTTTTGGCTTCAATTATGCAGTGCCGATGTTATGCTACTCAAAATAAAGATTCTTTAAGGTAAACAATGCCTCGAAGTTCTTTTGAAGAGTTTCATCTGTCGGAACCATGACATTGCCCCTGTTACATAGTCATAGTAACATTAATGAATCATTCCTTAAAGTAGGGGTCCTCAACCTCAAGCTGCGGCCCACTACTGGCTGCGGCCCATTGGGAACCGGGCTGCGGCCCATTGGGAACCAGGTTGCAGCCCATTGGGAACTGAGCCACTGAAGCAGCGGATGAGCGCACGAAGCTTCATTTGTGCATGCATGGGATTCAGGTTGTGCACATGAAACCACTCCCCCCCCCCGCTGCCACCACTCATCTGCAGAATTGAAAAGGTTGGGGATCCCTGCCTTAAAGCAACAGCATTTGTCAGTCATTCTAATATAGATGCCTGAGAAAAGACGGGGTTCTTTAATAAATAGCAAAGAAGTGTTGTGGTCTCATGAGGTCTGAAGCATTTCTTCCAAAACTATTTTTTTAATAAGGCATAACTCCACTGACTAGGATATACAAGCAAAATGTAAAACAGGTGAAAGGAGAACTTGAGTAATGATAAGCTCCTAATCTATGCAGGGCATTACTCTATGAAACTATTTATAGTGATAACTGGAGGCTTTATGGAAGAAGCTGAGATGCTTCCAGCTCTTGTTACTTGCTCGTTTCAAGTAGAGATGTCAAAGATTGAATCTGAGACCTTCTACAAGGAAGTTTTGCCACAAAGCTTTGGTCCATCCTTGCCTCTGGAAATCCAAGCCATCTAAAATTAGCATCAGTATATATTTTATTAGTTTATCAAAATATAAAACACAGAAATACAAAGAAAAATGGGAAAATAGGGGAGGAAAAGCAAAAAGAAAAAGAAAAGCATTGACTTCTCACTCTTTTTGATGCAGTAGAATAAGGTTATATTAGTACAGTACATGCCAGTCATTTCTTTAACAAAAAATCTAATCAGCAAAACCTGAATTCAGAGTTTCATTTTTCCCCCAGCCAAAGTCCAAAGTCCAAAAGTGATTTTCAAGTAGAAACAAAATTGTGTTCTTTTCTTTAATCAAAGCAGTCAATTTAGCCATCTCTGCTAGCTAACTCCATCAACTGTTGCAGCCATTCCTCCATTGTGGGAATCAAAGTGTCCTTCCATTTTTGTGCATAGCGTATTCTTGCTGCTGTCAATATATATATATAACATTGAAGTTCCATTTTTTTCCAAGTTATTTATGCATTAAGCCCAACTAATCTAAAATTATGAATACATTCTGCTTCCGTCTATCATGAAGTCCCATTATAGTGTGTAATGGAATGCTGAAAACTAGTTTGTGCAGATTAAAACAAGCTCATCTAACTTCTGCTTTGGCTTTTATTCTCCATTTCTTCTTCCATGTCAGACTGTGCAAAGCTGTCCTCTCTGGTTTCTGAAGCATGCAGGAAAATGTTGAGCTTTGAAAAGAGCAGCTATCTAACCACTTTCACCATCCACCCATGTTGCAGGCTAATTTGAGATGAGGACAGACAGAAATGGGGCAGTTCAGCTTCCACAGCAAACCTTATTAACAAGGAAAAAGTTGGTGGGTTGGTAGGCACAGATATTACCTGTGCCTGCAGCACATCCATCAAATAATTCCCCTTAAAAGATTGCTAAGTAGCAAGCGCTTGGTGGTAGAAGAAATCAAGGAAGCCTCTAGGCAAGAAGAAATACTTTGAATAACTGGATAGATTAAGCTGAAACAAGTAATTCGCTTCATGTTTCAATTCAGTATCATTCCGATCGGAGTCAGTGAACAGAATGGGAGCACCACCTGCTATAATACTGACACAGCTAAGCAGCTGTTTGCCACTCATCCATCCCTTGGATTGGGCACCAGTGAGTCCTAAAGAAGAGATAATCTTTCATATTATGTTCTTTCTTTAATTGGGAGCCATAGCAGGAACTACAGAGGGTGCAAGACTCTCCAAGTTCGCAGTCACTTTCTAAATTATTCCCGTAGCATGAGAGGCTGGATCTTATCTACAGTTCTGTCCTGCTTTTCAAGAGTATACTTTGCAGCATTTTTCCTGGAAGTATGGAATAATGGAAAGATTTCCATCAACAGGAGCTCCTGCCTCCTCCTCCTCCTCCTCCTCCTCCTCCTCAACTACAGAATGGGATAAAAGGCAGATAAAAGGGGGGGGGAGAGATCCCTAGAGATAAAAAACAGGTAGAGGACTTAATATCAACTCTCTACTTTATCTCGATATATCAAAAGGGCATACAAATATCAAGAGCCACTAGAAATGATACTTAGGACTGGCCTATAGCTTTAACCTTTGATGTACTGTACATCAGGGCAGCAGAATAGAGATGGAAAGTAGGGACCAGATGATCCCCTCTTACCTTCCAGGAGATCAGGAAGGAAACACCTGGTTGAGTAGGGAAGGTGCATCCAACCCAAAAATATGACTTTCAGCTATGAGGAAGCTTCTGCTCCCATTAACGTTTGAATAAGCAAACACAATCCAACCCTGTTCCATCAGACTCAGTTCCATAGGTCTTTGTAAAAAATGTATCTCAGGAACCAAGCCCCCCATTATATTTTTTTACTACCACTAAAAGCACACATGCTGACACAAATCCGACCACTGGATGATTTAGGTTCAAATGTCAAAGCCACAAAAGAAAGTAATGGAGCCATTTTGTCATCCAGACCATGAAAAACCCACCTGTCATTTGGAATTTTGATTTGATTGTATTTCTGAAATGGATTCTTGTTCCGTTTCAGTAAGAAACCGTGGGTAATTTCACCCAAGCATGCGATGTTGACAGTTGTATTGAGTTATGGATTGAAGGCTTCAGAGCTAGATAAAACAGATCCAAATACTTATATGTGTCTACTTTTAGAAACAGAACACATATACATACATATTCAAGATCAAAAAACAGAAATGGGGAACTGATCAAATAAAACTGATTGTGCCAACTCAGGGAAGTCAAATCCCCTAGAAAGAAGAATCCCTTTTTCAGGGGACATAGAAATAATTTTAAACATGGGAATGTATGGATAATAATAATAATAGGGTGAAGATCTTGTGGGACTTTCGAATACAGACAGATCATCATTTGGAACACAACACGCCAGATATCGCAGTTGTAGAGAACCAAAGCGTACAGCTGATTGATATCGCTGTACCAGGAGATGCCAGAGTCGAAGAAAAAGAACTGGAAAAAATTACCAAATATCGCGACCTGGCCATCGAAACTGCGCAATTATGGATGAAACATGTAACAGTGATACCCATTGTAATCGGGGCACTGGGAACTATGTCCAAAAACTTTGCAAAATACATCAAGAAACTGCAGCTTCCTGCAATAACCCCCAGCAATGTTACAAAAAACTGCGCTACTCGGAACATCTTATATTTTAAGGAGGTACCTGGTTGACACCTAGGATACTGGTAGCAACCCGTATCAACCATCAGCGCCAGCCAATTTGAATGTTCGATTGACTGAGGTTCATGTCTAATGAATAAAAGATAATAATAATGATGATGATGATGATGATGAATCCCACACCTTACAGAAGTTTCTTTGTTTTCTTTCTTTATATTCCACCTTTATTATTTTTACAAATAATTCAAGACGATGAACATATCCAACACATATTCCCCCTCCTATTTTTCCCACAACAACAACCCCTTTGAGGTGGGTTGGGCTGAGAGAAAGTGATTGGCCAAAAGTCACCCAGCTGGCTTTCAAGGCTAAGGCAGGACTTGAACTCATGATCTCCCACTTTCTAGCCTACTGCATTAACCACTAGACAAAATTAGCTCTTCATCAGAACTGTTTTCATCAGCTGGATCTTTGAGAAGTTGAGTTCTATCAGAGATCTTAAAATGTGCTGCAATCTCATCTCTCTCTCTCTCAGAGGGGAAAGGGATTTCTTCCCTAGAGAAAATATATTTGGAAGAGGTTGGTTCATGAACTGTAATTTAACAGTTCATGAATCAACAAATTGCCCTAAAATTGCAACCTACTGTAAAAGACGTTTACTGTAGAGATAGAGCTATTTCAGACCGCAGGTTGTTCAGAGGTTCAGTAGTAAACTATCCTCAGGAAGCAATTGCTGTCTTGGTTATACACATAAATAAATCTACTAAACAGACACAACAGGTGAAACGTCCAAGCAAAGTGCAGAGTTTCTAATAATCAGTTATCTTCATCTGTTTTATTATTATTTACCTTTTGAAAATCGTTGCTCTTATATATGGAACCTTTGAATGAGTTGTCTTAGTGTATTGCTTTTCAGATGTGTGTTGCACAGGTGGAAGAGAAAATGTCCTTATTGTGGATGATGGCATTTGTAATTGGACACATCTAGAAAGTAATATTAGAGAAGGGTGATTTTCATATAGAAATAGTCCTCGACTTACGACCACAATTGAGTCTGAAATTTTGGTTGCTAAGCAAGAAAGGTGTTGAGTTGTGCTCCATTTTATGGCCATTCTTGCCACAATGATTAAGTGAATCACTGCAGTCGTTAAGTTAGTAACATGGTTAAGTGAATTTGGCTTCCCCCATTGACTTTGCTTGTCAGAAGGTTGCAAAAGGTGATCACTTGACCCCGGGATGCTGCATACGAATGCACAATTTAAAAGAGATCATAAATATGTGCCAGTTGCCCAGCATCTGAATTTTGATCAAGTGACCATGGGGACGCTGCAACGGCCATAAGTGTGAACAATGGTCATAAATTACTTTTTTCAGTGCTGTTGTAACTTTGAATGTTCACTAAATGAATGGTTGTAAGGTAAGGACTATCTGTAATCAGGGATACCCCCTGTTGTCCTACAGGATTGTTTGATTATGAACTAGTGAGTAGGACTGATAGATCTCCATCAAAACCTGAAAAGCACAAGGGGCAGCACAAGAAGAAAATCTAACAAGCAATTTGTAGCTGGTTTGCACAATGTTTTTCGACAGATATTCCGTATATCATCGTAAGAAAAAACTCAGATCCTGAATTTATTTTTTATCTTTGTTAATTGTATCTTCAAGCTTTATAGAGACAGATTTACAGCTCTGGAAGCTACAGAAGGTTTGAAGTGAACTTGGGGTCTAATATTAAGAGTGTTTACTTGAACTCTTTGAGAGTTAATGATTCATTCAACTAAAATGTTCTTAACAAGATTTTGCATCTCCTGCTGATGATGGATGAACAGATCATAATGCGTGAAAAAACATTCTTATTAGAGTTTATTGGTTCTTTCTTTGATGCTGCTAAAAGCTGAGAGCCGTGATATGTTTTCATTTCTCTTTTTTTTTAACAAATCAAATCCGCCAAGTGTTGAATCACTGTCAGTAAAGATTTAAGTCAATTTTCTCTGTTCTCAGGAGAAAACGGGAGAAAAGTGTATATACATTGTCCTGAGGAAACCTGGGATATGTCTAGCAACGAAATAAAATGTGAGACTGTGTTATGGGAGGAAAAAAAATAACCCAATTAACTGCTATGAATTTCCTTACATGGTTTTGAATTTTTATTCTTTTAATTTAATTTATATTCTCCCTAAATTACATTTTACAGAACCAATTATGGTTTCTGTTGATTGTAAGTGTTGTTTGTAAAATGCAAAGAGATCAGCTGTCGAATCTGTAATCCAGAACATGCCCATAGTTTGAAATTTTTGCAAAACGTCACTGAAACTGCAGCGTATGTGATAACAGATCCAAAGCATATTTGTCATATGCTTAGTTTAGCATGGAAACCATTCAAAACAAATTCTAAAAGTACAAATTTGAGTGTTTATGGCAGTCTATTCTATCTTCTTTGGTTCATTAAAGGGTAGATTTACAAATTGTGTTTTAAAAGAATCTGCCTTTTATCCATAACATAAAGACCTGTCCATTAACATAAATTTTCCTTAGTCTTTTGAACTTTAACAGTCTGAATCATCCATGTGTTCCACTTCAATATATTAAGTGGCTATCAAATTTGAGAAATAAGAGAATTTATTTTAACTGTACTCCTTTAAACCGCTTGGGCTATTATGTGTCATAAACTCAATAGATCATATTTTTCTTTCCTATAGCTCTCGTTGTACGTTTTCTGACCAAACGATTCATATGGGAGTATGACCCCACTCTTGGTGAGTTTTTTTTTCTATTGTGTCTTATAATTACACTGTTATTACTATCTTCGTAAGCCACCCAGAGTCACTGAGAGTTGAGTTGGATAGCCATATAGATTTTCTTAAATAAATAAAAACATACCATCACAGACATATATGCTACTTCATTAGAACAGTCTTGAAATATAACCTTTGCATGTAGCATGTAGGTTCAATCTCCAGTATTTTTCCATTCAAGAAACCACTAGTAATTGTGGAAAAGACACTTCCCAAAAATCCTAGAGAGCTACCAACAAACTGAACAAACAGTAATATGAACCAATAGCCTGTTTTTTATGCTGACATTTCAGACCGTGTTTTCATTTTGCCAGTCAGGTTGCAAAAACTAAGTTCAATGCGAGCAGGCTTCAGTATCCATTATTATATGGTTAAAATAACAAACCAAAATAACCAAGCAATTTCAGTGAAAAGACCTTGGCATGGGGTTTAAGAAAAGGTTAGTAAAGCATAAGCTTGAATGGACAACAACCCTAAAATTCCCAGATTTTAAATATTTTAAGCCTAGTCTTTGGACTGCATGACTACCATTATTGAGTGTAATGTAATCTCTTCAATATTATTTAAAAATTAGAGTACTATAGAAAAATATGCTTGGTGCAAAATAACTGCTTTGGACAGGGGGGAATGAAATGCTCCCTGAAATCATCTTTAATTTTTTTGGGTGGGGAAAGTGTTGATTGCATCTTTTTTTTAAAATTACTTTTTATTAAAAGTTTTAATAATATTAAAAAAAATTAAACCATCCAAAATCCAAGAGAAACAAAAGAATAGAAAAAAAGGAAAGGAAAAAGTGCAGACAGAAAAGAAAAAAGGAAAGACTATTTAAAGAACTCACTTCTGATGTTCTTTATTAAAAAAAAAAGTGCAAGCAAATTTAGTATTGGTCTGTCCCCTTTGATATGACATTACATAAATTGCTTCTTCCCTTATCTCAAGCCTTATCCATCAACCATTCCCCAAATTGTTAATGTTTCTGTCCAGGATTAGCAAAAAGTCCATAAAAGGTTCTCAGAATATTATAAATGAATTTCTTGTTTTTACCCTGATCAGGCAGGTCAGTTTCATACTCATTTCTTTTGCTCCCATCATTCTTAATCTTTGCTTCATTAAGATGCTGTCATAAGATCTGATCTCCATCCAAATTTTCTTGGGAATTTCTTCCTCGCTTTAACAGCTCTCTTTTGTAAATTCAGTAATGGATCATTACCCAGGTCATTTTTCATCTCTTGGCTTATCATTTGTATTCCCACTTTAGTTTTCATCTCTGTGTTATAGCTCACAAATCCTATTTTATTTTCTAGTATTCAAATTATTCTCCTTTGCCTCTTGCATTTTTTCTTTAAGGATCTCTTTTAAATAGTGTATTCATACGAGGGCAATTCGGAAATAAACCTCCATTTGGTTATCAATGAGAGACACTCACAGATACAGAACTTTTATTATACACATTAGAAAACTACAACATTACATTACTTTTTGACATAATTGCCATTCAAATTGAGGCACTTGTCATAATGTCTTACAAGGTTTGAAATTCCTTAGCAGTCGCTCGGCACCAAATCTGGGCCGTGGGGTGTGTGTGTGATCAAAAACATCCCAATGGAACTGCTTCAAAAGTTCTTGTGTGTGTCTAGCGGTGTGCGGGCGAGCATTATCATGAACAAACACCACACCGGAAATCAGCGTGCCCCGACGCTTGTTATGGATGGCTCGTCTGAATTTTCGTAACGTTTCACAGTAGACTTCTGAATTGATGGTCGAATCACGCTCCATGAACTTCACTAGCGGTACTCCTTTGGCATCTTCACATTTGGCGGGATTTTCTATGGCACCACTTCCGGTGTGGTGTTTGTTCATGATAATGCTCACCTGCACACCGCTAGACGCACCCTGAAACTTTTCAAGCAGTTCTGTTGGGATGTTTTTGATCACCGCCCCCCCATAGCCCAGATTTGGCGCCGAGCGACTACTACTAAAGAATTTCAAACCTTGTAAGACGTTATGACAAGTGCTTCAATTTGAATGGCGATTATGTCAAAAAGTAATGTAATGTTGTAGTTTTCTAATGTGTATAATAAAAGTTCTGTATCTGCAAGTGTCTCTCATTGAAAACCAAACAGAGGTTTATTTCCGAATTGCCCTCGTATAAGCAAATATAGTTACTGTTCTTGTAGCTGTGAACTTCTTTCTCCTTCAAAAAGTGAAATGTCTCCAGTGGAATACCTTTATGTGTCATTGTTGCAAATTTCACTGCTAGTCATCAAATTCTAAAGTAAAAATGTAAATCAAGGACCCCCTTTAGATGCAACTCATCTTCCTCATAGCTAGCAGAAGCACGGTGTAAATAAGGCAACCAGTATGTGGACATAGGCCTAATTCATACTTTATTTATTTATTTGATTAAAATTATGTAGTTGCCTATTTTACAAGCTGTCTCTCAGCAGCATACAATGAAACAGTGAAAAACAAAGCTAAAACAACAATTGAAAACAAACAGAAAAACAAATAAGACTATGGAGAATGAATTAGCATTCTATGTTCAATGGAACCATCTCATGGGCTTCAAATTCCCATGGGATCCTCAGGCCTGCTTGAAAAACCATGTTTTAAGGATTTCCTGAAGGCCATTGGGTTGGGGCCAATCTAACCTGTTCCAAAGTAACCTGCTGTGACAGAAGAAGCCATGCCTCTTCAGTCCCATCAGATAAAATTTTTTAGCAGAAGTGATCCCTAATATTCTCCTCCTGCTAGACCTGATGGGATGGGTAGATGTAATTGGGAAGAGGTGGTCCCTCAAATAACCTGCCCCCACGCTATGTAAAGCTTTTAAGGTCAAAAACAGGATCTTAAAGAACCAAAAAGCAAGCAGCTTGCAGAAATGTAACATGTATTGTTCTAGAAACACTCATAACTGCCAGTACTGCTGCATTTTGCATTAGAGTCAAAGGTTCTAGACGCTCTTCAAGGGCAGCCACATATAAAGTGTGCCCCAGTAATCTACTCTTGAGGTCATCAGGGCATGAGTAACTGTGAGTAGGGCCTCGTGAACCAGAAATGGGTGCAACTGGCACACCACACATATATAGTATAAATGTGGAAGAACTGAAATTTCGTTGACCCAAAGTTGGCTTGGCATATGATTTTGCTCCGTTTTTTAAGAGCAGAGTGCAACATCCATTCTAAAAGTCATCCTACTAACAATGCCATAAGTTGACACTGTAATGAAATTTTCTGTAGATAGCCAAGCCACGTGCTATTAAAGCATTCTTTCCTGCTGATACACTACCCAATGGAACTTTGAACTGATATAAACCCCAACAAGACAATTATAGTCAAGTTTGGAATGTGATGCAGAATAAATTCAGCCCAAAGGGGCAGAGAACAAGCTAGATTTTAAAAAAAAAAATACTTATATCCCCCCTTCTTGATGATTCAGATTCTCCAAGCTGTTCTAAATCCGATATGAACTGGCCCTTGAAATTGTGTTCTGCTTGAAAATTAATAGCGGCTTAGAATAATCAATTACAGTCACAATTTGTCTCATACTTTTTTCCTGGCAATTCTTTTAGACTCCAAGCATATGGCACTGACATCGACAAACTAATTATAATTTAACTGATTTGTGAATGGCTGCCAAAGTCACTAGAAATAAGGCAATGTTTAAGCAAACAAGAGCTCTTTTTTTGGCAATGATATATACAGTGTATGTGTGTGTGTTGTTTTCTTAAATGCCAGCTTGAAATGTGCCTTTGACTTTTATAACAACAAGTATCACAAAATGGGGAGTGGCAAGTCATCCAGGAGATTCTTGTGGCTTTCAAAGGCACTGCTACACCGATACCAGAATGTGAAACCTAGTTTGTGAAGCTGAATTCTAGGTAAGGGATGAGATGGTTGTGACCTCTGTAGAACAGTCTCTGCTGTGTAGCTTGAGCTGCTCAACTTGGTGGACAGACTGACATTTGCTATCTTCTCATTTGTTCAAATCCTTCTTAAAGAATGGTACCCAAAACTGGACACAATCCTTGAAGTAAGATCTGATCCATGCAGAGAAAGTGAAACTATGACTTCCTTTGATTTAGAAATGATACTTCTGCTGATGCAGCCTAAAAATGTAGTTGATCTTTTGCAATCACATAAAAAAAATTAAAAGTTGTCATGTATGTAGCTTTCAGAAACCCATTTTCTCCATAATTGCTGATGTTTTCAATCAGTCAAACAGAATCTGAAAGGAGCAAACGAGTATCATTTTTAAAAAGAAAAGAATAGATAACAAAGCTGTTGTTCGTTTTTCTCCCATTTTTTTAATTTTGTGTATTCTGTTTCCCTTAGTAAAAATGGAAGCGTTTGCCAAGACGTTTAAGTTCTGACCCCTAAAATCTATATATCCATCTCTTCTTTGGTTTCCTAGATTTCAACACTTCTTGCTCAATGTCAGCCTTGTGGGGTAGTCCAGACAAGAAGCTCACTCAGGAGTGCTAGTTCTTATCTTTATTGTAAGGTTACATTAGGAGAATCTTGCAAGTCTGAAAATACATCTCTCCCCCATTTCTTTTACAGTCCAAGCAACTAGGGAGACTCCCTCCTGAGATGTTTGCCATGCCCCCACCCATCCCTTCTGCAGACTCAGCTGCCACATGTCTGGCCATGGTCTGGTCCAGAGGTCTCCAAACTTGGCAACTTTAAGACTTGCTGACTTCAACTCCCAGAATTCCCTAGCCAGCCACTCTATGGGTCTTCCTTCTGTCTCCCAAAGTCATTCCTATATGTCATTACACCACACGTCAAGCATTCCCATTCAGCCACGACAGACAAAAATCTGCTTATTGAAGTGAAAGATAAGATTTTCAGCTCTGGCCTTAGCACTACTGTGTTTGAAGGATTAAAAATCCTTTGTTGTTGTTGTTGTTGTTAGTTGCGAAGTCGTGTCCGACCCATCGCGACCCCATGGACAACGTTCCTCCAGGCCTTCCTGTCCTCTACCATCTTCTGGAGTCCATTTAAGCTCACTCCTACTGCTTCAGTGACTCCATCCAGCCACCTCATTCTCTGTCGTCCCCTTCTTCTACTGCCCTCAATCTTTCCCAGCATTAGGCTCTTCTCCAGTGAGTCCTTCCTTCTCATTAGGTGGCCAAAGTACTTGAGTTTCAACTTCAGTATCTGGCCTTCTAAGGAGCAGTCAGGGTTGATCTCCTCTAGGACTGACCGGTTTGATCGCCTTGCAATCCAAGGGACTCACAGGAGTCTTCTCCAGCACCATAGTTCAAAAATCCTTAGAAAACACCAAAAGTTCATTTCAGCCAATTTACCCAATGTTGATTACAGATGGCTTCTGAAGCCATGAAAAGGAATTTCACTGGAGAGGGCCTCTGCATTTGTGGGAGAATACACAGATAGAAATGTGTGTAGGATCTGGTCAAGAGGTCAAGAAAGCAGACAAGACAGTACAATTGAAGCTCCACCTTCTCTTATGTAGGTCATATAGCTGGAGTTTAGATGGTACAGGCATGGCTGCCAGTTTTTTGTTTTTTTTTATCAACTTTAAGGACACTCCTATACCACAGGTTTTGCTTTGTTTTTCATGATATTGCACCTCATTGCCCATCCAGTTGTTACTTCACAACCTACACCAGCTCTAGGTGTTTTTCCTATTAGCACAGAATAACTTGGAAGGGAGACACAGAAGACTCCACTGTTATTTATAAAAGTTATTTATTCCGCATCAAATTCATTAATCAGATAATTCACAGCAGTGCAGGGGATATTTCTTTCTGTTCTTTTTCCCAGTCTCCTTTTAATTTTTTTCTCTTGCTTTTGTTTTATGATAATGTGGTGTAACTGGCAATTTAGAGTAAATTAACAGGGTCAGTGGGAAAGAGAAAGGTGTGATGCTATATGATACAGAATTCTCCATCCTGCAGTGTTGTTGCTGCTTTTAAATGAACACCAAACAAATATCTCAAACATGGATCTAAATATTTGAAGTGTATGCTTTAACATATTCCAGAATGTTGGCTCTTAAGCCAGTCAGGGAACAAGACCAAAACATAATCAAATGCAAGTCCGTCATTTGAATAATGACAGTGGCAGAAGGTCCAAACTAATGCCAGGGAAAAAGTCACATGTATTGCATTACCTTCTCCTAATGTATAATAAATTACAATTATATCCTTTCCATTTTTATAGGGACACAAATTGAAATGCATTTTCTTTTCTTTCCATTTACTCTAAAATAACAGTCCCCAATTTTCTTCTCTTTGTGCAGATCTCTGTAGCATTACAAAAGCTTTGGTACATGAATCACCCCCAGCTATTGACTATTACAAGATCCCCAAATTAAATAAAAATGAATTTAAAAAATACTTGGTTAAAATGTTGCAAGGCTGCTGAATTGCATGGTTTTTCCCACTGAAATTCCACGGGAAACTACTTAAGATGAACTGATCATCTCAGTTTGGGGCCATTTTCGTTTAACTTTACATTTTGGCATCTGCACCAGAAATCATGTGTAATACCTTTAGGAAACACCAAAGGTGTGTGGACCACACATTGGGAAACCCTGTCCTAAAACCTCCTGGACTGACAGACTGAGAGATAGCAACAAAGCCTAAAGTCATTTGGTGATGAGTTTCGTGGATGATTGTGGATTTGAACTTGCATAGATTCTGGGGGAGAATCCATTTGTATAGCACCAAGCTATAAATTGGGACATCATGAGTTACAAAGCCAGCAAACTCCATTCCCTTTTGGCATTGAAGATGTTACCTTGTCCCAGAACAACCAACCTCAAAGAACACCAAGGACTCCACAGTTCAACCCTGAGCTACACAGATTCTCTTCTGTTGGGTGACCTTGGGCCAGTCCTCTCTCTCAGCCCTGGGAAGAAGGCAGTGGTAAGCCACTTCTGAAAATCTTGCCAAAAAAATTGCAGAGACTAATCTAAGCAGTTCCCGAGAGTCAACACTGACTCAAAGGGCAAAAATATAAACACTGTCAGCGTAAAAAAGAAATGTTCCATGAAGCTAAGGACAAGCTGTCACTTCTTATCATAGCCAAGATTCTGATTTAATCACCTCAAAGTTGGGTTTAGTTGCTTGGATGGACCCAATAAAAAAAATCAAAAGCTCATAGCAATATTTGTGTGTGTTTTTATATATTTGTTCACATTTCTTGAGAGGTAGGTGTTCTAATGAACTTTTCCTTCTTTGTATACTTTTCACAATCAGTTTTTCTGTAAAGAAGAAATACTAATTGGGTTAAATTGTTGCCATCTCTACTATACACCAATGTCTTAGGTTTAACTGTATTCCCAAGACAGCAACCTGAAGCCAACAGGCCACCCACTCTTTGCTTCCATTTTTGGTGTCCAGAACAATTCCAGATCACACTGTTGAAACTGAATAGCAAAACGACTGATTTTCAACATTTTTTTTGTTTGCCCCCCTGCTAACATAACAGACTAAATGGATTGAAGTAATAACACACTTCTTAGAACAGAAAGTAGTGGAAAGGTCTAATGAGCAGGGAACAAAGAAATGCACCATACTTTCTGATTGTTTTCTTTTAATGTAATATTTCTCATTCCTTTTTTAAGAGTCCACTTATCGTCATCAAGCCACCATTGATGATGAAGTTGTTTCCATGGAAATACTAGATACAGCTGGGCAGGTAAGAACACTGCTGATCCCTGTAGCAAAATGCCAATGCCAGAAAACTATAATTAACACTAGAGGAAAGTCAAGTATTTATGTGTGGAATATTATAAGTGAAATATTATTAAAGGGACAAAGGAGAATAATAAAAAAATAGTAGGCCACCTGTGAGAGAGTACGAAAGGGAAGCTTTGTATTCCTGGTAGTTTTAGTGTTTCTTACAATAGCAGAAATCTCAACTATTATAGAAAAATGTGGGCTAGGACAGTTTTAGGAAACATTATTATGGGATGTTTCACTCCATAGAATCTAAAGATTCCACCCTGACTTGCTGCAGTTGAGAGTAAGCCCCACCAAGTCCAGGGGGATTGATTTATATATGATTGACTTGGGAGGTCCTATATGAATAAATAAAATGAGGAAGGGATTTTAAAAAGCAGGAATACAAAACAAAGCTAAAACTGCATCCCTGGTCTATACAGAGTAGATCTAAGTATTGAACTTTAGTCTTTAGACTTTAGTCTTCCAATCAAAATAATATTTTTCAACTTGCATATAATGCTAATACTATTCTTGAACTAGTATTGTGTCTCGTTTCATAAATCACATTTTTTTAAAAAACATAGATAAATTAGAATTGGTTCAGATAAAAAAAATGATAAAGAAAGCTGGGGATGGAGCCTTCCTTCCTTCCTTCCTTCTTTCCTTCCTTCCTTCCTTCCTTCCTTCCTTCCTTCCTTCCTTCCTTCCTTCCTTCCTTCCTCCCTCCCTCCCTCCCTCCCTCCCTCCCCAGATTTATCTAATGGCATTTCCTTCCTTCCTTCTTTCCCCCCTCCCTCTCTCCCTTCCCTTTTCTCTTTTTCCTTCATTCCCCTCCAATAATTTTGCTCAGAAGCAATTGGAGGAAATAGTCTGACATGTATGGAAAAGTTCAGGAAGATAACGTTGTTTCTAAGGAAATGTCATCCGTTATAGAAATGTAATTCTCCACTGACAATCAGATAGATTAAGAAATCCTACCTCTGTCATTGGGACTTAGTGGCACAGCTCTCCACTCACTAGGAAAATTATGGAAAAGAAAGAATTGGCAAACATTTGTAGAATTTCCCAACTGGAACACAGAGATACTGATATTTTATCCTTTACCACTAACAGAAGAGCAAGAAAGACAAAGCCAGCAGCCCCTGTAGTGTTTTTCCATCCATGTGTTTATGATGATGAAGAGTAATATTTGAAAAATTGTTTAATTTTCACATCATTTCACATTTCACACACATAATTAAATGTACAAAAGTTCTGAGTGGATAATAATTTTGCAAAGACAGGCCAGATGCCAGAGATCTGTCTTACAAACAGCTGAATGCCAGAGTGAAAATGGAACTCCTGATCTGTATACAAATGCAAAATTCAATGAAGGTCACACTGAATTTACTGAAATGTCACATGCTTATGCCAATAATGTGATTTAAATATTTATCAAGGTATTTTATTTTTAAATGGTATGACATTTGCTGCACATTCTTTTTCCACAGATAGATTTTTTTAAATGTTGCATTCAGTTTTTTGAATCTTAACTTCCAGTGGCTTATATCGTTGTAGCTGAAGTAATTAAACCTGGACGTGTTTTGTAAAAAATCTGTTTATAGGCAAAACTAAAGGATATGGAACCTGTAGCCCTCCAGAGAATGCCAAACTACAATCGCCAGTATTACTTTCCCCCTGGACCTGCTGGCTAATCAAAATGTACAATATATTTTGCAGTCAGAAAGTTCTGGTTTCAGAATGTCACATTCTAACCTCAGAATAACTGTTCTGAATTTAATGGAAATGGACCAACCTGTAAATCAGCTATTCCAAAGTCAGAATATTATAAAGCAAAGCATTTTGCAGTCCTCTGTTAATTGGAGCGGCTGGAAGTTGCAATGTCAGGGAATTGTGCAACAGGTGTTCAAATGAAGTCATATGACATGTACGTGTAGTTTTATATATAAATATATTTTACATCAACATATGCAACAAACTAGATAGGTAAACAGGAGCATCATGAGGTAAATCACAGAAATACAGGGGACACAGAAGAAAAAAGACGGGGGGAAAGGAAAACTCCCCCTCCACACCCACAGCTACCAATCACAGTGCAGATTGCCTCACGCAATCAACTACAGTATAACTGTGTGTTCTGGCTCACTGCACAACACCACTGCTCCAGCTACAAAATTTAAATATCTTAACATGCAATTTGGCAGCTTCTAAAAAAACACAGGTTCACCGTACCTAGAAAAGCAAGCGCTAAATTCAAAAATAATTCTAATTTTTTCAGATCTTCAAATCTCAAAGACAATTCTTCAGTCAGATGTGTATAGCTATTTTCATCCTCAGTGCAACTATTTCTCAATTGGATAGATGAGATTCATATTCCATTCCTTAGAACAACCATCAATTAGTGTAACTTAATCTGACCACAATAGCCAGGCCATGCAAAGCTCAAAGGGGAAGAACTATTCTCTTTAAAAAAAAAAAATGCCAGGATGTTAGAATAATACAGTGGTCTAAAATTGGGAATAAAGATATTTCAGTTCTGGTGATATTCTCTTGGATGTGGAGTAAACACAGGGTTATTAATGTTTCTCTCCAGAAGTATCCAAGAGAACGTTGCTTTGTGCAACTATGTATCTATGTACCCTAGATAATTCCCCCAAAATATAACATCACATAGAAACTCTGCTATTCAGAGGTATCTAAAATCTATATGAATCTTGTCTCCTGCAGATCTGCCAAACAACTTTCTTCTTTCTTTGTCTGTTTTTTGAAACAGGAGGATGTTATTCAGAAGGAAGGACACGTACGATGGGGTGAAGGGTTTGTGCTGGTGTATGACATCACAGATAGAGGCAGCTTTGAAGAAGTCCTTCCCCTAAAGAACTTGTTGGATGAAGTCAAAAAACCCAAGAACGTTACTTTGATCCTTGTGGGGAACAAAGCAGACTTGGACCACTCCAGGCAGGTCAGCACTGAAGAAGGGGAGAAGCTGGCCACGGAACTAGCTTGTGCCTTTTATGAATGCTCTGCATGTACAGGAGAAGGCAACATTATGGAAGCTTTTTATGAGCTTTGCCGGGAAGTGCGACGTCGGAAAATGGTTCAAGGCAAGACTCGGAGGCGAAGTTCCACTACTCATGTGAAACAAGCAATTAACAAGATGCTTACCAAAATTAGCAGCTAAGATACCTTCTTTTTTCCTTTCAAAAGAAGTACATTTTGCAGGAAGAGGGAACAGAAGGCTTAACTGTGTTTGTCAATAGGATGGTCAAAGCTTTGCATTATTAATTATACAATCACCTCATTATTCTTGAAGTTAAGAGATTGCAAAAAAAAAAAAAGTTTCAGGAATGGTAACACATGCTCTACTCCAATTTTGTTGATCACCACATCATATCTTCAAAAAAAGATGTGTCAAAGATGTGTCAGAATGGATTCAGGAATTTACCCATCACAGATGGTTTTGCATGCTCACATGTGGCTAATACATGGTGGCTTATCATTGTCTAAGAGTAGACTATCAAAGCTTTATGGGGTGCAATAGCTGACTAACTCTGGTAAGTGCACTACCACATTCACTTCATAATCCCTGGGCATGAGACATCCAAAGAAAGCTGCCACACAACTTCATCTAGTTCAAACATCCAGGCAAGGAAAAACATGTTAATGATGGCTGTGTGAATCAGTAAATTTCAGTTTCACTTAATTTTGCCTTTTTTAAACCTTGCATTCATTTCCTTCTACACCTGCATTAATTTGCAATTTTAAAAGAAATTTTTTTGCATAATTTCAGGCACATTTTTGTAGAAAGTTTCCTTGATAGATATAATTTTAGATGGCATTTATACAATTTCTGTGCAAGCGATTTTTCCCCCCAGTGTGATTAAAAAAAAAAAAAATCATCTGATATTATAAATGCTTGACATGTACTTTTCAGTTTCAAACTATAATATATTTGTAAGAATGCATTTGGGGAAGTATGAATTACACAACTGCCATCACTGTTTAGAACACTGTTAAAAAACTGAACATAAGTCCCAATGAAGGCAATATTATTTTGATAGGCCTGTCTTCTCATTCTGAACATGTTTCAAAAAAATCCTAAAATATAAATATATGTATGAAAATGAAATTATGGTTTATCTAGCAACTTTTCTCCAAAAGGAAAATGTAACCAATTCAACAGTTTTGTATAATTTATGATTCTCCCTACTAAGATCCTGGCTGAGTTTACATGGCACATATCCTTGGTTAACTTAACTATGGATTCACTAATTCCTAGAACTTGAAAGGGGTCATTGATGTCATTGGGCCTATTTTACCTTATCCAAATGAAAGTATGATGGCTTAACGTTCTGCTTGAACACATTGGGGGGGGGGGAATCTCACTGTCTCTGTGGACAAGTATAAACTTAATTTGCTTTATTAATCCACTTTTCTGTGGTTGCTTGATGTTGAACCACAAACTACACTGCCCCAGAATTGCTAGCCTAACATCTGCTGAAGTAGATCACAGTCTAGTGTGCTGTGTACATTCAACTGCATTCTAAGTGAATTCTAGTCAAGGTACAAAATCTGTTTCACAGAACTGCATTTTCATTGGCTCTTCAAATCTTTCTTTATCCATAAAAGTCCACTGGTTTCCCTTTGGCTGTTCTTTTTCCCCTGCCTCATTCCAATGAACCTTGCAAGATTGCCATAAGCTTGCAAGAGGTAACTGATTGGAAAGCAATTTTGAAATGTTGTAGGGAAAAACGCAAGTGCTTTTAATAATTTGTGGGTTTCTTATAGTCAGATCGCCTTGTATGCTGCAGCAAAAGGGAAAGATTTCTATTCCTCCTTTTGCCGCCTCCTTTTTTTGCTCATTCTTGGGTTTCTAAATGATGCGACACATGGGTACTGTAGTGTAAAAGAAAAAAAAATAACAGTCACAGATTTTTTTTATTCTTATTTTTTTTTAGTGGAGGTACAGGCAGTACCAGATGAGTGACATTTGAACCAATTCCAAGTAAATACAATCCATTATCTTTCATTGATTAGGCATCACATGAATTGTGGCAGGCAGCCAAACGGGAAATGACTTGGAAACCCCTGTTATCTTTCATTTGTGCTGTAATGATTATTCTCCATGTTATTTTTCTTTTATTGGTTTTGGGGGTGAGGGCTATTGAGCAAGCGTTCGTTTCTTGAAAGTCTTTGCATTGGTGGGAAGGGAACCTAGGCATTCCTCGCAGAAAAATGTGAAGGCTTTGAGACTTACTTAGGCTTTGAACAATGCATCTTTAAAGGGAAACATTTGTAAACTAGAGGGCTTGAACAGAACCAAAGTTCTTGGGCATTTGGCATAGCTGACTTTATTTTTCCTTTAAAAATGTTAATCTATAATAAAAGTGTGATTTTAAAAATCGCTGGACTTTGGAATGATGTTTCCACCTTTTAAGAGAGCCATGGGAAATCAATTGGAGATGAGACCACATTTAATCTTACAGAGCAAGTCAAAAGCAGCTGTAGCCAGAAAGGGGGGGCTGGGAAAGTTGGAGAAACAGCTAATAGTCTAGGGACCAAACCCCCCAAAGCTGCTTACAACCTGGATTCAAAGTTCCGATGACCACATGCACACTAATAAAGGAGAATATTTGTAGCTCTGGGTTGAAATGAAGGGTCCTTGGTGCTCTCCGAACTTGATTATTTTCTTGCAGACATTTCTAAGTAACATCATCAGTGCGAGTAAGGAGTGAGGTTTGCTCCCAGTTTACATAAGCCAGTAGAATATAAACTAAGAGCAAACCCGACTCCTTGCCAGCACTGATAATGTTACCTAGTTTGGGTAATAAAGCATCTGCAAGAAAACAACTAAGCTCAGAGAGCACAAAAGACCCTTCACATACACACTCCTCTGCATTTACATGACCATAACTTGGGTGCTCCCCAACCAGCCTTATTTATAAAATAAAACAGTTTTGCTCATCAGCCTGCATACAGGTAGTCCTCAACTTAACGACCACAATTGAGCCCAAAATTTCCACTGCTAAGTGAGGCAGTTCTCAGTCACATATCGACAGAAGTTACAGATTCTCTCATCCCGTGCAATAAGAGTTAGTATAAAAAAATACTATTACCATTTGAATGCCACCATTTAAAATTGTTAAGGGAGAAGGTTGCTTCTGAGTCATACATTTATATAGTTCTTATTCTGTGCTGCTATCTCACGCAGGTATGGAATAGCCACAGGTGCCCACAAGTGTGCCAATGCTACACAATGCCCCCCTTTCATACCTCTAAGCAACATTTCAATACAAATACAAAAGGAGCACAGTTTCCATCCTATTGAACTTTGTTTTTGTCACTTGAACCACCCACCACCATGTTCTGCAGGTATCCTCTTTATGCTACAGGAGTAGATGATCTTTTGAGGCTCCTAGCACTTATTGGGATTCTGCAAATATATTGTCCTCTCATCAAATTATGAGCTTAACTATTTATAAAATAGGATTTGGCCAACAAGATATTCATTTATTTCAAAAAAAATTGCATTAGGTTGCTTCTCAGCTCTCCTCCTACTGACTTTCATTACACCAGCGTAGCACAGTTTATTTAGTTTGCTTTTGGAAGGAGCTAGGGACAGCCCACCAGCTTTTGTTATTTTCTGAAATTGCCAATATGCACCCAGGGGCCTTCTCATAAATGGATGCAGTTGAAGGCTGGCAATTCACTTTGCCCACACAGCTGCCTTCCTGGATGGTTCACCAGCTTCAGCTGAAAGACAGAAACTGAAATAATTGGTTCCTTCCCAAAGAAGAATAAGCATTTGCATGGGCATCTCAAAGAGTTTTTAAATCCTAGAGATTTAAAACCAAAATATAATTCATACTGCCAACTTCAATTTATTTATTCAGTTGATTAATTCCTTAAGATTGCAGGTCAAAAGACATGCTGTTCCACTGCTGTAAGGAAAAATAACTTTCAAATGCATAACTAATCATGTAGGAGGTAGCATTAGGACAAATCAGTTGTTGCAGCTCTGATTATTATTTAGGTGACAACCGTTCCATGGTGTACTCAGCATTAATCTTCAAAATCTAAATAACCAAGAAATTGAATGCTCTAATGGAATCCAAACTTGGATGCCATAAACTGTATGTTGTGTTACAGATCTTAACTGTTTATAACCAACCTTAATAATAATATTTGTGTTTCTTGGGGGCCTGATAGTCATGTGGTTTATATTTCTTGTAATTGGCTTTCTGGGCACATTGTGAGCAACAATGTCATTACAACTAAGCCAGTGTTTATGACCAGTCATTTGGGAGGTAAGCAACTGAATAGTTTTGATTCTTGGTGCGCACAACAGTTGGGCAGCTGCCGTGATTTATACACACTTCCAATCAAAAGATTATTTCAATCAGCTTAGCACAAAATGGCTAACACAATACTTCTGTTCAATCTAAAAAGCTATACATTTTACTTTGAAAAGTATTTAATTAGCAGTAGGCTTCATTTGGAGACTTCATCCCAAAGTTCACTGTGGAAGCCTAGTAAAGTTCCACGCCACACTGAGGGGTCTTATGACAGCATGCCTCCTTGTCTACGACAGCAGTTCATCTGACTGTGAAAATCATGCAAAGCCAGAATGCATCCCTTTGAGAAGGTTTATTGTGTGGGGAGACCCAAGGGTTGAAAAGAAAGTTATTCATTCTGGTGCCTTCATGCTTTCAATGTTTGAGGTTATAATGCACACAAAGGATTACAAACACTTCCCCCCCATCCTGAGGAAAGCTCACTAGGTATGCTGCCTCTACTTACTTTTTTTCCAGAAAAAATCTCTCTGCCAATGGTTTACTCAGGAGGAGTAAACTTTTCCTGGTTCTTTAAGAATTCTAAATGTTGTTATAGTGCACATACATAATACATGACAAAGACCTACAAGTTGAAAAGATACAAGTCAGGAGAACTAGATCCTGAAAAAGCTGATCAACGTTAGATTCTCTCACTGGCCAAGATCTTTGTCTCTCTTATATGCATTCACATTACACAGTCACACAGCCCAAATCTCAGTCCATAACATAAAACAGAAACTATATCAGAACTAGATTTCCTAATGTGTTGTTACTATCCAAATCAACCAACCCAATCATTGTTCACTGAAGTTTTGGCTTTACCTGGTCTTTAGCCCTCCTGGAGAAAAAAAAAAACATGACAAGTGACTGTGGCATAAGAAAAGGACTACATGTAGTTAGGTCTCCATGATCTGCACAGGCATATCACTCAAAGGACCCATACACAAACATCTGGGGGGAAAATTATGTACTTCTGACAGCAATAGTTTCTGAATAGGCTGGACAGTTCCTAAAGTACTGCATTCAATCATCCATGGAAATGAATCAATGAGCATCAAATGTTGAGGAACAAGATGAAGAGTCCAAGGCAGAAATGTAATTTGAGAAAATGTCAAATGCAATAAAGTTTTGAATACTGCTAGGGAATATCTCACCAACAAAAGAAAAAAAGAGATCACTCTGGATCACAAGAGACCTTGACATCAGGCCGTAGCGCTTCAAGGAGTGTTTCTGATAGGGAATTATTTTAGATTGTCCAAAAGGGAGAAAGTTCATATTTGTCTTCTCCTAAAGTAAATGTGAACTGAAGTTTAAGCAGTTTATTCCTTTCCTGTCTCAAGGAACCTGGGGCTCTGCAGTGCACAATGCACCCAGTAATAAGACTCACAGATGTTTTTGCTGATATGAGATAAATACTACTTCAACCCATGCCCATTCCACCCTCCCAATTTAGTAGCCTGAAAAAGACACAGAAGACAAGTCAGCAGGACGGTTAGAGGACAAATTGGAGAAAGCTGACATTCTGCCAATATTAACATATATATGAGATTCTTTAACAGCAAGGCACAGACCTTCCTCTCCTTTCCATTTATTCTTGTATTTGAAATAATTGCTGGGCATTGCAACTCACTCTATGCCTGTGCATTTTCATTTAAGCAGCAATTGCTTTCCTGTGGTTATCGCAGGCACATTCTGTGCATTACAGGTGAAATGCAAACAGCACGACAATATTGGTAACAAGAAATGGAGGTGAGGAGGAGGAATTAAAAAATGGAACAGTTTCTAATTCCATTACACTTTCAATATTTTAATTTAAATTCCTAGGTCATGACGCTTGAAAGACAAAAGTACTTCTTTGTTATGTGAAGAAACAGTAAATAAAGTAACCTAGCCCTCTTCCCTAATCTTTTTTTCTTGCATAAGGTAACCACAAAGATAGATTTCCCTTTGTTTCGTAAATGTAGTGCAATGAGCCAAAATAATAACAACAACATATCTCAAACTACCATAAATCCACTGCAGTCATTATCTCTGATCCTTCCAGGATCCTCAGTTGATTCTTGATAAAATAATTTTTTTCCCCTTGAAATTATAACTGGGAAGTTTAAATGGTAGTTTAGAAATTGTTAGAGGACTTTCTGCAAGTTAAATAGAGTAACAGATCATTAACAGAAGATTTTGAAGTTTAGCTTGTTGTTGGAGGTTACCTGTTACCTGTTTTCTTTTACAGTAGATGGATGGCAGGTCAGATTGGTTGATTGATAATAGATTTTCATACTTGTAATATTTTTAAAGCCATATAGTAATTTAGTAAATAGAGATGTAAAAGTTCATAAATTGTGGGCCTGTTTTACAGGGGGTGCCTATCATATCCTTCCTCAGAATGTCCCAACATATCACTTAGTCTGGACCACTATAAAGATGACAAAATCATAGCTTGGCTGCTGTCCAGAAATATATTTTGCAGCCTATATAGAAGTAGTCCTTGACTTATGGCCACAACTGGCTCCAGAATTTCTGTTGCTAAGCAAGGCAGGTTACTCTGAATTATATTACTTTTTTTGCCACAGTTGTTAAGCAAATCACTGCAGTTGTTAAGTGAATCTTGTGGTCACTAAGTGAATCTAGCTTCCCTTATTGACTTTGTTTGTTGGAAGTGAGATGCAAATGTTGCAAATAGCGATCATATGACACTGGGACAGCGCAAATATAGCAGGAGCTCTGTGGCACAGTGGTTAAAATGCAGTATTGCAGGCTAACTCTGCCCACAGCCCAGAGTTCGATCCTGAAAGGCTCAAGGTTCCATCCTTCCATCCTTCCAAGGTAGTACCCAGATTATTGGGGGCAATATGCTGACATTTGTAAACCGCCCAGAGAGTGCTGAGTGTAGGGGAAGGAGTCCCAGAATGGGGGGGGGGAGAATTAAAAGAGGGATCAGCCTAGAATCTCTATGTAGCCACAAACAAAGTCCAACCCCCCCCCTTGTATTCAGTTGATCCTTCTCTAAATCCTAGCAGGTGCTAACCCTTAGTTGAGAATATTCCTGTGCACAGGCATGAGTAACAATATATCAATTTAATTCACATCCAGGGATCTGAAATCTTTCCTGTGAATTGGTCCCTCTTGGTTAGGTGATGCACTGGAAAAAACAAATGGTCTAGTTGAAACTTTATTTGTGCTATTCATCCCTGTTCTGACGTTGTGATGCTTTGAGGTTGCCAAGTCCCCCCCTTCCTATTCCTTCTCAATGTTTACAATAGTGAAGAACTGGCTTCAAATCACTCTGGCTTGGGTGCAGAAGCCACTGCCTCACATTCCATTCTTGGGGATGCTCCTTTCTGGGAGATGTGTATGTGGAGGGAGCATTTATTTTTGCATTCTCCACTCCTACCAGTTATGCTAGGATCCCTCTGCCAGGGTGTCCATCACTGTGAAAATCCAAGACTAAGAGAGGAGGACATATTATCCTAATAATAATAAGTAATAAGTAATAAGTAATAAATAAATAAATAATAATAATAATAATAACATCAATAACAACAACAACAACAACAACAACAACAACAACAACAACAACAACAACAACAACAATAATAATAATAATAATAATAATAATAATAATAATAATAATAATAATAATAATAATAATAATAATAATAATAATAATATAATAATAAAGTTGGAAGGGACCTTGGAGGTCATCTAGTCCAACCCCCTGCTCAGGCAGGAAACCCTATACCATTTCGGACAATGGCTGTCCAGTCTCTTCTTAAAAACTTCCAGTGTTGGAGCATTCACCGCTTCTGGAGGCAGGTTTGTTCCACTGGTTAATTGTTCTAACTGTCAGGAAGTTTCTCCTCAGTTCCAGGTTGCTTCTCTCCTTGATTAGTTTCCATCTGTTGCTTCTTGTCCTGCCTTCAGGTGCTTTGGAGAATAGCTTGACTCTCTCTTCTTTGGGGCAGCCCCTGAGACATTGGAACACTGCTATCATGTCCCCCCTCGTCCTTCTCTTTGTTAAACTAGACATACCCAATTCCAGCAACCGTTCCTTGTATGATATCTTATTGCTCAAGAGATTTTGCCATCTCTTGAAAAGATTATAAATGTGCCAGTTTGTGAAGCACATTTTTGCTCTCCTATGATCTCATTTGTCTGAATTATATTCCACATTTGGTTGCAAATCATGCTGAATAAATGTGCTGCATATCGGGTGGGGGGAGGCAGACATTAAAGTTTGGGGCATTTAGCTGAATTCTAAACATAATTAAGCATTACTCATACTGCAGAGGATCCAGCATTACTACAGAACGGCTTCTCCTAGAACATATTCTCCTCTCCCTTTTGCAGACACTGCCTTATTCCTGTTTGGACTATTTATCCATCTACCCCAATTTTATGTGCTGGCAATAGCTGTTTGGGGATCTAGTCAAAAAATTTATCTGTTCTTGCCGTGTGATCCTTCTAAGGGGAGGTGGAGAAACACAACACAGGACCTGTACTAGACAGGTGCTGAACCAGATCACTTTTTTCAAACTTGGCAACTTTAAGATGGGCTTGCTGGCTGGAGAATTCTGGGGGTCAAAATCCACCCATCTTAAAGTTCCCAAATTGAAAAACACTAAAGTAGATGACCTTCTAAGATCATTTCTAACCATTTCATTTTACAATTCTATGACTTTCTCTATCAAAAAGATTGAGGTGTGACCTCAAGTTGAACATGCTACTGTATTTCACGCTTCAGTCATTCCCCAATGTCTCGTTGGGCAACCTTTCAAGGATTCAGACTACAGTGGAAGATTTGGGGGGCAGGAACTAGAAGATCACAAGACATGGGTAAGGAAGCAAAATGGGAAGGCACTCAAGGATTTATTTTTTCCTGAGTTTTGTGAGGGAATAGGGATGGAGTATCTTTGTTTTTATGGTATATAATAAAGTGCTAGTGGACAATCACTTAAATATGAGCCAGCAGTGAGCTGCAGCTGCCAAAAAAGCCAACAGAACCCTAGGCTGCATTAATAGAGGGATAGAATAAAGATCATGTGATGTGTTAATTCCATTTTATAATGCCTTAGTAAGACCACACCTGAAATATTGCATTCAGTTTTGATCACCACGATATAAAAAAGATGTTGACATTCTAGAAAGAGTGCAGAGAAGAGCAACAAAGATGATTAGGGGACTGGAGGATAAAACATATGAAGAATGGTTGCAGGAATTGGGTATGTCTAGTTTAAAGAAAGAAGGACTAAGGGTGATAAGATAGCTGGCACAAAGGAGCTGGCACAAAGTGGTTGAGTGGGTCAACCTATTCTCCAAAGCACCTGAAGGCAGGACAAGAAGCAACGGATGGAAGGCGAGAACAAACCTAGAACTAAGAAATAAAATTTTATGATGGTTAGAACAGTAAATCAGGGGAATGACTTGCCTCCAGAAGTTCTGGATGCTCCAACACTGGAGGTTTTTAAGAAGAGGTTGGACAACCATTTGTCTGAAATGGTATATGGTTTCCTGGTTGAGCTGGGGACTGGACTAGAAGTCCTCCAACTTCTCTTCTAACTCTATTATTCTGTTAAATTGCTGTGGGAAATGCCATTGAATTGGGGGGGGGGGGGTAGAGAGGTCTCTATGGAGATTACAAAAAGATGTTTGCTCTAAAAGCTGTGGGCCATCTCCATTGAGCAGAATGCAAGCCTGCTGGCTATCCTGTCACCTGCCTTGTCTTTTTCATCATATCAAGCTGGACAGATCATTCAGTAGAGTGCTATGGGTGACAGAAGAAGTTGCCAAGGAAAGCACGTCTTGATATTGATAAAATCTCCAAGGAAAATGATGGCACAGAGATGACTTTTCACTTTAGGCTAGATGATCAGATTAAGAATGGATTAACCTTTCAGTTTTTCCAATGCAATTTTTTTACATTTGACTTGGATATAGTCATACAAGCATAAGATAGATTCAGGAAAAGATAAGCCTGTATTTATTTTCATCCATTACACTTCAGACAGATAGGGGAAAATGCTTGTAGGGTTATAAAAGAGCAGATCACAAACCTCATCTGTCCTATGCCTGACCTGCATATTTTAATTAACATTTGGAAGAGAGGCTGTTTGGACAAGGTAGCTGTATTTACTTTTGTGAATTGTGAGATGACAAATGTCCAATTCTGAGCTTAATTAGATCATTATTTCCTGCTTTTGTTGTAGCAGACATCCAATGCCTGCTAGACATTTAATCCTCATTAATATATAACCTTCCCTTGCTGACGCCTAAACAAAGTAAGTGGGCAGAACAGAAAAGATACTTTGCAGAACTATAAAATCTGCCCAACAAAAGCAACCTCTTTGTGAGTCAAATTACTATAGCTGCCACTTGGGCTCACCATAGCAATTAGGGAAGGATCACTAGTGCTCTAAGTAATTTAAATAAACATGATGCTGTTTGTTTTGGTCCTGGAACCGTCTTTAAGTCTTCCTTCTTTGGTATCTATGCTCACAAATGTGCTGCTTGATTTTTCTAAGATCTTCCCAGATATTGATATCAGACTGATTGGTCTGTAGTTCCTTGGATCCATTTTTCCCCTTTTGTGTAGATTGGAACCACATCAGCTCTTTTCCACACCTCTGGTAATTTCCCCGTGCATCAGGAGCTCTGCAAGATTATGTTCAGTGGTTCTGAGATCATGAATTCCAATCCCAAGAAGTCATTGAGAACAAATCAACCCAGAGTTCTCACTTGAAGCAAAAATGGCCAGATTCAAATCATCATACTTTGAGCATATGACCTGGCTCTCTGGAGAAATCCATAATGTTAGAAAAGATAGAAGGAAAGAGAAGAGGACAACCAACAGCAAGGTGGATGATGGATGCCCTGTTGGAAGATTTAAAGGACCACATTGGCTACAGCATATGATGGAGAAGAATATATTGATGTACTTGCCCATGAGTTGACATCAACTTTGTGGCACATAATTAGTTAATAAAGCCCATGTAGTTTTTGCTTTCATCATCATAGATCCTGAGTTTAAAGGCTTCTATGGTATCTTCAGATAGCAGTTTCCTGGGAACTAGATTCACTTAAACCCTGAGTTTTCTCAGTGCAGGATTCTCGTGGGTTGAAGAGAGTCCCGATAAAGAAAGAAGGTAGGATTTAAAAACACATGTGATCACCTTCAGGTCTTGCATATCTAGGCAAGCATTAACTGGGGGGAAGTTGTCTTTATTGCAACATAAATTTTCATCCAAAGCTTTGCAGTGTTTCCTGCACCAGCCAGACAAGGTAGCCTTTCTGAATTCAGGGTTCCAAGTTTCTGTACATTGGTGCCCTCCTCTCGTAGCCCACATGCACACAAGTGGAGATGATGCTGAACAGATGCTGAGAATGAGCATGTATATAGCACAATATACAGGCAGTCCTCGACTTATAACCATTTGTTTAGTGATCATTCAAAGTTACAATAGCACTGAAAAATGTGACTAATGACGGTTTTTTCAATCTTAGGACCGTTGCAGCATCCCCATGGTCACATGATTTAAATTGGGTCGTTTGGCAACTGGTTCAGAATTATGACAGCTGCAGTGTCCAGAGGTCATTTGATCACCTTTTGCAGCCTTCTGACAAGCAGAGCCAATGGGGAAGCATGATTCACTTAACAACTTTGTTACTAACCTAAGCCCTGCAGTGATTCACTTAACAACTGTGGTAGGAAAAATCATAAATCGGGGCAAAATTCATTTAACAACTTTCTCACTTAGCAACAGAAATGTTGGGCTCTATTGTGGTCATACGTCGAGGACTACCCGTATTTACACTTGCTATGAAAATAATCCTATTTTGTTCTTTTTTGTTTCATTTTAACTTAGTTCTGTTAATTTTTTATATTGTGGTTAGACCATTGCACTATGAGAGGCATCCTGTAAATAAGCATTTTGTTGGTCTGCTTCATCATCATGTCTGGTAGCCATGATTCTTTCATATCCCAAATTCAAAGCAATGCACCATGAGCCACTAACAAGTACCATTTACTCTTCCTACCTGTTAATGGACAATGCTGCAGATAAGCCCACAATCATTTCCTAAATCCAATTTCCACATTCTTAAAACAGGTTGATTGCACTGAGGCTGGGAGATGCTCTTGCTTACCAATAAACTACAGTCGAAAAATGACTTTCAACCATGGAAAGTTTCCAAAGACACCTGGCACAAGACACAATGTGCTGTTCCCTCCCACCTAGCTTCCTGTAATTGCCATTTATTATGTATGTGCTTAAAAAAAGAACCCCTGGTGCATTATGATTATTAAAGCCACAGAATCATCAATTCCATCCAAATATCAGGAAAAATCAAGAGCCTCCAGCTGTGTCTTAAAATTCTCATTGAAATGCAATAAATACACAGGGAACAATGAGTTTTCCCTCCACTATGTAACCTTTCTCCCCTACTTAACTGAGTCGGCTGCTTGAAATGCATACAGCCAGATTCAGGATAAGGTGAATCAATGACTTTGGTCTTCTTTTCTTCCTGGTTCATTGATGGTTTTCATGTTTTTCTCCATTCCTTCGGATCCTGGCTTTTCCTAGTAATAAAGTAAATAATAAAGTAAATAATATTCTCTGAGCTCTGTTGTTTTCTTGCAGACGTTTCATTACCCAAACTAGGTAACACCATCAGTGCTAGTCTTTTCCTAGTAAATAATAATACTGAGTAAATACTGAGTAAATAACATTCAGAGCAGCTCATGGCTATAGCAGAAAAGTTAATCCAATGCAGCACTACTTTAAAAATGTTCACACAGAATTATTCAGTAATCCAAACAGTTATATCAGTGATAAGGCAGTTGCCGGGTCTTCAGAGCAAGCTCTGGGTTCCATTTGTGCCTTGTTAGATCAGACTGGAGAACTCTAAAACTCTAAAGCAGTGTTTCTCAACCTTGGCAACTTGAAGATGTGTGGACCTCAAACTCTGGAAGCTGAAGTCCATACACACTTTTCAAGGTTGAGAAACACTGTTCTAAAGACATCTGGCTAGGTTTGAGATGAACTATTTATATGTTGAGAACCTTAGGTGGCCCCTGATCCTCTTTTTAAAGCCTCAAGAGCTCTCAGGAATAGTATATCATAGAGTGGTAGAGTTGGAAGGGGCTAGAAGGATCATTTGGTGCAATTTTTTGCAATGTGTAGGAAAATCAGTTAAACCATCCGTGCACATAGCTGTCCAGGTTCTTAAAAACTCTAGATATAGAGAATAAAAACAGAGATTTGTGAGTTGATTTAACATTAATGCCTGTGAAAACATAAGTGCAGCTCAAATTCAACTCTCCAGTAAAAACAAAGCTTTTGGTGATGTCATTGCCCTGCCCACTGCAAACTTTGTCCAGTTCACCCCATCCTCTAACACTCTCCCCAAATGCTGCCAAAAAAGGTTGCCCTTTTTTGTACGGAAGGATGACTTTCCAAATTAAATAGAAGGTTGTCCTCTATGTTATCCGATAAACATTCAAATAGTCATGTAAATATGAAGAGATAAATCAAAACTCACTCCACCAAAATGCTAATCATCCTTAATTACTAATTAATATATACTCAATTAAACACTCCAGGGGCAATTCATACCAATGAGCATATTTTAAATAGCAACAAAATTGGATCACATCTAAATCTAAATGTTTTTCCAGCAGCAATTCTCTCTGAAACATCCCTATTGGATTCTCTTGTCTCTCTGGTCTGAGCTCAGAGTTTGCCACCTTGAACTCAGAAGTAGCCAAAAAATTTCCAGAAGATATGGTCAAAAAAGTCAAGAGGGCCAACATTATGATGTGATCAAAGCCTAGGACACTGTTACCTTTTCTCTAAATCTTCTGGGAACCAGCCTCCTTTCCTTTTGAAAGAAATCAATTCATTTTCCAGTTTTATCTTTAAAAATTATTACTGATCCTCACATGAAATTAGCCAGGAAATGAACCATCATTTTTTTAAATAAAAGAATCATATTGCCAGGACATCATTAGGCTCATTAGGCAAACACATTCCAAGTTTTGAAAAGATACTGAAATCTTTCAGTTATTAATTTCTGTTCCTGAGAAGAATTCGTTTTTTGGGTTTTGTTTATTAGCAGCCAGAAAATGGGATTATCTAAGACATTGTTTCATGAAGAAAATGTCCAAATTATAGTGAATGATTATATCACTGAAGCAAGTGATGCTACTAGTGGACACTGATCCAAATATACTCATTGGGCATATTGCCTATAAATATATTTAGCCCTATCAGTAACTAACCCAGTTAAATGGTCTTTCCAGTAGTTCTGGCACTAGATAATTCAGTTTAGTGAGTCAACCATGTCCAAAAATCTCCATCAACTTTCTCCAGGACCCCAAGCACTGGTCTGAGAATATTAGTACGACTTCATGGCAATCAATAGTCATATTACTGTTAGCCAGAGAAATAGTCATAATCAATAATCAATTGACCATTTTTGTAATCACAGTCTAGAGGGTGAGCTGCAATGGAGAGATAGCCTTTCCATTGGCTCTTACTCTGAAGGCTAAGTGTGGAAAATGGGTTGTTGTACTGCTAATTGGATGCTAATTAGGGGAGCTAATTTAACCTTGGACAGGACTATTCCCCAATGATGGGCTCCAGTATGAGCCTGAAAATTTGGAAGAATAAACTTTTGGTCTGGTGATCCAAGTTAGATTGGATCCTGCAACATTATCCTGGGATACGTGTACTAACCGTCATTCGCAGGACTAGGCCTGTTTTCGGTTAATGTAAGCTTTTGAGAATTTAGTTGACTGCCTCAGATGACCCAGTTGTGGAGTTCCCACAATGCATTATATGCAGTAAGAGAAGAAACTGGAACATATTTGAAATTCTCAAGTGCCAAAGTTTGCCCCTTCATTGCTTCCAAAGCTTTAATTTGTTGACTTAGCAGAAGCATTCCCCCTTGAAGTATAAGTGGATGGCATGGTCCCACCCATCTTTCTCATACAAATTGACCTATTTTTGATATTAATTTGATGATTTCAGGCTCAGGATTTCTTTTAAAGTGGCTATACTGATTAGCTTATGCTACATATCATACCTAAAGGTTCATAAGCCACAGTAACTGTATATATCTCATCACATGCTAACCCAGAACTAAAGAAACCATATGATAATTTCAAATGCTATGTTTGGGATCAAGCTGAGAAGGCCAACTACACATGAAAGTGTCATGATGGATGTTCACCCAATCATTTTACAACCCACCTTAAGTTTTCATGATTGGGTTAAATGTCAAATGGGTAAAACACTCCATGAAGAGAACTAAGAAATGATGTCATTTAATCGGGTCATAATTCAATTTGCTAGTCCTCAGGAACATCTAAACAGCCACAAATTCCTCATTCAATTTCAAAATGGAGAGATTCCAAAACACATATTTGGTCCAAGATGGAAACTGCAGGTTGAAGCAACTGGAAGACTGTCAGGGTATTTTACATCTATATTTACAGTAAATAAGAGGTCAGGAACTCACTAACATCATGAGGTAAATCGTCGGTAAATCACAGAAAAGCATGGAGAGCACACAGAAGAAAAAGGCGGGAAAGAGGGAAACTCCCCCTTTACACCCAGCAACCAATCATAACATAGATTGCCTCATGCAGGAGCCCACACTTTCCAACCAATCAACTACAACTGTGTGTTCTGGCCCATTATACTCTTTACTGTTCCAGCTATTAAATTAAACATCTTAACAAAGACTCTTTATAACAGTATTTCTCAAGCTTGGCAACTTAAAGATGTGTGGATGGCAATTCCCAGAATTCCCCTGCCAGCATGCTTTATAGCAATGAGTGAGAGATTGTGGAAGCCTGGAAGAGAAATGAAAGGAATGTTAGACATATGCAGTAAAGAGATAGGAAGGAAGTTTGTTGGTAGCTTATCTCATAAACAGTAACTACATTCAGATGATAAGAAGCTTAGGAAGGATCTAGTTAAAATTCCCAAGAGTCCCTGAATTCATGAACTTTACTAATAAAAAGAGTTGGAAATATCTCTTGCAGTTTCCAAGATTTTGTATTTACACCTAATGCTAGTATTAAAGACACATGAATGAGGTTAGTATAATTCTTGCTTCCTAGATGGTAATCCTCAACTTACAATCATTTGTTTAGTGACCATTTGGAATTTACAACAGCACTGAAAAAGTGACTTATGATTGTTTTTCACATTTGGCATACTTGGCAACTGACATGTATTTATGGCAGTTGCAGTGTGCTGGGGTCATGTGATCACTTTTTGTGACCTTCTGGCAAGCAAAGTCAATGAAGAAGCCAGATTCACTTAACACCCATGTTAATAACTTAACAACTGCAGTGATTCACCTACATAAATACTGTGGCAAGGAAGGACGTAAAGTGGGGCAAAACTCAACTATTCCATTTAGCAATGGGCTCAATTGTGGTCGTAAGTCGAGGACTATCTGTACAGATTCTGTAGGTGGTATGACACTATTCGCAGAGATTGAATAACATTGTGTCATCCTTTGACAAAAAATGTGAAAGCCAGAAGGAATCCAAATGCTCTGGAAGTTTAATTATTCGTGAGGATATACATCGTGCGTAAAAGTCCTTATGAAAATTCAATATAAGGAGAAAAGAGCTCCGGTTTCAACTTTCTATGGAAGGATGGGAGTTATGATGTAACCCTAGAGAGAGAGAGGATAAAAGTCAAATGCATTCATGGTTGTTACAAAAAAGATTGGAAGTTATATCTCAGGGGCTGCCACAAAGAAGAGGGAGTGAAGCTATTTTCCAAGGCGCCTGAAGGCAGGACAAGAAGCAACGGATGGAAACTAACCAAAGAGAGAAGCAACCTGGAACTAAGGAGAAACTTCCTGACAGTTAGAACAATTGACCAATGGAACAACCTGCCTCCAGAAGCGGTGAATGCTCCAACACTGGAAGTTTTTAAGAAGAGAGTGGACAGCCATTTGTCCGAAATGGTATAGGGTTTGCTGCCTGAGCAGGGGGTTGGACTAGATGACTTCCAAGGTCCCTTCCAACTTATCATCATCATCATCATCATCATCATCATCATCATCATCATCATCATCATCCTTATTATTGTTATTGTTATTATTATTACTATTATTATTAATTTTGTCTTTTTCTTTTTTCTATTTATCTCCTTTTTTCATTTATTTTTCACCACTTTTCCTTTTCTTTTCCCTTTGAATTTTTTTATTCTGTAACAATTTCTTTAATAAAAAATATATATTTTTTTTTTAAAAAAGGAAACTTGAGAAACAGTGAAGCAGACTTCGGCATAGATTTGTTTTAAAAACAATAATAAATGATGCCCTTGCCCCAAGAAACACAGCAAGCTAGATTTAATAAGCCCCAAAGGGCTGGTTTAGACTGGTATCCTATATGCCCTCTTGATGAAAAGGAGGCCCCAATGAACTCAGTGGAATCTACTTTTGAACAGATATCTATAAAACTGCACTTTTAATGGGTGGCTGGTTTGTACGTGTGTGTGCCGAGATATGCATTCTGTCAATGATCCACTGTTTGAGGAAATTCTGAATCAACCGGCGTCCATATGGTAACACTTTGCAGTTCTCCAAAAGTGCAGGTGCTTTTGAGAGCAGAGCATCTGATGTTCACAGTTTGCTATTTCCGAAGTTGTCAGCTCCGTGTTTTTGACAGCATGGGATCCCAGGCTTATGTTCCGTGTAATATAACTTGTACATTCAGCTCTGCTGAGAGCAGGCAGGTTGTCTTCCTTTGAAAAAGCAACACATTTTAACAAATGCTGTTTTGGAAGGGAGAGATGGATCTTTTATTCAAACTAGTAAAAGGACTTGAGCCTTGCCTCACATGAAGAAAACCACTACCTTGCATTCACCACATTATTGTTGGAACTGGGAGCTTCATTACAAGGTGGTTTCATTCAGTATCTCACAATAAGCTGAAAGATTTCGGGGTTAAGACCCTGCCTCAGATTTTTAGCAACCCTAGACATAATGGTGAGGGCTGAACCCATACAAAACAGCAAATCGTGGTATGGTTTGGTTTTTTTTTTGGCTCAGTGTATTGTTTGAGTCTACAGGTAGTCCTCGACTTATGGCCACAACTGAGCCCAATATTTCTGTTGCTAAGTGAGACATATGTTAAATGAGTTTTCCCTCATTTTACAATCTTACTTGCTACAGTTGATAAGTCAATCACTGCAGTTGTTAAGCTAGGAATACTGTTGTCAAGTGAATCTGGCTTCCCCATGGACTTTGCTTGTCAGAAAGTTGGAAAAGGGGCTCACATGACCCCAGGACACTGTAAATGTCACAAATATAAACCAGTGGGCCAAGCATCTGAATTTTAAACATGTGACCAAGGGATGCTGCAAATGGTCATAAGCATGAAAATTGCTCATAAGTCACTTTTTGTAGTGTGGTTTTCATTGTAACTTTGAATGGTCACTAAATGAACTGTTGTAAGTCAACGACTACCTGTAGTTGTTTGTGTGCATTAAAATGTTACGGAAATCCACTACGTTTGTACAAGTTCATTTAGAACGTAGAGTTAAAATAAGTGCGGTCAAGTGTTACTTGTGGTTTACACATCTTCATAAAACAAAGATGGATAATAATTAATAATAATAATAATAATAATAATAATAATAATAATAATAATAATAATAATAATAATAATAATAATAATAATAATAATAATAATAATGAGGAGGAGGAGGAGGAGGAGGAAGGGACCTTGGAGGTCATCTAGTCCAACCCCCTGCTCAGGTAGGAAACCCTATGTACCATTTCAGACAAATGTTTGTCCAGCCTCTTCTTAAAAACTTCCAGCGTTGGAGCATTCACCGCTTCTGGAGGCAGGTTGTTCCACTGATTAATTGTTCTAACTGTCAGTAAATTTCTCCTTAGTTTTAGGTTGCGTCTCTCTTTGGTTAGTTTCCCTCATTCCTTGGTTAGTTTTTACATCATTCTGCGGGACTGCTTATCAGCACATTGATCAAGTTCAAAACAGACATCATCCTTCTGTCTTTGAGAAGAGGAGGTTCCTTCATCTCTGAGACTTCAAACCGGCCCTTGAATTTGTCATCTTTTGGAGAGCTCTGATGGAAGCCATTAACCCTTTGCTGGCCCCACTCCCAAGGTTTCCTTGGCATTTTTATTTTAACCTCTTGTCAGCAACCTCCTCCGTCTCATTATACTGTCTTCCATGGTAACGAAAATCTCTTTTCCAGCAAGTTGGAAATACCCCTTTATCTAGCAGTGCCTGGGCATTATTACTTCAAAGCAGGTGGATAGAGGGGGAAAAAAGAAGTATGGAGAGAAGAATAATGCCAGAATGTTAAATACTAGTTACCGCTCAATCATATTCCTCTGTATACCTTCTTACACGTACACACCCACACCTTTCCTGTAGAAGAAAGCACACAAAAGTATATCTTTGTATTTCCTTGACAGGAAGCCAGTAGCTTTGGGGAAGAGTTACCAGCAGATTAGGGCAATGGCAGAGGTAAATGAAGTTTTGAAAACGCCTTCCACAGCACAGCAATCCTACTCTATTAAAGTGCCGCTAAATTATTGCATAGGAAAGTTTGGGAAAGCTGGATTACAGATCCATTATGTAAGTCATTCAATTTCTTTTCTTACATCCACATTAGCACAGAGCAAGGGACATTGAAGTAGGGGGTCCTAAAACATCAAGATGAAGCCTATGACCGTGCAACCGAAGTCTCTCCCATTTTTATGTGTGTCTTGTGGAATGATAACCGAATAATTATAACCTCTCATGCCGAACCATCCCATCTCCCTTCCCCCCCACCACTGGTCCACAAAGCCAGAAACGCTGGGGAACTCTGTGTTAGATTACAGAAAAATAAAAATCTGCCCCTTTCAACCATTTTCTGTATATCAGACCTGATGTGTCAGGTACAAGGAATCAGGATCACAAGTTAAGGTCAGCACTAAATTAGTGCTAGATAAGAGTCAGCAGAATTCTGAAGGGGGCGGGGCTGGACTTGAATGCTTGTGGCAATATAATGACTCCAGACTGATAACTCTCTTAACTCTGCCTCCAGGCTCTGTCCCTTCTTCCCCTAAAACATGATTCTAAAACATTTCATGAAAAGCAGGGAAAACCCAACCCTATAAACAAGCAATGAGCTATATCTTCCTCCAAACTACTGCCCCTGGGCAGAGTTTGTAATCTTGTGTTATTTCCTCAAAAGAGATCTCACTCTTCAGCTCTCCACCCAACCTGAATGAGTTGACACACCAGGCTTTGAGGAACATTTCATTATTTCTCATGGTTCTGTTCCAAGCCTACCACTGTGACTTGGCACATGTTGTTTGGGAAATCATTGATATAAGCATGTTCAACATAGAGAAATAAATAAAAGACTCTTTCTGGAACATCTGCTTTAAGGCATCACTCTTCTTTGCCAAGAAAATGTCTCTCCTAGTTTTGAAATGTAGATGTATCTTGAATACACACAGAGAATAAGAGGACACAGCAGGCATAATCCATGTTCTTCCTAGTTTCAACTTTCTTAAAGTGGATTTTTATCTATATCTCTATATCTATCTATCTATAAATTTTGGGTAAGGGAGCACTTCTGAAATGTTGAGGCCATGTTATCTCAGGGTGTTTATTTATTATCCTGCCTATTTTTTTTATAAATAACTCAAAGTAGCTCCTTCCTCCTCCTATTTTCCTCACAACCACCACCCTGTAAGGTGGGTTAAGTTGAGAGTGAGTGACAGGCCCAAAGTCACCCAGTCGGCTTTCATGCCTAAGGCGGGACTAGAATTTACAGTCTCCTGGTTTTTAACCTGATGCCTTAACCACTAGACGAAACTGGAGGTTTATAAAAGAGGGTGTAATTTTCCATTCTGATTGCTTTATGGACAAAGTTATGCCTCCTTCAAATGAAGACTCAGTGAAGATTGGACCATGAAGCCACCCAAGAAAATTCTCATGTGATTCTCCAAAGAGGCAAAGCCCAACTCCAGCAGGGGAAAAAGGTTGGAATTGTTATAGAGCCTCCGTGCTCTTTAGGCATCTGTAAAAGTATGGCTAAATAGGGAGGCCAGCCTTAGAACCCACTAGCTGGGATTTGAATCTAGGAATTTCACAGGAATTGAGTCTCCTTGGCAACTTTACCATTTTTTTGAGTTAAGCAATGAGCTCGATGGTCTCCAAAATATGCAAAGACAGGAGAATGGTTCGGGAGAGAACGAAGTGTGATCCTTGATGGACCCTATTCACTAGGTACTGTGTTAAATACCTCACAAAAATGCTTGATTCATGCCTCAGTCTGAATCAGACTCCCAATCTTTGAAGGATCTTTTGGAATTTAAGTGACAATAGGTCAGGAAGCAGGAAGGTTTCCTCTGGGGCTGCTTGTGTTAGCTTATCCTAACTGGCCATTTGGAACATCAATCTCTTCTCATCTATGGAAATTCTCCGTCATCCAGATCATGGTTGTTCCAAAGGTGCTTTTTCAAAAAGGCAACTGGACTTTGTTTTTCCTTGCAGACATTTCACTTCTCATCCAAGAGGCTTCTGAACTTGTCAGAACTGAGGAAGCTTCTTGGATGAGAAGTGAAACATCTTCAAGGAAAAACAAAGTCCAGTTGCCTTTTGAAAAAGCATCTTTGGGATATCAATCTCTTCTTTTTGGGGGGAGTATGGTTTTGTGATGTGGTCCAGATTGCCAGGAGGGAAGAAGTGCATTCCAGAGGAGCAAACCACAGTGAAGTCTAGATAATTTGTGTAGGAAAAAGAGTGTTAAGATGGCTCCTCCCTAGTAGTTCTCATGCATGTTTAATGGTCTAGTACAGGGGTAGGCAACCTTGGCTCTTTTATGACTCGTGGACTTCAACTCCCAGAATTCCTGAGCCAGCCATGCTGAGGGGAAAGGGAGAGGTTTCCAAGCTGAGCCATGCTGGCTCAGGAATTCTGGGAGTTGAAGTCCACGAGTCATAAAAGAGCCAAGGTTGCCTACCCCTGGTCTAGTAGTCTGTTTTGGTTTGGCAAGATTTGAGCCTACTGTAGGTGAGGAACAATAAAGGAAACTGCTTAGAAGAACCTCAACATGTCTTATTTTTTGGAGCCTGACAGGTTTTCAAGGTTTGCGCATCGTGAGACTGCGGCTCACTGTTCATGTCAAGACTCTTCATGCAGCAACTAACATAGCCTTGGCTAAACTGCATGCTGTGTTAAATGAAGGCTTGGAGAACTTAGAAGTGGCTTTTTGACTAGAAGCAATGATGGACTTTAAAAGTTCCAGCATGCAATTGATCTTTGGGTGGCCAATGCTTAGGTCCTCACAAACGCTTTTCCTGTTATTTACGCCTGGCTTAAGGTGGGATGCTTTGGATATATTAAAACATCTGTCAGACTCTCAGAATCACCAGTCCACTTAATTTACAGGTTACAGACTCGGAAAAACTTCTCCATACATATGTATCCTACCTACATTATCAAGGCAGTAAAAGCAAAGCTGGCAACAAGTAGGAAGAAAAGGGAAATTATCTTAAAATCTGCAGAGCAGTTGAGAAATTTGGCTACAATTCTTTTGAGACAATAGCACTGATGGTTGTTCCTGCCCAGAGAGTAATTTCTCCCTTATGGTTACCAGGCATCCAAATATTTAAATTCAGAAGTTGAATTTAATGTTCAGTCCAGTCAACCTCCACCCCTCCTCATTAATCCATTAATCCAAATTAATCCCTTTAACCTTAGAATGTCAGATTCTAAAACAAGCTGGACTTTCAACTGAGACTTACAATATTAAAATATGAGAAAAGGAAACTCTTTTGACCCAACTAGATATGGGAATCATTGCCTAGAATCAGTTCTGATTTGGGAACTGAAGATTCCCAGGAGATTTGATAAGTTTCCAACAAAAAAAGTTTGCAATTTATCAAAGAGGGATTCAGCATAGAACCAAGGAGAAATTTTCTGACAGTGAGAACAATTAACAAGTGGACCTGTCTCTTCTCTTCCACTTCCAGCACATAAATATATAATGTCCTTGTGAAATCAAGATTGTAGAATGCTAGAAAAGAATCACTACCCAGTAGCGTGGATTATCTATAGCAAGACTTTGAAGCAGACTTCAAACAATTACCTTTATTTTTGTGCAATGATGTTTATTTCAAATCAAAGAGTCAAAAAGCTACAGTGGTACCATTCAGTATACCCGGGAAGCTTCAAAACCAAGTTGTAGTACAACATGAATCAGTTGTTTTATTTCTCAAAGTGAAGTCCTTAGGAAAATCAACTAACATGTATCTTTCCTTTGGAATAATTGAGCTCCCAAGTCCACTGTGATACAACTTGGAAGACAGGAACATTTCAATCATGTTAGCTTCAGTTTTTCCCCCCTGAGAAACCACAACTGGTTTTGTACACTCCCTTTGTATTTCAAGAATAGCATGCCACCATCTGGACTAAATACTAAGTCACTGAGTTTCCTTTGGAGCTTCTGGTTTCAGAGTTTCCACTTCCCTTTCATTAGGTTTTGCAGGCTCCGGGTCATCTGAGGTATTCTTGAGTGCAGGAACAAAGGGTCCCACAAGCCAGGACAATGGAGTGTTCTGCAGCACATAGTCCAAGATATCATCTACATACTTCTGGGCCATGCCGGCCGTCTTCTTGTTTTGAATCAAAAGGCTGCTAGAAAGATCTTTGAAAGAATGAACACCAGTAAGTGTAGCTTGAAGTTCCTCAATACTATGGAGAGCCGACTCAATATTCTGCTGAAAGATACCAGGCAGACCTTGGATGCTTCCCATCAAGTTCACGTATGCCATCTGCAATTGTTCAGTGATGTGGTAACTCATGGCCAAGGTATGAGATTCCATCTATGAAAAGAAATGAACCAATAGATATTTTAGCTTCTCAAGAATGGCCTTACAATTATTACATCAAGAGCTCATGTTTTCTTGGTCTCAACTATGACTTTAATCCAGCCATACCTGCTGGAGCTTTTCCTTTTCTTCCGGGGGTATCTGAAGGATATCTTGCTTGGTATGTTCTATCTAGTGGACAAAACAAGGAATTGTTTTAGTACAGCTTTGTTTGAGCAATACAATTTGCTTTGCCATCAGAAAGATAATGACCAGAGCAAGCTATCCATCCCCTTGCAAATATCTCAAAGCACTAAATAAATAAATAAAATACAAATGTTTATCAGTTGGAGTCTCCACTCCAAACTTCAATGCAAACATATAATTTTTCTGCCATTTGTTTGCTTTTTCTCTTCGAATGGGATCTGGCAACCATGATTTGCCTTGAACAATTCACAAAAAATACCAATTTTGGGGTGGAAGACAAAACAGGGCTGCTACTTTCCAAATGAAAAAAAAAGGGGGGGCAAATCATTTTGTTGTACGAAAAGTCAAGTTTAGATATCTAATCTTAAGCTTCGTATTCCACCACCTTTCTAGTACAGCTTCCCTTTTTTGCTTTATTTCCATTAAATAAATCATTTCCCATATACATAGCAGGGTAAGCTTATGTCTTATAGCTAGTTTATAGGCTAGTTTATGTCTCAGCACATCCCAAATGTCTAAGCTCCTTTCCAGATGTGTTACACAAAGTTCAACTTTCTATTGATCTGGCAGAAAAACATGTGTTCTTTTTCTGTATTTACTGTCCCTGTGCCCCAACAGCATGAGTTGTTTACCACAAACGGAACATAGTTAAGGAGGGGTGGGCTGAAGAACATTTCATTCCATATTCAATTAAAAAAAAATGGGTATGGAGCTGAATTCTCCTACCTGCCCAATGGCTTGATGTAACTGGCTGAATGTATTTTGGATGTTTTCCCTGGTAGCTTCCATTTTCACCACAGCATACTTGTAGGCACGATGCTGGAGTTTAGTTGATAGGGAACCAAGCTGCACAAAATAACCTTGGGATTCAGGTGGTAGCTCAATCCCTTCTGATGTAGATTGTGCTATTTTAGCTGCGGAATAGAGTTAAAAACATTACTTCTCTGAAACTTCTGCTCAGACTTCAACACATGGAAGCCATTTTCTTTTCTAAGTATGGCCTTTGAAAACAGCAATATTCACAAAAGATAATTGAGTGAGGCTGGGAGTATTGCAAATGCTGAATTCCTATGAGCAAAACTGACCTCAGAGAACTAGATTGGAGATGTTGGAGTAAAACTCCTCGCTTACCAAGTTCTACATCCGTCATTGGTAGATAGTGATCCAACAACTCTTCCGATTTCTCCAGTACTGCTTCTACCCCACTTATGGCGAGTTTACCCATTCTTGTGTCTATGATCTTCTCTTTGCCATCTTGTACAACTTTGGCTACTGCTTCTTTTACATCTGCTACTTTGGAGGACACCAGTTCCTGTGTCTCAGAAATAACCTACGGAGATACCATTAAACAAGCAGCAACATTCAGTGTCTTGGGAACTGGACTAATGTAATACTAACCATTATTTTCTTAAGAATTACTCTGTGTAGGCAAAAAAAATCATCATTGTCAGAATGCTATATTTGGAAAACAAGCAATATGTCCCTCTATTGCTTTTTAGACTCGATTTACTTTATAGTTAACTCCATCAGCTGTTCCAAGCTATCAGATCAAATCAAATACATCAATACAATGCTGAAATCAGATTTCACACAAGTTCTCATCCCCTGAGCAAGTGGCTTCTAATTTTATATCCCAGTGCGTTTTTGAATCTTTTCCTCATGCGCTTGATCAGAAATAAGAACATTGGATTGCTATACCCAGAATCCCCATTGTAAGGCAATTTTGAGATATGTTGAGGTTGCACTCCCAAACCTCTAGAGGGCACCAGATTTATCACCCAATCAAAGATGATATGAAAAGACAGAAGTAAAAATAAGATACTCAGTTTACCTGGTCAGCTGTTTGATGGAGGAACGGCAGGTTCTCTTCCAGTTTATCCAAACCCTTGGAGGCATAGTGGCTAGCTACTGAAACTACAGAGATGCAGACTTTAGCTTATAGGTTGCAAGTCTTTTGCCATAACATCCAAAAAGTGTTAGCTATTTTTAGAATTCTAATCACTAAATAATTGGTTGCTCCAACTGAATCTTCCTTTTTCCCTCCTTATTATGTTCCATTTAAATTTCTCATGGTATAAATTTCTGCAAATTAAAATGTGTTGCACTTTACAGAAAAATGATTCCAGGAGGATATTCATTTATTCACTCCTTTATTTTTAGATTTATATGTTGCCCATCCCACAAAGGGGTGACTCTGGCTGGCTTACAAACATTAATGTGGACCTCAGAGTCCTATTTCCATCCTTTCAACAAATGTCATATCCTAACACACAATTCCTCCAATTCGGAAACCATCAAAAGCATTACTGAAATGACAGAAATTGCAACACCCATGAAATACAGATTCTCTGGGGAAACCTCCATACTCAGTAGGAGAAGAGAGGAAGAGACAACCAATTCCTAGAGTTGGGAAGGATCACTGAAGTTCTCAAATCTTTCTGCTCAATGCAGAAATCCACATTAAAGGGGGCTATCTAATCTGCCCTGGAGGATGCCCCAATGAAGAGGAATCAACTACTTTTCTGAGTTATTGGTTTCACTGTTGAGATACATGCAGGACTTCAACAATGCTTATATACCAATAGAATTCCACACATTACATAAGTAAACCAGTCCCAAAATCTACAGTAAAAATAAGCCTGTGAGGTGCCCCAAAGACTTGCTGTCTCTTTGTACAAAGAAAATCTTGAGAATGAGGGCAGTGTCTTACCTTGGGGCTCAAGTTTACTCAGAAAAGGTTGAGCACTACTCATAGCCATCTCAGAGACATGCTTCACACTCTTCTCTGCCAAATCCAGGACTACTTTAACATAGGGGTGGTTCTCTTTAGTTGAGGTATAAACGGAAGCTGCCATTTCATAAGTGGAGCTAACAAGAGGTAGGTTGCTGGCTCTTGAAAGAACATCCTTTGGGGTATGATAGGAGATAAAGTGAGAAAATAAATCCAGTACTCAGCTGTATCTGTGGCTAATACCTATAAAGACAAGGTTTTCTTGAATACCCTCCACCTGTGTTGGGACTATAACTCCCACCCTGTATAACCAGTAACCCTTTTAGCAGAAAATTCTGGAAATTGTCATTTGAAAACCATAAAGGCCCACAATTGATGAAGGCGGGTTTGGACACAATTGTGTTAGCAGTTCCTTTAGACCAGGGGTCCCCAGCCTTGACCACTTTATGACTTGCGAACTTCAACTCCCAGAATTCCTCAGCCAACATAACAGGCACCCCATAACAGGCATTTAATGACTAGGCAATCTTCTGGTGGCAGCCATTTTTGTGAGTGTCCCCATTCCTTGCTCTCAACATGCTAAAATATGGCCCCAACCCACAAGCTGGACTACCTGTTCCAAGGAGAAAATGCCCCCATTAAACGCCAATGCCAGGGATTCAAATAAGCCTTGACCGCTAGTGTTTAGTATGTTCTGGCACTTAGGAAAATTCTCATTGCAGAATGGAAAAGAAATAGCAGAGAAATCCTATGAAAAAACTGCTGGCATTCCAGATCAGAAAGACACTTAGGCCATCCCTTCTGCCTTGCATATTTCAGGGGTTCCAAGATACCGACTGCAAAAGACTTAAAGTCATCTCTTTTCATTGCCATCTAGTGGTTGCCTTAATTTTTACAGCCCACTTGTGGGGGGGGGGGCATATTTGAATCCGTATAAACTCCTGGTGACCACCTAGATCAGGGTTGGGGAACCTGGGCTCTTTCATGACTTGTGGACTTCAACTCCCAGAATTCCTGAGCCAGCATGGCTGGCTCAAGAATTCTGGGAGTTGAAGTCCACAAGTCATAAAAGAGCCCAGGTACCCCACCCCTGACCTAGATTAATTCCCCTGGAGTTTTCTTGGCAAGATTTTGGAAGTGCAAAGCAAGGTTTCCCGCCGCCCTGCTTTGTGGATAAATCAGGACTAAAACTCTTGATATTCTGGTTTCTATATTGGTGCCTTAACCAGTACACCAAAATGGTTCTAGCCCTACATTTCAAACCATAAGAAACTTAGCAGTCAATTGTGTTTCAATTATTTCAAGAGTGGAATAGGCTGTTTCGTGTGCTTTGGAAGCGCTTCACGTTCATAGAGCCTTTGGCGCAAAAAGACCTGGCTTTTGAATGATGGACTGAGGAATGCTGCTAAAAAAATGAACTCGGCTGAGAAAATTAATTATCTTTAATTAAAATTAAATAGCACAGTTGGGCTGTCTACATAAAACATCCTGTTTCTATCACATTTAAATATTACTTGGCATTAACATCTAAATTGGCCCTGCAATTTTATTATCCTACCAAAATTATATACAGGTGTCTACTGTTATTATTCATTAGTTTATACCCACCAAGGACAAGCCTACCTGCGGTGTTTCATTATTCTCCATAACTGAAGTCTGTTCCTCCTTATTTCTGGGAGCCACTGGATGTCCTGGCCTAGAAGAAAAAAATATCCCTTAGTAACTCTCTCAAGCTACCTACAGCTGAAGAAGAACATTGATGGGTGCTCTTTCTCTATAGCTCTTGCTTCCACTTCACATCCATTGCAATAGGCAACAGCTCATGTGTGGCTTTTCCCAAGCACCAGATGCAGAGAAAGGAAAGACATGATTGTGGGGTTACCTTACAGCTGTGTGGGAGACCTGCTAAAGGAGAACAAGTGACAAGCTTATTATTGCACATCATACTTTTTTGCCATAACTTTTTAGTAGAATTTTCTTTTCGGCGACTTTGGAAACTAAATAAATTGTTGAGAAGAAAGGCTGAGCAATATCAGAAATGGTTGAGGTTTGGAGTCTAGACTGGAAAGAACAAAAAATCTCAGAAGATAGCTAGCTACCAAGGAATATACATGAGGGTGCCCATGTAATTCCCAGGAGGTCAAACTCAGCTTAATCTTATGTTATTCCACATCCAGATGAGCTGTGCTTGGTTTTAGCTGCATTTTAAGGTACAACAGATAACCTGACTTTCCCTGTTTTACCATCATGCAAGCATTGAATTTACTTTATTTCTAGAACAATTTAATATTTTCGTCATTGTTAAAAAGCAAATCTCAAAGAGCTGAGCTGCCAAGATGATAATAAAGATGGAAGCAATGTTTTTATATTATTCTCAGAATATGTCATACCAAGCAAGAGTTTAATTGAATAAACCATAATTGGGTTCATGAATAATGCTAAGGAAAAACAACCCAGATTGTTAACCCAATTAACAAATCTTCCTATATAATATTAAGCCATAATGTAATTTGTTTTGACTTATATAAACCTGCAATTGTGCCTTGGAAATCATGGTTTATAATTTAGCTTTGGGTAGGAATCTAGAAATTGTGGCTTGTTTTATAGGGTTAAATAAAACATGGCTTATCACAAGGTAGGAACCTAAGAAGTGATTCCCTTAATGAGTTGCAACCTTGCTTTATGATTAAGCAACATTGCTTTTACATTTCCAAGGCTAAAATAGGGCTAATTGTTCTATATAGAAGTTATCTAAAATACATGTAGTCTTATGTTACACTAGAGGATAAAAATGTAATCTGGTAAAACTTAAATGATAAAATGCAAACATGTAAAGTTGGCTTTTTCTTTTTTAAATAGTGTTTATTGAATAAATTAAAATTGACTTTACTAACCCATAAATTTAGGTATATATATTTCACAGGCTGAATTCACACAATACACTAACAAGCAGACTACATGATGGCTTATAAATGTTCTATGAATTCACTCTTAGAAACTCTGGAGATAAAAGAGAAAGTGGAACTAGCATTCCATGTTCACATAGCCAATATTATACATGAGCACATACTCAACAACATAAATACAATTATTTAAAAAAAAAACTTGGAAAAGACTTACATTTTCTTAGTAGAAAGTTTCAAGATGGTCTTCAGCTCTTCCCAGAAACTCTTGTAGAGTAAATTAGCCAGCTCCAGTTTCAGCTTATTTATACATAAGGTGAAGACCAAGCCCTCCAATTGACAGAACAGAGGACCAATGGGAACATTGCTGGCTCTCTCATAACCAATCAGCAAAAAGCAAGAATGTGAGAAGGTCTCTTCAAAAAAATCTGACCTCTCCAGATAATGCCATCAACTGAACAACTCATAATAAAAGCAATAGGGGTTGTGTGCATACATTGGTTTTAATTATAATGCAGTTTGTTTAGTTTGGGTTTAACATATTATGTGAACCCAATCTAGTGTATAAAACATGGTCTGTAACAGTATGTTATATAGCCCAGAAAGTAATGGTTGGTTTGAATAAGCCCTGCTTAAACTATGTCTCACCTGATGTGGTGACATCATATTTTCAGCCATGGTTTGTTTGGACATGGTTTGTTGAATATGTCACAATTAGTCTATCCATATCTCAGGTAAATTATAAACCATGTTTTAGAAACCACAGTAGCTAATTTCACACAATGTGCTAAGCCAGATTCCAATAAAGTGAACAATGATTTAGTACAAGAGTCTTTGAACTCTGAGGTGGTTGGAACCACTTGGATATTAAATACATGCTCTGGGTATGCCATGGTGGGCACCATCAGCACCAAACACTCATTAACGTAATAGTCATGTTTCCAAAGCTTGCTATCACTTTTACTTTCAAGATTGTCCCCAGAGCCTGGAATTATGCTTGGAAATGAAGATTATGTTCAAGACGGAGCATTGTTTTTCGTGATGCTAACTTCCCAATTTTTAATAAAAGATTAAAGATCCTTTCAAAAAGGTAACACAGTTGGATATGGAGCTCAGCGGGTGCCCACAATATATCTGCACAATGGCATCCGTAGCTATCTCAGCAGGGATTCAGAACTTAGTATTCAGTGTAATCCAATGCTTTGAATAACAACATGATATTCCCATGATCTTGTGGCCTACCATACGAGGGCTGCAAAATCTGCAGCAAAGAGAAGCAGACCACATGTGGGTCTAGTGATGTATACTAATCCAGATTCAACTTAGTTAACAGCAGCTAACTTTGAAAAGGATGGATTGTTCTTGGGCCTAATCCCTTAAACACTTAGGCATCTGTCACAGAATTTTTTGTCTTTGATTGGTGGAGTTGATTTTCTTAGTAGGTTTAAGCCAATGAAATAGAAAGGGGAAAATGTACCTTCAGCAGTAGCACAGTATATAAACATGACTAGACAAGAATCATTTTTCTCCTTGGTTTGAAAAAACCTGACCTGATTTACCATTCTGTCTTGCATTGGCACCAACATCAGCAAGCAAAGTTTTTCAGACCAAGGAGAAAAATGATTATTGTCTAGTCATGTTTATGTATTGTGCTACTGCTGAGGGTACATTTGCCGGGTCAGTGCTGTTTGTAATTGTGCAAGATTAAATCCTACTGAGTTCATTCACAGATCATATCATGTTTGCTCCATTTCACCTTTATTAGCCAGTTAGAGAAATGAGGAAGGAAGCAACCCAGAACTGATGCTGGCTAAAAGGGGAAACACAAGGAAGAAATAGAAGTTGAGTTTTCTGTTTTCTTAGTTGCTATGTTCATTTAGGATAAACTGACCAGGGTTTCATGGCCTCCATAGCAACCATTGGTTTCTGGGTGATCTTGGGCTTGATGCATACAGTATATGCAGTCTCTGGCTAGACCTCATTTTTACCTCAGAGCAGATGAGGCAAGATATGAAGATGGAAAATGTTGTGATAAGATCTTTGCTATGGTTAAATCACTTTCTGGTCAATATGTGGACTGTGGCACACTTCTACAGAGTTAGAGAACCATTAAACGCTGATGGATCCTCTGAAGCTATTGAGTGATCTAGCAGGCCCATTACAACTTTTTAAACAGTGGCCTTGTTGAAAGTTACTTACATAGTTCTAGCAGAATAGGGAAACAATTCTTAAGTCAATGATGCCAGGTTTATGGAAGTCTTCGCTGAAGAAATTGCTTAGTTTTGCTCAGGTTGCACGCCACTTAAAGTGTGAGGCAACATCTCACAAAGTCCTTTGAGTTAGTGATTGTTTTTTCTTTTTTTTATTTTGTAGAGTTTGAAAGGGGGGATACAGTTCTCTGTGATATGAACTCTTCCAACTATAGGCTGATGCTATGTGTTAATTGGGTCCTTCAGGTGGGAAGAAAGGGTGTGTGTCACCAGATTCAGAAGTTGTTGAATGTTTCTTTAATAGAGAGGATGGTACATACTGCCAGTAAGCACCCAAGTCCAACTCAAAATCCTAGTGTTAAGTTACTAAGCCCTACATGGAGTCCTGGTGGCGCACTGGTTAGAATGCAGTATTGCAGGCTAATTCTGCCAACTGCTAGCAGTTTGATTCTCACGGGCTCAAGGTTGACTCAGCTTTCCATCCTTCTGAGGTCGGTAAAATGAGGACCCAGATTGTTGGGGACAATATGCTGACATTGTATACTGCCTAGAGAGTGCTGTAAACTTATATAAGTTTACAGTTTACAAGTATATAAGTTTAAGTGCTATTTTATTGTATTGTTTAAGGGCTGTATTGCTATTGTCCTTCTCATCTTTTCATCTTCTCATCTTACCTAATATCTTCACCTATTGGTATCTTATGATTTATCATTTGTTTGTATCTTATGATTTATGATTGTATCTTATGACTTATTATCTATGACTTACTACTTTGTTGTTTATATGTACACTGAGAGCTTATGCACCGGAGACAAATTCCTTGTATGTCCAATCACACTTGGCCAATAAAGAAGTCTATGTTTTGCTATTGCTTATTGCTATTTCTGCTTCTACCTTCAGGCCTGTATTCTCCCAACTATAATCAGCCAATCCTATGTGACCATCCTGATAAGTGATGCTTAAGGAGCACCCCCCATAAGAAATTAAAGGGTAAAGATTCAAAGGCAAACTTCTTACAGATGATCTTAACATCTTAGAATGGTCTTCTCCCAGAATTGTCCATCTGCCTGGCTTTCTCAAATGCTATAAAAATGATCCTGTTTCAACAAGAATTCCAGTGTGGTACTAGACCTCATTTTGTAGGCAGTGGTAGGATTCAAATATGTGAACAACCGGTTCTCTGTGTGGATGCCACTTCTGGAAGTCCATTCTGGGTCTGGACAACAAAACATTAGCTACCGGTTCTGCTGAAGTGGTGCGAACCGGCTGAATCCCACCATTGTTTCTTAGGGATTAGATTTATGGAAGGAGGAGATATTTGTCTTTAAATAAGTAAGAGGTTGGCTTTAATGGAGGGCTGAGGGATAATCTGATTGAGATGTGTTGTTCCTTTAAATCAGGGGTGTCAAACTCACAACATCACATGATGTGTCGTGACATATCTCGACTTTTTTTCCATTGCCGGCAATGGGGTGGGCACGGTTTCGCTATGATGCATCCGGCCGGTGGGCCGGCAGTTTGACACCCCTGCTTTAAACTGTCAGGATTGTGTGCGTGGGCAGTATGAACAGATTTTTGTAATAAGTAACCAAAGTATGGTTTATAGACCACACTCCCTGAGTTCACAACATATACTAGCTTCAAACCAAAGCAAATGTTCAGTTCTCTCTTTGCTTACATCAGATAAACAGAATCTTGCCAGATTAAACCTTTACTACTACTACTACTACTACTACTACTACTACTACTACTACTACTACTACTACTACTAATAATAATAATAATAATAATAATAATAATAATAATAATAATAATAAAAATAATAATAATAATAATAATAATAATAAAGTTGGAAGGGACCTTGGAGGTCATCTAGTCCAACCCCTTGCTCAGGCAGGAAACCCTATACCATTTCAGACAAATGGCTGTCCAGTCTCTTCTTAAAAACTTCCAGTGTTGGAGCATTCACCGCTTCTGGAGGCAGGTTGTTCCACTGGTTAATTGTTCTAACTGTCAGGAAATTTCTCCTTAGTTCTAGGTTGCTTCTCTCCTTGGTAAGTTTCCATCCGTTGCTTCTTGTCCTGCCTTCAGGCACCTTGGAAAATAGCTTGACTCCCTCTTCTTTGTGGCAGCCCCTGAGATACTGGAACACTACTATACTACTCTCAATTTAACAGACATACTCTGGGAGAATGTAGGGAGTGGCTATCCTTATTCTCTTCCTTTGTCTCCTACACAGTTAATTGAACTTTGCCCATTTTACAACCTTTCTTGCCACAATTATTAAGTGAATCAATGCAGTTGTTAAGTTGTCACACAGTTGTTAAGTGAATCTGGCTTCCCCATTGACTATGCTTGTCAGAAGGTCACAAAAGTGATCACATGATCCTGGGAGGCTGCAACTATCATAAATATATGCCAGTTGCCAAGCATCTGAATTTTTATCACATAGTCATGAGGATGCTGCAACTGTTGTAAATGTGAAAAATGGACAAAAGTCACTTTTTTCAATGCCATTGTAACTTCCAATGGTCATTAAATGAATAGTTGTAAGTCAAGGACTATCGGTTCTTTGACTATCCCTCACTTCAGCCTTTGCTGGATTAGCAGTTGGATTAGTAGCTCTCATCAGAGCTTGTTAATAGCTGATTTCTACTCAAATAATTACAAGGTATTTTATTGTACACATATTTTTTTAAAAAATTATGGGCGCAGGCATTCATAAGGCCAGAAAAGTCAAGATGATGAGACAACTGCATGAGGTGATCCGGCTCTTATCTTACATGTAACTGCACAATAAAAAGGGCCATGGTTTCCATTATGCAGTCATGGCTACCAACGCTTGACTTTCATTACCTCTCTATAGATGTCCCTGATTATGTATCACTTCCAAGTACTTGATTCATAGAGTAAATCTGATCACTTGCAATGTGTGGGCAGCCTCATACTTACAGCAATGAAATATATAAAGTAATCCCAGTCTGAGAGTAGTTCTGCAAGAATCCAGAATCCATTAGATAGCATAGAGCAGGGGTGTCAAACTGCCGGCCTGCAGGCCGGATGTGTCACGCAGAAGCCGTGCCCACCCCAGATCCAGTAAGGGGAAAGAAGTTACGATACATCATGACACATCATGTGATGCGGCGAATTTGACACCCCTGGCATAGAGAAATGTGGAAAAGAACTAAGGTTTGCAGGATTCAATCTGGGTCGGTCACCGGGAGCAGAGGCTTTGTCTTCTGAGCTTTTGGACTCATGTTGGAGCCTATCCTCAGCGAACCTCTAACAGAATGTGAGCTTTGGGCTATTCTGTGTGTGGTATTTATATGGTGCTTCTTGTGTGTGGCTTTTTAGATGTTGATTGGGGTGTTGATTAAGCTATTAAGTCATTGGCTGTTGTTTCCTTGTGCTGCCAAGACTTCGCCTCCTTTGATAAGCTGGTGGCAAATCAGCACTCCTGTTGGCTGACAAGGGGCGTGTTTCCTAGACTTCAATCACTTCCCTGGCTGTTTTTGTGCCTGCTCGTCTAACAATCTTAGTAACTGTAAAATTGAATTATGTCCTTGTTTATTGAAATATGAGGCTACCAATGAGTTTGGATCTCATCTGACTGCTCGCTTGTGTTCTTGCAATCTGGTGGTTAGCTTCCTCCCGATCTGTCTTACATAGTCATGGGGGCAATCCATGCAGGGGATCCGGTAGATTACATTGGAAGTATCTCCCACTTCCAAGCGATCTTTACAATGCATAATTTGTCCTCATATGGTAGCCTCTAGGCATTGCAGATCTCGGAAGCTGCGTTCTACTGTTTCCAAAATGTTTTTGATGTAAGGCTTTGTAGCTTTTCAGCCATCTGAAGCTCATCCAGATTTTTGTGGACCAGATCTGGTTGTCCAACATACTGTCAATGTATCCTCATACAATGCAATAGCTTTTATACTGTCGAACATTATCATTTCTTTTTTTTGAGAGAGAGAGAGAAAGAATTGTCAGTGTTTAAAGCCACCTAAACCAAGCAACAATCTTCTGGACGTTACCTTATTAGGTTATGACGTAGCTGTGAGAAGCTCAAATAAGTCAGACAGCAGCAAGATACAGAAATATCTAAATAAATAAATAAACCCTCCCATCCCTGTGTGGGAACAAAATGAATAAGAAGAGATAACTAATAGCAGAAGCAGGGGAAAAAAATAAGCTAAGAACAATGTAAAATTCATCCCCAAAATTATACTGTCATAATTTTGAAGAAAAAATGTAGTTCAATAGCTTATTTGGAAGATCTGATTACAATCTTCATTGCATTTTGCTATGCACAGCTGTATAAATGATATGAGTAAAGAGGAAGAAATTGCCGCTTGCAATTATGCCTGATTTCTTTTATTATTTTCACTCCCCATGAAAAATCGATTCTCTGTATTTCTCTCCTGAGATTCCTTCAAGGTCTTTTGTTTCCCCTTTCTGTCCCCCCCTCCCCCCCCGGCTTGGAAATCTAAAGTGGATGACTCACAGCTCCATGTAGGTTGAAGAATGAGCCTCAAAAAACAAAAATGTCTCAGCTAGTCTTGATAACGGCACTGATCAATACTTTTCTGGCTCAAAACATTATTGATCTGAGAGAAACTCACGGCTCATTTTTAAAATGTAGAATTAATGTCAAAACCAATCCCAGACAAAGGTTTCAAAGAGCAGGTTTTCAAATCAGGGCTGTGCTTTAGAATTAATGATGGCAATAATAGTCGCAACAGCTATGGCTGCCTCTAAACAATACTGCTCATCTATTGAGTATGGGAAAGAGTGTGCTAAGCATAAGTGGGTAAATGGAATATTTGCACTTCCTCAGTCTCTAAATGTCAAACATTTTATTGGAGGACATAGAGTGTTATTTCCACACCACTGTTTCTTTACCTTTATGTCCACACAAAACTTTGGAAAATTCAAGAGGAATGGATTCAGCACTTAAAATAACTGGCATGGGAAAGTGTAGGAGAAAGACAAGCAGAGCCTGGGGGCGGAGTCAAGAGAGGGATCAGCCTGGAGCCATTACATTCTCAGAAAAGGTCTAAGTCCCACCCCTCTTGAATTCTGTTGACTTTTACCTAGCGCCAATTCATTGCTGATCTCAGTTGACTAGATTCTTGGATATAGGCATGAGCAATAAATCAGCTTAACTAGAATTCATTGTGTGGTCCTGATTTTTTGTGCCTGAAGCTATTAAGTGAATGAGGAGAAACCACCAATGAGAAGCTTCATTCAAACAGACGCACATTCATTCAGATTTGCTAGCTGTTTTCATCAAGGACAATTTTCTGCTTAAATCTATAAAAGGCAGAACACCCTCTGTGTTACTATCGAACGCCACATTTTGGCCTTAGAAAGACATACAACTTCTTTAAAAACGTAAGTATTCTTTAAAGTTGGTAACTTGCCTTCCTCAATTTTTCCCATGTTATTTTCCTTAAAGAAGAACAAAGGGGAAGCTTTTGTTTTTAATGCACCGAAACGTTTTTTAAGCCCCACCCTGTAACTTGATTTAGAGTGGGGTGGATGATCTTAGTTCTTTATGGGTTCCCCCCCCCCCCAGTCAACCATAAAATGTCAGTTTTTGAAGTGCTGGCAATAGCATTTCAGGGCCACGTCAATGGAGGATCCTTCAAGGGAAAGGTTTTGAAGGCCTTCCAGAGAATATTGCCAATATTCTAAACAGCAACCAGGGCATTGTTGATGCGTTCAGGTGAGGAGGTAGGAAAGAAGTGGGTGGGCTTAGAATTCTATTGACCATAGAGCTTCCTCTTCTCTGCGCAGGGGAAATGCCACTTCGGGGGTCAGCAAAGGAGAGACGCCCCTCCCTGAAGCTACAGAGGTTTTGGAAAAAAAGTGAGACGGGATTTGTATTTCTGTTGCTGGGTACCCATCCTACATAACTTGTAAGCCTCATTATTTTTGTCCCTTAATAATTTGCCCCTTGAAAGCAGAATAAATGGATAATAGGGTTGGGAGGGACCATGGAGGTTTTTTAGTCCAAGTCCCTGCTCAAGCAGGAGACCTTGTACCATTTTAGACAATTGGGTTGTCCAATCTCTTCTTAAAAACTACCAGTGATGGAGCACCTACAACTTCTGAAGGCAAGCCGTTCCACTGATTGTTCTATCCGGAAATTTCTCCTTAGTTCTGGGTGGCTTCTCTCCTTGATTAGTATCCATTGCTTCTTGTTCTGCCTTCAGGTGCTTTGAAGAATAGGTTGATCCCCTCTTCTTTGTGGCAACCCCTTAGATATTGGAACACTGCTATCATATCACCCCTTGTCCTTCTTTTCTAGACAAACCCAGTTCCTTCAACCATTCTGCATAGCCTCCAGTCCCTAATCATTTTTGTTGCTCCTCTCTGCACTCTAAATCTCAATATTTTTTTTTATACAGTGGTGACTAAAACTGGATGTCATACTCCAAGTGTGGTCTTACGAAGGCATTATAAAGTAGTACTAACCCTTCACGTGATCTTGATTCTATCCCTCTGTTAATGTTAAAGCAATCATTAAGACTGTTCTCAACTCCAGGTTAATTCTTCTGGAATGGTATAACCAGTGAGAAAATCAAGTCAATTTCTCACTTGTCCACCAAATAAATATAAGACTTGCATTAGTCAACCACTATGAGGGTACTAGATTTTGACCAGATTCATCAATTGACTTGACCTAATAACTATCAAACTTTTAGATTGCAGTTTTCACTCTGCTCTGGCCCAATAAAACATTTTTTCAAGTGAAGATGTTCTGATGTTCTTCTGATTTTCTCATCAATGTCTTTTTTCCCCAAAGAAGGTCAAGAGGACCAACAAAAAATCTCAAGAGTTTAGTTCTTTTTAGATGTTTAAAAGGTATAAGCTATTTGCAAAGGCCTTTGTATAAAATAGTTGGGAGGAGTTGTGTAAACTATTTTTCCTTTTTACAATCTTTATTTCTAGAATCAACGTTACATAAACTGCGTAGAGCCTTTGCTATGATGATTGCACCTGAGAAGTTTGCTTTCTCCAATAGCTCCCCATCAGGTAGGTGATATAATAGCTGTGATGTCATCACATCTGTGGTCGCTAATGGCCCAGAATTAGTGTTCTCACTTGTGATGCTGTGGAATATTTTGTGAATTCCCAACTGACTGATCTTAAGCACTTGGTGAAAATTAGGCTTGGAAAATTAATCATTCCTATTCTACTGTTGCTTTTAACATCTTACCTGCTTAACTGTTCTACTTTTCTGTATTTTTCATTACGATTATTTTGAATTTGTTAGGTGCCTTAGAGGTTTTTCTTTGCGAGGCTTAAGTAAAAAATATTTCAAAGAATCACATCCATACTCATGCATGATAAACGAATGTCAGTGAAAATATTCCCGGGGATTTTTAACCTGTTTATTCTTAGACGCAACTGTCACAGCAATATGTGAATTATTCTTAGCCCTGCTGCCTCCAAATGTATCGAGATTGTAATTCATTGAATTTTTAGCCCAAAGCCTCCTTGACTGGTAATTCTGGAAGAGGCCATCTCAATCAGTTTGCAGCAATGTTTTTTTCAAACTTGTCAACTTTAAAATTTATATCAACTCATGCTGGCTGGGGAATCCGGGAGTTGATGTCCACACATCTTAAAGTTGACAAGTTTGAGAAATGCTAATCTGGAACTGTCAAGCTTAACAGGTAGATCAGATAGGAAACAAGACCAGATGTGTTAATGCTACTTTATTGTAAAGCTACATTACCAGGATCTTGCAAATCTGAAGCGCAATTCTTCCCTGTCTCCTTTACACCCTGAAAAATTAGAGAAGGTCTCATCTGAGCCTCTTGCCTGGCCCATTATCCAGCTGTGGACTAAGCTGTCTCTTATCTAACCATTCCCTAGGCAGCATTTTTGGGCCCAGTATCCCAAAGTCACTCCCACAGGAGGCTACTATACACCTGTTCCTGGGAGTACATCTTAATGGAGATTGTAGGATTTACTTCTGAGTAAACAGCATTGGATTGCATTTATAAGATTCTGACTGTTCTGCCCCCTTCCTTGCCCAACATTACATTCAGCTGGACCTACTCCCAAGTTTTTTTAGGAATGTATTATGCTTCTACAGGGAGAACAGAAATGTGTACAACGTCAGAATTCCAAGTGTCGCCTCAGTCTTTCAAATGTGCCCACTCATCCTCCAAAATTATTTGCCCATTGAAATAACTTTGGGATGACACCCTGTGTTATCAGGCTGAGATCCTAAGTATGATTCCTAAATATGACTCCTAGCTTACATGAACAAATAATATCATAAGAACTGCCCCCAACTTCATCTCTCCCTAATGCCCCCGCTCTACCTATAGCCAACTATATCTTTATAGGAGGTTCACAAGTCACGCAACACTGGAAAATCCTAAAAATACTAACTATCATAACTCGGCAAAGCTCCGGAGCCGCATTTTCTACTAATGCGCATGCGCGCAAGGTGCGCAGCGAAATGCGCGGGTGTGCGCGCATGCGCGAACGCGCGGCTCCCAGCGTTTTTTTTTTTTAAGCTAAATGGGTCCGTGCGGCTCATCCGACGTTTCGGATGGCCGACCCATGGTCTAGCTGGATCATTTAAAAAAAAAAAAAAACAATCCAGAATTCATGATTGCACCAAATTACTCTTGTAGCAAAAGATGATTTTGAAATTGAGTTTTGATGATGTCACAAAACCACCTGATTCCCAATCAATTCAAAAGCCCTTCAGATGCATTTTAAATTCCACCAGGAGACTCTACTCCTGAAGCGTTTGATGTGGCATTCACCCCTCTGTGTTGTTTCATTTTCACAATGTTCTCTTCCTTAGAACATTGACTGAGGTGATTTTCTTGCAGCCATTTTATGATTTGCAACGCTAGAACTCCACAAGACTTAGGAACAAGCCAATTTCCCATTCATGGGAAGTTTTGTCTACTTCCATTTGCCAGTTTTTAATAGAAGCGTGATTAGTCACCCCTCCCGGGACATTAGGTAAACCATTGGGTATCAAAACAAGTGAGGGAAAATGGTAGACAAATGTCAGTGGTGTCATTTGAATGCAATAATGAAGAAATATGTTCAGGGCCCTCTCGATGGACATGTGAACAGATGCACCATTACCTTGCATATTAATATGTGAGGGTTCTGAGGTGAATATCAAGCTGTTTTCTCATGTCTCTGTGGGAAATAGATGATTCATCCTTCTCTTAGTTCTGAAATGATATAATTATGCAAACGGCATTGTTCATGACCTTTAATAAGCTTTAATAAGCTTGGCAAGCATATATATATGGCACTCTCCTCAGAAATACACTGCACAATACACTCCACATCACTTAGCATCCAAGGACTGGTCTCAAAGACTACAATGGGCTTAGAAGCAAAGATTGCATTGAAAGAGCTATAAAAGAGTTTAACCTCATTTCACTGTCAATAAGTGCTTGATATAATGTTGCTCCTGTAAACAAGCCTTTCTTTAAACCAACTTTGCTTAGATTTGGCCTGTTTTGCAGGAATGGGTATAAGAATAAGGTGAACACGAGCAGAATAAATTTCCCTGCATTAGGAAGCCACATCTGTTATTATTTTAAAAAGTAAAGTCACTCTGGAATCACGCTTTACTCTTGATGATGTATCTGTGTCATTTTCTCAGCAACAATACAGTCATGGTTAGACACTGCCTCCTTCTGGGATGTTCCTATTTTAATTTCCAGTCTTGGGATCTTCTGATGGCTAACTTGATTAGCTTTTTTTGATATCAGACAAGATTAACTAGGGACAGCAACTTAGCTGGGCCTCCAATTTCAACCTGTTGTGATGGTTGATGCAGTTAGTTAGCCATGGAAAACACTACGGACTGGCCAGTGTATCTCTCACAAATCAGTCTAACACCTTTTTTATAAACATTTTTTTAAAAAGCAAAAGGAAAACATGTAAAGAACCCTAAATCCATGAGAAGAACAGCAGGATCAAATAAATCAAGGATGAGCAAATGTTAGTGTCTTCCAGACCTTAAATACAATATTCCCCTCTAATATACTGTACACAGAAAGAGACAGAAGTGAGATGCATATACAATTCAAAATTCCTACAAGCAGTACACATAAATACCATGTACAACATGTGTAAGGCAGTATTTGCGGTGTTTCTGCTGCCATATGCAGCAAAAACATATCAGTTCGGTTTTGTGAAGCTAAAGACTCACAGCAGGTTATTTTTTTCCCCTCGAGAAATTTAAATCCCAGAGTTAAGAAAAGGAAAATCACCACATCCTTGTTTTTCAAAACAAAAAGATAGTTTACAGTCCTATAGATTACTTTGGGTGGAAATTCTTGGAATTGTAATCCAGCCTTTTCATACAAGCACTTTGCTCCCTTTGCATTCAGCTCAGTTGGATCATGCTGTGAATTCTATTATTTCTAAAGACAATTGAGTAGATATGGTTTTCCAGGGCCCTCTGTGCCCTTTTTAATTCAATTTTTTTGGATAGTACGTCTCATTTGCAATCCCACTTACAATTTTATAAGTGCGAAGTTACCTCTGCACACAACAAGGTCGTATCATGCACTTTTAACTACATAACTGGAGTCTTTTTGTTCAAGGTATCACCTTGGGACAGGGTTCTCCAAACTTGGCAACTTTAAGACGTGTGGGCTTCAACTCCCAGAATTCCTTAGCCAGCCATGCTGGGGAATTCTGGGAGCTGAAGTCCACAAGTCTTAAAGTCACCAAGTTTAGAGACCCCTGCTTTAGGAAATCGGGAAATTAATGTGCACTGATATTTCCTTTGTGACCCTGGAACACAACTGTCAAAGATTTAGGTTCCTTTGCTTAGAGTGATCTGCTCCCTAACATCTTTCTTTAAAATGGTGATTACGGATTTGATGGAGAAAAATGTACCGAGCATGTTGGCCATCAATGTTTAGAGCTACTAAAACTGTTCATCCAGCAGTCATTGCCTTGAAAGGATAGCCATAAATTTTCTTTAAGAGAGTCAAGATTTTATGGCTTTCAAGCCCTGATTTTATGCATGTTCTATTGGATTCACAGAGGTTCATTTCCCAAATAATGGACATAAAATTATAGACTGAACTTCTGCTGTAACCATTTGGGGAAGAACTCATAATGATATCAATTTACATATGCAGTCTGATTGGTTGAAAACATGTCCTGCATGAGTGCTTATCATACTGAAGAAACAATGGAAATTCCATAGCTTGTCCTATTGGTGGTTTTCTCCACTTGACACTGATTAGCCCATGACAAAATAGTGTTGTCTTACTTCAACCCAGCCTAGTACACTCTGGGGATAAAGTTTGGAAACATGTCACAGGACGTATCATCCTGAGAGCCAATAAAGCCCTCACCAATGGGAAACATTCCAAAATGTTAACACTGTGAGTTGTTAAGTGTGATGATTAAGCTTACTGGAGTAATTCAAAGTTCTCCCAGTTCTAGACTGGGGAATAAGAGCTTCATTGTTGAGTTTAAACATTGCTGGTTCTTGAGCACTATATTACTCCATTGTGGGAAACTGAAATGGATTTCTAGGGCTCTCACCACTTAGCAAGCAAACCCACTAATATCAAAAAGTGTGTAGGAGCAGGCAGAGCTGGACAGAGCTGGAAGGGGCATCATCAACTTAGAGTCCTTGCATTCCCACAAGTGCTCCAAGTTCAATCCCTTATCTGGCACCAATATAGTGTTAAACTTTAGTTGACCAGATTCTTGTGTATAGACTTGAATAAATTTTCTATGCTGCAGCCTAATGGTTATCCTGATTCTTGCGCCTGATTTTAATCCATTTAACTTTGCCCTCCCCCAGCTCTGCCTTCTCTTCTTCTACAAAGGGTCACTTAGAGCAGGGGTCCCCAACCTCCGAGCCACAGTCAGGTACCGGGCTGCAGCCCATTAGCAACTGGGCCACAGAAGCGAGCAAAACTTCATCTGTCCATGTCTTCAGCAGTGCCAGAAATGTTTTATTTTCAACTTTGGAAGAATTTCCATAAATGAAAAGGCACAGCTATTCAAAAAAAAAATTTCTTATTGATTAATTTGCTGTTTATGTCTTACTATTCCTGCAAGAGACTCAATGCAGTGTACTTTGTTTTCTCATTCTGTGTTTAGAAAGGACTCCTAAGTCGGTTCAGGATAAGTTGTAGTGAACAATTCAAAGTCAGCCAGTACATTTCATGGTTTGAGTGAAAATGTATGGATGGAGTTGTCATCATTAGACTGAGAAGGTGACATTTGTCTGCTGCCTTTGGACCAATTGGCTGCTATTATATGATCCTTACTTGTCATTTTAGGTAACAATTTATCTTCCTTTCCAGTGATCAGAGAACCCACCATGTCTTCCATGAAACCAGACCAAAGTACCATGTCTTCGGAGACCTCTGACGAAAGCCTTGAAGAGGAGGTAGCTCTTTCTTGTCAAGGGCAGAAGTTATATTTTGTTTTTTGATATGTGAGACATTTCCAACATAGTCCCAGGAAGGAAAGTTTGACCTTACGTCTTGTTTCATTTCATTCAGATTGTTATCATATGCTGCAAAGAGATTTAAGAAAAGTGACAGGGAAAAAAGGGTGCTGGAAGAATAGAGCATACAGCTACATTTCCTTAAAAAATGATAGGGAGATATGGCAGTGTTCAACAAGACTCTGATTTGAGGCCATGCAGGCTTTACGGATTTTTTTAAAACACTCAGTGGATTGCATAGGAGCTCCATCTTTAAAAAAAAAAAAAAAAACAAATGAAGGAAAGATTATGAGAAACAATCTTTATGATGTGAAATTAATGCATATCCTAATTTATAATAATTTGATTTTATTTATTTCCCCACAAACCTGTGTCCAAAAACTATGTGTGTTCGTTACAAGATAATTTTTAATTTCTGAAAAGGTTGACTTGGGACCAAATTAGAGGAAATAAATGTGATTTTTGCATTAAAAAAAATATCCCAGAATATATCACATATCTCTGTTTTGATCAGTCATGCACGCCCATGGATCTGTTGTTTTTTTCTATGGAAACAAATGTACAGTAGCTGGACATTTATTCCTTAAAGACAAAACATAATTCCTGTGGATGAGGGATTTAATAAGGAAAATGGTAAAAAGGTAAAGGAGTCCCTGCAGATTTTATTCCGCTAGTCCAGGGGTAGGCAACCTTGGCTCTTTTATGACTGGTGGACTTCAACTCCCAGAATTCCTGAGCCAGCCACGCTGAGGGGAAAGGGAGAGGTTTCCAAGCTGAGCCATGCTGGCTCAGGAATTCTGGGAGTTGAAGTCCACCAGTCATAAAAGAGCCAAGGTTGCCTACCCCTGCGCTAGTCGTTGCCGACTATAGGGGGTGGTGCCCATCTCTGTTTCAAGGCCATTGAGCCAGTGCCATCCAAAGACATTTCCGTGATCATGTGGTCAGCCTGACATCATGGAGCACTGTTACCTTCCCACCAGAGTGGTACTTATTTATCTACTCACATTTGCATGCTTTCGAACTGCTAGGTTGGCAGGAGCTGGTGCAAGGACAGGGGCTTACCCCGTTTCATGGCGCTCAGGTCTCTAACCTGGGCAGCCAGCTTTCCAGTCGCCAAGCCCAGCATCTTAACCACTGAGCCACCAAGACTCAGGAAAATGGCATGGCTTTTATTCCATTTGTCAACATTGGTTCTTGATCAATCAGGAATGCATCAGTGATGTGGTTTCTCTTGGTTTTCAATATCAGAATATCTTGAAGAGAGTTAGCAGTCTGCCCTTGGTCTGCTCCGTCTGTGACTTGGTTTCTTCAAACTACACCTCCATTAAGCGAAAAAATTCCTACCTTCAGACAGTGTGCGATGGGGCAGAGAAAGGTGTGAAGACTCTCACAGGTGCTGCTGTTAGCCGGGCACAACCGCTTCTGAACAGTCTTGAACCTCAACGTGAGTAAAATTATAACAGAAAATTTGGCATTTCTATGGGTATCAAATGGGGTGCTTTGGAATTGATTGAAGAATGGAAAGGGATCGTTCTTGGGCAAGTCAGCCAATAATTTCTCATAAAAGTCAAACACCCCTCCCTGTATTTGGAGTGTAGACACTCTGCAATATCATAAAACTGCCAGTAGATTTAACTTATGTACCAAAACAAAATGGTTAATAAATTTCCTGGCATCCTGCCTTGAAGCTTTGGGTGAAGAAAGTGTCCCCCTCCTACTATTTTTTAAAAACTCTGGTGGCATAAATCAAATCACCATTCTGAATGGCTATCATCTTACCCAACAAAATAAATTTTAATGTGGAGAAAAGCAAAGTTTTACCTTTAGGCAGGAAAAAGCAAAGATATAAGTACAGATTAGGTGAGACCTGGCTCAAAAACAGTAACTGTGAGAGGGACCTTGCAGTCCTAGTGGACGATGACTTGACTATGAGCCAGTGTGCAGCAGCAGCCAAAAAAGCTAACATAATCCTGGGTTGCATATACAGAGGCATAGAATCAAGATCACACGAAGTATTAGTGCCGCTTTATAAAACCCTAGTGAGACCACACCTGGAATACTGCAACCAGTTTTGGTCGTCATACTACAAAAAAGATGTTGAGACGTTGGAAAAAGTTCAGAGAAGAGCAACTAAAATGATCCAAGGCCTGGAGATTAAAACATATGAAGAACGGCTGCAGGACTTGGGTTTGGCTAGTCTAAAGAAAAGAAGAAATAGGGATGACATGATAGCAGTATTCCAGTATTTGAGAGGCTGCCACAAAGAAGAGGGGGTCAAATTATTCTCCAAAACACTAGAGGGCAGGACAAGAAACAATGGTTGGAAACTGATCAAAGAGAGAAGCAACCTGGAATTAAGGAGAAAGTTCCTAACAGTGAGGACAATTAACCAGTGGAACAGCTTGCCCTCAGAAATCGTGGGCACTCCATCACTGGAGATTTTTAAGAAGAGACTGGACAGTCACTTGTCTGAGATGGTATAGGTTCTCCTGCTTGAGCGGCGGGCTGGACTAGAAGACCTCCAAGGTCCCTTCCAGCTCTATTCTATTCTATTCTATTCTATTCTATTCTATTCTATTCTATTCTATTCTATTCTATTCTATTCTATTCTATTCTATTCTATTCTATTCTATTCTATTCTTCTACAAAGAGATCTATAGAATGTAAGAAGAATTTCAGGAAGAATTCAAACTGTAATATTCAATTGTGGCTTCTGGATGGTCACAAAAGGGAGCAAAATTTACTTATTTATGTATTTATTTGTCATATTTCTGTGGCTGCCCATCTCACAAACAAGGGATTCTTGGCAGTGTACAACAAAGCAAAAAACAGTAATTATTAAAACCATAAAGATTATAAAATACAAAAGCAAAAAAGAAAAGTTAATAGGCATTTATTACACTGGAATCAGTGGTGGGATTCAGCCAGTTCGCACCACTTCAGCAGAACTGGTAGCTAATTTTTTGTTGCCCAGGCCCAGAATGGATTTCCGGAAGCGGCATCCACACAGAGAACCGGTTGTTCACATATTTGAATCCCACCACTGACTGGAGTCATCTCAATATTTCACCAGTCCCCTGGGTCTCCAGTCCTGGTGGCACAACCAGGTCTTGAGGAACTTTCAAAAATTTAGAAGAGAAGAAACCAACCCCACTTCAAGGTGAAGAATATCCCATAAGGTGGGAACCATAGCAGAAGAGGTCCACCAAATCTACTGTATAAGATTCCAGGTTATAGCTCCCAGATGAAATGGGAATGTCTTGGATCCAAAGTTTTGTAGAATAGCTAGTAGCAGTTCCCTTTATGTGTTCCATTGTCCTTTAGCTAAGGCTGTAGGAATGGGCAAGCAAACCAACAAACTTTGTATGATTCACTATCCGATAATTTACAAATCAACCTGAAGATTCCTTTTCCAGATCCAAGCATCGTTGTTAGAATCATCTATAAACTTGGATTTTTTTTCTGACTATACAGGATGTGAGGAACCATTATTTCAACACACAGTGTTTTCTCAAAGATAACTGATAAAGTAGGGCTGTGCGTGCTTTAAAATGACTTTATTAAAGAAACTCAACTTCTTTTCTGGCATTCACGTGAGTCTAAAAAAGAAGTGCCTAGATTAAGAGTTAACTTCAATGAGCGGGTGCTTTAAAGCAGCAGTATTATTCTTCATATCGCATGGAAGATTGCAAAACACTGGCTGCTTTAATGAACCCCACGGAGGTTCTGTGCTTGCGTGAGAACTAAAGCACATCTTCCAAATCATTTTCAATGCATGTCCAATTGTATAGCTCTACAATATAATTGACTGTGTAAAATTCCTCTAGAAATAATAGCTGGCTTACTAAGAAAGTTGAATGAGGTAGAATTTCTTTCTTCCCCTTAAATACATGTCCTGTGCAAACCTCAGAGTTTCCAGGAATCCATTACTCAGAGATTTGAGGAATCAATGGCTCTTGAAAGCTTGCCTTAGCTATTTTGAGCCCATTCCTGTTCTTTTGAGCATGTATGTACAAACGGAAAATCCCCTTATGAAGGCCTTATGGCCAAGTTTGAAATGAACCTTAGAACATTTGGATCTTTTGACCCCTATCTTTGCTGTAGTTCAAATTCACAATATAAAACAGTTACTGAACAATTCAACCACAAATCCTTCTTTGTACAATGATCTTGCTTTCAGCATTATAATCAGTTAAGCTCCTTTGGCATTTATGCACACAATTTAGTTCTGGATTAAGTAGAATCAAGTGGCAATTTTTAAGATTTGCAGCTTCAAATCAGGAGCCAGGCAGTAACTGGGCAAGTTATAAAGGATACCAGAAATGCAGAAAGAGATACTTCATCTGTTTTACAATTTAGCTACATGTATTTATTAAGTCAATTATTTTATTGAAGAAAGTAAGAATTCTAGTATTTAGTATACATCTTCCCCTACCTTTTCCGTACCACAAATCCCTATCTTTTTCTTGTCTTTCATTAGTTGCAACAGCAAACAAGTATGTATGTCGTGGCCTGGATACAATGGAACAGAAGGTGCCAATTCTTCAACAGAGAGCTGATCAGGTAACTTTTGTAACTTTAAAAAATATCTTGGTATGAAGGAAGAAAGCATAAACCAATTTTGGCCCAACTCTAGTTTTGAGTATGCCATGCTAAATGATAGCTCAAAGTTATTTTGGAGTCAGGTGGTCCGTATGTATGTATGTATGTATGTATGTATGTATGTATGTATGTATGTATGTATGTATGTATAATGAATGGATGGATGGATGGATGGATGAATGAATGAATGAATGAATGAATGAATGAATGAATGAATGAATGAATGAATGAATGAATGAATGAATGAAGACATTAGATTAGCCTTCCATAGCCAGACGCCTGGGTCTTCCAGATAGGCTCTACTTCAGCATATTGGAAAGCACAAAGGTATGGAAGGCTACTTTAGATAATATCTTGTGTTTCTGTAAAGACCATTTTAAATAACAGTAGGTGAAGCCTAGTATTTAACACTAGTTCAATGGAGATTATTTACAGTTTCAGATCCTTTGTTTGTTCAGAGCAACTTATAGCTGGAATGACTACATGAACCAGAAACAGCAGAGACATGGTAGAAGTGTATTCCATGCTTTGCTGAGCTACGCACTTCCTTTGTTACTTACCTGCCTTAAAAGAAAAATATTATTGCATATATAGCTCAGCTTTCTTCACTCAGGAGGTAGGCTGGCTAAGACAATAACAGGCGCAAGATTTAAAATCTATATCTATCTGTCTATCTTGCCAATTAACACTAAATTTTCTGGGCAGTGTACTGAACAAACATTTTTTTAAAAAAACCTTGAAATATTAAAAAAAAATAAAGATTTTTTTAATAGGGTGAGAGAGAAGGTAACCAATTGCAAAGAAAAACAATTCCATCCCTTTTATATTTTGTGTAGAAGGAGATGGGGATTTTAAATAAATAACATTGGGACATTGCTCTCATCTTTGCATATTAAGCTATTGGTTCTAAAATTTCATTTTCTGTGCAGCTTTATCTCCCCCCTTTGCTGCACAAAGTGGACCAAGGGCATCCATAGAAGGATGTTTGTTTTTCTGTTTTTGTTTTTGTTTTAAAAAAAATCAAGATGGCAGCCATCACTGGGAGATCACAGCTGCCATCTTGCCTACATTTACACTCTCCCCAACAGATGCCTGGCAATTGGAGTTGTACAGTTTAAAAAGAATCAAAGTGAACGTCATTCTGTGAATCACATTTAACTGCGAGTCCTACCTCCTGAGGTGATAAAGACAGCTTAATCCAAAATGACCTCTCCTCTGTCTCCTACAGGTTGTGTCTGGGACAAAAGAACTGATGACTTCTAAAGTCACTGATGCCAAGAACGCCGTGACTCGCAGGTTGTCAGGGATGGTTGGCATGACCAAAGATGTGGTTCAGAATGGTGTGAAAACCACGGCCTCCCTTGTGAGCAGCAGCATGACTGTGGTGATGGGAACAAGAATGGGAAAGATGGCCAAGAACAGTGTGGAAACCGTGCTGGGCCGGTCCCATGCATTTATAGATCACTACCTTCTTATCAGTGATGAAGATCTGAGTAAGAGCCTACTAGAAAGCCTAAGCATATATCTTAGAATGGTTCTGGATGTTAAAGATTTGGGCAAATGAGGAAGCACCACTGAAAGAGAATTCTGATTAAAGGTTAGGTAGGACAAGATCTTCAGCGGTGGGACACATGCTGTAGAAAGACACTCTTTTGATTCTTTAGAGCAGGGCTCTTCAAACTTGGCCCTTTTATGACTTGTGGACTTCAGCTCCCAGAATTCCTCAGCCAATGTGACTGGCTGAAGAATTCTGGGAGTTGAAGTCCACAAGTCATAAAAGGGCCAAGTTTGAAGACCCCTGCTTTAGAGGTTGTTAAACGAAGGCTGAATGGTAACGCTGAACAATGTTATCACAGCAAATGTTCTCACTATGTGGAAAAAATTCTCTTGCATTTTTTTTTTCACTTAGAAGAAAGAAAATTTGTTTTCAGTTACAGGTAGTCCTCAACTTATGACCACAATTGAGACCAAAATTCATGTTGCTAACTGAGAAATTTGTTAAGTGAGTTTTACCCCATTCTGTGACTTTTCTTGCCACGTTTGTAAAGTGAATCAATGGGCATTGTTAGCTATCTCTAACAATAAGTCAAAATGCCACCAAGAGAGATTTAAAAGAAATTCTCAAGCACTCGGAGAATGAGGTAGAAAAACCGAAGCATTTGACAAGCAGATTTTACGTTTGGTGAACTTACATATCACAAAAGTTCAGTAAGGTAGCTCCTAAATTATACTTACTGTTTTTTATTTGGGAACAGCATAAATAAGGAAGGCCTCAATTTCAACTTAATACCCTAGTTTGCATCTGTTAGTCATCAACATCCTAAGAATGATAGTCCTGTCAAAGTTGTTTTGACTTTCCTCAGAATTCTTTAGATTAGGGGTGTCAAACTCGCAACGTCACGTGACGTGTTGCGATGTATCGCGACTTTTTCCCCATTGTCGACAATGGGGTGGGCGCAGTTTCGGTGTGATGCATCCGGCCTGTGGGCTGGCAGTTTGACACCCCCGCTTTAGATATATCACTTGAAGAGGTGTTGTCAAACGAGGTGTTAACGTATTTGTTTCTTTGGACATGATGATCATTCAAGATCCAATCTGGATCAGTCACCGGGATCAGAGACTTATTCTTCCGAGCTTCAGGGTTGTTCTGGAGCCCATTCTCAGGGAAATTCTCTCTAAGGAGAAGTTCCCTGAGGATGGGCTTCCGCATGAATCCGAAAGCTCGGAAGACTAAGCCTCTGGTCCCAGTGACTGATCCAGATTGGATCTTGTAACATTATCCTGGGACACGTATATTTGCCTTCATTCGTATGATTATCATTCTTCTCATATACCTTCCAAGCATCACTGGGATTTGGGCAGCTTATAAATTTAATAATTAATCATTTAATAATAACAATACTTAGAAAAGTTGCATATTGACGACATTTAAAAAGTTACAAAAAGCCATCCGGCTTGGATCTGTACATATAACACACTGATACATCCCAGGTTCTTGGGAAGGTCTCAGTGCAAATGAAGGCTAACACCAGCTAAAGAACTGGCAGTCGTGTTTTCACATTGTTGTGTAGATGATAATAATAATAATAACCTACCCTGGGGCAATCAGGCAAATGTAAGAATGAAATTGGAAAGAAAAAAGACCTGCCCTACCCTATCCCAAACATGACCAGTCTCTTGATGTACTCTTTGTGAACACCAACAACTGACACACTTGCTTGGACACAGGGGCCACAAAGGTGGCATAAAGTGGCAACAATAAATAAAATGCCATCCAAAGACACGGACATATCTTCTGACAATGGAGTCCAACAAAACTCTCCTTCATTTAAGAACTGGAAGATGAGAAGAGTTTTGTAAGGTTCTTGCTAAAGAGGGAGTCATCGACTTACGAACACAATTGAGCCTAAAATTTCTGTTGCTACGCTAGGCAGTTGTTAAATAAGTTTTACCCCCAGGGCCTTTTTTTGCCACATTAAGCAAATCATGGCACTTGTGAAATGAATCATGCCTTCATTAAATAAATCTGGCTTTCCCATTGACTTTGCTTGTCAGAAGCCAATTGGGAACGTTACAAATGGGGATCACAGGACCCCAAGATGGTGCAACTGTCATATGCAAGTTGCCAAGCACCCAAATTTTGATCGTGTGACCACGTGGGTAGTGCAACGGTTGTAAGTGTGAAAAACAGCTATAAGTTACTTTCTTCAGTGCTGTTGTAACGTTGAACGGTCACTAAACAAATGGTTCTAAATTGAGGACTACCTGTATCCTTTCCTCTTACTTTTAGAGCCTGTTATTTACACTGCCTTCCTCCTTTCAGTGGATCTGAAAACATGTTCTCAAGGGACAGAGATGGATCCTGTGCAGGAAGTGCAGACACAGATCAAGTGTAAAGGTTATTTGGCCTGCATGCTTTCTCTCTTGAACAAATTCCAACGCTATATATCCAAGCAATCCTGGTGCCATCTTAGGCATGCTAATGAGAGTCTCCAAATAGCCCTTGAAAACACCTTTTCGGTAAGTGCGATTCCTCTCACTTCTACGTTTGCCTGTCCTTGGAAGAAAACAATCACATCCATATTTGTTTAACACATTTCTACACCTATTCCTGCATCTATGAGGGAAGGGAGGGGGAGTCAAAAAACCCAAAATGGCACCCAGTCCTGCAGACTCAAAGCAGCCATTGTCAGAGCTGCCTCAGCTTGAACAGTCTAAGTAAGAACCATCCTTAACTCCATTTATTGAGAAAGGTGTAGTTTACTAGAAGTCAAGTGAATTACAGTAATGCATAGCCAGAAGTGAGAATCACATGCCAAAATCCCCAAGTCTAACTTTTCCCTCCCTTAGTCACCTCCCATTACTGCCCCTCCCATGTCCAATGAAATTCAAGCAAGATGTTTTCAGAACGGTTACTTCAGATGTACGTTTCGCATTCAGCTGCATTCTGTTCTCAGACAGTTGTCCTTGAAGCCCGTCTCAGAGAGATACAGTGAAGTTTCGTTATCCTTGAAGCATCCCCCCCCCCCCTCCCGCCCCCCCCCCCCCGAATTCATGGCAGCTGATACTGAATGGTTGCGAAGCACAAGCGTGAGGTAGCAACTTCAGCCATCTTGATCTTTTGGACCCTCGACGTCCCAGAATATTTTTAAAAAATCTTGAACAAAATGGAAATAATTACTGAATATCTTCATTATACATTTGTGAACATTTATGAGCGAGATGGCTCACCCCTACATATTCATAATTGGCTCAATGTGTGATAGTTGCTCTTCAGAGAGTCCATCTGGATGTACCCGGAAAGTGAGAAAGAGAGATGGAGCATGGCTAAATTTACACAACATAATAGACTAATGCAGTATTTTCCATCCTTGGTCATTTGAAGATGTGTGGACTTCAACTCCCAGAATTCCCCAGCCAGCATTAGGAATTGAAGTCCACACATCTTTAAACGATCAAGGTTGGACAATACTGCATTAGAGTAACTAGGATTGGTAGTTTCTAATTCATTGATGTGGAAGCCCAACTATTCTCTTAACATATTGTATGATGTAGGCCACTGCTTTAAATCATAATAAGGTTAAACTTGGGAGAAGCATAAAGTGTTATGTGAACACAACAACTGTGTGTGTGTGGGGGGGTTTAGCCAGGTTTAACATTATCTGGACCTAATCTGCATATATAGCAATGACATCAACCAAAAAAACATAAGACCAAAATTCTTGGATTTTATTCTTTCCTTGCTTCTTTCCCCCCATTTTAACTAACATCAATCCCTACCAGGTGCCTCCATATTTTATCTTTAAATGAAAAGATTTTTAAAAAGAAAAATCACCCTGAGAGAAACTGGCAGTATAATTTGGGCCGTCTCAAGAACCTAGAAATGAGACTGGAGGCTAAGATGATTCTACAGTTTATTTTAGAGAAGAAACATTTCCCAAAACTTGGTGCCCTTTGAATATGAAACGACAACTCCCAGGATCCCTAATTTGCAGGCTGGGTGCTCCATTCCAAACCTGCAGAAAGTGTCAAATTATAGAAGATTGTTCAAGTGTTTTAACAAAATTAATTTGTTTTGAAATCTTGGATCATATACTAAATCGGGGCATTTTACAGACCCCGGGCCACATCTGGCCCTTTGGTGGTCCAGCCTGCATGAGGTCAATCAGAAATTAGAAATCAAATGTAAATAAGCGTGCCACAGGGGCAGAAGAAGAAGCCAAATTGGCTCCTTCAGTCGGCTGGTGGCTGTGGAAGGATGGGGAGAGACAGTGGTTTTCTGCGCCTTTGCAGTGCTTGCCCCTCGCCTGGAGCTGTTGAGATGTTTGGGGAAATCAAATACGATTACATTGGTTCAGCACTCCACAACCATCCCAGTTTCTCATGTAGCCCCTTGGTAAAATTAATTGCCCACCACTGATATACTGTACATACAACAGACGTCTATCACAACTGAGCTATGAACCCCTTACAAAGGAGCAAGTATATAGACCCAGATCATCATTTCTCTCCAGTAGCTCCTCAGCTTTGAAAACTGATTTTTCCATGAGCAAATATATTTGCCTCCATTCAAGGTTGCTTAAAATAGGTTGAGTAATAGCCTCTGCCAAGTAGCTTCTGACATGATAAATTTGTTGACCTATTTGCAACCACCATAGTCAAGGGAGTTATTGTCTAAAGTACAGGAACCTCATGGAAGGACAGAGTCACACCTGGTTCTGCAGGATCACAGGGAAAGAAGATAAAACCAATTCTGAAGTATTCTTTGCAACCAGGGTTAGCTGGAACTCATCCAAGGAAAGTAGAGGAAGATCTTCTAAAGGCTGAAGCTGCTATTAATCCCATCCTGTCCCTTGGAAGATTAATCCCACCCCTTAGAAGATTTACCCACTTTCTTAAAGGGCCATTGCTCAGGTTCACAACCATGGGCTCAAGAGTTGCCCTTCAGGCCTGTAAAAATCCACTAGAGCACACATCTTGTGCTCTGGACAGTCTTAAAGAAGGAGATAGTTATATGCTCTAACAGCACTTCTCCCCTTCTGAATTATTTTTTAGTCAGATAATTTTACTGCACTTATTCGTTTGATTGAGTCAGTCAGTTAAGGGCATAAACTGAAAAGGAGCGTATGGCTAAAGGGGAAAATCTTCTAATGGACCTTGTGAGATGGAGCCAAGAGACACTGCAGCTGTATAATGGTCTGCAGCTGTATAATGGGTGGGACAAGAAACTCAGAAGAGACTCTCCCTAGTTCAGGGGTCTTCAAACGTGGCCCTTTTATGACTGGTGGATTTCAACTCCCAGAATTCCTCAGCCAGGCACGCCTGGCTGAGGAATTCTGGGAGTTGAAGTCCACCAGTCATAAAAGGGCCACGTTTGAAGACCCCCCTGCCCTAGTTGTAAGACTCAGAAGAGACTCTCCCTCAGGCTGTAAAGGAGTCAAGGGGAGAATTGTACTTTCAGAATTGCAAGATTGTTGTCGGCTACACCATCAGACATCACAACCAGATGAGCTAATTCTACTTTATTGTAAACTACATTGACAGAACCTTGCAGCTTTTAGTGTTCAACCAGGATGGTTAAAAAGGGAGATTCAGTCATTACGGTTGTCGTTATCTGTTGGAAAGATGCAAAAATGGTGTGTTTGTCTTATGCCAGACAGATCACCTTGGAAGGGAGATGGGCAGCATGAAAATGTTAACAACTATATTTTGTATGGACAAAGCCACCGCCAGTCTCCCAGTGATTTTATTCCTTCCCAAACTGGGAAGATTGTGCCCCAAAGGCAGGGGACAGTTAGAAAACTAAGGGGAGCAGAAATGGAAGCGGAGAAGGAACCCCCAAAGTCCTGCCTAACTGTATCCAAACAGAACAGGTGGAGAGTCATTTAACCTCTCTCCATCATACAGTGATAAACTTTGAGCAGTTCCCTTAAGGCAGGTACTATAGAACTTGCGTGATTTGCCTGCCTAAACTGATCTTATTTGGAATGTTGTGTGAATGACTATTGGCTGCTCTTGTTTTACTTTTCCCAATAACTCCCTTTTTGAAAAAAAAAAATCTAGAGATTTGGCTTCACGGGTTCAGAAAAGGCAGATAACTGCACTTCTTCCGAAAACCTGCCCCTATGCAAAACTGCATGATTGTACAGCGCCCCCTTGTGTTTCAAGAATAATTTCAGTTTTGAATTGTTCACTTCAGGTAGGAAGATCCAAAGTACCTTCCTTTCTATTTTTTTTTTCTAGAACTGGGCCTAAGAGAAACTCCTTACTAAGGAGGGTTAAGGACCCCCAGTTAAACTGAGGAGATTGGGTTTGTCCTAATTAACTTTTGCTGAAGAATTCCTGGGAAAAGGGGGTTAAATTGTCTTATCAGGTTAGAACAGGAGGTAACTATTAGCATATGTCCAGCTATTGTTCAAAGCGTAAGAACGACAGGTAGTCCTTGACTTACAACCACAGTTGGGATGCGAATTTCAATCACTAAGCAATACAGTCCTTAAGCCAATCATCATCACATTACTGGCCCTGGTTTTATGATTTTTACCGCAGTCATTAAGCGAATCACACCGTCATGAAGCAAACCCAGCTTCCCCTATTGATTTTGCTTGTTGGAAGCCACTGGGGGGGATGCAAATCGTGATCATGTTGACTGCAGGATGCTGCAACCATCACAAACAAGATGGTGCCCAAATCATGATCACATGACTGCAGAGAGCAGTGTGACAGTCATAACTGGTCATGTCACTGTTTTCAGCGTCAACATAACTTTGAACTGTTGTTAAATAAATGGTCATAAGTCGAGGACTGCCTGTAGCGAAAAAGCCAACAGTCTTGTCACACTAGATGCCACATTAAAATCTATTTTTAAACAGAGGCTGTATCTCTGTGACAAAGCGCCTGTTTTGTCAAGATGAGCAAGATTCATGTCTGGTAGTCTGTAAAGCAGCTTTTGAAGAGCAGCTTAGAAAACCTGAAGACAATGCAACAGTGGTTTAAAACTATAGGACATTTCCAATTCTAATAATCCCCAGTGTATGTTTTTTTATACCCCCAGGAATGGAAAGGTTGGCTAATAGCCTTGTACTACACCATAACACTTCCCCTGAGGACTGTCTACTTGATCCTCCTCTTTACTGTTGAAGAACTGTCTGCCAAATTTAATGAGAACGTTCCCCAAGCTTGTTACATCCTAGAAGACCTCAAGCTGGTCCTCTCCGCTCTCACTTGCCTTCAGGAACTCTGCTGGAAAATCTTTGCCCGTGTCTGGGAAAAAATGTCGGAGGAAGAAAACCTCAACACTCTCTTGAACTATATCGTGCAAACGCTTCCCTTCTGTTTCTTTGCCAATCACTGCAAATGTAGGACCTCCACGGATAGCACAGCAAAAGCTTTAAAGGCCATCCAGAGGGTGCAGGCATCTAGGGACAGTCTTCTCGGACTGGAGGGAAGTGGAATCTCCTCAATAGTTGCGGCCACTTGAACTCCGCATCTGGTCACCCGTGGGGAAGAAAAAAGTGAGATGCAGGGGTTTGGACATATTAAGGGGTCGGCTCTTAACCGAAATCCCAGGGCAACTGCAAGCTTACAGTAAAATAGGAAATTGACTATCTGATATGTTCGTGTGTGTTTTTCTTATTCTTCTCAGCCATCTCTGAATCCCATACAACCCACTAGGTGAAGATGGAAGGGGATAGCAGAACAGTACCAGAATCCCAAAGTCCTCTTATTATTGTAAGGCTCAAAGGTGTTTCCATCCAATCCTTCCCAAATTGCACATTGCAAACATGCTCAGTTATTTGCATGGACATTACAGTTATGCAAACTGACCTATCCACCGCTATCTTGTGAGGCCGGATCCTCACTGAATCCTGGAGGGTGAAGGAATGATGCCCTCCTGAATCCAGATAAGCTGTGCAAAGCGGAGGCTTAATTACGAAGGAATTAAAGTAAAACCATAAATTATGAAAGAATTAAAGTAAAACCACAAAAGTAAATTAGACGTAGGATACATTTCTACCTCTCTGACTCAATAGAATTGGAATTGGAATATTCTTTATTGACCAAGTGTGATTGGACACACAAGGAATTTGTCTCCGGTGCATAAGCTCTCAATGCACGTACAAACAGCCATAGATCATAAATCATAAGATACAATCATAAATCATAAGATACAAACAAGTGATAAATCATAAGATACCAATAGGAGAAGGTAGCAGGAAAGATGAGAAGATGAGAAGGATAAAAGCAATACAATCCTACTGCATGGATAATTATGTTTACGCATAAGCCGGTGCTGTGAGAATTAGGTGTTCAGCAGATTGATGGCCTGAGGGGGAAAAAACTATCCGTCTAGTTGTTTTGGCATGCAATGCTCTATAGCGCCATCCTGAGGGGAGAAGTTGAAATAGTTTATGTCCAGGATGCGAGGGGTCTGAAGCTGTCTTCTCAGCTCTCTTTCTGACCCATGCAATATACCGGTCCTCAATGGAAGGCAGGCTGGATGCAATTGTTTTTTCTGCAGTCCTTACGATTCGTTGGAGTCTGTACCTGTCCTATTTGTTTGCTGTACCAAAGCAGACAGTTACTGAAGTATAAATGACAGACTCAATAATTTATCTGTAGAACTGTATCAGCTGATACCTCTGTATCAGCAAACTTGAAGGTAATCTTCAAATGGAGAAAAAAAATCAGGAAAGAATTTTTGTAATAATGGGGCCTTCAATTATCCTGACTTGGATATTCAGGCAAACGTCACAACAAAGAAACCAGATTTCTGGAAACCCTAAATGATTATTGCTAAATGGGGCAAGTGATGAAATGCGCTAGAACAGTAATGGCGAACCTTTTAGAGATCGAGTGCCCAAAAACTGGCCCCGCCCCCGCTCCATCCCCTGCCCCGCCCCCACCCCGCCCCCACCCCGCCTGCCCACAGGGCCACTCACCGCCTCCAGGTCCCGCCACAGATCGCCCAGGCAGCCCAGCAGCGCCATGGTGGCCACGCCCGCAGCATCAACTGTGCGTGATGGGGCGTGAGGGCAGAGTCTTGTCTACGCTGCCTGGCTGCTATGTCCTTGGCTGCGCTGCTCCGCGTGGGCCACGCTCGGGGGTGACTCTCCTCCAGGGGGGCTGCTGGTGAGGAGGGGGTCACGGGGGTAGGCAAGGCTGGGGCAACGGCACGTGTGCCCACAGAGAGGGCTCCGCGTGCCACCTCTGGCACCCGTGCCATAGGTTCGCCACCACTGCACTAGAACATCACAACATAAATCATCTGTCTGGCATACTTAAGTTTGATACCAGAGTACAAATACAAAATGCTTGGTTTATAATTGACATTTTTACAGTTGGTACCAAACACCTACAATGATTGTTCCTTAGAAGAGTTCATTTTGGAACCATCCAGGGGGAGTTAATCCTAGATTTAATCCTAAATAGTACTAAAATAAATTGCAAGAAGTAATTCTTATGGAAGAAACTGGAAAGGACCGTAATTAATGTTAATTTCAGACACCTCCACAGGGAAACACAAGCTGCCAGCTGGGTCTAATACAGTCACAGTTAATTCAAAAGAGGAAACTTCTCAAAAATCTGGAGACTGGAATTGAAAAATCCAGTGGAAAAAGTCACGTGCCAAATCTCTTCCTGATTCCTGCAAGTTGTTAAAACTTGCAACTTTTAGCAAACTTAGCAAATTTACATTTATGTTTAACACATTTAGAGGTCACAACACCCCGTGAAGGCTTCTTGACAGCCTTTTTTGATTTTCCACTTCTCAGCTGACCCCATTTTTTTTGTTTGCAGTTTTTTGCCTGACTCCTATCCATCCCACTGTCTCTGGAAAGAATTTTCACACTCATCCATTCATACTCTAAAATGTTTATTGTTAAGTTGTCATCAATGGGCAATTTGAGTTAATGAGCAAAGCAGTTTCAGAAATCAGGAGAAACCGAATTACCACATAAGCACTAATTGCAAATATTTATTGATAATTATAGTCAGAACTTCTGTAGTATCTGGGTGCTTCACTCTACGCCACACAGAGAGGCTTCCAACAGCTTAAAAAGAATTCTGCACTTCCTATTTCTCTACTAAGAAGAGCAAGATTATGACACAATTTACGTTTATAAATGGCCTTTTGGCTATAGGGAGTTCTCAACTTACGACCACAATTAAGCCCAAAATTTCTGTTGCTGAACAAGATAGTTGTTAAGTGAGTTTTGCCCCATTTGACGACCTTCCTTCCCGTAGTTGTTAAGTGACTCAGCCATTAAGCAAACCTGACTTCCCCCATTGACTTTGCTTGTCAGAAGCCGGCTGGGAAGGTGGCAAATGGTGATCACATTATCCAAGGACAATGCAACTGTCAAAAATACACACCAGTTGCTATACATCTGAATTTTGATCACCTCACCATGGGGATGCTGCAACCGTCATTAAGTGTGAAAACTGATCATAAGTCACTTTTTTCAATGCCGCTGTAACTTCGAAATGTCACTAAGTGAGAATGGCTGTAAATTGAGGACTACCTGTCTTCATCTCTTGGATGGCGATCCAGCTAAGCCGACATTTGTTTTTTCTTTCTTCAGAAAACCTGTAGCACAATCCAAAAACTGAGGCTCTATATTTTTTAGTGCACATGCATCTTTAAAACTTCAATTAAGTGGCCATCAGAAAAGCATTATTTGGAGGCCACTGATCCCCTGGAGACTTAACAATAAATCATGACAATAAGGGGAGTCCTCCTGCCTTAACTGACCTCATTAGCTTCTTATGGGTGAACCAGGACTGATTGATTGATGTCCGGTCACCAAGACATTTCCGACTCCTAGCCCCCGCTAGATCGATTTTCTCCATCAGATCTATCCCTAACCTGTTATCTCAAGTATCCCAATAGCCATAGCCGCTGTGTGAATGAGGAACACTTGGTTAATTGTATTCATAGGCCGCCGGAAAGCCTCCAAGGTTAGTCTCGGAACCAATGTGAACTGCCAGAGGGGCCAAGCCAGGCCTTAAACTTGGTCTACCTCTGTCCAGGTCTAACCCCTTATAGCTAGCACCGGCTTTCCTTGCCTCTGCTCTGAGCCCTTTGAAGGAAGTCCTTTCCACAGCGATGATCTTCCATAAACCAGCAAGTCCGTGCTTTTCCAAAGTGACCCGATCGCTCAAGTGTTCATGCAGCCCTGCGTCTTTTGCACTTATTCGGGCGTCGGAACAAACCCAGTTAAGGCGTGCCAGACCTCACAGAGCCAAAAGAATACAAGCTGGGGAACCCCAGAGCTGCCCGGTACGCCTCCGCAAGAGGCGATGGGAGTTTGCCCAGCATAGAGGACGAGAATCGGAGAGTGGCACTTCAGTTCGTTCCTTCAATGGGGCCCGAGAGCGGCTGGGGCGGGCTTGGCAAAACTTGGCTAAAACTTCTTCCTAGGGGGCAGAAAGGGATGGCGCGCACAGAGTGGCTGGTCAGCAAAAGTAAGGTGTCAAGTCTTGGAGTCGCAGGTACTTGCGAGGGGCCACTGCCCGGGGTCATTTCTGTGGCTCTCTACAGCTGTGTTGCACCCACACCATCTCCCGTGCATCTTTTTGGAACTGAATTTTAAGTGCTGCAGCACCATATACTGTAGAGGGAATCTTAAATACTGTACACCTAATATAGTATTTTTTAAATAAAGAGAATGAGTCCATATCCAATGCAAAACACAAAAGGGGGGAGGAGAAAACATAGTCCCTATCTTCTTTGTATAATGACATCATCGATTGCAATCCTCGTACCCAAAACAAATTAAGCATGACCCACTCCCAGTCAAGATTGGCCACCCCCTGTGTTAAGTAATAACGTAGCTTGATTGTTCAAACCCCTTAGCATGTTGTATTTGCTCAGTCACTGTGGGTTATAAATTACAGTTGATTTAGTATGTTGTAAGAACTCAGCTAGTGCTTTTTCAATAAATGATGTTTAAACAATATTTTAAACAGTACTTCCAGATTCTGTGAAATCAGCTTGTAAAGATACAGCATGGAGAAAGATTACACACATAGAGTAGAAAGATTTGGATTCCAAATAGGCTATAAAACTATGGTTATTTCATGATTAACTTGCACTAATATAAAACTTATATGATTATCTTGATTATGATTATAATCGTCTTAGACCAACCAGTTGCTAATAATTCAAGTGTAACCCACAACTTTAGAGATGTAAGAATTAGAACTAGGAGAATAGTCACATACACTGTTGAGTTTCTGGAAAGAGCACCAAGATGTAAATAAAATAGGACATAGGAGACCTATGCCCTTGGGAAAAGGAAATTGTTTCTATTATCATTTATTAGGTGCATTCAAAAGGAAAGATTTTCTCCAAACTAGACTTGCGGGAGGCTTACTATCAACTAAGAATAAGGAAGGGGGATAAATGGAAGACTGCGTTTAATTGCCTCCTGAAAATCCATGTCATATCTACAACATTTTCCACAATGAAATTTAAAAAGTATCCAATTGTCATTCTCATTGGTTGGTGGCTTTATGGTGCAGAATTTATTTGAATGTGCTTGCTTGAATTCATACTTATGTTGGAAATGGATATTGTGCTGGGTTTTTTTTGAAAAAAAATTAAAAAATGGTAAGTTCTAATGCATTTTCCTTGTCTTATTCTTGCGGTTGCCATCAAACATAAGATTACACATTTAAAGTCAGTTACTAAGATATTGGATAACTGGCCCCCAAAATGTAGGAATTCCATTCATGTAGAACTTTATCATGTGTCACTAGTCTTCACCAACCGAGTAGCCCCCTGCCCACATAAGAGACAAATTGCAAAGAAGAAAACATATCCTGAAAAGCGGACTTAGTCGTCAGGTTAAGAACTTCCAGAAACCGTAGGTAGATATCTGCTCCTCCTGTTCTTCTTCCTTCCTCCACAACGACTTCATAATCGTTGGCAAAATTTGGACAGCAGGTCAGGAACATATATTGAAGGTTATCATGCTGATTCTTTGCATTTAGAAACAATCATAGAGCTGATATTACAAATTCAATAATTGATGGAAATGATATAGTAAATTGATGAGCAGTATGGGCACATAATGGGCCAATAGTTTTGTTTTATTATGTTTACCTAGAACAGAGGTAGGCAACCTTGGCTCTTTTATGATTCGTGGACTTCAACTCCCAGAATTCCTGAGCCAGCCATGCTGAGGGAAAAGGGAGAGGCTTCCAAGCTGAGCCATGCTGGCTCAGGAATTCTGGGAGTTGAAGTCCACGAGTCATAAAAGAGCCAAGGTTGCCTACCCCTGTCCTAGAACCATCCACCTCCACTCTGGGGAAACAGTCGTATGTTTGTCAAGCTGATTTAGATGCCTATTTATTGCTACAAATGGTGTGTGGTTCCTAGCTGGTTGCAGGTCTCAGCTTTGCCACTTTAAACCTTGCTTGCTTCCCCATACAGAATTTCATCTTTGGCCAAAGAAGGTCGCTATAGCCTAAGTATGTTAGTCTCGTGCGTGCGCCTTCTACTTGGCGATATGCTGGAAACTGTGTGGGCCTCCAAGATAAATGTATAGCAAAAAGAGTGTAGATCTGAAAATAAATGCCCTAAAGACGCAGGTAGTTTCGTTTGACCAGAAAAATAGGAACAATGAATGCATACGTAAATGGTGAAGTACTAGAACAAGGAAATGAATTTGTGTATTCTGGCAGAAAATATAAAAGAGGGAACTGGAAACTGTTTAATACTGTATGTGCAAATGTTGATAGAAGACAATGAAGGAAGGAATGCTGAAAGAAGCAAAAATGGTTGTGTATGAGTGTCCTGGCCTACAGTACAGTACACAAGTGAGAGGCAAATATATCAAGAGAAACATGAATGCAGGAGGAAAGGGTTACTTAAGAGGGTAGAGATAGTCCTCAACTTATGACCATTTGTTTCAGAATGGTTCAAAGTTAAAACGGCCTGGGGAAAAATGACTTACAACCTGTATTTGCACTTACAACTGTTGCATCACCCTCCTCCCCCCTGCCCCAGTCACATTAATGCAATTTGGTTGCTTGGCAGCCAGTTCGCATGTATGACTGATTGTAGCATCCTATGATCGCATGATCGTGATTTGCAAAATTCCTAGCAAAAATGTCCATTGGGGAAGCTGGATTTGCTTAATAACAGCTGTGATTCACTTAATGACCTTATGCCATAAAAATTGTCATAAAATTGGGTCTGATTCGACTTATGACCGCAAGGGTTTCAGGCAGAAGTTGTGATCCCAATTGCAGTCATAAAGCACTGTGAAGCGGTATATAAGTCTAAGTGCTATTGCTATTACTTGTCTGTGGGTAAAACAAGAACAGAGACAAGTACGAATGGGCCTGAATCAATATAAATTGAACACAAAGTGAATGAACAGTACAGCGTAATTGCACTGAAGTGGTGGTTTTGTCAGAGAGAATGACTGAAGATGCATGACAAACATGAAGGTGATGTCATGGGCCTATTGGCATGCCAAAGCCCTGGTTGAGAAAGAAAATCACTCCATCCATCTGGCAGACAAACTCCATTTATTGTGAATTACAAATTCAGCATACTGGTTTTATGGTAGGTATTCAGATGTAAGGATTCCAAAGTGTATTTAAAAAAAACAAACAGCCAAACCACAAACAGACCCAAGACTTCTTCTTTTATGATTCTGATCCAGCCGGTAAGCCCCAGTGAAATTCATTATGTAAACTTGATGATTCACAAAAGCAATGGAGCTCGGATACCGCTATTCCATCTTAACCCCTTACAAAAAAAAACTAAAAAGGACAAACAGATGCAATAAAAAAATGTAAACCTGTATACAGAAATTAACCATTCTCAAGCTATTGTCGCATTTGGAGTGGGCTATAAATTTTAAATAAACTTCACTCCACCCAAAGTATGGTGTAAAAAAAAACCCCCTAATCATCATGTGATTTGTAAATTCAAACTTACTTAAAAAAAACAACTTTTATGGTTTACTATATACAGGTCAAATAATATGGATGTTAAAGACTTGGGGTGAAGTGACTGAGACACAACAGATAATCCTCTCTGGAGAGGCTTCTGGGGTTCAAATGAAGCCTTCTTCCTCATTGCCTGGAAGTCGGGAAGTGCTTGTTCTGTAGCTTTGGACTTCTTGAGAAGGGAGGGAGAAGGTTGAAGGGCATCAAGTAGCCCTTCCCAACATGAGATTTTCCAGCTGTGTTGGGATTGTAACTCCTCAGATTTCCAATGCATCTGGAAGGTACCAGCTGGGCTACAGAAAGTGACCCTCTGCCCTCCTTGGGTAGTGCACCTAGGGCCAAGGGCTACTATACTTGTGCACAGAATTGTATGGCAATAGGAAGGATGGTGCCCTTTTTGTTTTCTAAAGCGAGATTGTGAGACGTGTATACAGACCTGATAAAAAGCAAAATCAGTGTGCAATAAAGTGGAAAGAAAGATACCCAACAGCACGTGTGCATGTATTTCTTGTGTGGTAATTATGGTAGTTCTATATAAATTAGCTATATTGTTTTATACATGTGACCTATGACCTAAAACTTTTTTTTTCTTCCCTCTTTAAAACTATAATTTTATTCGCTCATCTTATTTTTTTTTTTAAAAAAAAAAATCTAATACTTCTCTTGCCATATCCCTAATGGCAATTATGGAATATTAATATAAAAGGTGTGTATTCTTTTTTTTAAAAAAAGTTGTGATATTGGCTAGTTATGTACGTTTATAGCTAAATGAAGTAAATAAGTATTAAAAGCCTTCTATCGTTAGTAGTGCCTTATACATAACATTTAGAAAAGCGAAATGTATATATTCTAAAACTGTTAACTAATTTTTAAAAAATACAAACAAAAAGGAGAGAGATACATTATCAGTACCACTGCTGATTGCCATTGTCCAAATTCAAGGTATTAACTATAACTTACCAAAGGGAGTGGGGGGAATGCTACTTAAAACTATGAAAGTTGTATTGATGATGCTAATTCATTATGGACTAGTTACGGAAGGAAATGACCAACTCAGCATGTTTCTTCCATGCCTTACTCTAAAGTGCTGAAAGGAAAAAAAAAATGGGGCTCATCTCACTTAGGTATGGGAAGGATATTTGTGTGGGATCCATAGAGCCCCATTCCTTGCATCTCCCCTACTTTCCTTTCATGGAAAGTAAGATTCCTTGCCTCTGCACATGACCTTATGGATGGAGAAGGTATGTCCCAAGCAAAATGTAAGTGATGGATTAGTCACTCCACCAACAACATACGTGGCATCCTCCTAATCTGTGATATGATGCAGGAGCGCAAAGGAGGAGAAGGCCACCGTTCTATCAAAGGTGGTGGACCATCAAAGATGGTGAACCTATCATATAGTGTTCTATGGACCACGATAGGCTTAGGGATTTATACCAAACCTTTCTACACTCAAGTCAACAATAAGTCAATAGTAGCAAAGAGGTTGACTCTGCCTTGACTCTTGAGGGCCCACTGATCAGGTGCTTTGCTTGTGAATGAACCAGCCTGTGTTCCGCCTATCCTGGCCCTGTGTTTGCCTCACCTATTTGGGATAGGACTCACAAGTGGAAGATGTGCACAGCAGATGTCCCTCTCCTACATGTTGAATGTTTCTAGTCTGGACACACAGTTTGTTAGACTTCTTCAGTAGAAGTGTCTCTCTTTCACAGCATGGATTTCTTTGAGGAATAAGGCTCTTGTTACAAGGCACTACTATTAAGACAAATGTTTTAAGACTGAATATTAAATACAGTGCTAATATACATGGTTTCCTTAAAAACTGGGATAATGTAGCCAACCCCCCCCCGCCCCCCCCTCCAATAAACCAACAAAAACAAACATAAATATATATAAAAAGAAGAGGACAAATTTAGCACTTCTGTTTTTGAAAACCGAATTGGTCCAGCGTAATTGGCGGCTTCCTTAAGGCTCCTTTTCAAATTGTCTCAAACCTGCTGAAAGAAAGAAAAGTGGTGGAGTTGCCTCAAATCACCAGAAATCTCACCATTTGGGGCTTAGTTGGAAAACCCCTACTTGTCCAAGGACTTGCTTAGGTTGCAATGCTAAAATCAAATTTTAAGAACTATACCAGCTTTCTTTCTTGCTCATTCTCCACAATCTAGAAGAATCAGAATCCACAATCTAGAAGAATCAGAATCAGAATAGAACTGGAAGGGACCTTGGAGGTTTTTTAGTCCAACCCGCTGCTCAAGCAGTAGACCCTGTACTATTTCAGACAGGTGGCTATTCAGTTTCTTAAAAATCTCCAGTAATGAAGGACCCACAACTTCTGAAGGCAAGCTGTTCCACTGGTTAATTGTTCTCACTGTTAGGAAGTTTCTCCTTAATTCCTGATTGCTTCTCTCCTTGATTAGTTTTCATCCATTGTTCCTTGTCTTGCCTTCTGGTGCTTTGGAGAATAGGTTGACCCTCTCTTCTTTGTGGCAGCCCGTCAAATACTGAAATACTGCTATCATGTCACCCCGAGTCCTTCTTTTCCCTAGACTAGACATACCCAATTCCTGCAACTGTTCTTCATATGTTTTTCTCTCTGGGCCCTTAATCATCTTAATTGCTCTTCGTTGCACTTTTCCCCCCAAAGTCTCAAAATCTTTTTGTAATGTGGTGACCAAAACTGGATGCCGTATTCCAGGTGTGGTCTTACTAAGGATTTATAAAGTAGTACTAATATTTCATGTGATTTTGATTTCCAATAGGTTCAATCTTAACTACCTTTAAAAGAATACCCACTGATTGCTTCTTTTCAAAAGACAAATTAGTTAAACCTAATGCTTAAAGGGTCCATACTTTTTGCTGCTCCCAGCTCAAATTTTACCTCCTCATTCATATGGAATGCAATCTTTTAGCATATTGAGCTGCAAAATTGGATTTGAATCAGCTTATTCTTGGGTAAGTAAGTATATCTCAGTACTGGTATAATGCCTGAAAAGAAATGGATCCTGCAGAGAACCATTTAAAAGATTTCAAAAGGCTCATTAATTCCTACTCAAGTTGGAGATGCTTAATTAGACAAGTAAGGAGCTGAAGAGGAAGGAAATAAAAGTAATTGTTTCTTCGTAGTAGGCAGGAATGTGAACAGAAAGACCATGATATGTCTTACATTAACCCATAAAGTGCTTGGCTAGATTCTTCTTTATAAATGGATCCAGACACTGCTGTATGCAAGCCATGGTTATGACATTGGATCTTGTTGAGCAAACCCATCTAATGATATTTTATTCGCCTATGGCCAAGCCAATCATAGCTTCACGTGATAGGTGAGCCAATTCACAGGCAAATTTACCCAATGTTGGAGGGCAGGAAAGAAAAGACAGTAGCAGGAATACTACATAAAAGGGGAACTGAGTTGAAGATCCAGCAACAATAAAGAGGACCATAGGAAGAATAATACAATATTCAATGGGTAGCTCACATCTTCAGAGGCTTTGAAACTAGCCAGGAAACTGAATGATCTGCTGTTTGCCTCTTACAGATTCCAGCCAAAGAGACCCATTTGCCATCAGGGACAGGCCACTGGGGAGGGGAGACTGTCTGACAATCCTGTTAATATTATTCCAAAATTGAGACTTGGGCCCCTGATGCCACAACTGATCCCAAACACTGAAATGCTCACTTTTGCTTACCATTGGTCTCCAGCTTCCTTCCTGCTGCTGTGACCTGATTCAAAAAAAGAGAAATTTTAAAAAAAGGTTACAGAAACATGAACTATAATAATAATAATAATAATAAAGTTGGAAGGGACCTTGGAGGTCATCGAGTCCAACCCCCTGCTCAGGCAGGAAACCCTATACCATTTCAGACAAATGGCTGTCCAGTCTCTTCTTAAAAACTTCCAGTGTTGGAGCATTCACCGCTTCTGGAGGCAGGTTGTTCCACTGGTTAATTGTTCTAACGTCAGAAGTTTTCCTCAGTTCCAGGTTGCTTCTTTCCTTGACTAGTTTCCATCCATACTTCTTGTCCTGCCCTCAGGCGCCTTGGAGAATAGCTTGACCCCTCTTCTTTGTGGCAACCCCTGAGATATTGGAATACTGCTATCATGTCACCCCTAGTCCTTCTTTTCATTAAACTAGACATACCCAATTCCAGCAAACGTTCCTGATATGCTTTAGCCTCCAGTCCCCTGATCATCTTTGTTGCCCTTCTCTGCACTCTTTCTAGAGTCTCAACATCTTTTTTACATCGTGGTGACCAAAACTGGATGCAGTATTCCAAGTGTGGCCTTACCAAGGCATTGTAAACTGTTTATTAGCAGTAAATACTGGATCCGCTGGACTGCAAGGTGATCAAACCGGTCAGTCCTAGAGGAGATCAACCCTGACTGCTCTTTAGAAGGCCAGATCCTGAAGTTGAAACTCAAGTACTTTGGCTACCTAATGAGAAGGAAGGACTCACTGGAGAAGAGCCTAATGCTGGGAAAGATTGAGGGCAATAGAAGAAGGGGACGACAGAGAATGAGGTGGCTGGATGGAGTCACTGAAGCAGTAGGCGTGAGCTTAAATAGACTCCAGAAGATGGTAGAGGACAGGAACGCCTGGAGGAACGTTGTCCATGGGGTCGCGATGGGTCGGACACGACTTCGCAACTAACAACAACAACTGGATTTTTATTTTTTATTTTTTGGTTGGTAGATCTTAACGAAGTGAATATGGTGTCCAAAGAATGCAATGAATGAGAGATAAAATAAACCATAATAGGCCTGTCTATTGATCAGTTCCCCTTCGTGGGCTGGATGTCTTTGTAAATAAACAGTTGGAGGATCCTCCTTGATCCTCAGTTGTTACTAGATTCATAGATGACCTCTCTGATGAGAAGCATGTCTGCACAATTCCACCTAGTGCACAGCTATGACTTTGCGAATTATCACATCTGAGGGAAGTTATGCCTTTATTTCATCTTGCTAGACTACTGCAATATACTTTACATAGGATTGTCTTTGAAAAATAAGAAAACGTTGCAATTGATGAAAATGGGGCACCTAGATCACTAACCAGTGCAAAGTTCATAAGTTCATACAGGGGTTTCATACAATGCCTCTAATGAAATCTCCACTGTTTACCAAGCACAATTTAACACATTTAATTGACCTTTAAACCCTTACTTGGGATAGGAGCTGACTATCTAAGAGAGTGTCTCTCCCATTGTAAAATTGAGTGTTCAAATCTGCAGAAGAGGACTTTTTGAAAATGCCTGTGTCCTCAATGAAGCAGGACTTATGCATTGTTCTCAGGCACTAAATGCCCTTCTTGGCCAGTTTCCTCCACTTCCTTGCTATTAAGAAAACAGCTAAGGCTTTAATGGTTAATTTATATTAGAATCAAGTTTCATTTTAAATGTTTGTTCAACTATTATTAGCCACCTTCGATGGAATAGAAAGACAGGACATAACAGCACACTACAAATAGTTTGGGGTCTATTCTACATTATTCTTCTAGATTTGGCAATTATGTCAGTGAAATTCAGCAGTGCAGTTGAAGGGGACTTCGGAGATTACACCGCCACCCCACTCCCCAAAATGGAATAGGAACAGATGGGGTGGTCACCTTTGATGGAGAAGGGGTCTTCTCAACCGACTGCTTTTCCCAAAGGTTGCGTTTGCCAGATACATCTCCAGGTCGTAAGTCCTATTTCCAAAAGAAAACAAAGCAAGCATTTGAAACAAAGAACGGGGTAATATATATATATATATATATATATATATATATATATATTAAACTTCGTGCTATTTAAATAAACCTTCCCCAAAGGTGAATTCATAGGCAGTAGCATGAGACTTTTAAATCATTTCTTTCAAAAATAGGTCCACAGATAACTGGACATACATAAATGGGCTGGAACTGGAAGGTCACAGTGTTGCAGAAGAGTTTTAAAACTGATTTACCTGACTCAGTTTAAAAGCAAACAGTCAATCCAAAAGAAGAACAGAACAACGGAGATATATAGAGAATCCCAGCCAAGAAGGTGGTGGTGAAAGAGGGAAGAGAAGAAAGCAGTTGACTGAGAAAGAAGGAATGGAGAGAAAGGACAGATTAGTATCAACTCATTTCTGTGAATAATTCTACTATAGTCCACTTATAATGTCCAGCCTTCTTATATGAAATATTTATCTCTGAGCTTATGAACATCTGGCTGCTAGTTTTGAAGAGAGAAGAACGTAGAAACAGCAGATTGATACCATAGCACAGCTATCTAGACCACTACTTTAGTTCCAACAGTAGGTTGCAATTTCCATTTGGTTGCAAATTATAAAAAAAATATGATCTAAACACGCTGGAGAACATCAGGTTGAGTAAGGATGCCCTTGGTAAACTCAAAACAGGGACAACCTTCTCAACACTGAGTTCTCACATTATGGTTTTTATCATTTACAAATGGTAAGGAATAATAATAATAATAGAACTAATAATAATAATAGTAGTAGTAGTAGTAATAGTAATAATAGTAATAGTAATAATAATTATAATAGAGTTGGAAGGGACCTTGGAGGTCATCTAGTCCAACCCCCTGCTCAGGCAGGAAACCCTATACCATTTCAGACAAATGGCTGTCCAGTCTCTTCTTAAAAACTTCCAGTGTTGGAGCATTCACCGCTTCTGGAGGCAGGTTGTTCCAACTGATTAATTGTTCTAACTGCCAGGAAGTTTCTCCTTAGTTCTAGGTTGCTTCTCTCTTTGGTTAGTTTCCATCCGTTGCTTCTTGTCCTGCCTTCAGGTGCTTTGGTTCAATAGGTTCAAATATACGCCAAATCCTGCATTATCCATGATGTGCTGACTACTCGCCTGTTTTGTTCTAAGACAGCACTAGACTAAAACCCTGAACTCCTCTGTCAACTGCCTGGGCAATCAACCAGTGATGATGGCAAGGACAAGAAATGATTGAAATAAAGATAAGCCTCTGTGGATAAGCATCCCAAAATCCGACGCCAGTAATATCTACCAAAATAGTAATAATAATAATAATAATAATAAAGTTGGAAGGGACCTTGGAGGTCATCTAGTCCAACCCCCTGCTCAGGCAGGAAACCCTATACCATTTCGGACAAATGGCTGTCCAGTCTCTTCTTAAAAACTTCCAGTGTTGGAGCATTCACCGCTTCTGGAGGCAAGCTGTTCCACTGATTAACTATTCTAACTCTCCTTGATTAGTTTCCATCCGTTGCTTCTTGTCCTGCCTTCAGGTGCCTTGGAGAATAGCTTGACTCCCTCTTCTTTGTGGCAGCCCCTGAGTACTGAAGTTCTCTTTCTCTTTCTTTCCTGTAAAAGTTATTAAGCTTCTATTTTATTTTATGATATTACTGGGGGGGAAAAGAGGAGCAAATACTCACGGATGGTTTTGAAGCAGCTGATTTGTTGCTTTCTGGGGTCTTAGTTAACCATTCATTGATGCGACTGGAGACTCCAACCTTTAGCCCAGCTGTTTCCTGCAGGACATTTGTTTGTAAATAGAATTGGAAACGTCATGGTAAGAATTAACAGCGCTACAGATTGCAGCAGCTGATCACCCAAATCTACATGTCTTAGTCTGTAAGAGTGCTAAATCTCATACACATCTGTGCAATTTCACAAGAACACGTATGAGAACCTTGAAGTCCTACAGTCGAAAAGTTTACCAATCCATGAACTCTTATGCCAAAGCTTTGTTTCATAGCTTCAATACTCAGAGCAATGTCTCCAGGTGAAACACCATCTCAGAAACAGAATGAAAAAATACCTTTCAAAAAGCAAAACTTCCTTTCCTGTTTGAAGTTCAGAATCTGCATTTTCACTAATTACCTCAGGTCTTACTTATATGCCTTGCCTTGACTGACCTGGGAACTGCAGAGTCAGCCACAAGGGCTGGAAGGTCTGAAGGATGACATGTACCTTATTGGGTGTCCCCGTTCCAGAGGGTGACGAAAACACGTTGCCTTTCTCCCACATGCTCTTGATGTTACGCACTCCCTCAGCAGGAACTGGGAGGTCAGAGGCAGCTGGCTTGGCGGCCTTCACAGCTTTGTTGCCCTGCAAGAAGCAACTGGTGAGTCAGGATAGCTGCCCCAATGTGCCACCACTCTCCTCCTCCTCCTCCTCCTCCTCCTCCCCTTTTTTCGTCCTTCTACTTTACCAGCTGCTATTGGGCTACAGCCTGGCTCAATCTCACCAACTTACAAACCAACAATCAGAAGGACAGATAGCCAAAATAAATCCACAACAATTTCCCCAAGTTCATCTTAAGTTGATCTCTTAATTACACTTCACACAAAGGCCGCTGAAAGGAAGACTGAAGCAAAGGCTCAGGCACTGAGGGGAGCTTAAGTGAATGGGGTATTTGAATGATATATACTTTATTTATTTGTTAGATTGATCCCACCTTTCTCCAGAAGCTTAAAAAGGTAAAGGAGTCCCCGCAGATTTTATTCTGCTAGTCGTTGCCGACTATAGGGGATGGTTCTCATCTCCATTTCAAGGCCATTGAGCCAGTGCTATCCAAAGACATTTCCATGTTCATGTGGCCAGCATGATGTCATGGCTGAAGTGGTGCCTGTTTATCTACTTGCATTTGCATGCTTCGAACTGCTAGGTTAGCAGGAGCTGAGGAGAGGACGGGTGCTCACCTTGTCACATGGTGCTGGGGACTTGAACCTGCCAGCTGCCAGCTTTCTACATGGCAAGCCCAGCATCTTAATCACTGAGCCACTGTGCCACCCCCAGAAGCTTAAGGCAGTATATAATTTCTCCCTACAAAAATCTTTGTAAGTTGGGTTGACCGAGGGTAACTGGCCCAAATGAGCTTCCATGGTTGAAGACAGTCTTAAATCTGGGTCTCTCTGGGTCCTACTCAACAGGCTAATCTGTACATCATACACTGAGACAGAACTCATAAGCTTAAAAAAATATCCGTTGCTCCATCTCTTCCAAGGAATTCCAGAGTATTTAATGATATGTTTTAAAAAATCTTGGTCTATGAAAAATGTTTGATTTGTCCTGACCACAGTGGTCAATCAGAAGAACATGGGAAATTGAAAATATGAAAGCCACTCACTTCAATTGCGCTGGTATATTGTTCCAATCTACTGTCTATCTTGGAGACAATTGGAGTTGTGTGAATAGGTTTCAGGCCACTGTGAAAAGAATGAAATTACAGAGATTGTCAGTTCATATCCTGCACATTAAACTTTCATTATAACCTTTTTCTTTACGTTTGAGCTCTTTACCTCTTCTGGGCAGATTTGTTCAAGAACTCTGCACGTTCTTCTATCTAAAAAAAAGAGGCAGAGAAAAAAATAAAAGGGAGATCTACAAACATCACAGAACCTGGAAGAGGTTTAAATAATGCAATGGTTTACATATACGCAACACATATAGCAAGTGTGTAGCACACATCACAGCAACAGCACAATGAAATGGAGAGAAGGATCAGGGCCTTACACTTACACTGAGGGCCAACTTTGGATCCTAAAATGTCACAAAGTTTGTAAGGAAAAAAAATTAACAGAGCAATAATGCTAAGACGAAGTAGCTTTAAAAAGTCACCCCAGGAGAGGAAAGCAGCCTCCATCCAGAAATGAAACCAGATGTTGTAAAAGTTAAAGAACTGAAAACAGCAGCCCTCTGTTTTTGTTTCTCCAAGAATATTTAGGGGTCTAAAATGCATGTCACTCCATTCTGACATCCCTCTCCCCCCAGTCTGACATCCTCTTTGGCATTTATCAGGTGACAAAACTATCTGTTAGAAGAATAAAAAGTGATGTCAGATGTTGTTGGTAGCACAGCTCGCTGGAACTATCCATATACATTAGACCTCTTCTTAGCATCTGTATTACTGATTATGCAGATGGTTCTTGAAATCTCCTTTGATAAAAGTTACTAACAGAGTGAAGCCAAAAACATCAAACTACCTGAGATAACTTGAGGAAATAAGTTGACCGTCAGTTCTAAAAATGTCAGAAACCCAAGTATTATTATTATTTTTTAAAAAAACACCCAACCACCTAGCTTCTTGTCTAATCTTCTCACTGCACAGTTCTATCTATAATACAACCCCAAACTTATCAACTACTCCACCTTAGTACCCTGATTAAAAATCAGTGTTCAACCATGGGATTATATATCTGAGATGTGATGGGGAACTTGTTTAAAACAAGACAGGAGGAACCCATCCTAAAATACGGAGGAAAGAAGTGAAAGATTTCACAAACAAAATAGATTGCATAACGAATTGAGAAATCTTAACTGTCACGAACTGGAATGTTAAGATTAAAGAATTCTTGAATCTCTAGATTGATTGTCCAAAGAGGACTACCATACCATGATGTTGTGCTGCTTTTCAGAGTCACCAGAGGGCAGCAGAACAGAAGTAAAGTTCGTTTTTCCATCATCTCAACTCTCTTTAAGAGTTGTTTAAAAATTACAAATTTCCCACATTGATAACACTTGCAAGCCACCAGCTGTAGCGAGTTCTTGTTGCTCTTATTTTTGCTTTAACCTGCAAGCACATACAAGAAAACGCTACACGGGGATTAATGGATTACGATCTGTGGATAATCTGTGTGGCTTTTTATATAGAGGGAGGGGGGTGAATAATTAAGTGACAAAGTTCATTGCATCTGAAGGAGGTCCCAGATGTTCTGCTCTTTTTTTTTCATGACTTGCATTTTCATTTCAAAATCCACACTTTTCCCAAAATAGATGTTGCTTCAGAAATGTCAGGACACCAGGTACAGATTTTGCAACTCCTGGTAGAAAAGATGGAGTGATTCAGTTTTAGTTAAAGCAAATATAAACTTCCTTGTTTGGCATGTCCAAAACTCAGCAATCCGTATGATTTCTCAACCCTTGAATGACTTCACGATGCTTTAAAACTGTTTCAGTATTAGCTCTAAAATGTATGTGTAAAACTGAAGTGTGCTTGTCACACTGCAGGTTTGTTCATAGTTAGTAAGGTGCTTTAGGCAAGCATATGGTTAAGTATCTGACTAAAGGAAAGTTTGCTTCAATTAAATCTGCATCCTAACTTTTACAATTCTTCGTAAAGCCCAGCTTTTACCCATGAAAATAGTGATACACAAATAGTGATACACAAAAAGGTGTTTTCGGCTATAGCATCTTTGTAATGTTCTCCTTGAAAAGTTCTCATTTCTATACTAGGGACAGAGTTAGTTGCACAAAACATTCATATTTATCAGGCTTGTATCTCCTTTTGCCAGCAGTTTTAATGCTATCGGCTGGCTTGTTTTTTTTTTTATTCAAAAAGCAGTATAAATATGCTATCACATAATATAATATTATAATCGTTGTTTCTTTTCTGTTTGAGTAGTGAGACTCATCTGCTAACAGGATTCAGTAGAACAAAGAGGCCAGGGACTGATCAACACTATACACACTCTTAGGAAACAAAAGCCACCACAACAGCAAGCCAACAACATGCCCACGACTGAAAATTGGTAAGAAACATACGGTAAACAGAATTACAAAATATATCTGTAAAATAAGATGGAAAGCATAGCATTAAGAAAATGCTCTTGCGCTTTTCTTTAAATTAGGAAGTTGAACTCCAGTCTTTTTTTTTCTTAATTCTGTTTTCGAAATTTGATGTTATTCTATTCATAAAAACAATAAGGTGAAATCCTATGAGATAAAATGAATGGTAAAAGTCCATCAGCATACAGTTTCATGCTTCAAACTAAGCCATGGTTTATGTAATAAGCTACATTTGCCTAGATTCACAAAAGGTACATCATGAAAGAACCCAGCCAAGGTAGACAATGTTGTAGCAGTCCAACTCTAATCCATCTTAAGAAAATCCAAAAACAGTTGTGCAGTTATCCCCTCCTCTTCTTCAGAGGTCACCAGGTGGGTCTGACTCTAGGACAACTCGCCACAGCCAACTCGCCACGGGACAAGAGTTACACTAATATCAATGAATGGAATGGAGAATGGAATGGAATGGAATGGAATGGAATGGAATAGAATAGAATAGAATAGAATAGAATAGAATAGAATAGAATAGAATAGAATAGAATAGAATAGAATAGAATAGAATAGAATAGAATAGAATAGAAAACAGAGTTGGAAGGGACCTTGGAGGTCTTCTAGTCCAACCCCCTGCTCAGGCAGGAAACCCTATACCATTTCAGACAAATGGCTGTCCAGTCTCTTCTTGAAAACTTCCAGTGTTGCAGCATTCACAATTTCTGGAGGCAGGTTGTTCCACTGATTAATTGTTAACTGTCAGGAAGTTTTCTCCTCAGTTCTAGGTTGCTTCTCTCCTTGATTAGTTTCCATCCGTTGCTTCTTGTCCTGCCCTCAGGTGCTTTGGAGAATAGCTTGACTCCTCTTCTTTGTGGCAGCCCCTGAGATATTGGAACACTGCTATCATGTCCCCCCTCATCCTTCTCTTCATTAAACTAGACATACCCAATTCCAGCAACCGTTCCTTATATGTTTTAACCTCCAGTCCCCTGATCATCTTTGTTGCTCTTCTCTGTACTCTTTCTAGAGTCTCAACATCTTTTTTACATCGTGGTGACCAAAACTGGATGCAGTATTCCAAGCGTGGCCTTACCAAGGCATTGTAAAGTGGTATTAACACTTCACGTGATCTTGATTCTATCCCTCTGTTAATGCAGCCTAGCACTGTGTTGGCCTTTTTGGCAGCTGCAGCACACTGCTGGCTCATATTTAAGTGATGTATTCATTTTAGGTTTATTTCTCATGTGAAGTATTGATATACAACCCTATCTTTTTACATATTGCCTTTAAAATGTGCATTGTCTTTGATTTGGGAACACATTAAATTTATAATCCTTATGGGGAAAAATGCTTTGGTACTCATCATTTTTGATACTCATCACGCCACCCGGAATCAATTAACGAGAAGTACAAAGGTACCACTGTAGTCAAAATAACGAGGTCACCTTTTGTCTTTTCAGTGATTGTTCCCGCTAAAAAGGAGAAATACACATTCTAACAGAAACCAGTCCTTGCATGGATGAGACCGTCATTGTTCCCTCTCTACCACCTTAATTCAATTTCCAGAAAGTTGTTTGGGTTTTTGAAGTCCGCCCGATTCATTCAGCATGCAAAACCTTTTTTTCCCACCGGGATGGTGAATATTGGTACCTCCCTCTCTCTCAAGCTTTGTTTTGACATACAATTGTTGTGACTAAAGAAGCCCCAACACACAAAAGTCTAAGAGCTTTGCACAGAATAGAGGAGCAATGAATTCAGAAGATGCAGCTGTGTTACATAACGATGTTTCTAGGTGTTGTTATATCAGCACATACAGTGCAGAGGGCTGATTTTTGTACAGCCATTATGATGACAACTGATCCAAATGATGTGGCATCAGCAGCTGGAAGGAGCCTTACCTTGAGAGCAGAACCTTTTGGAGTGAAACACTTGAAGGGCTTCTTCTCCTCACCCTGGGCTTCATCTGGCATCTTCTGGCGTTTCTCAGCGGCTTCTGCCCGTCTTCTCTCAATTTCCTCCTTCAGCCGCCTTTTCTCCTCCTGCCAAAAAAACCCCCAACAACATAGGAGGGAACCATTATAATTGCCCATATCAGCAATTTTTACTAATCCTTAAGATTCGAAAGTGGCAATAAGGAACAAGTCCAGCTGGTGTTGGGTATTAACAAGGAGGAGCAAATGATGAAAGAACGGTTGTGATGCAAGATTTAACACTTTGTATATGTATTGTGGCAATCTTTTGGTGATTGGCCCAGAGTTTACCCAACTGGGTTGCATGCCTAAGACTGAACTAGAACTCACCATCTCCTGGTTGCTAGCCTGATTACTTAACCGCTAGGCCAAACTGCATCTGTTGGGTCTTTAACTTATCTAATTAAGTGCCCTGTGCAACGCCAGTTAAATCTGAAACCCAGTTGGGTACTCTACTCTTAAGTTAGCATCCTTGCTCCCTTTCTGAACGCACCAGTTTTGTTACCTCTTCCCGAGCTTTCCTCTCCGCCTCGTCTTTCTTCCTTCTCTGTTCTTCGTCTTCCAGAATCTTCCTCCGTTCTTCACGCTTCTTCTTCAGCTCCTCCAGTTCCACCGCCGCCTCTTGTTGCTTCTGCTTCAGCTTCTCAAATTCTTCGCTCTCATTTTCACCCCGCCGGCGGCGCAACTCCTCTACTCTCTTGCCGGCTTCCACCTGGGGCTTGGCGTCTTCGGATCCCGGTGTGGTTTTGAACCCCGGTCGGCTGAGAAAGAAAGAGAAACATTTTACGAAGAAGAAGCCACCTGTCGCTCACCGATTAGGGCCCACCCTGAAGAAAGAATTATAATCCCCACTAGAGATTGGGTACAGCTGTGGATGGTATCTCTTCCTAAGGCAAACCTTGGTTTCAAGGGCTCTCTGCATTTTAAAACATCAAAATCCAAATCCTCTTTATAACGACTGCTTTTTGAAATACAGATAATCTTCAACTTAGTGACCAGAGCCTGGTGGCGCAGTGGTTAGAATGCAGTACTGCAGGCTACTTCTGCTGACTCCCGGCTGCCGGCAATTTGGCAGTTTGATCCTGACCGAGTCAAGGTTGACTCAGCCTTCCGTCCTTCCAAGGTTGATAAAATGAGGATCCAGATTGTTGGGGGCAATAGGCTGACTCTGTAAACTGCTTAGAGAGGGCTGTAAGGCACTGTGAGCCAGTATATAAGTCTAAGTGCTATTGCTATCTGAAGTTACAACAGCACCAAAAAAAGTCACCTATGACTGTTTTTCACCCTTATGACTATTGTAGCATTCCCATGGTCACGTGATCAAAATTCAGGCACTTGGCCTCTATTTATGACAGCTGCATTTCCCCAGGGTGATGTGATCGCCATTTGTAACCTTCCCGGCCGGCTTTCAACTAGCAAAGTCAAAATGGGGGAAGACACATTCGCTTAACAGCCGCATGATTTCACTTAACAACTGTAGCGATTCATTTAACTGTGGGGGGGGGAAGTGGTAAAATGGACCAAATTCATTTAACAACTGCCTTTACTGGGAGCCGTTGATTCCAATGGGTTAGAAAGGTAATAAGTAAAATATATTTAAAAAGTAGAAGATAATTTTGAGCAAGGTTGTCTCCAGGATCAAAAAAAAAAAAGCAGCAACATATACTCTCAATGCAACTTTCTTCCCTTTGGTATGCGGGTGCAACACCAGGATGCAAAGCTTGCGTTACACCTGGGCGACCCTCCTTTGGGCCTCTGCCTCATGAGAAAGGAATGAGGGGTTAAAGCAAAGCAGTTGTGTAATCTAACCACAAGATAAAGGGGAATGTTGACTTCGGTAAGGAACACTGAGATGGTAGCCATTTGCATCAATCAATAGACTTATATAAATGAAGGTAAGCAGTAAGTACAGGTAGTCCATGACTTCTTAATAATAATAATAATAATAATAATAATAATAATAATAATAATAATAATAATAATAATAATAATAATAATAATAATAATAATAATAATAATAATAATAATAATAATAATAATAATAATAAAGTTGGAAGGGATCTTGGAGGTCATCTAGTCCAACCCCCTGCTCAGGCAGGAAACCCAATACCATTTCAGACAAATGGATGTCCAGTTTCTTCTTAAAAACGTCCAGTGTTGGAGCATTCATAGTTTCTGGAGGCAGGTTGTTCCACTGGTTAATTGTTCTAACTGTCAGGAAGTTTCTCCTTAGTTCTAGGTTGCTTCTCTCCTTGATTAGTTTCCATCCATTGCTTCTTGTCCTGCCTTCAGGCACTTTGGAGAATAGCTTGATTCCCTCTTGACCATTCAAATCTGCATTTGACCTCTCCAGAACTACTTACGACCCAGTTTCTAAGTTCTGAGGGCTGCCCCACAGATAACATGACCGTATTTGGGGCGCTTGGAAACTGGCCCACATTTACAGCCATTTGCAGTGTCCCGCTGTCATATGACTACTATTTATGACACTTTTTGTTTTGTCAGAAACTGGGATTTACTTCCAGTTTCTGGCAAAAAAAATGCCCACTAGATACAATGGATTCACTTAACGATCACAGTGTTTGCTTGATGAATGTGGCATTTACTTAATGACCACTGCAAAAAAAGGTTATAAAAATTGGCCGCTTAATGACCATAACTCCGGGCTCAATTACTGTCATAAATTGAGGACTACTGTATCAGGATAAGAGAGCACCAGAAAATCCCAGAATTTTCAACAAAAGGTTATTTTCCATATTCTATCCCAGAGAACATTTAAAAATGGGTAGCTATTAATTTCATTATGCTGGAAGGAAAAATGGATAAAGGAATATTATTGCCCCATTTTGGTTTGATATCCATAAACCTCTTACTATGGTATTACACTACGTTTTAAAAGACGGTCGTGTACTTTTGAATTATATTCAAAAAAGTAGAACTTAGAAGTGACTTATCAAGCATGGGGAAGCAAGAAAAACTATTGTTCAGTATTGAAAATGTAGAGCTATCTCAGATTAACCATTTTGGATTATATTCTATTGGATAATAGAAATACTATATTATTTGTGTGTCCAAGGTTTCATGATCTGTTTAAAAATTAGGCAGAAAAATTTAATTTATGCCAGTAAGGTTTTTGTTATTTTGTATTTCTGTTTTTCTTCCTTTTTTGTATTATTATCACCATCACTTGAAATCCATCTGCAACTATTTGTCCAGGATGGTATAAGGACTCCTGCCTTTGGTCAGGGAGTTGGACTAGAACAGGGGTAGGCAACCTTGGCTCTTTTATGACTCGTGGACTTCAACTCCCAGAATTCCTGAGCCAGCATGGCTCAGCTCTCCCTTTCCCCTCAGCATGGCTGACTCAGGAATTCTGGGAGTTGAAGTCCACAAGTCATAAAAGAGCCAAGGTTGCCTACCCCTGGCTAGAAGATCTTCAAGGTCCCTTCTAGCCCTACATTTCTATGATTCTACTGCAGAATTAAGGCCTCGTTGAAGTTATGGATTGTGATCAACCATGCTGATACAGTGCATGTTGATGATAGATAGATAGATAGATAGATAGATAGATAGATAGATAGATAGATAGATAGATAGATAGATAGATAGATAGATAGATAGATAGATAGATAGATAGATAGATAGATAGATAGATAGATAGATAGATAGATAGATAGATAGATAGATAGATAGATAGATAGATAGATAGATAGATAGATAGATAGATAGATAGATAGATAGATAGATATAGATAGAATAAGATAGTAGAGAGACAGACAGACTGATTAAAGGACAGACAGACAGACAGACAGTACAGACAGACAGCCAGACAGACAGAGACAGACAGACAGACAGACAGACAGACAGACAGACAGACAGACAGACAGACAGATAGATAGATAGATAGATAGATAGATATAGATAGATAGATAGAATTTCCCAGTTTAAAGCTAACTGGATATGAATATCAACTGAATAATAATACTTGCAAGATTAAGCAAACGGCCATTTACAAGACTAGGGAAGGCTGATTTATGTTCCCTGACAAGTTAAAGCAAGATATTTTTTCAAGGTGATGCAAAAAAGCCGTCCTTAGCCTTTGTATAGCAGTCTAGCCTGTTGCAATAAGACCCATAAAAGGCAACAATTGGGTCCGAGTGTAAACGTTCTTGCCCAAGAGTGTATATCTTACCCAAAAGCGTGCTCTGTGTGCTTCAGCTTGTGAGCAGGGAGTTCTTGGAAGCATTCCCCATTTTGCGGCTTGGAATCCGGCATTCCCTTCTTGCGATCCCAGATGGATTTTACCTCTTCTTTGGGCATTTTGTCTCTGTTCAGTTTGTTATCTTTGATCTAATAAGAAGACATGGTTGTAAAAAAAAAAAAGAATGAGTTACATCCAAGACTCTGAAGGAGTCGTCAGAGGTATCCATCTCCACTGTGAATGGGAAGATAAAGAACTATTAATCTACTGCAAATGTAAGGTCCTAATAACAGCTTGTAGATTCAGCTTTGCTCGGTACGAATGCTCTGAGTTGGGAAAGATTTTACACATGCTCACACGCTTAAAATAATACTTGCTTCCATTGTTACGGGTCCCTCATTCAACTGTGGCTCATCTATACAGTGAGGATGCCAAGGAACCACATAATATCTGGGCTAAGTAATCAATCATCAAAAGCATTAAATTGTCTACAAATCTGTGTCCAGATTTTTGGGTAGGGGAGAAAATTTTTATCACCAGCTTTGCCTCTTATACATATTCACCCACGTCGCTGAAATGTGTCTTTCCCTTACAATCCAAAAGGACAGAGAAGCTGGAAGAGGCACTTTCTCTCACCCCTAACTAGATGTCCTACAGTCTGTGTAACATCTGGTTCTGGCCTCTCTGGGTTGGATGTTCACACAGGACACGTTCCCATCCAACGGAGTCACAAAGTCCCCTTGTCTATGAAGTAGGAATCAATTTTATTTGGAATATTATTACTGGGATTTGTAATTAGTGCTGCTGAGAGCAGCCAAAAGATGCATTACAATGTTTGTGGAAACATTTAAGTAGACGTGAAATGTAATTAATCTCAAAGATAAGCCAAGTAGAGAATTGTCCTCCCAATTTGGATCTGGAGATGTAAGCATGGTTTTTGTGTGCATGGCTTGTCTTGGCTTCCCACCTCCCTTACCCAGAAACATTGTCGGATTAGTGTCTTTAGGAGCTGCTCTTGACCATCTGACTATCAAGCGTGCCGAGACATGCCTTGATGCTAATTGGAGTTGTGTGCAGAGTGCAGCGTTCCAGAAAACTCAGTTCTGGTCTGCAGGAGAGATTAATCTCATGAAGGACATCGGCTAAGGCAGTGGCCAATGCAAATCGGAAATAGCAACAAACAACTGTGCAAATGCTCTTCCCTGACTAAACTGATCCTGATCCAGATGGCGAGGAGGCTCACTGATATCCATCTAAATTAATTTAATGAGACAAATCTCATTGATTTCGGAAGGACTAGGGGTGACATGATAGCAGTATTCCAATATCTCAGGGGTTGCCACAAAGAAGAGGGAGTCAAGCTATTCTCCAAGGCGCCTGAGGGCAGGACAAGAAGTAATGGATGGAAACTAGTCAAGGAAAGAAGCAACCTGGAACTGAGGAGAAACTTCCTGACAGTTAGAACAATTAACCAGTGGAACAACCTGCCTCCAGAAGCGGTGAATGCCCCAACCCTAGAAGTTTTTAAGAAGAGATTGGACAGCCATTTGTCCGAAATGGTATAGGGTTACCTGCCTGAGCATGGGGTTGGACTTGATGACCTCCAAGGTCCCTTCCAACTTATTATTATTATTATTATTATTATTATTATTATTATTATTATTATTATTATTATTATTATTATTATTATTATTATTATTATTATTATTATTAACATCTTAAGGAAGGAAGGCTCAGGAAATCTGAATTCAGTTCAGTGGCTTATCCTGCTTTCAGCATTGCTGTTTTTGAAGAAAAAAAACATTTCTGGAGTTCATCGGACTTTTTTTTTAAAGTCTGGAGCAGGCTCAGTTCGGTACCACTAACTTCTATGTTGCCCACCAAGATGACTCAAACATGTAACATCTCTAGAAAACACCAGTGTGACAGCTGCTCTAGGGGGCGCTATTTCTTTCCCTTTTCTTTTTCCTAATACAGTACAAGGCAGAAAAGCAAACACACTATGTGTCAACCTTTCCAGGTAGACCAGACAGGAAACATGACCAGAGGAGCTAAATCTACTTTGTTATAAATCTTGCAAGTCTGATATTACATTTCTCCTTCTGTCTCCTTTACATCCCAATATATTAGAGAGGGTCTGAGCCTCTGAGACTCTTGTCACATTCACATCCCTGCTGTGGACTCAGTTGCCTTTTATTTGAGCATTCCCTTGGCTAGTCTTTTTGCCCTGTCTCCCAAGGCCATACCTATACATCAGGGGTCTTCAAACCTGGCCCTTTTATGACTTGTGGACTTCAACTCCCAGAATTCCTCAGCCAGCGTGCCTGGCTGAGGAATTCTGGGAGTTGAAGTCCACAAGTCATAAAAGGGCCAAGTTTGAAGACCCCTGCTATACACCATTCCAGCATAAGAAGCCTGAGCTAAAGACATCCACAACCCTGGAACTAATCCTTCCAAAAAAAAGAACGTAGTATCTTTTCCATAAGGGCAAAAAAGTACTTTAGAAAAGTGATACTTGCATGAATGAAATGAAATTACTTCTTGTAGGATGAGAGTGGTTTAGTCGGTCTGTCTTTTCCACCTTTCAGATCTCTTTTAAGTAGAGAAAGGACTGGGAGAAATTCAAAATCTATTCCCCACCGTACTAGATATGGTATTTCTGAAACAAGCCTAGATCTGCCAAGTAGAAAGTCCTGGGTTTGTTCCAAATTCCTGGGGGAAATTATGGCAGCAACCTGAACTGGAGAGAGGATGAGACAGATCCCGCTTTCCATTCTAATATTGGTATTAATTTTTGTCTTTAACATGCACATTTTAATAACATACTTCCTTAAGAAATGAAAGATGCTTTAGATGTTTCCAGTAATCTGCAGGATCATTTAAATGTGCTTGATTAATGCAGTGTTGACTTGTCTAAAATGCAGGGAGTTAATAAACAATTAAGTCTTTGCAGAGTTGGCTACCAGCTTTATTTATCACCCCCAAAATGTTGTTTTAGGTATTTAATGCTTTCTTGGAAATTCCAAATCTGGGGTCTGAATTTCAGTTTTACCTCAGGTTGTGAGCATCTGAGCAGAATGATTAGGCTAACTGCTTATCTTCTTATAAACAGAAGTGCATTAAAAACGGGGGGGGGACTCTGCAAGCAAGAAAGAAAAGAGAAAAAATGCTGTTCATGTAGTATGTCTAGCCAAACTGGAAGCAGGAAATACCACAACTATCATGTCATGAGAAAGCTTGCTTCGGGACAGGCTTTGCCGTCCAGCTCTGCACACCCAAGGTCTTAAGGCAGTCCAGAAAATAGAACAAATTCTCGGATGTAAAACAAACTCAAAACAGACCAGGGGAAGGCAGTTTCACGTGAAATGAAATTTCATCTTCGTCTAGCCATTTTCAGTTTTTCCAGGATGACTGACTGACAGCTAAGATCTTGCTGGCTGCTGATGGTGAGGAGACATTGTTGTTTAAACCTTGGTTATCAGTCAGAATATACTGCAAGTCCCTTTTCAAAAGGAACGTTATGAGACCAAAAATGTTTGCTTTCCCTGTGTAAGTTAGGGAAAGGTGCAGCTGAGGAATGGAGTAAGCTGTTTGCAAGTTGAAGGGCTTCACTTCATGCGATGCTGAAGGTGGCTTTCTACTCATGAAACTATGCTCTTGCCAATCAAGGGCTGTCTACATTACTGATTGAGAACAGCCCACTAGATATGCTACAGAAGTACCTTCCCTACCCTCCCCCCTCTCTTTTTTCAACTAGAAGTATCAAGAATGGAAATTTGGAAGTTTCTGTGTGGAAAACATCTTCTCTATCAATGAGGTGTAGCTCCTTGCTATTCCAAGAGTCTCCCATTAACCAAATTTCACCATTACTAAGAATGATATCTGCCTGAGCTCCTGGAAGTCCACTGTCAATTAGTGAACCAGAGAGTAAGGAATAGAATTAGAATAGAATAGAATAGAATAGAATAGAATAGAATAGAATAGAATAGAATAGAATAGAATAGAATAGAATAGAATAGAATAGAATAGAATAGAATAGAATAGAAGGGACCTTAGAGGTCTTCTAGTCGAACCTCTGCTCAGCAAGAAACCCTGGCCTATACCATTTCAGACAAATGATTGTCCAATCTCTTCTTAAATACTTCCAGTATTGGAACATTCACAACTTCTGAAGGCAAGTTTTTCCACTTATTAATTGTTCTAACTGTCAGGAAACTTCTTCTTAGTTCTAGTTACCTCCTCTTTCCTGAAGGCTGGCTGAAGCTTCTTGTCCTGTAGCTTTTCCTTTTTAGCTTCCACTTTATTTTCTTCTCCCTTTTGCAATATTTTTCAAGAGGAAAACATCAATCCCATCGCAAGCCCTATTAACAGCTGCTACTACTGTAGCTTTACAAAGCTGTGTTCATACAACCTCGCATCTGCCCTTGGGTGGCACAGTGACTTTCCTTTGCGCATTGCTTCTCTCCTTGATTAGTTTCCATCCATTGCTTCTTGTCCTGCCCTCAGGTGCCCGAGGCATGTTGCATATCTAAAAAGTATTATCCATAAAGTCTACCTAGGGCTATTATCAGTGGAATCCCATATCAGAGAGAGCAGTTTATTTCAGCCTTCTCCAAAGGAGCTTCTAAATCTGGAAATTCCAATCCTCACATATTAGGAGGTATCTTTCCAGTTCTTCATAATTGCAGGAGTACATGACTTCCCTTTTAAACCTCCATATCTAAATGGAAGCCTTGAGTTTATCTGTAGAGGAACACAGAGGTGGCTTTGAGGAAAATGTGCAGCAAAATGTGAGCTCAATCCAAGAAAACAAGAAAGCATGAGAAAGAAATATCATGTTGTGTCCTTAGAATGTAGTCTAGATTCCAAAGGACCAAGAGACAGCAAAGTTTAGATTGTTTGATTGGGAAAAAGAGCATCAAGATAGCTCCTCCCTAAAAGGTTTCAGAGTATATCTTTAACGATGCAAGTAGTTGCTTTAGTTCAGCAAGATTTCTGTCTACAGGTCAGGAACAATAAAAGAATCTGCTTAAGATGTAACCCTACATTTCCTTGTTGGTTTTTGAAGCTTTACATGTTACCCTGCATTGACTCCTTTGGCATAAAAGGGAGGGATGGGAAAATACATCTATTATTATAGCACAAAACTCTTCATCTGTTGGAGTTAGATCACTACAGAGAAAACATTCTTGGTAATGCCAATAAAATGCTTTCCCCAAGAAATTTGCTCAATGCCAATTTTCTTTTCTTTCTTCGCCAGATTAAAATTTGTCCCAGGATTTTGATGTCTTTTAATCTTCATTATGTTTTAATAGTTTTATCTCCTATTTTAATTCTTTACTAGTTTTAGCCCATTCTTATTGCTTCTCATTTTGCTTTGATGGGGTTGGTTGGGTTTTTTTTTTTGTTTTTTTTTGCCATATTGGCTTGTACCTGTTTTTCTACAGTACTATGTTGGTTGTGACTTTTCCACTCTGCACTGTATTACAGCTTTGTGTTTGAGTTGCATAATGGTATAAAATTTCTCCTACAGGCATTTTATAAATGCAGACATTAAACAAATGATCCTTTCAAAATTATTATAATTCCCATAACAGACTGATTTAAAGTGATGTTGTTTCACGGATGGCAAGTAGGATAAGTGATAAAACAGCTTGATCAAAATACCAGTATCCAAACATTCAAAAGTGGCTAACCTAAGAGTACATTTTGGTATTTGCAATATCCTACATGAAGATGATTAAAAATGATGGCTTGATACCAGTAATTTTACTCACCATACAGTAAAACACCATGGCACCAGCTTCTGAGTTTCAGTAGAAATGCAATGCACCACTTTTTGTAAACAAAGGGAGGGGGGGAGTCAAAAGAGGAGAGGAGATTTTGGAGAGTGCATAATTGATATTAAGAAATAGAAAAATCATTGGGTTAAATTCAGATTACAGAACTAAAGATATCTTGAGGCATCTATAATCGAAACCATTAATTCCATCAAGAAAAGTCACGAAATGAAGGGAGAAATTAAGGCAAGAAGGCTTAACTGGAGGGCACTCAGGAATCCCACACAAATCTAGGCCCAATTTCTATGACCCAGGTTGTGTTTCCAGATGTGATCTTAAAACTTAAAATACTTTTCTGACGTTCGTCGTACACCAAAGAAGCAAGTTAAATATTCAGCTCACCGTACAATAGAAAACCAACTGAAATGAGCTGAGGCACGCTTCACCCTAGAGCCAGTTTTGAAAAGCTCTTGTCTGCTTTTGGCCAACATCTTGAGACAGCCTTCAAGATGGCTGCTGGAGAAAACGTGAACTTAAGTCAGGTTGCTCCTAAGCTTGAAATTGTATCAGTGATCTTTGACCTTTGCTGTGGGAGCTCATGATGAACACAGGCAATGTGGGGCTTGAGTCTACTTCCCACAGGCCCCACCCTACCCACAAGTGATAGTTACCTCCTCTTTCCTGAAGGCTGGCTGAAGCTTCTTGTCCTGTAGCTTTTCCTTTTTAGCTTCCACTTTATTTTCTTCCCCCTTTTGCAATATTTTTCAAGAGGAAAACATCAATCCCATCGCAAGCCCTATTAACAGCTGCTACTACTATAGCTTTACAAAGCTGTGCTCATACAACCTCGCATCTGCCCTTGGGTGGCACAGTGACTTTCCTTTGCGCATTGCGCCCTCTCCTCTGGTGTGCTCGTGTTCTCACATAGCTCAGCAGGATCCTGGCTGTGCTTGCTTCTAATACTTGTGGATGGTTATTCAACACTTCTACCACCAAGGTTTCCCGGGTGCTCATCCGTGGCTCATGCTGTGCCTCTGGACCTGGTGTATGCCTCTGGCTACCTTCCTTGTCCAACCATCAGCCACAGAAAGGGGAGACAAAGAAGCTGTGAAGAATTGAGCATGCATAGATTTCCAGAAGATTCAAGAGCCAAGAAGAGAGCAGCTTAACCAATTGTCATGCATGGATCATGCTACGGAGAAGTGAAGCTAGAAGCTTAAATCCAAAAAGGAGTAAAACATTGGCAAGAGTTAGTAGCCCAAAGTGGAAAGAGATAACTGAACAAATTTCAGTTTCTCTCTCTTTTTTTTCTGGTGAAATGCATTACATTTTCTACAAAACACAGGCAAAACGGTGGTTGGGTGCAAATGTTTACTCTACCTGTTTCCTGACGGAAGCTGCTGTGATTTTTTCCTCTTGGAGTTTCTTCTCTTTTACCTGCTTCTCTTCTATTTTCTTCTCGTCCCCCTTCTTGCCTTTCAGCTGGTCTACCTTTTTCTCCTCAGCCTTTTGCTTGGCCTTTAACCTCTCCTCTTCTAGCTTAGCTTTTTCCTCAGCTGCCCTCTTAGCCTCAGCTTTGGCCCTCTCTGCCTCCTTCCTTTCCTTCTCCTTAACCCTCTCTCGTTCTTCGGCTGCTTTTTTCTCTTCAGCCGCCTTCCTCTTCTCCCTCTCCTCAGCCTCACGTCTCTCTTTCTCCTGGGCAGCTTTTTTCTTCTCTGCCTCTTCCTTCTCCATCTTCTTTCTCTCCTCCTCAGCCTTCCGCTGTTCTTCTGCCTTCACCCTCTCCTGCTCTTCTGCCTCAAGCCTTGCTTTCTCCTCAGCTTCCCTTTTTGCTTTTTCCTCAGCTTCCCTCTTTGCTTTCTCCTCAGCTTCCCTCTTCGCTTTCTCCTCAGCTTCTCTTTTCTCCATTTCCAATCTTTCTTTTTCTTCCTCTGCTTTCCTCTGTTCCTCATATTGAGCTCTTTCCTTTTCCTCCCTCTCAAGCCTTTCTCTCTCCTCAATTTGTTTCTGGTTCATTTCTGCCTCATTGTCTTCCTCCTTATTTTCATGTATGACTACTGTCATGCTGAGAACCTCCCTTGAACTGGCAAGGACATGGGTATCATTGTCTAATCTGTTCTCTTCCGCATTTACCTCAAGATGCTTTCCCTCCAAGACTGCAGATTCCTCCTCATTGTCTACATTCTCCCTCTCTACTGTTAATTCTACCTGGTTCTCCTCTAGGGCTTGTGGCTTTGGTTTCTGGTCTTCCACCTCTTCTTTGTCTTTCTCATCTTTCTTCTCATCTTCCTCATCCTGCTCCAAGTTGTTCCTCTGGTATGACTCAGTGATGGTTTCTGTTTCCTCCACCTCATAGCGTCTTCTGTGGGTTTCTATCTTTTCTTCTTTTCCCGGGGTCTCATTTTCCTCCACATTATTCTCCACTTTTCTGCTTGTGAAGGACATGGTCTCATCAGTAATGGTTGGGTCAAGTTCCTTTTGGCGCTCCAATGCTTCTTGAAGACGCTTTTGACGTCTTTCCTCTCTCCGTGCCATCCTCTCCAGGAACACAGAGTCATCATCTCCATCACCTTGAGTAGTTGTAACAATGGTCTCTGTAGTAGTACGTTTGGACTCTCCTTCTGCAATGCTACAAAAGATGCAGAGTTTTAGTTTTATTGATTTGTTTGTTGCTCTTACATTTTATGCTACTTCCTGAAGTGATTGTTTAAATTGCCTTCTGCCCTCCCCATTTTATCATCATAGATAGGTTTGACTAAGAGCTAGTGAACTTCATGATGAATTGGGATTTGAAACAGTCCTAGTCAGACAGCTAACAGTTGAGTCTAATCATTACACACAAAGACACAAACTTGTCAATTTCACACAAAACAAACCCAAGTTATTTATTTTGACTGTCAAAGACCCTCCAGGATGTCATATGGGGTTTTATATCATATTGTTTTTAATGCTCTATAATTTGAAAATGCCAAAAATCTCTACCCATTTGTGCTTCTAATCAGGACACCCCCCCAAAAAAAATGTTGGGACTCATTCAAATCTCTAAGAGCAGAACATGAAAAATGACTTCTTGATGCAAAACTACCTTTCTGTTCTGTTTTGTTTTTTAAGGCTTTTATTTTTAAGTTGCTTGTCTTCAGTTAAACATGGAGCTGAGTGGAGGATACCTGGTGAATAGTGTGATCATAGGATCAATTCCCTAGAATATGGGGAAACCAGACTGCCCTTTTAATAATAGACATGCATAGATAGATAGAGGATAGATGATGATAGATAGATAGATAGATAGATAGATAGATAGATAGATAGATAGATAGATAGATAGATAGATAGATAGATAGATAGATAGATAGATAGATAGATAGATAGATAGATAGATAGATAGATAGATAGAGATAGAGATAGATAGATAGATAGATAGATAGATAGATAGATAGATAGATAGATAGATAGATAGATAGATGATAGATAGATAGATAGATAGATAGGTAGGTAATGGAGATGGAGATAGAGATATATTCTCTCCTAACCAGGAAAGTGAGTCTGTAAAGCTGCACCAAGAACTTCCTTCTACTTTAGAGAATAGATGATATAGAACTATGTATTGAAGGACAGGAGCAACTAAATTGTTCAGCTCCTCTTCCCTGATTAAATCCCCTTACAAAGCAGGCATGACCCAGAATGAAAATCCACCAAAACTATTCATATAGCAGAATCTTACTTATTTTGGGCATTCGTTTCAGGTTTCTCAATTCCTTGCCCTACGTCATCGTCTTCTTTTTGCCGCAGTCTTTCTTGACGGGCCCGCCTGCGTCGCTCTCGGGCAGCTTCTTCCTCATCATCATCATTTCTTTGATAGGATAATCTGCAAAACACAGTTTCAAAAAAGCTAGATCCTCTGTTCAGAACGCCACTATAATATCTAAGGTGATTACAAGACCACAAATATATTTGCTGAAATACTCTACATTCATATCATATTGCACTGAGCATATTAAGTTTGTTCAGTACCACCAAAATGTAATATCTTTTTACAAGATAATCAATAAAAATGTTTCTGCACTCCATGATTAGATGGAAGAAGCCCCTAACAATAGGGAAAGGAGATTAGGAGAGTCAAGGGTAGCATGGTATAGAAATTGCACGCTCTCAATATATTTAAGGTTTGTTTCTACCGGCGACTAAGAATTAAAGTGTGAAGCCAAGGCACAACAAGGCAACGGTGCTACAAAGAGAATAGAATAGAGTAGAACAGAGGTCCCCTACCTTTTGGGCACCAGGGACCGGTTACCTAGAGAGATATTTTTCCATGGACTGGAGGGGGCGTGATTTTGTGTGCCTGCCTGCATCCCGCGGATGGGGCTTTGCTTGTTTGTGCGGACTGGTTGCTGGCATGCTGCGGCCCGTTACCGGTCCACAGACTGGGGGTTGGGGACCCCTGGAGTAGAATACTTTATTTGTTCAAATGTGGTGAAAAACACAAGGGATTTTTCTCCTTATTCGTGTGTCCAAAGTTTCAAGTTCTTCTGCATTCCAAAGCGCCAAGATATGTTTTCTGACAACTTTTTGTTGTGTTGGAAGCAGCGCTTTAGAATGGTTTTTCTGAACCCGATATACTCTGGAGATGTGGTGGGCTTCCACACATTATATCTGGTGCTAGCTGGAAAGGAGGAAAGGAGCTGCAGGGAAACTCTTCTGGACAACTTCAGGTTGGCTAAGGCTATCTTAGAAGGAAGAGAAAAATGAAAGCAGAGACTTTCTGAGAAGAACTGAATTTCTGAACCATGGTTTAATGAGTACCTAAAATATGTAAACTCCATCTGAGCAAACCTTTGTTTAACATGCCAGAGCTATCACAGAAGCTTTCACTTTTGAATTAAACTGGGCTTTAGGTCACTTTAAACTTTCCATAGCAACAGGGATTGTTGCAGCTACTCAGGTTTACAAGGATTTTATCTTAGTAAACACAAAAGTCAGATAGACAAAAATATCATGGAACTAAAATAATCAAGGATCACTGAGCAAATCCTATAGAGGTCAGTCTGCTAAACCAGAGGTCCCCAACCTTTTGGGCACCAGGGACTGGTTCAGTGGAGAAAGGTTTTTCCATGGACTGGAAACTGCGTGGTTTTGTGTGCTGCCTGCATCCCACGGATGGGGCTTTGCTTGTTTGTGTGGACCAGTTGCTGGCATGCCACAGCCCAGTACCGGTCCACGGACCAGGGATTGGGGACCCCTGTACTAAACTACAAAAAAAATGACTACATACAGCTGGCACAATCATTGCAAATATAATCTACAACATGGCCCTAAAACTGAGAAACCTGGACAGCAAGAAGTAGCAGCCTTACTGCCTGAATTCACATAACACACTAGATCCCAAACCTGGGTAAACAGATCATAATAGAGAATGTCACTTACCATGATATGCCCAGGCTGAAAACCATATTGCAGCTGAATAAGATGCCCTGCTTTATACAATCAACTAAGACAATGTCTGTTTTTCCACAGAATGCTAAGCCCCAACTGCCCATTTCAGTCCAAGTTAACATGTTGTTACACACAAGCTTCACCGCTTGTTCCCCTAATGCAGGGGTCTTCAAACTTGGCAACTTTAAGACTTGTGGACTTCAACTCCCAGAATTCCTCAGCCAGCCAGGGGTTCTGGGAGTTGAAGTCCACAAGTCTTAAAGTTGCCAAGTTTGAAGACCCCTGCATTAGGGGAACAAGCGGTGAAGCTTGTGTGTAACAACATGTTAACTTGGACTGAAATGGGGCTGGCTGAGGAATTCTGGGAGTTGAAGTCCACAAGTCTTAAAGTTGCCAAGTTTGAAGGCCCCTGCCCTAATGAGATAGACAGGAGTATGTGATTTGCCTGGAAGAATCAGGCTGGCCATGAGAATTGTGACTTGCATTCACTCTCAAATGCCTCCAGATGCTGCAAATACATACAAGTAGCCCTTGATTTATGACTGGTCTCTTAGCAACCATTCAAAGTTATGATGGACCTTCCAAGGATTCCGAAATTCCAATGGTAGTCCCCTCCTGCAATCATGTTACTGTATATCGGGCACTTGGCAACCAGATCACATTTGCAGCCATTTGCAGAATCCCAGTCATGTGACCATGTTTTATGACAGTTTTGCTGAAAACCAGCATTTACTTCCGGTTTTCAGCAAAACCAGTCCATAGAGAACCATTGTTTCACTTACAACCGTGGTGTTTACTTAACAACCACGGCGATCACTTTATGTCCGTGGCATTAGATTAATGACTATCACCCAAAAAAATAAAATTGGACTGGTGATGCGGATGACACAATTTATAACCATCACGCCTAATTACCTTGATGGGCAAGTTGCATTATGATCGTACGTGCAAGACTATTTATATGCCCTCCCCAAGTTTAGCAGAAAAGAGACGGAATAAATAAAATGCACAAAGACTGGTTGCTTATTCTGGTGCAGTGTGTCCCAGCCCCTGCAACTTTTAAGATGTGTAATCTTCAACTCCCAGAATTCTCTAGCTAGCATGCTGGCTGGAGAATTCTGGGAATTGAAGTCAACACATCTGAGGTTGAGAAACACTGTTCTAGTGCATGACAACTGCCCACACTTAATGTGTGGCCCACCTGCCAATATACATGGCCATGTTCTTGCAAAGTTCTTAAGAATCAGGATACAAACTTTCCTAGTCTGGTTGCCTAAGACGGGGGTCCCCAACCTCCGGTCCGTGGACCAGTACCGGGCCGCGGCATACCATCAACCGGCCCACACAAACAAGCAAAGTCCCATCTGCGGGATGCAGGCAGCACACAAAACCATACACCCAGTGGTGGGATTCAGCCATTTCACACCACTTTGGCAGAACCGGTAGCTAATTTTTTGTTGCCCAGGCCCAGAATGGATTTCCGGAAGCGGCATCCACACAGAGAACCGGTTGTTCACATATTTGAATCCCACCACTGCATACACCCTCCGGTCCATGGAAAAACCTCTCTCCACATAACCAGTCCCTGGTGCCCAAAAGGTTGAGGACCTCTGGCCTAAGATTCTTCATTTTTTTCTGGCCTTCTTCTATGGAGTTTCCTTCTCTTGATAGCAAAATAAAAGTGATGGAAAATACTCATATAAAGATCCACATTCATTTTCCTTTTCTTCCTTAGTATCGAAAATAAGCAGAGTCCTTCCCCACAAAGCATTTTTCATTCACTCCATATTAAACTAACTTTTTCTCTCTTTGGCTTCAGATCAAACTTCTTTCCTGATTTAATTCCTGCTTCCAATACTGGGAAAACAGCTCTAGAAACAGAGCACATCAACTTACCTGAGGTTCTTGTTAAGAGGCCTGTAAAATATTCAACTGCAAGTAAAATTTGGTGGGATGAGTGACTGTTCTCCCTTATTCTCACCTTGCTCAAAATATTTACAGCATGCTTACCCGACTTTTATTGTTGCTTTGGAATTGGCATTAACAGAATCATAATTGGAAATAATCTAAAGAATATTCTTCTCTAATTTTGCACCTAAGCACTTACAAATTAATGATTGTATTCATTTGTTCTTCTATCAGCTTGCTTGCACCTCTCTTCCCATCCCATTTATCTGGATTAATCTTTAGTGCTAAGAGGCCAGTCCTTCGACTTTGGAAAGATACTTTTATGGCTCCAATTATTCAGCGTCTTAAAGGCCTGATGTTACTTGTGATTGATAAACAGTTTGCATACAAATGCAGGTTGGGTAGGTACAATTACAATCAAATATAGCCAGTTTTGATGGAACTGTTGGGTAACAATTTCATGCATGAGAAGTCTTAATGTATACAACGTTTGCTGTTGTGTTGCTTTCTTTTTTGCCTTTTATTTCTTTTTGCTGTTGTATTTTTTTCTTTTTTTCTGTTTCATTAAATAAATAAAAACACCTCTTCCTCTCTCTGACAGAGAACGTAGCTACTGTATTCAAATAGCTGTTCCTGTCCAATATCTTGCCACAATGTACAAAGCAGACTTTCATTCAATGTGTTTCTCTAATAGCCACATGCAAGTTATTTCCTTTCTGCCTCAAATCCCCCATTAGCAAAATGAAGATTGCAACACTGACCTTGAATTTGGACTCCTGCACTAAACAGGGAGTGGGATGGTGGCCTCTGCAGCCCATTCCAACTCATTTATTCTATGATTCTCTGAACAATAACATGGTGCCCAAATATTCAAAACTGCAACATCTGAATTATTCTGACAATTTCAATATTTTCACCTTCTTTCACACTTACCCCATAAAAGTATGTTCAAAACAGGTAAAGGGGTGTTTTAGCTGAAAACTTACTGTATATGTGCATGTATACATACATATATGTACAGTATATATATTATATATGAGTAGCCCCCACAGCGAGATGGGCAGCAAATAAATTTAACAATTAGTAAACAATAACGTCAACTGCAGTTTAGTTTTGTCCCAAGCATGCTACTCAGAGCAAGCTAGGAACCCCAGATAGAGACCACTTCACAAGTTGAGATATTGCTCCTCATATCTCACTTAAGATGCATAGAAATTAATAATACAGGAAACCATAACTGCCTTCTGTTTAAATGGTTATGTTTACCCCACACCTCCCTGAACAGTAAGAAACACACAGCTTACATATGTTTAGTTTGTTTTGCAAGGATTCCACTAGAGATGTATTAGTATTTTGTACTTTTTTTCTTTACAATTTTTTTCTTTACAAATTACAGTTGAGCATAATAGTTTCTCTATTATGCTCAACTATAATTTGTTTGTCTCTTGTAAGTTATTATAATAGTTTATTATGATCAACTGTAATTTGTAAAAAAAAAAGTACAAAATACTAATACATCTCTTGTGGAATCCTTGCAAAACAAACTAAACATATTTAAGCCTTGTGTTTCTTACTGTTCAGGGAGGTGGGGGTAAACACAAGCATTTAAACAGAAGGCAATTATGGTATCCTATATCTCAAATATTCAAATATTTTCAAATATTCCAGCAAAGTTCTCCTACATATCTACAAAGATGATTACTCAGCTGACACTCAATTCTCTATCTGTTGCGTGTTCATCTAAACCATGGGTGTCAAACTCGCCGGGTCACGTGACGTGTCGTGACGTATCGTGACTTTTTTCACATTGCTAGAGCTGGGGTGGGCGCAGCCTTCGCATGATACAACCAGCCTGCGGGCCAACAGTTTGACACCCCTGATCTAAATTGTAGTACACCCACTTACAGAATACAGAAATTTCTCCTTGTTTCTAAGTTCAATCTCTTCTTGATAAGTTTCCATCTGATTATTTCTTATCCATCTAATTCTTTCTTACCCTGCCCTTGAGTGCTTTGAAGAATTGGTTAACCGTCTCTTCTCTCTGACAGCCCCTCAAATATTGGAAGATACTGCTATCATGCCAGCCCTAGTCCTTCTCATTTAAGCTGATTTATGATTTATGACACTAAATGATTTAGAATATCATTTAGTTTTAACTTCTATGGAAATGCAACCCTGTTCTAAAACCTGGACTATCAACTTTTATTTAAATCAGAGAGACTGGTCAATTATTGATACGACTATTCATAAAGGAATTAGAATTTGTGGTAAGCTAAACTTACCAGTGGCTTTTTACTGTGACAACATTATTATATTCATAGTCCACATGCTAGGATTGCAAAATGTGATTTCTTCGGTTTTGGCTTAGCATGCCATATAAAACCAGATACTGTGGTTTATAAACTGTAGTCTTTGCCATAAACATTATGATTTACAATACTATGTGAAGCCAGAAAATTCTGCTTGCTTGACAAACACGACAAGCAAACTCAGATTTTCTCCCTTCACACTCTGTTGCTGTTGCTAGTGGTAACAGAAGGCTGAGTGGAATGGGCTTTAGTGAACTGACGGTTTCATGTTTTTATGCTTTTACATAAAGTGAAAAATACATCACAATAGATACACCTACAACAGATGCTGGAATTCTGAAATGAAAAAGTATGTTTTATGTTGTAAGCCACCCAGAGCTGCAAGACAAGTGATAACAAATCACTTTGATAACAAACAAACAAATACATCTTTTGTATGTTTCTCATTCTGGCCAAAGAATTCAGGTTCGGCTTCTGTCCTTAATGTGCTGGCTGGGGAATTTGGGGAGTTGAAGTCCATACATCTTAAAGTTATCAAGTTTGAAAACCCAGGATTAAGGATTAGTATATCCTGGTGTCATCCATATTCTCAGTAATCGTACCAAGTATGATTTGTATGTAATACAAACATTGCATTACTTTGTATTTACTTTGTAAAACTTTCTATTATGATTTGTAGTAATCACACCAATTCATTGTTTGTATCTTACGATTTATGATTTTATCTTATGAATCCTGAACTATGACAGTGATGGCAAACCTTTTAGAGACCGAGTGCCCAAACTACAACCCAAAGCCCACTTATTTATCGCCAGGTGCCAGGTGGGCGTGGCCCACTGGGTGAGCGTGACTGTGGTGGTCATGGCAGACTGGGTGGGTGTGGCCAAGGTGGCCATGGTCACCTCGATGTTGCTCGTGGGGAGGGACGCCTGTGGGGGCCGGGCAGGGTTGGAGGAGATCCAGGGGGTCTCTGGCAGGTGGGGCGGTGGGCAGGAGGCTCGTCCTGCGGGGTGAGGTGAGGCAAGATGAGGCAGGGTGGGGGTGCCACTGTCGCAGGGCAAGGCGAGGCAGGGGCCGGGGTGGCTGCTGCCTGACACCATCGCCCCCCACACACAGAGGCCAGTGAGCGCATGGGTGCTGGGATGCATCCGGCCACGTGGGACCTCGGCGAGTTAGTGGGCGGCTGGTTGAAGAGGGACGGTTGCCATCTCTGGGGCACAGTGCGCGTGCCCACAGAGAGGGCTCTGAGGGCCGCCTCTGGCATGCGTGCCATAGGTTCGCCACCACTGAACTATGACTTACCACTTTGTTTACCACTGAGAGCTTATGCATCAGGGACAAATTCCTTGTGTGTCCAATCCTTCTTGGCCAATAAAGAATATTCCTATTCCTATTCGTGCTATGGACTGCTCTGATGCACAGAACTAAGAAGCATGTGAAAACATCGGCATCTTCTCTAGCTCAGGAAAAGAAACAGTAGGAGAACCTACGATTTGTGTGCACAAAATCTCAGCATTAACCTGCAGGTACTCCTCAACTTACAATGGAACACTGCCCCCCCTCCCAGTCACTTGGTCACATTTAATTGTGTTTGACAACTACCTGACATTTACAGCCATTTGCAGCATCACATACCTGCGATTTATGACATTTGTTGCCAAAAATCAATCTTTACTTCTGCTTTTCAGCAAAAATATCCCATAGCAAACAATAGGTTCGCTTAATGACCACCACAAAAAAGATGATGGTAAAATCGGGTTGCTTACATGAGGACCCTCTTTATGATTGTAACAGGCAGGTTCTAGAACGGTTATAAACTGAGGACTACCTATACATCCTGCCTTTCTTTTCTCCGCTTAAGGCAGAATACCGGGCACTTCGTCTTCCTGATTTTCTCTGTCCTGATTTGTTATCCTATCCACTACAAAGCAATAACATTCTTTTCAGTGATATGACACAAAGCCATACCTCAGAATCAGGGCTCCCACACAAGGACAATGGCTGAATGGAGCTAAGCTATATTTGGTGTGTTTGGCTTGAATTTAGTATCTATGGAGATTCTCAGTCATCCAGGTCACAGTTTCACGAGGCAACTGGACTTTCTTGTTTTTCTTTGAAGATGTTTCGCTTCTCATCCAAGAGATGAGAAGAAGCTGAAGAAGCTTCTTGGATGAGAAGCAAAACGTCTTCAAAAGAAAAACAAGAAAGTCCAGTTGCCTGGTAAAAAAGCATCTTTGGGACTTGAATTTAGAATCTGTGTAATTTCTAAACCACAAATGTGATTTGTTCAATGAATCCTGTTTGTTTGTTTGTTTATTATATAGCCACCCAGTTCCCAATATATACAGTATATCCGGTCCAGATGCAATGGCTCATATATCCTATGATGGATTGCAACCAGCTTATGCCAGTGTTTGAGGACCCATTGTTAAATTTTATGAAATTCTGAAAGCTGGTTGACAGGACCTATGACACCTCGCCTCCTGTGCTGAACACTTGTTTGGCAACTAACAACATGGGTGGTAGCAATGAAGTCAGGACAACTGGTTCTTATACATTTATCAGTACACCATCCTCATGTGTATATAAAGACCTGTCTCTGCCTGAACCTAATTTTATGCAATATCCCAAGCAGAATACCTAACACGACTCAGGGTAGCATCCCATACTCAAAATAAAAGCAATAACCTAATAAACCGGTATGTAGAAATAGAACATCAGAGCTACAGAAGTATATAAATCTAAAGGAGAGGTTTTTTAAAAAAGGGATAGAGAGATTCTTATTTTGGGCATAGTAGAGTAGCCGGAAAGGGAGCAGGCTTCATTTCAGGGATTTTATTCAAACATAAACTGGAGAAACATCTTCCAACATGCTTTACTTTGAATTCCTGCCTTGAGCAAGAGTTTGGATACGAAGATTCAAATATAACTTTCCAATGTTATTATTTCTTTCTTTACTTGCTCCCAAAAATTATGCTTGGCAGTGGTGGGGCACACCAAAAGTTCCCTTCTATGTCCAGTCTAGGAACCATCTCTAAGGAAGCAAACATAGTCCATCCAGGTATTTGCTGAACTTCAACCTCCACCATCGAAAAGAATGATGAGGAGTGCTAGAAACTGTAATGGAACATTAGCCAGAGATGTACAGATTTCCTATACTCCAAGACTTATGCATGCAGAGATACACATATCTTGTTGAAGAACAAAACTAGAACGTCAGTATCTTCAACTGAACTACTGGCAAGTCATTCATCCAGTGGCATTCTTCTTCATTTTTGACAACCTATAAAACTGAGCATCACAATTCTAATGTGTACAAAAACAGAGTATGCCTTTTATGCAGCATGTGTGTAAAATGGGGAGAATGCTGAAAATATACTTTATACCAAGAGCATGCTTTTTACCTACTGCATTTCAAGTCATTTTATACACAGCCTCTTTCACGATTCTCGGAGTGAAGTCTAGCCAAGAACGCCCATAACAAGAACAATACATAAATATATAGTCCCTTCAGCTACCAAAATCATGTTGAAATTGCCTTTAGCATAAAGATTAAAAGACTCTCTGGTTGCATTCCAAAGTGGAAGCAAGTAATTTATTCAATATGCAATCAATCATAGGTTCATTCATTCCGTCCCTCTATAATATGTTTGAGATTTGGCTAGTTTGCATATACCGTATGGCAGCAATTCCCCCTCTTTCCATACACAGATCAAATATATATCTGAAGCTGAACAGCTCTGACATTCTTCTTCTCTTGCCTACTGCATAATTACCCACAGAAAACTGAATCAAGCAAGATAATGGACAGTAGATTCATGTGGAACAATCAGTTCCAAATGAAATGTTCCGGGTTCAGCCTTGCGGCACTTCCACTCAAGGTATTTGGAGCTACTTCCAGATTGGCTCCATATCCTTGTATTCCCCCATTTCCTCTGTCACAAGCAGCTGAACTGAATTACTTCCAGGTTCAAGAGGAAACACAATATTTCCAGCTGGAGGTTCACCCGGAAATGCTGGAATTCTGTGGAGCTTGGTGGTGGGCCATTCCCAACTACAGGAAACCCCTCTCTTTCCTTCCAGTTCCTGAATTTCAGCCATCCCAGTAAATCTTATTAAATACATAGCATGCTGTCTCCAAGTACTCCAGGCATACAAAGTGGAAATGGCAATCTTGCTGCCATGCAAATATTTTCTTGTATGGACTGGCAGTAAAAGGGTTTCAGCTGAACCTAAAGCAGTGGGTTCCACCCCTCAGCATTTCTAAGCCTAGCAAAGTGAAGACAGATATGAGTTGTTTTCAATCTGCTTTTGAGGAACCGAGTAAGGGTAAAAAATGGTGATGCATATATGTGCCTTTAGTCATGCTTAGAACATTCCAATGATATCAAGAGGATAAGTTAGCAAGGGTGATGAATGGAACAGTTTCCAAAATCAGATGTTTCTTTTCTGAAGAAATTGTACAATTTCATATACTTGTCAGTTACAATGAATAGATGTAAACTGAGAATGCATTACACAAACCTTGACCAGTATAATAATTCAGTTAGTATCTGTCTGTCTGTGATGCCCTAGACTAGAGCAGTCACCTCCCGGATAGAACAGAACAGAACAGAACAGAATAGGAGCTGGAAGGGACCTTGGAGGTCTTCTAGTCCAGCCCCCTGCTCAAGCAGGAGCACCTATACCATTTCAGACAAATAGTTGTCTAGTCTCTTCTTAAAAACTTCCAGTGTTGGAGCATTCACAACTTCTGGAGTGCAGTCTATCACTCTCTCACAGTTACTACTGAAATTACTGAAATTTCTGAACCCGGCATCATAAATCTTCCATTGTCCATCACTGTTTGAAGAATGCTAGCAATTCCAAGTATTCAGGGCAAAGTCTTTTTCCAGTCAAGGTTGATTCTCCATATCCATGTAATTTTCTTGGCAATCTAAAGAACTGGTTTGCCTTTGACTTCCTGTATAGGTTAGCCTGCAACTGTGCATTTGTTGGTGGTCCCCCTTCTAACTGATAACTAGATCCAATCCTGCTTAGCTTTTTCCAAATCACTAGCACTGATTTGGTAGTCTCACTAGCACTGATGATGTTATCTAGTCAGGTAATGAAATGCCTGCAAGCAAATACCAAACTCACAGTGTACCGAGGACTCCACAGTTCAACCCTGAGTCACAAACATTCTCTTCTATTTTTCCAAATCAGCTAGAAAATTTAGAGAAAAAGACAAAAAATGGTTATGTTTGAGCCTAATCAGAATGGGGAAATTCTATTTATTATTTATTGATAATTGGTTCTGATAGGAGAGAAAGCTCTGCTGCCTAGTACATTCAAATGAAAATCCCCGGCCCTGTCTGGATAGACTGAAAACTTTCCGCAATTATATCCCAGACAATCAACTTCTCCCAAGTACTTTCCTCTCCTCCTTTATGGACAGAGAAGCTACCCATGACTGTTAACTATAAAGCAACTGCTGCAGAATAAGAGCAGGCTGTGAAATTTCACATTGATGGAAGTAAACTGTGCTGATGGAGTGGGGGGAGGAATGGGGAAGTGAGGGCCCAGTTTCGAAAATATGCACAGCGCAGCAACGTGTGGGGAACAGAGCTAACAGGAATCAGATGTCCACATTCCTGCCTCATCAGTGTCCCTGTACTTATGGCTGGCTGGTTGGCAGGCATGTGTGGGGTTCTTTCTTCAAAGTGGGAGGGGGGAATGAAGCTTAAAACAGGCTTTGGGGATGTTTAAAGTTTATTGCAACTACACAGGTAAGACACAGGCATTTGGAGCCACACTCAAGAGGACGTTTCTCCACAAAATCAAGGGGGCAGAAACTCCTGCATCTTACTTTCCTGCAAGCTTTTAACTTTTCCTTTTATCAGGAGCAGGAGAGGAAGCTCCTTACCAAAGGATTTCATAACACAGATATTCCAAAGAACATCTATAGCCTTATCTGCAGTATTAACGTGCTGTGTACTTTTCTAACTTTTACAAAACGTCTGCCTGAACTTGCTCAACATCCCCAGAAACAAAACAGTTTCCAAGTCAAGAAACTGGTGGTCCTTGGCTTCTGCCTGTCTTTCTGCAAAAAAAAACAAACACAAAAGGCGGGGGATCGGTCTCGTAAATACCACCGTGGGTATGAAATCGCACGCAGCTTGAGATTTCCACGAAACTCATCCTCGAGAAGCGTGCCTCATACCTTGAAACACAAGTCGGAAAGTTGGATTGGAAGTCGACATTTCAAAAGCACCGAACAATAACTGTTGCCCAACAATGATGAAACAGGCAAATATTTAACTCAGGGATTTAAAAAAAAAAAACACCTCAGCAACCAGTTTTACTCAATGGCTACTTTGCTGAGGTGATTAGAGGTAATCCTCAATATATGACTACAATTGGGACCAGAATTTTCCATTGCTAAGCAAGTTGGTTGTTAAATGAGTCATGCCCAATTTTGCAACCTTTTTTTTTTTGCCATTATTGTTAAGTGAATCACTGCAGTTGCTAAGTAATTGTGTGGCTGTTAAGCAGATCTGGCTCTCTCCCCCCCCCCCATTTACTTTGCTTATCAGAAGCCAGCAGGGAAGATCAGAAATGGCTATCAAGTGATCACTGCAGCCATCATAAATATATGCAGCTTGCCAAGCACCCAAATTTGGATCACATGACTATGGGGATGCTATGATGTTTGTAAGTGTGAGAACGGGATGTAAGTCACTTTTTTCAGTGTCTTTGTAATTTGGAACAGTCACTAAACAAATGGTTCTAAGTGGAGGACTATTTCTAAAATAATTGTTCTGCCCCACCCCCACCCCCAAAGTGACTTTTTGGCAGGCCATGTGGCTGCAGCTGTAATTCCCTTGGAACAGATAGGCCTCTTTTTCCATATCGGCGAAAGCCACAGTTCATAACCAGATACTCCGTAACCCAGCCTTCCCCAACTATGGTGTTCTCCACATTAATTTGGGCAACAACTCCCAAATTCCAAGGCTTAATCCAGTAGCTAAAGATTCTGGGAGCTCTCCCAATACATCTGGGAGGGCCAAGCTGGGAAAGGCTGCCAGACGCAATCTGGATTTATGTGTGAGATTCTTAGCTGCTGATCCAAATTCTGAAGATTCTTTAAATCGTATCATTTTTCCAAGGTGCATCAAAGGTGCATTTTTTTTTTAAAGCAAACTTCTGATTTATCTTACAAGCCACCCTGTGTAGCCACCCTGTGTAGCCACATCAAACTCAGTTTGGAAACAGCTGTTGTCCACCAGGAAAGACATGTGGAAGAAATAGGGCCACAGGACCTTATCCTCTTCTGCATGTTGTCTATCTCTCTATCTGCAGCAGCCACATTTACAGTCTAAATTTTTTCAGGATAACAATTTAGTCATACAGTATATGGACAAATAGCGATAAATATGTAGATACATATAGACACACACTCACAAACCTATAATGCAAATGATATTCTAGAGATATGCCCCTATAAGTACAAAATACCAAAGGCAACTTAAGTTGGCATTGCTGTTTTCTTCCTTACTCATGCAGTGCACACCCACGCTTGCTACTTCAAGATTATTCTGTTTTCATTTTTCTTCTATTCAAAGAGCAGCTAAACTTGACATATTGGTCCTCATTTGGGTTATTTGTATTTGGCAGCATTGCAGGTTTCTAAAAGGCAGCATAATGGAGCCTGAAGTTCAAGGACTGAGCCAGGTTCTTTTGATGTCATACGCCAATATTTGTGTTGTCACTGGGGGCATCTTTTGATGTCATCCAAACCCTGATTCTAACCCACTTGAGAAAACAAAAACTAATTCAGGGACATAGTTCAAGGATATAGCCTATTATTAATAATACAGTTGAATGGATCTAATGCTAAACCTTTCCAGGAAATTAAAGTGTCCAGGTTAAAAAAACAAACTAACAGAGTTGGAAGGGACCTTGGAGGTCTTCTAGTCCAACCCCCTGCTCAAGCAGGAAACTCTATACCGTTTCAGACAAATGGCTGTCCAATCTCTTCTTAAAAACCTCTAGGTTTGGAGCATCCAAACTTTCTGGACGCATGTCGTTCCACTGATTAATTGTTCTAACTTTCAGGAACTTCCTTAGTTATAGCTTAGATCTCTCCTTGATTGGTTTCCATCCATTGCTTCTTGTCCTGCCTTCAGGTGCTTTGGAGAATAGGTTGACCCCACCTCTTCTTTGTGGCAGCCCCTGAGATATTGGAACACTGCTATCATGTCACCCCTTCTTTTCATTAAACTAGACATACCCAGTTCCTGAAATTGTTGTTCGTATCTTTTAGCCTCCAGTCCCCTAAGACAGGGATCCCCAACCCCCGGTCCGTGGACCGGTACCGGGCCGCAGCATGCCAGCAACCGGTCCACACAAACTAGCAAAACCCCATCCGTGGGATGCAGGCAGCACACAAACCCACACACTCTCCGGGTCTGTGGAAAAACTTTTCTCCACTGAACCGATCCCTGGTGCCCAAAAGGTTGGGGACCTCTGCCCTAAGAGTCTTTGCTGCTCTTTGGCGGTTTCATGAAATGATACAATTGGAAGCACCTTAGAACCCAGTGTTCTAATCTAGCTCGGACACTGCTCAATGCAAGATCCTTTATCACAGCATCTCTAACAGAAGATCATCCAGCCTCTGTTTGAAGTCCTCTAGCAAGACATAATTTATTACTTTATGTGGCAGCTCTTTTCCACTGGCTGACAGATCTTAGAGTTATGGTGTTTCTCCTGATGTCTAATCTGAATTCCCTGTTGCTGCCGGTCGTGCCTCTGGGCCAAGGGAGAATTAGTCTATTTCCTGTTGTGTGTGACAATTTATTTGCAGTTATACTTCTTCTCAGTTATCTATTCTGCATGCTAAACATACCCAGATCCTATGACCCTCATAAGCTTCTACATCAGTGGTGGCGAACCTATAGCACGCGTACCAGAGGTGGCACTCAGAGCCCTCTCTGTGGGCACACGTGCCGTTGCCCCAGCTTTGCCTCCCCCCATGTCCCCCTCCTCACCAGCAGCTCCCCTGGAGGAGAGTCGCCCCCGAGCATGGCCCACGCAGAGCAGTGCAGCCAAGGACATGGCAGCCAGGCAGCGTGGACAAGACTCTGCCCTCACGTCCCATCGCGCACAGTTGATGCTGCGGGGCGTGGGCAGAGGGCGTGGCCATCATGGCGCTGCTGGGCTGCCTGGGCGATCTGCGGCGGGTCCTGGAGGCGGTGAGTGGCCCTGCGGGCAGGCAGGGTGGGGGACAGGGTGGGGGCGGAGTGGGGCGGGACCAGTTTTTGGGCACTCGGTCTCTAAAAGGTTCGCCATCACTGTTCTAGATGCTCCAAGATCTTGACAGCTGGGGCATTGAATATGCTCCAATTTGTCACCATCCTTTCCACCTTTCTCTTCAAATTTCATTCAGGATATCTCCTATTGTACATGAAAAATCTGGAGAAATCTTTTTAAAGGCAACCATCAAATCTAGGAAAAAAAACCCTCTTTTTAAACCAATACCGTAAAACAATATACCGTACGCTTAGATCTAAAATTCAAAAGCAGTCATTTAAATTTAGCTGGTTGTTCCAAAAGCAGTTGTGCCCATCTGCTTACGAAATAGAAAAAGGAGACCGGAATAAAATTGATAAGAACTTCTTCAGATGACTGTGAAAACAAGCTAATCTGGAATGAGACCTTGAAAACATAAAAGGCATGAAACTAAATCCTATATTTTTAGGAAAGAAAATCATGATAACACGACCTTGTAGAAAACACGCCACTGAAGGGAAGGGAAACAGAAAGCACATGCAATCTAGCACTCTCTGGCTATTTTATATTAAAATGCTTTGCAATTGACCAAGTTGATTCAAGCTGACAGGAGCTGAAGTCCAGAACATCTGAAAAGTATCAAGTTGTCTCTCTTTTGGTTACAGCTCAGAGAGAAGAATAGCTCCTCTGAATTCTCCAGCTGGATTCGTCCCAGCACCACCAATCATAAGGCATAATTTAGCACCTTCCTTCCTTCCCTGATTTATTTACGGCAGAGCAATTGCACAGTAAAAGCCTTACGTCAAAGCACCTTTCACTGGCAGGAAGGGATTATACTGAGGCTACCATTGAAAAAACAAGCTGGTTTTAATCTGTTTTATCCAAATAACTGTGAATCAATGATTAGAAGGAATTCAACGCTGTGAATTCTTTACAGCTAGGTAGAAATGCAGATTTTTTTTAAAAAAAGATATTATTATTATGGAGTATAGGTAATATATCACATATCACTTTCTTTGCTACGTCTCTATTTTTGCTGTTTTTGCTCTACTTTAAATTGCAACATGCTTCACAGTGGGGAATCTGTTATTTCTGACTATGTGGCTCTATTTTTCCCTTTACTGGATGAGGAGATATGTACACTGGTGACATAATATTAAAATAATAATAATAATAATATATTTCTCCTTTTGACTGACTCTGCCAAGACTGGCAGATAGAAACTTGACCACATCAGTGTTCGTAAGGGGAAGTAACAAATTTTTTATGGAAACTGATGGGGAGCAGAAGCAAAGCCAGATCTGACATCAAAATAATCTCTTGAAATAGCTGCATTGGGCCTTAGGTAAATTTCCTGCAAATGCAGATTACTTTCCAAGATATTTAACATTTCTATTGCTAGCAAGCTATGTTGTAATTATACTTTCAGGGCTGAAAATACAATGTAATTAATATATTTTATGGGTAAAAGCTGATAGGCAAGTTTGGCTAAAAAGAAGCAATCACAAGTCAAGGATTTGGGTCTTGTGTTCACATGCTCTAATACTGCAGGGACTCCAGTGCACATCTTCAGTTCTTGGAAGTGGATGAACAAAGTATACAGGTAGTCCTCGACTTACGACTGTAATGGAGCCTGCCCATTAGAGCCATAAGCTGTGATGGTTATAAAGTCGGTCATCATGTAACTGAAGCTGAGTTTATGGTCATTTTCGCGGCGATCGTTAAGTGAACCCACTGTTCGCCATGGAATGGGATGACTCTATGCTGCTAACTGGTGCGGCCAGCTGGGGACGGCCTTACCACTGCCAAGTCTCCTCTGCCAACTCGGTGCTGCTATTTCTTTGCAGGACATCTGAACACTGGGGGTGGTGAGAAGGCCGCCCCCAGCTCGCCATGCCGAATTAGCGGCATCGAGTCATCATAGACCAGGTTCGCTGTGGGACGGTTTTGCAGAAATCCAAGAGCAAAGGCCAGCTTTTGGCAACAACGTCATAAATCACAATCATACGGCCGTGGGACATTGCAAATGGACACAAATGCAGACTGGTTGCCGAGTGTCCTAAATGGGGTCTGTTGTAACTTTGATCATTTGCTAAGTGACTACCTGTCTCTCTTTTTAGGTTGGATTGTTTAGGGAAAATCCAGAGGTGAGAGACTATCATCAACTGGGAATGGAATCAATTCAACCAAGTCTTAGTTGAGATTCTATAAGATAGGGGTCTTCAAACTTGGCCCTTTTATGACTTGTGGACTTCAAATCCCAGAATTCCTCAGCCAGCATGCCTGGCTGAGGACTTCTGGGAGTTTAAGTCCACAAGTCATAAAAGGGCCAAGTTTGAAGACCCCTGCTATAAGATGTTCACTCATATAGGTTTAATCAATCCACCTTTGCCTCCAATGAAGTTGCTGTACGAATGCCAACAAATAGGCTAAAAGGTTTGACACACACAAATACACATGCATGTAGATGACCCCAGGAATAATGCTTAGTTTATATTACAGTTCAGCTTATCAGGAGCTGGTGTCATTCACACAGTTTTCTTTTCATCAGTTACTTCCACTCCAGCTATTACTTACATAACCAACTTTCCATAGGACTTCGCTATAGTTTTCAAAGAAAAGTTCTAAACTAACAACACCCAGTCAAGTGTTTGATAGACTTCAGCCAAGTCCAAGCTTGTAAAAATTATGCACAATTGGGGGAGGGGAGGAACAGAGACTTACCAGCAAGTCCTGGTTGTCTGACATACAGTGCATGTGTCACCAATTCACTAGTATTCTTAATGAGAGCAGCCTGGTGTAGTAGCAGCATGGACTAGGATGGGTTATAATCGCTGTGTTGTAACTGCCCTCGGTGTGCAATCACTTCTGCTGACCAGCCTTAGGTTCCCTTGCCTGGCGGAATAGCTGGCTTGGAAGCAGGCTGAGGTCCAGGGAACCACAAGAGATTGGGACCAGAGGGTCAGATGACTCAAGGGTGAGGGAGACCTTGGAAGGGCTGGGATAGCAGGCCTGAGTCTGTGCTAGGTCTAGAACAGTGATGGCGAACCTTTTAGAGACCGAGTGCCCAAAAACCGTCCCAACCCTGCCCCCATTTTGCCCCACCCCGCCCACCCGCAGGGCCACCCACCACCTCCACGGCCCACCGCAGATCATCCAGGCGGCCCAGCAGCGCCATGGTGGCCACACCCTCCACCCGCACCCCATAGCATCATCTGCTCACGATGAGGCACGAGGGTGGAGTCTTGTCCCCGCTGCCCAGCTGTCATGTCCTTGACTGCGCTGCTCTGTGGAGGACATGCCTGGGGGTGACTCTCCTCCAGGGGGCTGTTGGGGAGGAGGAGGCTGCGGGGAAGGCAGGGCTGGGGCAACGGTGCAGGTGCCCACAGACAGGGCTTTGAGTGCCCCCTATGCCATGCGTGCCATAGGTTCACCACCACTGGTCTAGGACCTCCCTCATCCATGAGGCACCCAGTGCTCCACTTAACTAGCACATTTGTTTAATGATTGCTTTGGGGAGAACAGGGATGGGGGATCATTAGGAAATGCAACCGTAACGGGCAGGTTCCATTATGTTCATAATTTGAGGACTACCCGTATAAAGATGATATGGTGTGGTTTACAATGTTCATCTTTTGCCACATTTAAGATAATAGCAACGATCTTTGTAGGAATGTCATTTCATATGGGTCCTCAGTACAGAAATGGCCAATATCTTCCGAATTTCCTATTCTCTCCAAGAGAATGGACACAATGGACAACAGAATTTCTAATTCTGTCTCTATCTCCCATTTGTATTTAAACCTTTTCCATCATTCTGGCCACCTGCGCTGAAGATTTCAAAATAATGCTGTCAGTAATTGCAATAATGCCAGAATCGAGTAGTTAGATGAATAGAGTGCTTCACAGCACATCCCAGGATCTGTTAAAACTGAATATTTATTTCATTCCAAGTATGTCACAAGAATACTCCCAAATAAACAACAGGAACACATTATTTTTAGTCACCCTGCTTCATTCACACATTTTAATATGTGCTGTAATAGTTTGAGTGGCAAAGCAGACTCTTCGTAAGACTTCGGCACATTAAAAGGTATGCTGTGATTGAAGTTGTTTGAACAAGGCAGAATTGGAAGAAATAAACTGTGAAAAACTAGAGGGTTGTTTGAAAATAAAAACAACCAAAAGCAGGGGTCCCCAACCCTTGGCCCACGGCCCACTACTGGGCCGTGGCTTGTTTTGAACCGGGCTACATAAGCGGCTGGCCAGCACACACAGCGTAGCTCAACTTGCACAAGCAGCAGACCAGTGCACACGCACTCGCCCCAACCCTCCGCTTGTGGGGGCCAGTTCCCCTCTGCCCCCACCAGGCCGCCAAGGTTGGGGACCGCTAACCTAAAGCGTAGGGTTAGGTAGAAAAATTAAAAACCAGAACGAATTCCAAGTGGGGAAAAGAATTTCTGGAGCAGATGTAAAATAAAAGTAAAGATGGCCTCAAGTTCAGCATGGCTACTACAGCCATGCAATCTTCCCAGTAGCATTAAAAAAATCGTTTCTTCCAAGATAGCTTTTTGCTTGCCCAGTTTATCCAAAAGCTTTAGAAATCCTGGCTTATTAAAGCAGCCTGGTTTTTTTTTTTTGGGGGGGGGAGTGTCATGTGAATGGGTTCTGGCAGTGGCTAATTCTTCTTTGAGTAAGGAGGTTGTTTCTTTATTTCTCAAACAGGCCTTGGTTTGTCCCCTCCTCAAGAAGCTCCACATGAGGCTGCTCTTGCAGAGGATTCAGAAGCTTCAGCTGGTAATAATAATAATAATAATAATAATAATAAAGTTGGAAGGGACCTTGGAGGTCATCGAGTCCAACCCCCTGCTCAGGCAGGAAACCCTATACCATTTCAGACAAATGGCTGTCCAGTCTCTTCTTAAAAACTTCCAGTGTTGGAGCATTCACCGCTTCTGGAGGCAGGTTGTTCCACTGGTTAATTGTTCTAACTGTCAGGAAGTTTCTCCTCAGTTCCAGGTTGCTTCTCTCCTTGACTAGTTTCCATCCATTACTTCTTGTCCTGCCCTCAGGCACCTTGGAGAATAGCTTGACTCCCTCTTCTTTGTGGCAACCCCTGAGATATTGGAATACTGCTATCATGTCACCCCTAGTCCTTCTTTTCATTAAACTAGACATACGCAATTCCAGCAAACGTTCCTGATATGCTTTAGCCTCCAGTCCCCTAATCATCTTTGTTGCCCTTCTCTGCACTCTTTCTAGAGTCTCAACATCTTTTTTACATCGTGGTGACCAAAACTGGATGCAGTATTCCAAGTGTGGCCTTACCAAGGCATTGTAAAGTGGTATTAATACTTCACGTGATCTTGATTCTATCCCTCTGTTAATGCAGCCCAGCATTGTGTTGGCTTTTTTGGCAGCTGCAGCACACTGCTGGCTCATATTTAAGTGATTGTCCACTAGGACTCCAAGATCCCTCTCAGAACAGAACAGGTACAGAACAATAGCACCGAGACTTATATATCGCTTCACAGTGCTTTACAGCACTTTCTGAGCAGTTTACAGAGTCAGCAGATTGCCCCAACCATCTACATCCCATCTCATTTTAGCAACCTTGGAAGGCTGGAAGGCTGAATCAACCTCGAGCCTGTCAGGACTGAACTCCTGGCAGTGGGCAAAGTCAGCCTGCAATACTGCATTCTAACCACTGCACCACCAGGGCTCTTACTGCAGCAGTTTGGGCAGTTATGCACACTCCTAGGGCAGTACATGTTACGCCTCAGCTCCAAGAGCTGCATAGGTTGCCAGTTTGATTCTGGTCCAATTCAAGGTGCTGGTTTTAACTTTTAAAGCACTTCATGGCATTGGACTAGGTTATCTCTTGTGCTCTTCAACATCTTCATCAACGATTTGGATGAGGGGAAAGATGGGGAACTCATCAAATTTGCAGATGACACCAAGCTGGCAGGAATAGCCAACACTCCAGAAGACAGGCTTAAGATACAGAAGGATCTTGACAGACTTGAACATTGGGCGCTATCTAACAAAATGAAATTCAATGGTGAAAAAAATAAGGTTCTACATTTAGGCAAGAAAAACCAAATGCACAGGTATAGGTGGTACCTTGCTCAATAGTAGCAGCTGTGAGAGGGATCTCAGAGTCCTAGTGGACAATCACTTAAATATGAGCCAGCTGCAGCTGCCAAACACGCCAACACAGTGCTAGGCTGCATTAACAGAGGGTTAGAAGCAAGATCATGTAAAGTGTTAATACCACTTTGCAATGGCTTGGTAAGGCCACACTTGGAATATTGCATCCAGTTTTGGTCACCACGATGTTAAAAAGATGTTGAGACTCTAGAAAGAGTACAGAGAAGAGCAACAAAAATTATTAGGGAACGGGAGGCTAAAACATATAAGGAACGGTTGCTAGAATTGGGTATGTCTAGTTTAATGAAGAGAAGGACGAGGGGTGACATGATAGCAGTGTTCCAGTATCTCAGGGGTTGCCACAAGGAAGAGGGAGTCAAGCTATTCTCCAAAGCACCTGAAGGCAGGACAAGAAGCAACAGATGGAAACTAATCAAGGAGAGAAGCAATCTACAACTAAGAAGAATTTCCTGACAGAACAATAAACCAGTGGAACAACTTGCCTCCAGAAGTGGTGAATGCTCCAACACTGGACGTTTTTAAGAAGAGACTGGACAGCCAATGGTATATGGTTTCCTGCCTGAGCAGGGGTTGGACTAGATGACCTTCAAGGTACCTCCCAACATTATTATTATTATTATTATTATTATTATTATTATTATTATTATTATTATTATTATTATTATTATTATTATTATTATTATTATTATTATTATTATCATCATCATCATCATCATCATCATCATCATCATCATCATCATCATCATCATCTGAAGAACGGCTTGTCCCCAATTTCAGGGAAGCATGCAGCAGGTTCCATCAGGTAGGTATCTACATCTGGTGGGTCCCAGGATACGTGGGTTCTCTGCCACGGTGCCTGCCTTATAGAACATTCTTCTCCCCAACATTAGATTAGCTCCATCTTTTTTGAAATTCTCGAAGGCCCTCAAGACCTGGTTATTCATCAGACCTGGGTTTTCCAGGAAATCAGAGACTTGCCTCAATGGGTCCATTTCTGAATGGGGTCGTTTTTATCCTCCCTTTGCCCATGGTTAGTATTTTTGTTTTTCATATTATTTATGTTATCTATTGCTGTGGGTTTTTTAATGTTTATTTTATATTGGGATTGTTTTATTTATTGTTGCGCGCAGCCCAGACTCTCCTTTGATGAAATGAGCAGCTATATAAATCTGATTAATAATAAACAAATAAATTCAATGAATCCATTGAATCCACGGAAGGTCTCAGGATATTTAGAATAAACCATTACAAATAATAAGGCAAAAATGGCATAATTATTTTATCAAAAGCTCCCCAATGGAAAGAAGAGTCTTCACCATCTGTTTTGTTCCACTAACCACTCAAAGCATTTGACAGTTTACAGCTCATTCAGTGATTAAACATCCTCCCTCATCCTGTACTATGTACTGATGGGCACTTTCAAAACATCAAAAATAAGCGCAACATGTTGGTGTTCGTTTCCATCTTCTTCTTTTTTTATGTTTTGCATTTTGTTTCCTTTCTGCTATAACTCCTGTCTGGAAATTCTCCCTCCCTTTCCAACTCTCTTCCAGGAGAAAGCAATGAGGGAAAAATGGTGAAGATAGGCCCGTCAGGAGAAATTTGGTCAACGATCATCCACAAAAGAAAAGGGAAGCCACCACATAACCTTTCAATGGAACGTGGTTGAGCTAACGAAAAGGAAAAGAAAACATGCCTCAACCTATAGCTGCTGGTCATTGAAAATGCAGGACACACTTTGTTTTTTCATGCACGGCTGAATAATCTTAAGACCAGGGGTCTGCAACCTTGACAACTTTAAGACTTGTGGACTTCAGCTCCCAGAATTCCTCAGCCAGCTATGCTGGGAGCTGAAGTCCACAAGTCTTAAAGTTGTCAAGGTTGCAGACCCCTGCTTAAGACATTGCAACAAAATGGAAGAAGTGGCTAGGGTAAAAATCAGGGGCACCCCCTGGGAGGGGGGGGACAAATTCATGGACTCTGCAACCACAGAGTCAAGCCCATGACAGGCTGGGGAATTGTCAAGAGCCAGGGAAATCAGGAGATTCTGGCAGTTCAAATGAGTATAAGGATTTATTGCAAGCTTAAGCTCTCTACAAGAATCTGAACTACTAACGGTCAAGGAAAATGAGCGGGAGATAAGGCATTCAAGGTGGACTGGGCTTAGATCTCTTGTGGGCACTGTCAGAACTGTCACCCTTTGCTTCAGCCTTGCTTCACTAGATGCCAACCTGCCATAAACTATAAGGGGAGGGAGCGAGGGGAAGGGAGAAACCAAAACTAAGTTTAGTGTCATCCCGAGACATCAGCTCACTATCCCAAGGTCATAGTCTTGGGAAATGGAATTTAACAGTTCATGATCCAGCCCACCTTTGCAGGGACAGTTATCAAAACAACTTCTTTGAATGTAACTGGACAATCAGGAGATAATGGGGGTGGGGAATGAGAAAGGGAAAGTTAACTGGGAAGCTTTGGCGTGCAAAACCTCAGTTCTGGCTTTGATCTATTGTAACGACCTGGCTTTTAGTAAAAGTATTCTTTTCACTACAAATGGAGTCAAGAGTCTTGCTTTCCTAGCAGACCAAGCTGTGGCAGGTCTGATCTACGTTCAGGGACTCATGACTGATAACATGTTTGATCCCTCCCTTGGGCTCAGTCTAATCATCTCCTACAGGGAATTCTGGGAGTTGAAGTCTACACAGCTTAAAATTGCTAAGGTTGAGAAACTCTGATCTAGATAACCAGGGCAGCATCCAGCTCTTTCCAACCTGCTCCCACACAATGGCCATCAGTGCTGCAGTTGTTGCTTTTGGCCTCCCTGCTCTGTAATCCAGAAGCCAAAAAAACTGAACAACACCCCCTACTCCCTCACTAAATGAGTTGCTCTCCGCCCTCAGCTGGGAAGGCTGGGCATGGATATGGGAGGAGGGAAAGAGGAAGATCTGAACTGCAGACTGAACGACAAACTGGAACTTTTAGATCCTGCTGGAGTGTGGTAGATTGGGCACGTGGCACATCTCATCCCTGCAGGGCTCTCCATAAACTCGGTTTGCATTAACAAGGGGATCAGATAACACACACACACACAATCTCATAAGGGACTCACCCTAACCCTTCCATCACAGCACTAAATAAGAGTACAAAACTATAATTGGTTCATTCTTACTGTGCCACAAAACCTCCTTGGCAAACCTCCTCATTAGCATTCTTTAGTTTTGTAATTGAAACATCCAGTGTGTAACTTAATTAGCAATTGCAAAAAGGGGAAAAAGGTAGTTTGGTTGTCTGCTCTGGAAGGGTTTTCAACAGAACAGAGTGTCCCTGACCAGCTAGCCAGACCATTGCTGCCTAAGCCAAACCACACCATAATATTTTCAGTGACGAAGGAGAGAGTGGAATTATTATCCACTGCCTCATATCTTTGACCTCACCGCTGAAAGCTGGGTATTTTTTCAGTTATCCTTATTAGGGCAAGTTTTGTGGCTGGTGCTAGAAGTTTCCTTTGTTAACAGATGCTCTGTGTCAGCAATAAAATAAATATGATACAGCCGGGTTTTAAGTTAAGTACAAAGATCCTGGGAAGGCAATACAAACAAAACTAGGAAGTGATGGTTGCCTTTGCTTATGTTTGTTAGCTGCACCCAAATTTGCATTTACGTCAAAAGAGGGCAGTTTCCCAATAGAAAGTTAGGAAAACCTTAGTGCAGTGGTGGCGAACCTATGGCATGGGTGCCAGAGGCGGCACTCAGAGCCCTCTCTGTGGGCACGCGCGCCGTCGCCCCAGTCCTAGGCCTTCAGCTGGGTTTCATAAAACCTTTTTGCTTTAGGCCTCCGCCGCCGTGTGCAAAAAAAAAAAAGGTTCAATCAGTCAATTTCAACTTCTCACGGGGAAAAAAAAAGATCTTGCAAAGTTGGAATTGATTGATTGAACTTTTTAGTCCCACCCTGTCTGCCGTTACCACCGCAGCCACGCCCACCCAATGGGCCACACCCACCCAGCACTCGACGATGCATAAGTGGGTTTTGGGTTGCAGTTTGGGCACTCAGCCTCTAAAAGGTTCGCCATCACTGCCTTAGTGGTTGAATAGCTGGGCAGCCATCTTTGATTTGGTTTTCTGCACTGAGTAAAATGTAGGCCTTGAGCATCTAAATAGCTCCCTCAAGATTCACTACTCCACAAATAATGGGAGCTAAAAGGGGGAAAAACAGTAAAAATGAATGGCATCTTGTTAATCTGATCCATAACTCAACTTCAGATCCAGTTCCAAGTGCCAGAGATTAAGTGAACTTATATAACATTTAAAAAAACCTACCAATTACAGATTTTTCAGGAGTTGTTTTATACAATGCACATATTTGTCTATATTCTTTTTTTTTAAGTTTCCTTTGAATTATTTTGAAAATCCAATTTTAAAAATGAGCCCATTCATGTACATTTTTTCTTATCCACACCTACAGTAGGAAACCGTTCCATTGATTGGCTAATTTTTATTTAGAATGTGGATGTTTAAAAACCTAATCTAATGTAGTGAAAATCAGATAGCCATTATGGTGTAGGCTGCTGAGATTTCAGCAATGAGAGAGATATCTAGGCATTCCACTGATTAGAAAAGGTACTTTATTGGATCTCACTGCTTGATAAATCATAAGAACAAAATATATAAGAATACTGCTTGCTTTACAATGCCTCAAAATTCTCACATGATCACCTTAGTAGTCATTAATCAAGCCAATTATTCGCTAAGAGCTGATTTTGCCAAAAACCAGAAATAAATGCCAAATTTTGGAAAAAATATAAAATTCACTCACGTGACCACGGGACAGGTAAATGGCCATAAATGCAGGCTGGTTGCCAAGCACCCAAAATGCAGTCACATGACCACAAAGTAGGGAGTGGCCATTAGAACATCAGAACCAGGTCCTAAATACCCCTGAAAGGTCCATCGTTATTTCAAACGGTCATTAAGTGACTGGTCATAAGTCAAGGACTACCTAGTCATGCTCCTTGAAATGCAGGTTTCCCCCTCCTTCTATGTCTTCTACCAGGAAGTGTCTATGATCTCCCTGACTTGAGCTGGGCTGGGCTGAGCTGGTCAATGCAGCATATCCAAGACATGTGTAGGAGGAACCTACATTCCTTCTGGCTCTTTAGTGGGTAGAAAGAAAGAACCTGTTCCCCAAAGATATAAATGAGCCCATTTCATTTCATTATTTCATTTCATTTCTTGCTATATGCTATATCTCTCCAATGGATTGCAGCTGGCATTATGCAAAGGACATGAATGGCAAGCATGACATGGAAATTGCTGAGTAACAGCTCGATGGAGTAACATAAGGCTGGATTCTTTCTCTTTTTTTTTTACTCAAAATCTTTATATTTTGGACATGCACTACAGTAGCCTTTCCCAATCTGGAATTACTCATAATGTTCTAGCCTGTAAGGCTACCAGTCATGTTGGGGAGGAATAAAAGAAGTGGAATCTAATACATCCAAAAGGTAGCAATTAGGGAAAGCTGGAATACAGCAACCACGAGGCTAAGACACCTTTGTACCATTATACATGCAACAGCTTCTTGCAATGTGGTAAGAAAACCAAGCCAAGAATTTAGAGATATCAAGCTTCATCCACAGCTTGACCAAACCAAGGATATTTGTATATTCCTACTTCATTCTACAAAGAAACTCCCCTGCTATGCTCAAGGGATATGCCCCTACAACCCATAGCACGTGGGTCTTGAGGATTGTTTGCAACTGACTAATCATCTTCCAGCAGAGACAATTAGAAACCAGCTCAGCTAAAAGCCAATTCAGATGTCAAGGCACCTGATTATAAAGATAAGAGCCCAGTCAGTCTCTGCCTTGCCTGTGGACTGTGTATCAAATCACTTTGCCTCTGAAGGTGCCATCCATCCAACTCTCCACCCACTCATTCATCCACCCGCCAGGAAATCTGTGCTCCAGACCAGGGGTCTCCAAACTCGGCAACTTCAAGGCTTGTGGACTTCAACTCCCAGAATTACTCAGCCTGCCGTGTTTTCCAAGACAGCAAGAAGACCCCTACTCTAGACCACCATCATTAAATTCTGAAGCCCAACACTGCCTCTACTCAAAAATCTGAGAGGGTCTTTTTTCAACACGCTGGAAAAAAAGAAATAATGTGGCAAGGAAAAAGTGAGGTCAGGGAAGTTGACTGCAGGCTGGAGTGACTTTTTAAAAACTCTTATTCAACAGCTGAGAAAACCACTGGCTTTGCTAAAGGAATTTACTCGGCAGCAAGTCAACACACTGTGAGACTAGTGTACTTGAGTGTGGTAGTGAGGATTTGGGATGGAAGATGATGGTGAATGAGGGAGGGAGATCCTCATTAGGGAAAATGTTAAAATAATCACAAAGAACTTCCAGTGTGCTCAGAAACCATACACATATAAAGTACAGTTAAGCCAGTTGAGAGTGTGAGATAAGTGAGTTTAGATAAGAAAAGCATGAGTAAAGCATGAATGAGTAACCACCATTTGAACATCTGGAAAGTCCATGGTTGTGCCAAATTTGAAATGAACTACTGGTTTGTCAAGATAAGTACTCCAATCTTAAACCAGCCTGGAACTATTCACAAACCAGGCTTTTCTGGACCTAGAAGCCCATGGTAAGACCAATGCTAGTTGCCAGAACATCTGGGAGGTTGGGAGGAAGACTTGCCAACTCTGCCACCCCCAGAATTTCCATCTTAGTCCTGCCAAGTCTCTTTAAAAAAAAAAAAAAAACTATAACCTGTTAAGAAAATCCTTCCCTTGCTATTTCTTCCCTGAATTTAAATCAGGGGCCTGTAGACTTTGGATTGCAGCAAAACCAAAGAAAGACAAGTCTCTTGTTACTGTTAGAAATGTAGCTTTACCTTTCAGTGTTTCAATTCTACCTAAAGACTGCCCTGGAGAAGAAAAAACCAATTTTTCCAGATGTTCCTCAAATGGGAGATGGTGACACCCAAAATGAAATGGAAAGTTCGCTAATCCGTAGAGAAAATAGACATTTGAAAAGCAAAGAAAATATTTTCACTGTGATAGAAAACTAGAGCAAAAAATCCATATGAAAATATTTTTTGTGAAATAAATAGGTCAGTGGTGGCGAACCTATGGCACGGGTGCCAGAGGCGGCACTCAGAGCCCTCTCTGTGGGCACGCGCACAGTCCTAGGCCTTCAGCTGGGTTTTATAAAACCTTTTCGCTTTAGGCCTCCGCCGCCATGTGCAAAAAAAAAAAGGTTCAATCAATCAATCAATTTCAACTTCTCGCGGGAAAAAAAAAAGATCTTGCAAAGTTGGAATTGATTGATTGAACTTTTTAGTCCCACCCAGTCTGCCGTTACCACTGCAGCCACGCCCACCCAATGGGCCACGCCCACCCAATGGGCCACACCCACCCGGCACTCGACGATGCATAAGTGGATTTTGGGTTGCAGTTTGGGCACTCAGTCTCTAAAAGGTTCACCATCACTGAAATAGGTAATCCTCTAGTATGGTAGCCAGGCGAAAAATTATTTTTCTTTTTAATAGATGTGAATGCTGATCAACAATAACGCCACCAGGCAAATCTCACCTCTAAGAACAATCTTGTTCAAAGAAATCAAAGGACCCTCTTATTTTGTCTCCACACACACAGATGCCCCCAGCAAGCAGCCAAGAAGACCAAACTGTCAAAACCTTTCAGTGATTCCTCCCCCAAAAGTTGGTACTCCCGGATACCAGACTCTGAAGAGGGGAAAAAAACCCACTAGGTGGCTTTGAATCAAAGGAATATGGATCCAACAAATATCAACAAAAATTGAAAGGAACCTAAGATCTGTTGGGTATTGTTGCCTGTTTACCTGTTTACAAGTCAAGTGACTGTCAATGAATGGAAGAAGGCAACAGAAACCAATTCAAGATGGCACAAACATGAAATGATGTGACATGACACAAGTCAAATAAGGTTGTTGCTTTGATCACAAGGTTGTGGTTCCATCTTATGCTTTGTCGAATCCTACACCCTATGGACACTCCTGAGCAAGACAAAGACCAGCAACTGGGACAAACAATGTCAGACCTATATTGTTTTCTGCCAACACAACGATGGGCGGACATTAACTGAATAGAAGGGAAAGGCCCTGACCGCTTTGATAACCATCACATTTGTTGTTGTCGTCACTCTATCTTTTAGTACCAAATTCCAGAGTGCTATTACAAACAGTATGAAAACTTTCTTATCTCCAATTCTTTAGAAAAGCCCTTTTTTATTTTTTCTAAATCTCCCACCATTCTAGTTGGCTTGTTATCCACAGGTTTTCTTCAGTTCTGTAAAAGGATATATTGTTCTCTTTATCCACATTGTTCTATTAGATACACCAAGGCATCTATTTTATCCCTTAACTCCTGCCTAAAAAGTTACCCACCCACCCATCACATCTTGTCTTTAGATAGCAATAAAAATGGCTCTGGGCTGCAAAAGAAAAACCACTCCTGCTCTAAGCATCCAACCCCTTCTTACTTCAGTTTTGAGGGGAGGAGGAGGAGGAGGAGGAGGAGGAAGAGGAGTCATTCATGGCCTGCCCTATCAGTGGGCAAAGTGAGGTCACAGCTGAGAGATCCAGAGTGATAGCAGGATTTAAAGAAGACATCCTGTTCTACAGTTCTTTAACTTCTTCAAGTAGACCATAGTTGGTATGAAGGAAAGAATGGAAGTAGGCAGAACTTTTTCTCAAGCAGGAATTTCTCTACTTAGGCTGTCCCTGGAGCCACTTGGAATTTCCAAAAGGCCACTCACATAACTAAGCTCCAGTGTCTTTGTGTGTGCAACTGTATGTGTGCCCTTGAGACAGTTTTTGATTCCTGGTGATTGCCTGGATTAGTCCCTGAAGTTTTCTTGGCAAGGTTTTTCGGAAGTTGTTTGCCATTGCCTCCTTCCTAGGGCAGAAAGTGACTAGCCCAAGGTCACCCCGCTGGCTTTGTGCCTAAGGGTGGGGCTGATTTCTAACCTGGTGCCTCAACCGCTACACTGAACTGGCTCTTAAGCTCTACCATTGGGAACCTATATTGTAATTCAGCGTTCATATCAGCCTGTCATTATCATTCATTTTAATACAAAGCAGAACTGTTGACACAACCATAGACGAATTCAGCTCTGTAAAAATTGGCAGCTTGCTACGACTGCATGGCAAATAATGCTGTGGTACTATATTAATCTTTGCTTGTTAAGAGGTCGCCATTTGTTTAAAGCATTGTGCCATTGCAAATGTAAGCCCTGTGCCTTTCTCTGAGCAAAGCGGCGTCATCTGTATGACTAAAAGGAGCAGAGCTTGCGACACGACATTGGGACACTGAACACCAAAGGCTGCTCCTATCCCTAAAAAATGACTAACAATTGCTTTGCTTATTTTGCTTACTCTATTCTGCATTAAGAAGAATGATTCTGCACTCATTGGATTCTCCAAATGAGTTCCCACAATATATTAAACCTGACTAATTAAAGGCCTAACTCAGGGGTAGGCAACCTTGGCTCTTTTATGACTCGTGGACTTCAACTCTCAGAATTCCTGAGCCAGCCATGCTGGCTCAGGAATTCTGGGAGTTGAAGTCCACGAGTCATGCTGGCTCAGGAATTCTGGGAGTTGAAGTCCACGAGTCATAAAAGAGCCAAGGTTGCCTACCCCTGGCCTAACTGGATCTATTTGCACCACACTTAACTTAATTATGTTTCAATTTGTTTAGAGATTTTGGGGGGGAGGGGAGGGTTGCAGCAGTTCAATATATTGTGTGAACCAGGTTTACAGGTCAGCATAATTCGTCCATATAATTCTGGATGAACCAATATAAGAAAATGGATGAAACCTGTAAACCATTTTAGCTGGTTGTATAAAACATAGGTTTTGTGTCAACTTATCTGTGTTTACTTCTCAGTTGCAACAGATGCTTGGAAATATTGACTGAGTCCATTACAACATGGTACAACGGTCAGGAGTAGGCAACCTTGGCTCTTTTATGACTCGTGGACTTCAACTCCCAGAATTCCTGAGCCAGCCATGCTGAGGAGAAAGGGAGAGTTTCCAAGCTGAGCCATGCTGGCTCAGGAATTCTGGGAGTTGAAGTCCATGAGTCATAAAAGAGCCGAGGTTGCCTACCCCTGGTCTACACAATGAATTTGGGTAGTTTGTGATTCAGCTGATGGGGAAAACTTGGTCACATTCTTAAATGTTAAGTGAACCAAGCTCTCACATTTAATCATGGTATGGTTTACTTAAACACTGCATATTATGTGAGCACCGCAATTGAGTTTTATTAACCCAGATTTAGAGTTAGGCATTATGGGTGAACTCAGCCATGAGTCAGTCATCTGAATCTCCTCAAGTCAGAATATTCCACTTTCTATTGTGAGCAGATAAGTGAGCGATCTGAACGAGGGAAGGGTGAGGTGGGGTGTTGGTGGCTGGGAAAATGTGCAAATTGAATCAGATAATTCAGGAGCCAAGTCAAATCAGGTTACTTTTATCAACCCAAATGAATGCCTGACAGTTAGGTAACAATCATTATCTTGCACTCAACTAATTTAATTAGGGATTATATAGGCTGCCGATTCATTTATCCAGATTTATTTAATGCAGTCTTATAAGCCATGTCTTTTGTTTGAGGAAATCTTTGGCCTATGCACATTTTGTTTTCTTGCACATTCTCACATTATGAATCATGCCATACAATCCAGAGGTTTTTAAAAAAAATCTGAAAGAGATACGTTTGGATCCTTTTGTCTATGGATTACATTATTTCTGTAATGTCTAAGGCACATCACAGCTTTATAGTTATATTTCATCCGACAATGACCAAAGCAACAACAAGCAGTTTCGACTCATTCCCAACTATAATAATACTGTAGATTTAGCTAGAATCTGAAAACTTTTTCATCATTTTACAAAAGGCAGAAATAATTTTAGAATACTTCAAAGAGAACAGAGATAGAGGACTGCCCCGAAGATATTTAAGGGTAGTGAAGCAAAACAAAATGTAGTTCTTTGATCAATATATCATTAGTTATTGCAGTTCTGCTGTTTGGTTTGTAGTTTGCTCCATTATTTACCTCGAGACCCAAATTTTGCACCGATGAAAGCAACTTCTGAACTACACTGCATCCACTAAGCAGCCAAGGAATTTAAAAGACGGGGTGGGGTGGGGTGGGGTGGGGTGGGGTGGGGGGGAAACCTATTCTACAGTGACATGCCTTGTGTAGCTTATACGCGTTACGGTGAATTTTACAACAAAGCATCACAAGGAGGAAGGTCAGATAAAACCGTAGCATTCGTCCACGAGTCGCTGACATGTTGCAACCTATTCCGCCTCGCCAAAGCCAACTTCCAGCTTTAAAAAAGAAACCCCTGCCGCTTGAAGAGTTTGAAGCCAGGCACACGTACCCACCCCGCAGCGCCAACACCACCTCCAAAATAAGTCAGCAAACTCACTTGGAAAGACTTGATAAATTTGTCCTACAGAACGCTCCGCTGATCATGCCTGGAACAGAGGAATGAGTGGATCCTCTCTGCTCGTTCACAGCTTCCGAGAGACAGGAGCTGCTGAAATAGGCTAGAGAACTGAAGGAGGTAACCAATATATATATATATTGCCTTCAGGCAGCTGAAGAATGAATTGGCCAATTGTCTTTTCGCCACCCTGCTGCAAACTCCTCTGGAGTGATCTTTTGGGTGGATTGGAGGGCAGCGACAACGGTGCCTTCGATCCACTGTCTCTCGATCCTGAATACTCCTCCTCCACCCACATACACCCTCAGCAGTAAGATCATATGATCCTAAACCCCCACTCCCACCCTACCTTTACTGTATTCTCTCGAATAGAGCCCCATTTACAATACTCAAGCCCATTCTCTGCAAGCACAGAAGGTTTTTCCATCTACTTAGTCATAATGTCACAAGTAAGCAGATATAGGCTTGATTCAGTTCAGTTTCATTGCAGTGAGGACTGAGCAACTGGAATGTGAAACTCAATACAAAGGTGTTTGTTTACCTACAAATAGAAATAGCTGCTTGCAGCAAGAGATGCACTCCAAGGAAGGCAGCCTATGTAGCAAGAACTATATTTCAGAGCAACAGCCAAGAGCAAAAAAAAAGTACTTAAAATTTGTGGATTTATTATTCTCCAAAGCACCTGAAGGCAGGACAAGAAACAATGGATGGAAAGTAATCAAGGAGAGAATCAATGTAGAAATAAGGAGAAATTTCCTGACAGTTAGAACAATTAATCAGTGGAACAACTTGCCTCCAAAAGTTGTGGGTGCTCCAACACTGGAGGTTTTTAAGAAGAGATTGGACAACCATTTGCCCGAAATGGTATAGGGTTTCTTGCCTGAACAGAGGATTGGACAAGAAGACCTCCAAGATCCCTTCCAACTCTGTTATTCGGACCATGATTGCGTTAATGAAACACATCAATCTGCGTGATTGGTATTCTTAAAAATACAATTGGAAATTGTGAAGTCAGAAGACTGAGACCCTATCAATTGTGTTACATGCTCCTGACATCACAATTGAATAGAGATGCCTACCTACATTGAACTGAATGTATGTAGTAGTCAAGTGGTTGATGCTCCCAAGGGTGATGCCATATCACCAACACCTAATAAGGAGCAAGGAAGGTCTTGAATTAAGTCCTGTATTCATTCCCTGAAATTTCAGTCAAAGATGATAGTATCAAGCATGTATTTTCACGATTCCAATGGGTTTGAATGAATGAGAGGAATCACACTAACAGTATTCCATTAAGGATTCAAACACAAACAGCATATTGACATGTCTATCTGGAATTCACTTTACATAAATCTGGGCATGTGGATATTATTTATTTATGTAGAAATCTTTTCATGCTACTTACTTATCAGGTTCTAGGTGGCTTAAAATCATGGCATAGAAAATATAAAACACAATGCATCTGATAAAATCAAAATAAAAAGATCACAAATGCTGCTGTCCACTATAGAAAACCCTACAATTTGAAAGCCCTTCAAAGAAGGATAGCTTTGATCTTTCTGACTTCCAGGATCATAGAATATTCCAAAGTGAAGGAACTTCAATAAGACCTTGCCCTGTTCACTTGGGGGGTGGGGGTGTTGGATAGCCAATTGCAGTAATCTAACCAGGATGACAAGGTAATAAGTCACTGCTTCCAACTCCTCCTTGTCCACAAAGAACCACACCTGGTAAATCAGCCAAAGCAGGAGACCCTCCAGATTGCTAATGGCTCCTTCAGAAGCAACACCACCACCCCATCAAGAGCAATTGATGGGACACTTATGGATGCAGAAGATCTCTGTATCAACAGCAATTTTGCTTGCTGAGTTTCAGTCTGAGATGTTCTTTCTCATCCAGTTCTTCAGGGCCCATAAGCACCAGGCCAAGCCTTCTACCATAGTATGAACTTGGCTTTGGATAGAATTGTAAATCTGGTTATCATCAGCATATTGATGATTCCTGATTTCAAAACTAACAGATGACCTTCCACAAAGGTATCATATAAAGACTGAAAGTAATGGGGAGACTGCCCCACACTGGAGTATTCAAGGGCTCAACCTCTCCCCACAATACAACTAACGGGAACTTCCTACTTTGGGATGCACAGAGCCACTGCAAAACTCTCTCTCCAATCTCCAACTCATGAAGGTGACCCATAAAGGTACCATGGTCAGTATTATGACACTGAATCACACATTTTAAAATAAATCTAATGAACCAGTTCTGTCTTTTACAAGATTTCTTCTTATAAGAAATGGAAATATTCGGTGCACAGCTTCACAAAGCAGTTCTATGTTTCATGCCCCAAGAACAGTTCAAGCCCTAAAAAGACAAAGATCCAAAAGGAATCACAGTACATATCTGAAGTGAGGGGGATCTTACCACATAACTATCTCTCTAAGACCAAACACTGTTTTAAAAACAAAGCTTTGTTTGATTATTTCATTCTTTTAATAAAGCAGTTTAGTTTTTCCAGCAATGTAGAAACTTACACTGAAGATTTGGAAAAGTAAGAATCAAATATACAAGATCAATATACAAAATCATTTTTAGAAATGATCGCCTAATTTCAAAGACTCTGGGTCCCCTATCCGCCTCTCCCCTCCCCCCCCCGTCTAATATAGCCCTTCTCAGAAAACACCACTTATTTGTCAAAAGTTCCACAAAATTATTGGTATCCTGCAGGAAAAAGAAATGTGTTTGTTGTTAAAAATCCACCATAATGACATTAACATCTGTTCATTGTTTAAAAAATAATATTAACTCTAAACTGCCCAGAAAAGCTAGGGCTGCCACAAGGAACTTGCATTTTGTTACAGAACTAGAAATCTGTGTTTATGATTCTGCTGCTCACCAGATGTATTCAGAGTGTATCTTGCAGAATTTACAGCCAGCATTGCCAATGGAGAAGGCTGCTTTACACTCACATAAAATTGACTGGAACAGGAAATCCTTTATAGCTGTCTTCTCAAACCTGTCTCCTTCCAGATGTGCTAGAATTGTATCTCCCATAATTCCTTGATAACATACTTTCTACATTTTTCTGGAAACTGTAGTCTAAATGTATCAACAGACCACCAGGTCTGGGAAACCTATGATGTCTTGATGACTAACTTAACCTTCACGAAGAGGGACCTTAACGGTTGCCTTTATGGGGAATTTACTGGGGCACCAGGAGGAATCAGATCTGAGTAATTGTTTAGTAAACAGAGGAAGGAAATAGTATTATCTTTAAGATGCTATTAGTACACAAAACAGTCGCAAGCATATTTGGGATTCCATCTCCAGTTCAATCTAATGGGTCAAAACTAACTTCTTTAAATTCTCTTTAAATCCCAGTATGGTGTATTCCAATATTTATATAGCTGTCAGGCCCAAAGAACCAAGAACCAAGAATGATAGAAAGAGTTATTTTACAGTAGTTTATTGTTGCTTACCTATAGACAGGAATCTTGCCAGACTAAAGCACCTATATGCAAAAATATTACATATACCCTGTGAATTGCTGGGGGGGTGGCCTTCTCTCTCTTCCTGCATAACTAAGATTCCAAGCTAGGTTGTCTCTTTGCTCTCTGGGAAAGAGCCTCTCCCCGCTGCAAATCTGGACTACATTCCACCATATCAGCATATGAATCTCCCTATTGTCTCAGGTTATTTGAAGGGAATGTTTCTCGTGTGCCTCTTCAGCAGATCAAGCTAGACATAGCAACTACAGAACCGGACCTTTTTTATGGTGGTATCAAACCACTGAACAATCCCTCTGGAGCAAGGATGCACACCTACTGAAGGCCGAAAAGATGGCTACCTTGAAGACCACAAGGGCATGAACCCCCAGGCTGCCCCTTGTCCCTCTACTTCAGCAGATCTGATCACACAGAGTTCCAAAAGGAGCTGCATGGACAAGGGGAAAGCAAAGTTGCCATTGGTGCTCCTGAGTCAGCCATTCATCTCTACCACTGCTCCATATTGGTCAGCAACCTCCCCTTCCCTGTTGGGGAAGTAGGTCCACAAAAGATGATGATGATGATGATGATGATGATGATGATGATGATGATGATGATGATGATGATGATGATGATGATGATGATGATGATGATGAGATAATAATAATAATAATAATAATAATAATAATAATAATATAATAATAATAATAATAATAATAATAAAGTTGGAAGGGACCTTGGAGGTCATCGAGTCCAACCCCCTGCTCAGGCAGGAAATCCTATACCATTTCAGACAAATGCTGTCCGTCTCTTCTTAAAAACTTCCAGTGTTGGAGCATTCACCGCTTCTGGAGGCAGTTGTTCCACTGGTTAATTGTTCTAACTGTCAGGAAGTTTCTCCTCAGTTCCAGGTTGCTTCTCTCCTTGATTAGTTTCCATCCGTTGCTTCTTGTCCTGCCTTCAGGCGCCTTGGAGAATAGCTTGACTCCTCTTCTTTGTGGCAACCTCTGAGATATTGGAATACTGCTATCATGTCACCCCTAGTCCTTCTTTTCATTAAACTAGACATACCCAATTCAGCAAATGTTCCTGATATGCTTTAGCCTCCAGTCCCCTAATCATCTTTGTTGCCCTTCTCTGCACTCTTTCTAGAGTCTCAACATCTTTTTTACATCGTGGTGACCAAAACTGGATGCAGTATTCCAAGTGTGGCCTTACCAAGGCATTGTAAAGTGGTATTAATACTTCCCGTGATCTTGATTCTATCCCTCTGTTAATGCAGCCCAGCACTGTGTTGGCTTTTTTGGCAGCTGCAGCACACTGCTGGCTCATATTTAAGTGATTGTCCACTAGGATTCCGAGATCCCTCTCACAGTTACTACTACTATAAGTTCATAAAAAATAGACAAAGCTTTCATAACACAATGATACTGTTGCAACTGCCATCTTGACATCTTTGACCATTCCCTGCAGACACTTCTAGGTCTCCCCCAACGTCCTTTCTCCTGCCAGAATCATGTGGAGAGGGGGGTCGCAAAGCCAGATCTCTCTCACCATTGGAGGTGAGAGGTCTTTCCTTGGAGTCCAGAAAGTTGTATTCCCAAATCGTTTCTCCTTTCTACTGCCAGATCCTACCTCTGACTACCAAGGTTTTAAAGATTTTTTTCTTATTTGCTACTCCTCCTTTTACATGTTTAGATTCTTTTTTTTAAAGGATTTTATGCTTATCAATTACTCACAGAGTGTAGAACTGAGGCATAAGCAAGATGAGGCAGATATTTACTTATGAAGAGTGAACATCTGCCAGAACCCCAAATACTGTATTAAGATAAGTTTCATTTGAATTATAATGTACCCATTACTTCTAAAAACGTCTGCTTTCTGCCAGAACATGCAACCATAAAGAACTCTGGTGGATGACTCTTAGCCCATTTCTCTAACAATCTCTAACGCAGAATATTCCTCATACTTCACTTTGTTATGTCCATTATAATCACAGGCTAACAAGATATGATATGAATTCCTTCTCTCTGCTGCAAATCAAAGCCTGATGAGAAAACCGTATTTCTGCAAGTAACTTCTCAGTCAGGAATGCAGGAAGGGATGCAAAAAACCAGCAAGAAAGGGAAACAATATTTTATCAAGCTGATAGAAAGAAAGATGGCCTCTATAAAAGATTTCCTGGGTAGTTTGACTACTATGGAAGATGGCAAATGTATACCAAATATGCACAATGGGATCTCTATAATCCTTGGGATTAAATCACTTTTTCAGGGTTTCATAATTAAAGGAGAAAATGCAGAGATTTAAACATGTGTTTATAAAACTTCTCCATAATCCTCTTTCAACCCTAAAAAGCCATTTATAGTTGACAGGTATATTTTGTAACAAATCTATTTAAATTATACTATAAAACAGAATAACAGTTGGAAGGGATCTTGGAAGTCTTCTAGTCTAACCCCTTTTTGGAGAACCTGCCAATCTTCCATGCTTCATGCACTCCAAATGTGTGGGGACTACAATTCCCAGTGTTCTCAGCTATCAAGACCAAACAGTTGGAGTCTCGGTCTCCAGTGTGGGGGACCTATAACAGAGTTGGAAAGGACCTTGGAGGTCTTCTAGTCCAACCCGCTCTTCAAACAGGAAACCCTATACCATTTCAGACAAATGGGTGTCCAATCTCTTCTTAAAAACCTCCAATGTTGGAGCACCCACAACTTCTAGGGGCAAGTCGTTCCACTGATTAATTGTTTTAACTGTCAGGAAATTTCTCCTTAGTTCTAGGTTGCTCCTCTCCTTGATTAGTTTCCATCCATTTCTTCTTGTCCTGCCTTCAGGTGCTTTGGAGAATCGGTTGACCCTCTCTTCTTTGTGGCAACCCCTGAGATATTGGAAGACTGCTATCATTTCACCCCTAGTCCTTCTTTTAATTAAACTAGACGTATTCAATTCCAGCAACCGTTCCTTATATGTTTTAGCCTCCAATCCCCTAATCATCTTTGTTGCTCTTCTCTGCACCCTTTCTAGAGTCTCAACATCTTTTTTACATTGTGCCGACCAAAATGCAGTATTGCAAGTATGGTCTTATAGAATAATAGAAAAACTAGGGGGGGGGGGAATCAATCTCCCCCCCCAGCAAACATAGACAAACACAAAAAAAGTTAGTCAGCAGACAAACAAGTCACTGAAAAAGATGTTTATTAGAATAATAAGCCACTTAAAATTTAAAACAACAACAACAACCGAAAACACTAGCCTGATTTTCTTTTGAAAAGAATTCCCCAGTCCGTGTGGCCCAACTGAGAGGCTTCATCACAGTGATGGCAAACCTTTTGGGCTCAGTGAGCCCAAAATTCAGAAAATGCCTAACTTGACTCTGCTGGAGTGACACCACCCCCACAAAAAAGAGAGAATTATTTACATATTTATTTTTAAATAAACACAGTCCAATCATGTGTGGTGTTGTACATTATATAGAGGAACATCAAATAATTACAAAAATGAAATACAAGTAAAACCAACTCATTTTCATAGGGTTCCGAGGCCGTGCAAGAGCCAAGCCCCTTCTCATGTGGCCTGCACAACCTCTGAAAATCACGTGAGAACGAGGCATGCTTTCAAGAGTAGTTGTTGGATGTTGATGAATGCTGGTGTATCACTCAAAATACCATGTCATGTCACCATTGACACACACCTGTCATGGGTTCACCATCACTGCTGAAAATCAATGGGCAACAAATAAGTATTACATTATTTCCCCCCCTAGTGGAAAGGCAGTTATGATCTGAAGCAGGTTGCCCAGGATGAAATATGGACTACTGTTTCTCGGGGGTAGGAATGGACAACTCTGTCCTCTACAGTTCACCAGGAGGACAGCTTCCACCTGTCCTTCTCTCCTAGACATCCAAAGTAATTTTCCTGCCTTCTGCTGGCACCAAAAGCATTGTCCAAGACTTATGGTGCTCAATTTCACAACAGACCTCCATTCCAATTAGCAATTGCATTGTGTGGCAGGAGCAGCACCTCCTAAGGTTTACCATTCTCCACATCTACAAGATACGTTTGCCTTTAGGCCATTCGTTTCACCAATGGAACCGTCAAATAGCAGGTTTTTCCAGAGTTTATGCTGAAATGGTGAAAGTTCTTTCTCGTTCATTTTTTTTCCCAGCAAGCTCATTGATGAGACTGTGACACTTCATCGTTTCCTTTTCTTTTTCTTTTATCTTTTTTTTAACTCAGTGAAATTGACAAGAGTTCTGCCAATTTCCTGCCTTAGTTCAACTCAGGGGAAGGATGATAAAATTGCATTTCCTTTCTGTTTTTTTCTTACCAGTATACCAGTGGATACACCAAAATCATGCATGAGGAGGAGTCAACAGAGAGCAGCTTATACCAAAGGTCTAATCAATAGAAAGTACAGATCCTCTAAAAAAAATCATCTACGGGGAGGGGGGGAGGGATTGGTGTTTGCTTTTCTAACACAGATAGGGGAGGGAAGAAGTAGGGAACTCATTATTTGAAGATGTGGTAAGCACTGTGCAGTCAGAGCAACAGATAGCACCATGGCTAAAATGGATGAAGGGGATGAAATCAAGCTGATTTACATGCAGGAGTCAAGCACAAAAGCTCCTAGATCAGGGGTAGGCAACCTTGGCTCTTTTATGACTCGTGGACTTCAACTCCCAGAATTCCTGAGCATGGCTCAGCTTGGAAACTCTCCCTTTCCCCTCAGCATGGCTGGCTCAGGAATTCTGGGAGTTGAAGTCCACGAGTCATAAAAGAGCCGAGGTTGCCTACCCCTGTAACCTGGATCAATATATTTCCAGCTTCAGCAACTTTAAGATATGTGGACTTCAAATCCCAGAATTCTTCAACTCCCACCATTTTGGCTGAGGAATTTGGGAATTGAATTCCACAAATCTTAAAGGTTGGAAACATTGCTCTAAGAACTGGCTTTAAAGGCAGCTCAACAGGATGTGCCTTTCTTTCGCCCCAGACAATCTCCAGTAAAGTAATGGAAAGCATTTTGAGTATCCAGTTTTCAAGTGAGGAATCTAGTCGGCATACTAGAAGAAAACTAAACTGTTTTTTTTTCAAAAGCATATTCAACAGTTTGGAGGAACAACACTGGAAGATGCTTCTAGGAAGAAAAGTGTCATGCCTTTTTGCTCAGCTGCTCTTCAATGGTTTCAGATAGGAGTCAAATGAGGCAGCCTGAAGTAAGCCAGAACTGAAAATTTGCCAGGAGGCAAGACAAAGAGTTAGACAAAAATAATAAAGAATTATCACGTCTAGGCTGCAGAACACGTTGCCATTTAAACAAGACTCAATTGGAATTGAAAACTGAAGATACAGTAGATAGATGGACTTGGGTTAGGCCTGACTTTAGAAACTAGTCCACTCTGTATACTTCCATCCATATATTCTTCAAGGAGCATGCATAATGCTCTGATCATCCCAACGATGCTTTTTTAAAAGGCAACTGGACTTTCTTTGTTTCTCCTTGAAGACATTTTGCTTCTCACCGAAGAAGCTTCTTCAGTTCTGACTGAATGGTGGAGAATATAAGGATTTATATTCCTTGCAGTCATTCTCCACCATTCGGTCAGAACTGAAGAAGCTTCTTGAATGAAAAAATAGTTACCCACAACTCTGTGAAACTTGAGCACTGCAAGCGAAGAACACTGCCTCAACATTCTCAATATCAGCCCAGGATTTAAAGCTAGGCCTTCTCCTCCTGCTTTTTTTGCATCCATGAGACTTTTCCCAACCTTGAAACTTGGGGACATCTGTTCAGTGTTTACATAATGATGCTGTCTGGGTTAAAAATTGTTGCTTCCAATTTTGCTGGCTTCAGTTTTACAATCACACAACTGAAAAGCAACTTCTGGAGCACTGCAAAGAACTATATGTGAAAATGCCCTTATTGTACCAACAAGCCAGCTACATGCCATATTCCCATTTACAGCTGGACTGCAGCCTGTCTGGTTTTTCTATCAGGTCAAAGTATTTTCATTTGTAAAAGCTTTCCCTCTGATGGTATTTGGGAGTGCTATTTTTAGCACACTTTGGTGGTTGGTATTTTTAAGTGTTTATAATGCTGCTATTATGGAAATTATCTAAAAGCATGCATTTCTGAGGATTTTCTAGAGCACTGTTTCTCAACCTTGGCAACTTGAAGATCTGTGGATGTCAACTCCCAGAATTCCCCAGCCAGCAAAGCTGTTCTAGAGGATGTATTTAAACATGTATGTAATTCTACTACTTCATTTGATGGAACTGTGAGCAATATTTTTGCATTTATTTAAGGCTATTTTAATAGGATTTCATGACCGATTAGGTAAAGGTTTTTATCTCCCATATTGTACAGAAATCCATCTTGTAAATCCTGTAAAACAATCGCAGTTGTTCTTGTAACAAATATAAGGACATCGTACATGAAATGACAAGTTTTGAAGCCACAAGTACAGATGGCTGAATCTTCAGGCTGGATTGAGCCATAACAACAGAAGCAATGAAAATGGTTCTCTTTTGTCTTCTGCCCATAATCTCTTTTGATATGTAACATATGGTATGTCAGCATGGTATCATTTGCAAGGGTTGCTAATTTCACATCATGTGAATCCAGAACCTGAATGGCTAAAACAGAATCCCCACCCTAGCACTTTCAAAATATGTTGTGCAGCTGGGAATCATGGGAGCTGTGATGCAATATAATTGGAGGCTAGCTTGATGTAATATGCCTTAGAACAGTGTTTCTCAATCTCAGCCACTTTAAAATGTGTGGACTTCAACTCCCAGCATGCTAGCTGGGGAATTCTGGGAACTGAAATTGCTGAGATTAAGAAACACTGCCTTAGACCACCAGAAGTCAGGCAGGAAAGACCAGGTCCATACATGAAATCCCAGTTGAAATTAATTATTGCTAAACAGGCTATGCATAGGTATCTTCTCAACTATGGGGTTAGCACCTGCTATTTTTGCACTTGTGTCAAAAGCACCAAGGTGCTTCTGGGTTGAAAGGATTAGCCAATGACATCACTGTTGCCCTGGGGACATCCAGTTGGAGGCTCCTTTCATGTCCCCGCAGGAGATGGAGTGAAGGAGAGGAGCTCAACCCTGCCCAACCGTAGCTGTCGGGTCTTGAACATGGGCTAGCTGTCCTCCTGCCCAGCATCCCAACTACTGGAGCCACCGTGCTTCTACCACCTGCTTGTAGTTAGATATGTTTCCATGGAATTCAATGGCGGCGGGGGGGGGGGTTGAAGTTAGCTGTTTATGACTACATAGAGATTCTAGGGCTGGTCCCTCTTTTTACTCCCCCAACAGGCACTGCTATTCCTTCACCTATACCAGATTAAGACTGGAATAGTGGAGCCAGTACAAATTCCTGCTTGCTGATGAACTTTACCAGTTGAAGTTTTTCTCTCACAGCCCAGTCTAGGAGGAAAAGTAAAATGGGAGTAGATCATATAGCTTGCCTTGAGCTCCTTGGAGGAAAAGTGGGCTAAAAACCAATGAATTGCATTTGATGTTATTTGAAATTATAAAGGAGCAAAGAATGAGACATTGCATTGATGGTTTTGGCGACAGTCGTACGTCTGCCATAACATCCAGTTCTTGGCTGACCAACTAGCTAAAGTATCCAGCTGCCAGCCTATGTATGTCTGAAACAGAGCTACAGGAAGGACTCCAATATAAATACCATAGGCTATTTGAATGGGTTCATTTGTCTGTTTTTCTTACAAAGTTCTCAAAAAGCAAAAAAATATACCAGTTTTGCATAGACACCACCAGGGAAAGAGGCTTCTAATGTGCAATGCGGGTGAAGTCCTTTCTTCTGAAGGAAGATGCCATTTCTATGAAGAAGTTTTCAATTTTGAAAGAAAGGAGGTGATGAGAATAGAACAAAACGTAAAATAAAATAATCATGCCAGTCAGAATCCAGTCTGTTTTTGTTGAACTGGGCAGCCAAATAGATCCTGAACCATTTGCAAAATCCACAGTGTGGCCATCAAAGAACACATTGATAGATACCATCAAACAAGCTACCAGTTTAAATCTAGAAATATCAAAGTGGTAAAACATCAGAAATATACAGAGAATCTCTAAAGCAGGGGTCTTCAAACTTGGCAACTTTAAGACTTGTGGACTTCAACTCCCAGAATTCCTTAGCCAGCCCTGCCTGGCTGAGGAATTCTGGGAGTTGAAGTCCACAAGTCTTAAAGTTGCCAAGTTTGAAGACCCCTGCTCTAAAGACTCTGAAAGATGGATGTGACCTAAAGATGAAGGGTGGAGGAGGAGAAGGGAGAAAACAGTAAAAAAAAACCACTCTTAAAACTCACTGAAAAAGGTATGTGGATGCCTCAAAGGAGCAGCATACCATGTGAAGTGTGGCTCTGTGGTGCACTGCAGGAAATTACACCACAGTCAAATAACACAAGCACAGCCCATTCTGCCCCAGCCACAAAGCCTTAGAAAAAGCTGGCTAAGGATCAAACATGAGTTCCTGAGAATTTTAGATCTTTCTTAACTTTAAGACATGGATAATCAATTTTAGACCTCACAAATAAGCAGGCCTGCCCAAAATTGTATTTTTGAGAATTCCGCAACACAGCTCATACACCAAACATGCATATACAAATTATAGCCCCGAAACAGTTTGGTTTGGAGCCAGTTTAGTATAGAGCAGGGGTCTTCAAACTTGGCCCTTTTATGACTTTATGGCACGCTGGCTGAGGAATTCTGGGAGTTGAAGTCCACAAGTCATAAAAGGCCAAGTTTGAAGACCCCTGATACAGAGGTACAGGTGCTGATCTAGAAAGCAGGAGACTGGGAGTTCTAGGTCTCCCTTAGGCAGGGAAGCTAGATGGGTGACTTTGGGTCAGTTCTTCTCTCTCAGCCCAATATTATTAATAATTAGAGACAGAGGGGCTAATTATGACTACACAAGACCAAACCTTAAGAACAAATGCATAATAAGCCAGAATTGAGAACACAGCAACAGACAGCAAATACCACTTTTGCAAAGTAGTTGAAGAAACAATGGACCACCTAGTTTGCTGCTGCAAGAAGATTGCACAGACTGACCACAAACAACTGCATGACAAAGTAGAACAATGGTGCATTGGAATATCTGCAAGCAGTATCATTTGCCTGCAAGCAAGATCGATTGAAACCACACAACAGACAAAATAATATAAAATGAAGAAGATAAAGTGCTCTGGAGCTTTAGAATTCAAACAGACAGGCATCTGTCACATAGCATCCAAGACTTAAAACAATTGTCGATAAGAAAGACCAAAAAAAGTCTGGATAGTGGATTTTGCAATATCTGGAGACAGCATAACAGAAGAGAAAGAACTGGAGAAAATCACAAAACACAAAGAGCCACCAACAGAATCACAATGACTGTGACAAAAGAAAGCAAAGACAGTATCAATAGTAATAGGAGCCTTGGGTGCAATCTCAAAACATCTGGGTACCACTTGAACTCCATCGGCATTGATAAAATCACCATCAGTCAATTGCAAAAAGCAGCTTTACTTGGGACAGGCCACATCTTGCAATGATACCTTTAACACCATCAAACAACAACATCTGCCTATCCCAGGTCCTTGGAAAGGACTCAATAAGTGGTTAAAATGCCAAATCCAATCTAAACCTCTGGCTGACTGCAACCAACCATAATAATAATAATTCCGAAAAGCTGCTTTGCAGCTCACAAGCATGCAAATGGAAAAGCTGTTTGCGTCTCTTTAAAGCGAGCAGCTGTTTTTATCTCTGGGATGGTGCAACTGGCACGAGATCTCAGGAAAACTATGCCTGGCTTAAAGACTATGTCCCCCGTGCTTTTTGGAACTGAACCTCAATTGCACAGCTCTTATCACAGAAAGCATACAGTAAGGGACAATACACAGAAATTATGCGTATTTGAGTATATTACACAAAAATACACAAGTTTAGCCTGGAAAAAATCCATGAAAAAAGTGCAACACAAAAGAAAAATAAATATAAAAATGGGTATGTTAGGAAATATACACAAATATATGTGCAACAAGAGCAATATATGTTGTTCTTTGGTTTCATCACAAGCTTCTAAATCTCAGGTTCCAAAGAGAACATATTTGTTACCAACCAATAAAGAATTTTATTTTAAAAACAAATCCTAGCTAATGAGATAAGTGAAATAATTAGGATATCATAGAATCGCCAAGTCCACTCCCACCAACATTGACAGTGCAAGCCACTAATATATAAAATGAGGGCAAACCCTACACCCTTACTAGCACTGATGATGTTACCCAGTTTGGTAATGAAACACCTGCAAGAAAACTAATAAGCTCAGAGAGCACCAAGAACCTCACAGTTTAACCCTGAGCTACAAATATTCTCTTCTATCGGATTAGGATATATTTCTACGTTACTGCAGTCTTCTCCTCCTGCAGTACAAACATGTAAGGAAACATCATTAGGAAATGGATTTCTTGTATCTAACTGAACTGGGATCCTGGATGTGTGAACCTAGGCAACAATATTTCTGCAGACAACTTCCTTAATGTCCATTAGTTTTTGGATTTTAACCCTAAACAAAATTTAAAATAAAGCTGACTTATTGCAAAGCAAAGAACCAAACTCAAGAACCATTTCCTACAAAGCCTTTGCAGTCCATCTAAGATCCCAAGTGTTCTCCAAAAATAAAAAGAAGAGTCTGCCGACATGCCCAGAAAAACAACAAGGAAGAGTGAACTGAAGATTGATAGTCTCCTGAAGGATAAAGTTAGAAATGGTGGAAGATGGCAGGCTTGCCAAGCTTGTCCTTAGGTAAATAGTTGCTTTGTGATTGGCCACGCCCACTGTGGGAGCCATTTTTGAGTGGGCAAATCCCTCCGGCAGCCATTTTTGTTGTGTATGCAAGACATGCTGTTAAAATGCCAAATGTTCCCACTGGCTCAGGAAAGCTTAATGAATCAGACACTAACAAGAGATGATTCATCCTAAACTTTTGCAATACTCAAGTTGAAATAGGAAAAAGCAGTCAAGAGCCTTGGCTATACTAAGAAAGGACTCAGATTGATTGAAACCTCTGGTTATACTTTCAGTAGTGATATTAAACTGTTTCCAGAATTCTGTGCAGTGCATAAATAGTATGTAGCAGATGTATAAACATTCTTTACAGCCCTCAAAGATGGGAAAGGTGCAATGGGGGCAAACAGTTTGAAAAATAGAATGATAAGCAGCTGCAGTGATTATCCCATAAAATTCTAGCTATTCCCACACAATGCCCCAATAGATGGTTAGCACATGTCTAATACACTAAACTAGTCCCTGAAGTCCATTTAATGAGCTGATATTTACCTTTTCAGTTGGGTGAAAATTGTATTCTGTTCAAATATCTGCCAGGTTAAAGCCTTTAGATATAATCTTACATAGCATCTCTTTTTTAATATCTTACTATTATTTTCAGGATTTTGGGGAAGGGGCCACTATTTGACTAGCTGCACATGATTAAAATTTAACCGGATGCTCCCAGGAACCTTAAAGGAACAAAACCATATCAGTTTATTTAATAACTTTCAAAGTGAAACTAAAGTCTTGTTCAAATCATGTCTCCTCTGATTTAATTAAATACCACCATGTATGCTATAAGGTTCTGGGAATTATTAACCGAGTTAATTAAAGACAGAAGATGATACTTTACTTATGAAATCAGTAGGATTTATTTTTTTTTTAAAAAAATGATATTCTGAGCTTCCACCAAGAAAGAAAAAGAAAAATGAGCATTGAAATTTCACTGAACATAAATACAGGTAGTCCTCAACTTACGACCACAATTGCAGTCCAAAATTTCTGCTGTTAAGTGAAACATTTGTTAAGTGAGTTTTGCCCCGTTTTACGACCTTTCTTGCCACAATTGTTAAGTGAATCATTGTAGTTGTTAAATTAGTAACCTGGTTGTTAAGTGAATCTGGCTTCCCCATTGACTTTGCTTGTGCAGAAGGTTGCAAAAGGGGATCACATGAGCCCAGGACACTTGCAACCGTCATAAATATGAGTCAGTTACCAAGCGTTTGAATTTTGATCACATGACCATGGGGATTCTGCAGCTGTTTTAAGTGTGAAAAACTGTCAAAAGTCACTTTTTTCAGTGCTGTTGTAACTTCAAACAGTTACTAAACGAACTACTGTAAATCGAGAACTACTCATACAGAATTTGTTCTCACATCTGAGATTACATGAGAAAACTTAGATTTGACCACAACAGGGACCATAGCTGTAATCCAACGTGTTCTCATACGAACCAGATCTACTCTATTCTTTTGAAGTAGGAATCAGCAATTAAAAACATCAGAGTCTCACCTGACCCTAGAAAACAATAATTTCCCATTCCTTCTGAATCCTGTGATGGATGGAGCAATATAATAAAATGTAGGGTGCTGAACCATGCATATTGATACAATCAGGGTTTGTTGTTTGGAAACAAATTGGGTTGGGAGTAGAAAAGAGTTGGATTGTTTCTGCTTAGCATTTCTTCAGCTCACACTACATTCCTATCTCCAAGAGTCAAGAAAGATGGAGACCAAAGATTATGTAACATAATTTAGCTGTATATAATCTCAGCCGTGCAAAAAGCAAAACTCACGCCAATATACTATATGCTCAGGAATACTGCTTGCCATTGAAAGCTTAAATAAAGAAACATGTTATTAAAAGAATGCATTATCTTTCGAACCACGTTTTCCGTTGCAACGAATACAGCGTCAGCCTGAGCAGGGTTTCCTCTAATGGTTCTTTACAATGAAAATGAAAGCTGAAAGCTGAAAACTTTCAAAGACTGACAAAAATATTTGAGTTCGGTATCCCTATGCATATGGCGTTCTTCAAAAACAGGAAAAGGAAACTAACATTTCCTTGGAAGTTTATTCCCCTGACACTATTTTAACGCTGTCTGGATGCCTTTGCTAACAATATTTGCAGGCTACCAGCAGTTCTATTTACACATTCTAGGAAAGCCTCTCATATTTTTGACTATCAGTACAATTATTGCTGCTTGGATAGGAAACTGGTCTGGTCTATGCAAAATCAAGCCCTCTGTCCATCTACATTAATGTTAGCCACGTTGACTCTCAATAGCTTTCTAACAAAATATTTCTCAAGCTTGGCAACTTTATAATAATAATAATAATAATAATAAAGTTGGAAGGGACCTTGGAGGTCATCTAGTCCAACCCCCTGCTCAGGCAGGAAACCCTGTCCAGTCTCTTCTTAAAAACTTCCAGTGTTGGAGCATTCACCACTTCTGGAGGCAGGTTGTTCCACTGGTTAATTGTTCTAACTGTCAGGAAGTTTCTCCTTAGTTCTAGGTTGCTTCTCTCCTTGATTAGTTTCCATCCATTGCTTCTTGTCCTGTCCTCAGGTGCTTTGGAGAATAGCTTGACTCCCTCTTCTTTGTGGCAGCCCCTGAGATATTGGAACACTGCTATCATGTCCCCCCTCGTCCTTCTCTTCGTTAAACTAGACATACCCAATTCCAGCAACCGTTCCTTATGTTTTAGCCTCCAGTCCCCTAATCATCTTTGTTGCTCTTCTCTGTACTCTTTCTAGAGTCTCAACATCTTTTTTATGTGATGTTTTCAGGCTAGGAATATATTTGGTATGTTAAGAGTGGCTACCATGACAGAGATGCCTACTCATAAAATGGACATAGACAGTCACAAAACATTATTTTTTTCAGAAGAGATGCCTCCTTCTTTTCTATATTATCTCATTGGCCTTTATGGCCTTTAAAAGATGGCCTCCATCTTTTGCACAGGGGTCTCCAAACTTGGCAACATTAAGAGTTGTGGATTTCAATTTCCAGAATTCCTCAGCCAGCCATGAATAGTATTGCTATATCTGAGTTGTAGGGATATTATCAAGCCAGTTTTATGAGAGGGTTTGTGTTAAATCGATACCTTCCTTAATATTGATAACTGTTTTTCTGGTTCAATACTTAATTGGTTGTTATTTTACTGTGGTTGTTTCATTGAACTAGTTGTAAGTTGACAACTACTAGTTGTAGTTGTAACTTTAAGAGGGCTTGACTTCAACTCACAGAATTCCCCAGCCAACCATGGCTGGCTGGAGAATTCTGGGAATTGAAGTCCACGCCTCTTAAATTTGCCAAGGTTGAGAAACACTGTTCCAAAGTCACAGGTCTTTTTAAACTGGAGATACCAAGGACTGACCTGAGGGCTATCCAATGGCATTCACATATTAGGAAATATCTACAGACCCCTCACATCCTGGACAAAATCTATTTCAATTCCTCCCCTCAGGACGCTGCTATAGAGCATTGCATGCCAAACAAACTAGTCATAAAGATAGTTACTTTCCCCTGTGCCATCACTCTTAATTCCCACAGCACTGTCTTATTTCTCATCTTTTCTCATTTTCTCATCTTTCCTACTATCTTCTCCTGTTAGTATCTTATGATTTATCAATTGTTGCTTGTAATTTATGATTAATGATTGTAACTATGATTTATGATCTATGACTTATTTTACTTGCTGTTTGTATGTACGCTGTGAGCATATGCACCGGAGACAAATTCCTTGTGTGTCCAATCACACTTGGCCAATAAAGAATTCTATTCTATTCTATTCTATTCTATTCTATTCTATTCTATTCTATTCTATTCTATTCTATTCTATTCTATATTTTAAAGGAATTCTGAGGTCTACAGTACAACTTTTTTCACCCATCAACAGATAAAAATGTTGATTTCAGCCCAACAGAAAGAGAATTGTAATAAGAATGGTACTGAAGTTCAAAAATAAAATTCTGGATGAACATATTTAAACCCAATTCAAATGTACACGAAAAATAAGCTGAAAGCTCTCTACTTAGCTATTAAAAGCTATAGTGTAGAATAAGGACACATCTGGATTGGTAACAGTAAATATAAAAAAGATTCCAATTCTGAATAAGAATTTCAAAAGCAAGTTCTAAAATGTTCATTTAAATCATATTAGCCAACTTAAATTGTCCAAATCATGCTCTATTTTGTGCGGGTCAGGCTGTACCTGAACTACTAGGGGGTAACCTCGACCTCACCATATAGGATAGAGAAGGCTTAGCTACAAAAAGCAGAATATTTTCTCTGATAGTATAAAACTGATTAGCCATTATTCTAAAAATTTTGTTCTTCCAATGGAACCTGGGTTTAAAATATAGAGGAGCCATGGTGGCGCAGTGGTTAGAATGCAGTATTGCAGGCTAATTCTGCCAACTGCCAACAGTTCAATTCTCACCAGCTCAAGATTGACTCAGTCTTCCATCCTTCCGAGATCGGTAAAATGCGGACCTAGATTGTTGGGGGTAATATGCTGACTCTGTAAACCGTTTAGAGGGGGCTATAAAGCACTGTGAAATGGTATATATGTCTAAGTGTTATTGCTATTGCTATAAAACATCTGATATCCAGGTCATGGCAACAAAGTTTGCATCATATCTTGTTAGCAGTTTGATAGTCCCCGAAATGCTTTCAATTCTCCCATGAGTGTGGAAGGGTTAAATGAACAAGTTTGAAACTATTTGATATTCATATACATGCAAAAGTCTGCCTTTCCAACAGATCCATGATTATCTTGGATTGTGCATAGAGAATAAATGGGTGGGAGAAAGCCAGCAATATTGAAAATGAAAAACAAGATGTTACTGAAGAATGTTGTACTCCAAAACAATGTATGCGGTTAAAAATAATTTTGTCTGAAATTTAACCTGGATTGAAATATATACTATTTATAGTAATCAGGCAGCCTATGTCAAAAGTTTTTTGCAGCAGCTAAAGGACTATAGGAGGTCACCAAACTAGCTTAATCTTATTCTTTCGTCTAGTGGCAATGCTGAATATGAGTTCCTAAATTAATTGAAACAGTTTCCATTACCTTCTCTTCTTTAAGCATTTTCTTAAACTCTATAAGATTTTGGTTTAAGTGCAAGAATAGTCAACCAATGTTACAATAGGAGATTTGCAAATCCACAAAATATAAATATAGTCCTGTTGTTTCATTGACCGAGGAACCTCAACAAAGAGCTTCTCAACCAACTGGCATGGGGTCTATTGCTAATTAACTCTGATCAATTTCACTGTTGTTTGCTTTGTTTGGATCACTATAACAGCAGGAAGATTTGCAAGTACTCACAGAGTTTGTGTAAGATATTATTATGAATTTTCTCTACGGATTCCAAACCTTGAAGGACTCTTTGACAGTTTTATAAATAAGATACACAAACAACAAAGTACAATAAACACAGAGTACACAAATAAAACATCTGCACGTTATGTGAAAACATAAAGGAACATTAAATTAATCAGATCAAAGCATAACCAAATCAAGGTGGGATCAAGACTTCCAAACCAGCTTTGTTTTGAGCAGCTTCCAGAAGACAATTAGGGTGGGAGCCAGTTGGATGTCCAGTGGAAGATAGCTTCCAGTGATCAAATTATACCATAATCAGAGGCTTGAAATTCCATGAAATCTCAATTATCCTTCCATCAATACAGGACTTCTGTTTTGAAGCAACTGCTCCTTTTGAAACTGACCTACAAATAAACACTTTCAGCCTACTGGGTAGAAAGCAGACAATGCCAGCTGATCTATTTCTAAAACGTTCTGGTCAATTTCACTCCTGTTTACTTTTCCTGGACTGTATCTACACCCAGGTAAAGAATTGGAAGGAAGGTAAGATGAGATCTTCAAACAGTCAAAACAGCTGGGATGAGTGCAATTCATACTGGAATTAGAAAAGTTGGAAAACTTGGCCACATTTCAGTCTCAAGGGAGTAACAGCTCCTGGATTTAGGACATTTTTTAAGTTAGCCCATTTGAAGTAAGTTTATTCAAAAATTGTTACCCTATGATGCATCATTTTACCGAACTGAATCTTACAGACAGACAAACAGTCAGGAGAGTTTTAATAATATATAGATTTCTAATTCCTGTATTTCAAGAAATTGATGATCTTTTGAAGTCTACTGATTGATAAGATGCATCTTGGTTACAAAAAGCATGTCTATATGTTCTATTAATGTATAGATCTAATAATATTTTATTGCCTGCTGTGTATTCAATTTCTATGTTTGTTTATTCATTCCTTCAGTTTTATCACTTTTGAGATGTTCTGGAATTCTCAGCATTCTAGTCAGCAATGATATAGGATGTATAGGGAGTTACAGATCAGCAACATCTAAATAAAAAATAGATTCCTCCACATTTCAACCTTTACGGACTGAGCAGTGGTTTCTATCAGGTTTTGGATTTGGACATTGATCCAAACCAAGCTAAGCCATTACCCTGTGTTGACTTTGTTATTCTATTTATAGAGCTGCCATTGCTACTGCACTCTAGGTGTTTTTCTATCCTTGCAATGTGAATTTAATTAACAGGATAAATAAATAACTAGTTTTCAATGGTTGTTCTTAAGTTAAGACTTCCTTCAATTTTTTTTATTAAGAGGAATTAGTTAATATAGCAGAATTAACAGGCTTAAGACACAAACCTAATGGGTGGCTTAATCTGTTCCACATGAAGCAGAGAAAAATAGAGGCTTTTAAAGACCACACCAGTAGTATTACATGCTGACATCCATTTTTCAATCTCAGCCTTTCGTTTTATAGGCAAGGGATGCATTGCAAGGACAGAAGGCGGTCTTAGAGAATACAGCTACATCCTGTTTTGGGTTTGCACATCTGATATTCATTCTTCCATAAGGCAGTTTGGAAACGTTCATAGTTCTTCTTTCCAATGTTGTCACCAAGGCACCTCCTCCTTAGTTCTATACAGCTAGTTATCTATTGAATTCCATATGCTCTACTGATATTAACTGGAGCAGAGTTCCCCAACCCCTGCAACTTTAATATGTGTGGACTTCAGTTTCTAGGATTCCTGGGAGTTGAAGTCCACATATCTTAAAGTTGCTGAGGTTTAGAAACACTGAACTAGGAAAAGAGAAAGGAAACCAGTTTAATAACCCTATACTGCAAATCCCAATAATTTACAGTCCAGCAATTTTTGGACACATGTTGAGGCAAAGCAGAATTAATAAAACAAGCTTGACCATTCTGTATACTGCAGATTCTTCAAATTCTCCTTTCCACTTGGTTTCCTTCTTATGTACATGCCTAGGGACATGAAGAAAAGTCAGTGTCCTCCAATAGATGCAGGGCTCTCCTGAACATAGGAAATCTAGATCAGGGGTCTCCAACCCCTGGCTGGGGAATTCTGGGAGTTGAAGTCCACAAGTCTTAAAGTGGCCAAGATTGGAGACCCCTGATCTAGATTCAAATCCACCTATCCTTGATTGTATATTCCGTATGTTGCCAAAACAAATCACTAAATTGATCTTAGTTCGTCAATATGTAAAATAAGAATAATACTGTCATGCCAAGAGAATGCTTCTGAGGACAACCAATATGCTGCTAAGACTATAAACATCTGAGAGGGATTCAGTTCCACTGAAATGTTGACTTTAATTCACCATATTATAAAAAAGATGTTGAGATTTTGGAAAGAGTGCAGAAAAGAGCATCAAAGATGATTAGCGGGCTGGAGGCTAAAACATATGAAGAACGATTATAGGAATGGGTATGTCTAGTCTAGTGAAAAGAAGGATTAGGGGTGACATGATAGCAGTCTTCCAATATTTGAGCGGCTACCACAAAGAAGAGGGGGTCAACCTATTTTCCAAAGCACCAGAAGGCAAGACAAGGAACAATGGATGGAAATTAATCAAGGAGAGAAGCAACCTAAAACTAGGGATAAATTTCCAACAGTGAGAACAATTAACCAGTGGAACAGCTTGCCTCCAGAAGTTGTGGGTGCTCCATTGCTGGAGGCTTTTAAGAAAAGACTGGATAGCCACTTCCTCTGGCATGGTATAGTCTCCTGCTTGAGCAGGGGCTTGCACTAGAAGACCTCAAAGATCCCTTCCAACTCTGTTATTCTGTTAATTCTATGTAAAGACTGAATTAAAACAAGCAGGATCTGACTTTAACCCGACACAGGCTGTGCTTGGGTTAAGAACAAGTTCTGCTCCCTAATTCTGTCTTAAACCTGAATTTGTAAGTAAGTCAGAACTTGTACTTACAAATGGACGGCTTACTGAAAGTGGTGCTTGGCATTCTCGCTCCTGGGGCCAAGAAGCACTGAAGTCTTGCCGTGCTTTTAGGAATCAGGCTGTATATCAAAAAGGTGCATGGCTTCCGTCCTTTGTCGGCTTGAGAAAAGAGAATGCCATTTGCCATTTTTAGTAATAAATGGTCCACGGATGTCTAGGGCTGGCTGAGGAATTCTGGGAGTTGAAGTCCACAAGTCTTAAAGTTGCCAAGTTTGAAGACCCCTGTTCTAGGGATTGTCCTTAAACTGGAATGTTCTTAACCCAGGGACTGACTGTCTGTGCCGAATACAGATAATTTTTATTACGAAGTTCCTCTTTATCCTTTGAGCGTAGGAGATATACGTTACCTCACTCCAAAGCAGTTTGCTTTGGTTTTTCTGCCTGCTAGTTAAGTGAATAAAAATGGTCTTGTTTACTTTTGGGTCTATTACAAAGGTTGATCTGAAATGAGTAAGTTTTTCCTAGCGCTGGGACGAGCATCAACAACTGAGTATGTATCTGCACAACGGATGCTAAGACCAGTAATGTGAGTCACAATCTGAGGTTCCCAGCAACCAGGAAATCCCAAGGACAGAATCCTTACATGGAAATGTTCTGAAAAAGGTTAACTGAGACCTAGCAGAAAAGACAAAAGTTTTGTTTCTTTTTAACTATAGTCTTTGGTTCTAGTTTGGTTTTTTTTTAAAAAATCTCCAGTCAGAGGGAACCCAGAAATAAGGAGATGGACTGAACCGATGCAGTCACACTCAAGTTTGCAAAAAGGGCTGGAGACAAGAGGTTATCTGTCAGAAAAGGGAAATCCCAAGCACAAAAGGTTACCATGACATGCCCCAGAAAAGTCTAGTAAAACTATCGTGCTTTCTTATCCCCATGAAAAGTCAACAACCAGCCAGTACGTTTTATGAGTAGTCCCATCTTAAGATGAGTCAGTTGCTCTGAATGCCTGAAAGCTTTTAAGGTACAATATTCTTGCCAAATTTCAACTCCCTTCAGGAAGAATTTGCGAGTGTTTATTCTGATATAAATAAGGGCTCATCAAACCTAGATTTAGTTCCTACAAAACACCACACCAGGATTTGTTTACCCACAGAAGAACATGCTGCCCAGATTTGATTCACACACCACACTAACACCAAATAAACAAGTCATGGCTTATCATGTTGGGGAAACCAGTCCTTGGTGAATGGATGTAAGAATAATCTGGATAATGGCACATCAATCATTAGGTGAAACACAATGAATGCTTGCAACTCATGTACCACTGTACGTGACAGAAATACAGGTAATCCTCGACTTACAACTACAGGATAAAAGCCATCACAGAGAAGATCCCTTTTATTTGGTCCACTCACTGCTTTGACCTTATACAACAGGTTTTAATGATTTGCAGACTTCAAGAACTTCTTTCCTCCTCCCCATTCCAGCAAAAAAGTCCTTAACCTATATTATCAAACTTCACCCTGTATTAATACAGGTAGTCCTCGACTTACGACCACTTAAGAGCCCAACGTTTTTGTTGTTAAGTAAAGCAGTTGTTAAACGAGTTGTGCCCCATTTTACATCCTTTCTTGCCACAGATTTCAGTGAATCACTGCAGTTGTTAAGTGAATCTGGCTTCCCCATTGACTTTGCTTGTCAGAAGGTCGCAAAAGGGGATCACATGACCCTGGGACACTGCAACCGTCATAAATACATGCCAGTTGCCAAGCATCCAAATTTTCATCCTATGACCACAGGGATGCTGCAACAGTCAGCCATAAGTGTGAAAAACAGACATAAGTCGCTTTTTTCAATGCCGCTGTAACCTCAAACAGTCAATAAATGAATGGTTGTAAGGTGAGGATGTAAGAACCATTATCTCAGCAAAGGCTGAACATTTCTTTAGATCTTAATTCATTGAGGTATAATTAGGAGGAAGGTAAAGACAATCAGACTTCTATTATTATAGTCTACCTCGGTAAAGTATATTTCTAGTGCTCCTATGAAAATGATTTTCTGATCAGGTCTATCTAGTGGAGCTAACCACAACTGACTTGCACACAGTTTAATATTACCAGTTCCTGCTGTCAATTAAATGGGGAAATTGGGGATAATGCCAGAAACTTCCATACGTTTCTGGTCAAACCTATCCTTTAGGATGGACATTAGGAACAATTACGAGTACTTTATTTGGTGTGCCAGAAGTCATGAAAATTATTATTATTATTATTATTATTATTATTATTATTATTATTATTATTATTATTATTATTATTGTTATTGTTATTATTGTTATTATTGTTATTATTGTTATTGTTATTGTTATTATTATTATTATTGTTATTATTATTTATTATTATTATTATTGTTGTTGTTGTTGTTGTTGATGATGATGATGATGATGATGATGTTGGAAGGTATCTTGGAGGTCATCTAGTCCAACCCCTGCTCAGGCAGGAAACCCTATATCATTTCAGACAAATGGCTGTCCACTCTCTTCTTAAAAACTTCCAGTGTTGGAGCATTCACCGCTTCTGGAGGCAGGTTGTTCCACTGGTTAATTGTTCTAACTGTCAGGAAGTTTCTCCTTAGTTCTAGGTTGCTTCTCTCCTTGATTAGTTTCCATCCGTTGCTTCTTGTCCTGCCTTCCGGCGTTTTGGAGAATAGGTTGACCCCCCCTCTTCTTTGTGGCAGCCCCTGAGATACTGGAACACTGCTATCATATCCCCCTTCGTCCTTCTCTTCATTAAACTAGACATACCCAATTCCAGCAACCGTTCCTGATATGTTTTAGCCTCCAGACCTCTAATCATCTTTGTTGCCCTTCTCTGCACTCTTTCTAGAATCTCAACATCTTTTTTGCATCGTGGTGACCAAAACTGGATGCAGTATTCCAAGTGTGGCCTTACCAAGGCATTGTAAAGTGGTATTAATACTTCACATGATCTTGATTCTATCCCTCTGTTAATGCAGCCTAACACTGTGTTGGCTTTTTTGGCAGCTGCAGCACACTGCTGGCTCATATTTAAGTGATTGTCCACTAGGACTCCGAGATCCCTGTCACAGTTGCTACTATTGAGCAAGGTACCACCTATACTGTACCTGTACATTTGGTTTTTCTTGCCTAAATGTAGAACTTTACTTTTTTCACCGCCTATGCCTGCACTCTTTCATTTGGAACAACTCTACCTCCAAAGAGACACACTCCAAACAAATGTGAAGTTTTAATCAAAATCAAGTATTTCGTGTTTTGCACCTGGACTGAAACTCCCTTTAAATCCAGTCAATTCAGGACCCAGATGATTTATATGGGTTGAAACTGAAAATTCGAATTCCTGTCTCATCAAAAGCTTAATGGACTCTTTAAGCAAATTAACTCAATGTTTGAAGAAAGCTGATCCTGAAGTGTTCAACCGATTAACGCAACCTACAGATATTTGGAGAAAATCAAAGCTATTGTGATATGTATTTTAGAGTTTGGGAAAATATGTACTTGTACTTTTGCCCGATCACTGTCTAAATGAAGAGTGATTTCATTGCTCTAACAAGCACAATCATGTTGGAGCAATGAAAAACTCAAATGTATTTCATCCATTTTGGACTTCTACCTGTGAGGTGAAAATTCAAATCTCAGTCCAGCTACAAACTCACTGGGTGGCCTTCTGTGATACACTACCTTGTGGGTCTCAATTCCCAATCACTAACAGTGAGAAGAATGGTGACTTAGTCCACAGGCTGAGGATGAATGAGGTAAGGAAATGCATTGGCTACACATCTTAAATAAATAAATTGAACTAATACAACTGGAAGGAGATGATATTGCCTCTGCCACATATCAGGTGGTTAAATTTGGCTTTGTTGTTGATTAACCTGCACTAAAATCTCAGAGAATCCCTCAAATTCAGATAGGTTGAAGAAAATGCATAACATATGTAGAGGTACAGGAAAGAGACAGAATATGTATATATGTATGTATATGTCCAATATATAGTTTCTCGTTAAAATCATCCAAATGGCAACCACAGAGCATCCTGATTTCACAATTTCATACAGGTAGTCCTTGACTTACAACAGTTTGTTTAGTGACCATTCAAAGTTACAATGGCACTGAACAAAGTGACTTATGACTGTTTTCCAGACTTACGACCATTGCAACATCCCCATGATCATATCATCAAAGGTTTAAGACTTATCACAGGTAGTCATAAGTCACTTTTTTTTAGTGCTGTTGTAACTTCAAACAGTCACTAAACAAACTGTTGTAAGTTGAGGACTACTTGTAATCCATTATGCCTATACATTCCAAGCAATAATATAAATATCCAATACTCTCATGAAGAGTGCTATTGGTTTTCCAGCAGTAGCACCAGCAAAACCTTTACTAGATCAAATTTACCAAATTGTGGGATATTTTTTTAAACATTATACTAGGATCTAAAGAACAGCTTTCAAGTTGTCAAGAGTTTGTATGCAACCAACCATCTAGTCCAACCCCCTGCTCAGGCAGGAAACCCTATACCATTTCAGACAAATGGCTGTCCAGTCTCTTTTTAAAAACTTCCAGAATGCTCCAACACTGGAAGTTTTTAAGAAGAGACTGGGCAGCCATTTGTCTGAAATGGTATAGGGTTTCCTGCCTGAGCAGGGGGTTGGACTAGATGACCTCCAAGGTCCCTTCCAACTTTATTATTATTATTATTATTATTATTACTTTGGGTTTTATTCTTCAATAATGCAGGCCTATGCACTATATTCCTGATAGTTTTGCAAACTTCCCTCCATTCCCAAATTTCCTTCCAGCATGTGATAGGCATGGGAGAAGGGAAAATATTCTGTAAAACTGCTAATTTGAAGCCCTCTTTAGCACCAATGTGGGTACAAGTAGTTGATCTACAGCAGTTCTTTTAGTGACCGTTCAAAGTTACAACATCACTGAAAAAAGTGACTTATGGCCATTTTTTACACAGCCACATAAATTTTAGGCTCAATTGTGATCGTAAGTCGAGGACTACCTGTATTTCAATCTTGAGCCATACTCTTCTTCATGAGAATCAGAAGACTGGTTCTAGCACAGAGCCTTAGTCAGGGACAAATGTATGTATTTATTTAATAAAATAAAATTATACGGCTGCCCAACTCATACATGGTGACTCCGCGTAACTTAACAAAATTAAAAATTCACATTACAATAACCCATAAATCCCTGACCGCCCCACCCCTATGGCAGCAACACACACAAACAGACCAACCACAGGATTGGCTCCATATTAGCCTGGGATCCCCAGATTCGCTAACATATCTTCAGGGCCTTCTGGAAAAATATTAAGGTGGGGGACCATCTGATAACTGGGGGAATGACATTTCATAGAGTGGGAGCCACCACAGAAAAGGCCCTTTTACTTGGTCCCACTCACCTCTTTGACCTTATACAAGAGGTTTCAATGATCTGCAAACTGCAGGAATAATACTAACAAATCCTCAGCCTACATTATCAAATTTCACCCTGTATTAATACAGGTAGTCCTCAGCTTACAACCACTTATGAGCCCAACATGTCTGTGGCTAAGCAAGGCAGCTGTTAAATGAATCACGCCCCATTTTATGATCTTTTTGCTCCAGTTGTTAAGCAAATCACTGCAGTTGTGACATGGTTGTTAAGTGAATGTGACATTCCCCCATTGACTTTGCTTGTCAGAAACCGGCTGGGAAGGTCGCAAGCAGTGATGACATGACCCCAGGACGGTGCAACCGTCATGAATACATGCCAGTTGCCAAGCGTCTAAATTTTGATCACATGACCATGGGGATGCTGCAACAGTCTTAAGTGTGAGAACCAGTCATAAGTCACTTTGTTCAGTGCCATTGTAACTTTGAATGGTCTCTAAATGAATGGTTGTAAGTTGAGGACTGCCTCTATTACAACTGAACTGATGGCTTTCCATAGCTGACGTTAACCAGGATTCTCCACTAAATCAATGTCTTAAGCCAGGCTGGATCCAGAACCAGGAGGGTAAGAGGATCAAGCATTCCTTCCAAAGGCTGGCTTCCAATATGGCATTTGGGGATTGAAGATATTTGCATTTGTACTGGATTTCAGCTAACTATGATATAGTACTGGAAGAACTGCAGAGTTCAGCAACGTTCGTATATCAGGGCAGCGCAATAAACTAGAAAACGTGGTACCAAAAGGAAGGAAATTTCATCTTGTATCCTTGTCATTTTGATAGTCATTTGTTTGTTTTGCCTTGTTGCTATTTTAACTTGTAATTTTTATTAAAAAAAAAATAAGAAAAGCTCACTCTGTAAATTCGTAAACAAATATGCATTAAAATATTCAGGTCTAACCACATTTGAGAGTATTTTCAAACACTCCCTTTTTACAACCCTGTAATCCCTTAATTCGAGGTAGAGTTGGGGCAACTGGATGGAGCTGAGCGTTTACTGGCCGGATGCCCTCCCTGATGCTATGCAGAGTTCACAGCAGATTTTTTTTTTCTTTGCACCCTAGAAGTAAAATTTCTGCCTCTATCTAGAATTGAATTCTCAACCTTCCAAGTGGAAGGCAAGAGTCTTCAGCATTAGTCTACCCCACCGCTCTTTCAGCTAGGCACACTATAGCCCATTTTATTCCACTTCGTGAGCTAATAACAGTATTGCAAGAAAGATCCCAAATCTATGCATTAGCCAAAAGACAAAAATCCAAATTGACATGACATGAGTCATTCAAGTCCTGCTGCCATCAGCCTCACATCCACATCCTAGCAGCATAAACTAGCATCTCATCAAAAGGACACTTCATCAGCTTGGTTCCTTTAGGTGGCCTATTTCTCCTCCCTAATTCCAATCCATGTTCTGCACAGTTTCTCTAGGGAAAAGTGATCCCTGCAATCTGAAGTTTCTTGGCTGAAGAAACTCTGGGCTACGGTGAGCAACGCTGTTATCTGAGAGGCTGACCTTCGGTGGAATACCAAGTTTGCAAGCCTCACCATAAATGGAATCTCCAGGCACCCAATATTTAGAAAAGGCAACCGTCATCCATTTTACAGCTGCACACGGCTGGCCTTATTAAGACATTGAAGTGACAGCTCACAAGGGGAATCTTTGGAATGTTCTCACTAACAGAGACCAGAAAACATGGCCGTGTCACATGAGCTGCAAATCAACTATTCCAAGACAAAGGGTGTAATCTTGCCCATTAATTTGCTAGCATAGATAACTGCAGGGAAAGGGGGAAAGCTTTTGAAAAGAATTCAAATCACGTTGTTAAGAGTTGCCAATAGAAAGAATTAAAGCTAATGCAAACTACCAAAAATGCAAAAGGAAAGGAAAAGAGAGGAGAGGGGAGGGGAGCGGAGGGGAAGAGAAGGGAAGGGAAGGGAGTAGGGAAGAAGGAAGAGAAGGGAAGGGGGAAAGAAAAAGGGAAGGAAAGAGAAAGAGAGGAAGGGGAGGGGACAGAAGGGGAGGGGAAAGGAAAGGAAAAGAAAGGAAAGGAAAGGAAAGGAAAGGAAAGGAAAGGAAAGGAAAGGAAAGGAAAGGAAAGGAAAGGAAAGGAAAGGAAAGGAAAGGAAAGGAAAGGAAAGGAAAGGAAAGGAAAGGATAAAAGAGTAATGTTTCCCTTCAACCCAGCAAGTAAAAACAATGTTCACAGCTTATCACCCTCTCTAAATACAACTCTTTACCCATAACTCATCTCATAACTAAAAAACAAAGTCCAAAAGTCTCGTGGGAAAGGGGAAACAGATACTTAATGCTGTGGCTTCGACAGATATGGACCTGAGAAAAAATTACCACCCAGATAGAATTTTATTGGATCAACCCGTCTTATCATCTTGGCAGTTGCCAGAGCAAAATGAAGAAAAACCAAAAGAAAATTAAAATAATTTATTTCGGCTATCAGTCTGTTGGCATGCCTTGTTTGCTCATCATGTGGTATGATACTGCAGTTGCAATATCCACTAACGTTATGTCAAGTCAGCAGGGATATTTTATAAGACCACGATCACAGCAAATGAAAGGTAAGGCTTAGGACACTAATTCTAGACCTCCAGCAAGGAAGCAAAGACATTCTGTGTTTGCTCCCTTTTAAAACCCTCTTTCTGATTTTATGCATATACAACCAATCAGAATCCATTTCTTGCAATGAGGACCAAGCTCAACCTTTGAGTTTCTATACACTCCAACAAGTCATTGCAAACACAATAAAAAAGAAGGGCCAGGAAAAAAAAGAAGTATTTGATTTAAAGAAATACAATTAATTGTTAAATGAATTGAAATCGAATGAATTAAACTATGGAAACCTCTTATGGACTTTTTGCATAAACTTCAAAAAACTGAACATGTCATTTATGGTTTTGATGATTAGAAAGGTTAAATGACAGAAAGAAGAGTATTATTATGTAACTTTAAAGAGGTTAAAATATAATTGTACTTATAATTGCTATGTAGAATATCGGAAGCCACTGCTTTGTATCTCTTTTTCTTTCTCGTCTGTTTTTCTTTAACATTTTTTCTTTTCTTGAACTTTTTGCTTTCTTTTTGCTTTGTTTCTTTGTCTCTTTTCTTTCTTTTCAAATAGTTTGCATTAATTTTTATTTTCTTTTTTAAAATTCTAATAACAATTATATTGAAAACAAAGAAATCAAATGATTTAAACTCAGTATCATTACCTTAATGAAGTTCATTAGATTTCTCTTTGTGTATTTAATATTTATGCAAGGCTTGTGGCCTTACACCAGATGGTCAGGTGTCCTTTTTGAGAAAAATAAGTCCTCTGTATGTGTTCAAGGTATTAAGAAGCTTAATACCTTTTTCTCAGAACCTCCTTTTCAAATGCCACATATGAAAGATAACATTAGTCTTGATCCCCTTAAAATTCCACATTAAGGCAATCAGCTGCCTAGTAACTCCTTCCTTCCTTCCTTCCTTCCTTCCTTCCTTCCTTCCTTCCTTCCTTCCTTCCTTCCTTCCTTAATTCATTCATTCATTCATTCATTTACCTTCTGCTCCCTCCCTTCCTCCCTCCCCCTCTCTCTCTCTCTCTCTCTCTGTCTTTCTTTCTTTCTTTCCTCCCCTTCCCCCTCCCCTCCTCTCCTCTTTCTCTTCCTTCCTTCCTTCCAATTTGTAATAGCTCCCCAACACCAATGGACTCTGGGAGGTATGCAAAATCTATAAACACAAGTAAAACATGGAACCACACAGACAGCCTTGTCTAAAAAGTCCTTAAAAGCAAAACAAAAGAAACAAAACGAAACATTTCTAACATTTAACATATGTAGCATTTATATCCACTTACCCACAACGATGACCCTATGAGATAAATTGGGCTGCAAGGGAGGGACTAAAGTCCCAAAGTCACCCTGTGGGCTTTCATGCCTAAGAACTGACAGTCTCTCACTTTCTAGGTCAGCACCTCAATCCTTGCTCTAGACTGGTGGAGCTTACTCCTAGGTGAGAGGGAGTAGATGGGTATTTGAAAGCCTAAAGTGGCCTGCCACCAGGGTAGCAGAAGGCTTGTCTGCTCCCATAATGACTCTGCTCAATTCTTAAAATTTGGAAACAAATTTAGATACCTGCCACTCCCCTCACTTTGTGAGGGCATCAACAGAGTGAGGAAAGGACTTCAAAAAAGGCTTGCCTCCTTGCTGAGAAATTACTACTTCTGAGTGGGTGTTATGTCCTATCAGCATGTCAGTGGCCTCTCTCACAAAGCACACAACATGCCTTCCAATTTGTTCTCTGAAAGCTTTTTTTTCTCCTCACAAAACACAGTGTTTCTCTCAAGCACATTGCAGCTGTAGTATATCCTTTTTGAAATGTAGCAACCGTATTTCTACCCCGTAGTCCAGATTTAAAGAGACAAGGGATTTATACCATGGCATTACAATGTTGGCAGTTTTATTTTCAGACCCTTTCTTAATGAACACTAGCATGGAATTTGCCTTTTTTTTTATGGCTGTGGAGTCCTTGGTGCTTTCTGAGCTTGGTTGCTTTCTTGCAGACATTTCATGACCTAAAATACTGTAAGTTTTCACGGCTTTTTCATGACAATTTTCATGCCAACCACACAACACCTTCTTGAGTCATCTACTATAATGCCAATATTTCTCTGGTGAGTTACAAACAGCTCAATGTACAAGTGAAATTAATCTTTTTGGCCCGGCATGCCTCATTTTACGTTTTCTGGTTACGTTTTCTTGACTGGGCAGCGTGTTCAAAGACATCCTTCTTCACAATCACTTTTGTTCTTCCAAGTCCCATGATTAGCCAGATGTTTGGCCTTTACTAACTGGACTCCATCTTCCACTATTGTGTAGTGTGATAATAATATGCCAAACCTTGTATTTACAGTACACTTACAACACTTAACACTTTCAACATTACAGTTGCTGTAATCAAAGCCAAAACTGAGGAATCTTGCATGAATCAAGATCATAATACTCGGGAAGAAGACATTTAACCTTTTCTTCCTAAAAACAATTCCGAAAGAGTTTTTAAAAACTTGCAATAGAAACAGCACAGGAACAAATGTTTCCATTAGTAAACTGGCCTTATTTTCTTTTGACAATGTATGAGATGACGTTTCCATCCAGGATCAGAGAGAGAAGGAAAGACAAGGCTGTTTTCCCTTTATCTCATGGTCTCCATCTGCCTTAGGTCCCAATATTCTTAATGTATTTTTTTACTCAAAAAAACCCCCATCTCATATCTCTCCAAAACCCACATCTTCCTCCCTTATTCCCATTCTTTTTTCTACCCTACTATACTGCCCAAGGGTTAATTCCCATAAAATCTTTCAGGAAATGTAAGTAACATAAGTAAACTGGAGGTACGGCACAGTTTTTTTTGTGGTCCCAGCATTCTTCATAGTTATGACATCAATAAGTAATTGAACCCAGGTCCCCTCAACAACTAGCAGTTTGGGAGAAGAAAGATAGGGTTAGATAGATAAGCACTGCATTTTTCCTCATATTCATGTGTAAAACAACTACAGACAAACTGAAATCCGAGACGATTCAATGCTGGAATTAATTTTACAAAGTCTATTTAATTTTATAAATGTTCGTAAGGTTCTGGAGGAATAGAGTACAAGGCCAAAGAATAGAAAATGAAAGGAATGGAACTATGAATGGAGTGAAACTGAAATGAAGGACAGGTAGTCCTCAACTTACCACAGTTCATTCAGTTACCGTTCGAAGTTACAACAGCATCGGAAAAAGCGACTTATGACCGTTTTTCACACTTACGGCTGTTGCAGCACCCCCCCCCCATGGTCATGTAATCAAAATTCAGACGCCGGGCAACTGACTCATCTTTATGACAGTTGCAGTGTCCCGGGGTCATGCGATCACCTTTTGTGACCTTCCGACAAGCAAAATCAATGGAGAAACCAGATTCACTTAACAACCGTGTTACTAATTCAATAACTGCAGTGATTCACTTAACAACTGTGTCAAGAAAGGTGATAAAATGGGGCAAAATTCATGACAACTGTCTCATTTAGCAACCAAAAAGGTTGGGCTCAATTATGGTCGTAACTCGAGGACTTCCTGTCACAGAAACCTATTACTGGTAGTTCTCAACTTACAACCATTGGATCAGTGACCATTTGAAGTTACAAGGGCACTGAAAAAAGTGACTTATGACCGTTTTTCACATTTACGACCATTGCAGCGTCCCATGCTCATGTGATCAAAATTCAGATGCCTGGCAACTGGTATGTACTTATGACTGTTGCAGTGTCCCAGGGTCATGTGATCACCTTTGCGATCTTCTGACAAGCAAAGTCAATGTCAAGCGCAAGAAATCAGGAGTACAAGGCCAGAGGCAGTTCAGATGAATATATAGGTTTATTGTATGTTAAAGCTTCCTACAAGAATCTGAACTACTAATGGTCAAAGCGAGTTGGCAGCAGATAAAGGGTAAATGGAATTCAAGGTGGGCTGAACTTAGATCTCTTGTGGGTGCGAAGGGACTCCAGACTGATGACACATTTGGCCCGTCCCTCAGGCTCAGCCTGGTCATCTCCTGCAATCAATGGGGAAGCCAGATTCACTTAACAAGCTTGTTACTAACTTAACAACTGCAGTGATTCACTTAACAGCTGTGGCACGAGAGGTTGTAAAATGGGGCAAAACTCAGTTAACAAGTGTCTTGCTCAAGTGTGATCGTAAGTCAAGGGCTACCTGTATTTTTAAAGCAAGTTAGCCATTTAGTTTTGGATTTGAACTGAATGTCCGTTCCATCTCAATCTTCCTCCACGGCCTTGCCCTTCATTATTAAGACTCCAGGAAGCTGCATTGTCCTTAAACTCATTCATAATCACCATCAGGAAGCTTTCAAATCCTTAACAATGCAAAAGACAAGTAACCTCTTTTTCCAACTCCATCGTAAGTCACTCCCTAAATCATACCATTGGCCAAATGTCCCAGATGCACTGCAGCACTCCGGCCAAAATATTCGTAGTTTAACAAAATGAATTGCATTACTGAAATATAGACATTAAACTACAGACTTAATCAGTTAACTGAAAGAACCTGCTGAACTCAGCAGAACTATCTTCTAAATAAATAAGACTTCACATTTGGATAAAACTTTTGAGCCTCTGTCAACAGGTTATTAGTTGCTGAGACAGAAAGCAGAACATTTGTTTATCAGATCAAAGAAATATACAATCTTTCCTAACTTGGAAGTAACGGTAGCATAAAAGTGCCACTGTTCTCCACAGAGCTGGGCAATCCAGAGATGTCTACCAGTGGTCATATTTATGATGAGGTGAAAAAGTTACAGACCACCCCCCAACACAGAGGAAACTGTGTGAGATTCACAGCTACATTCCTTCTCTTCATGCATCAAAAAAGTACACTATAAATGGAGAATATATAACTCCTAGTTGGACCAATTCAAACAGCCCCAGACCTTCACTCCATGCAGGCAATAGATATGAAGAAAACTTTACACAAGTAATTTCCACAGCACATTTACATATCGTGTTATCTAATGGATACTTGAGGATGTGTTTCTAAAAATAAAACTTCATCTATTAGCCAAAATTCCCAAACCTGGATGCCTGCCAAATGTATAGATTTCATTTCCCAAAATGGCCTAGCTAGCATGGTCCTTGTTAACAATTCTGGGAATGGACATACATGTTTAGAGGAATTTGGGAAGGCTGGTGTAAACAGCAACTGTCTCCAGTCTTCCTTTTTTAAAATTCATTTGTTTAGGAAATGTCCAGCCTCAACAGTCTGACAACTTGAGAATGGAATCTAGGGAACTATACGAGAAATCCCAGTATTTTCTGGGGTTTGCAGAAAAATCGTGGAAGACCCTCATACCCAGAGGACACAAATGCAGTCTCTCCAGACAGATTATTGGACTTTTAGCCTAGAGGGAAATAACTTTGATGCACAGTTTTTTAAGTCACTGTAAATATTTTCTTAAATAGTTATAGGCTTACATTCATTTAAGGGGCTCTTTACATTGCCACTGTAAATCAGCAGATGAGAAAGAAGGTCAGAAACAAAACAAAAAAAGTTATTTAATGAAAAAGCCTTTCAGCCATAACAGCAGCATTGGGAGGCTTCTGCTGGAGCATGAAAAATAAATCTTTTAGTTGAACAGTTGGGTGATTTACATATGTCCCCAGGGGGCTCTTGAAAAGGCATTCTAGTCTTGGTTACTCTCTCTCTCCGGAGAAGGGGTGAAACTCAGTGGGAGAACCCATATTTTTTACATAAGAAGAACCAGATCTCCACCATTTCCAATTAGATCAGAAAAAGACCTTGCACGATTAATCCTTGTACAATTAGCCCGTGACTTACAACCATTTGTTTAGTGACCATTTGAAGTTTACAACGGCACTGAAAAAAGTGACAGCATCCCCATGGTCACATGATCAAAATTATTATTATTATTATTATTATTATTATTATTATTATTATTATTATTATTATTATTATTATTATTATTATTATTATTATTATTATTATTATTAATAATAATAATAATAATAATAATAATAATAATAATAATAATAATATAATAATAATAAATAATAATAATAATAATAATAATAATAATAATAATAATAATAATAATAATAATAATAATAATAATAATAATAAAGTTGGAAGGGACCTTGGAGGTCATCTAGTCCAACCCCTGCTCAGGCAGGAAACCCTGTCCAGTCTCTTCTTAAAAACTTCCAGTGTTGGAGCATTCACCGCTTCTGGAGGCAGGTTGTTCCACTGGTTAATTGTTCTAACTGTCAGGAAGTTTCTCCTTAGTTCTAGGTTGCTTCTCTCCTTGATTAGTTTCCATCCGTTGCTTCTTTTCCTGCCTTCCGGCGCTTTGGAGAATAGCTTGACTCTCTCTTCTTTGTGGCAGCCCCTGAGATACTGGAACACTGCTATCATGTCCCCCCTCGTCCTTCTCTTCATTAAACTACTAGACATACCCAATTCCAGCAACCGTTCCTTATATGTTTTAGCCTCCAGTCCCCTAATCATCTTTGTTGCTCTTCTCTGTACTCTTGAGATGCTTGGCAACGGGTGGTTGCACATAACCCAGTTACAGTGTCATGTGATCACCTTTTGCTACCTTCTGACAAGCAGAGTCAATGATCAATCCAGATTCACCTAATAATCACGATGAACTTTCAAATTCTCATGCCATTATTAAAATCATACAAGGTTTTTTTTATCAGAATGCTAAAATATCACGATGACTTACAAAAGTTTTTGCCAGTTGTATTAGTATGGAGGTTAAGTTATATGCTGCCACATGGAAAGCATTATCGCGTTTCAGTTTTTCAAGTGCCCAAATATTCTAGTTATTTTCCTGCAGCAAAACTAAAGTTCTCTAGGCATCCTTGCTTTCCATGTGGAAATAATGGCATGAGAATTTGAAAGTTCATCAGACAGTGTCAATATAAGAATGTTGTTTTAGAATACATGGTTGCCTCTTCTGATAGCAGACCAATCAAAAGTCACTTCTTTCAGTCCATTGTAACTTCAAATGGTCACTAAACTCAGATTATAAGAAAAGTAGTTCAACCAGCCAGAGGTTTAGCAGAGAGAAAGTTGATACAAATCATATTGAGCTGTACTGACTGATTGCCAAACTCGGTATGAAGCATAGTTCTAGCATTTCTCTGCAAGGTAATATTTTAGTTCAGAATTATCCTCATGATTTATAAAGTTTCTCCTACCGTAGATTTTTTATATATATAATCCTATCATTTTCTTAACAATGTAGTGGAGAATGTCATGCATGGATTGAAAGCTAACCAAGCTTTCTGGAATATATATATCCAAACCTACATGGTATTAGTCCAAAAATGTTAAATTTCTCAAGTAATTCAGGAATTAAAGAAAAGGAATTTTGTACTCTTGCTGAGTAATCCAAAAGTTTTGTTAAACTGCTAATACGTTGCTAAAACAATGGATTTTGAGGGGTCCTTGATGCTCTCTGAGCTTGGTAGTTTTCTTGGAGATATTTCATTACCCTAACTAAATATCATCATCTGATGATGTTACCTAGTTTGAGTAATGAAACATCTACAAGAAAACAACCAAGCTCAAAAGCACTAAGGACCCCTTAAACTACAAATATTCTCCTCTATTTGTACAATGGATTTTGGAACTATTTTTAAATTATCAATTGTTTAATTAGTTACAATAGTTGTCAGATGTGAAGAATCAGGACCATACCTTAAGTTATAGTCAAGCTGCTTTATTACTCATGTATATACACAAGAATCTAGTCAAGTAATCATCAGCATTAAACTGGTGCTAGATAAGAGTTAACAGAATTCAAGGACTTAGACAGCTTGTGGGAATGTAACAACTCTAAGTTAATTACTCTATTGATTCTGCCCCCAGGCTCTGTCACTGCCTTCTCCTACAATAGTGCACTAATCATTTATTAATCCGTTAATAGCTACAGTAATACAAATATATTCCCAGGTATGCCAATTTAGGCTATAATCTCATGTTAGCTTTTTTCATCAATATTTTTGGAACACTAACCAAATTTCTTTCAGTTGTTCTGGAATTGAGAAAATGCAAAAGGAATACTTACCCAAATGCTAAATTATTTCATTGTTTTATAGAAGAGGAACAGAACTGGAGGAAGGGATGGCCAGCTAAATCAGATTCATTTAGAGGCCAACACTATTGCTTCTAAGGGGAGGGCTGCTTCTCATCTGATGAATATTCTCCTTCCCATTTTTCTAATAATGTCTCTAGAGGCTTCCCTCAGTTGTGGGGAAATTGTGTCTTCTCCAGAAATAATGGGACTGCAACTTCCCAACTTCCAGCCAATATGCTCAAATCCTGCAAGTTGCAATCCTATCAAATTGATTTAAGCAGAAGGCAGTAGAGATGGACAAGTCTGTCAATTTCAATTCCTCTCATTCTATCAATTTCACTTGTTCATTTTTGTATTTGCAAATTTAGTTTCTCTTATTCCTTTACTGGTTTGCTGACCTGTTTTTTTTGTGTGTTTTTTTTAATGCCTCAAAATGTGCATGTGTCTTGAGTGTTTGTCTCCAGTATGCATCTTTGTTTGAAATATTTCCCAGTGTATAGATTGTTTGGCACAATTTTCTTGAACAAAAGTATGTTGGCACGTGGTCCATATTATTCATGCAGACTTTCCTTTAATAATGATTTGTTTTAACTAGCAAACCACCATTAACAAACCAGTAAAAATGCAGAGCATTTCAAAGACCTAAGTTTGGTTTCGTGCATTGGTCTGGAAGGCAAATTTAGTTCAGTTTACATGAGTGCTTTACGGACAGGAAGGCAGGATGTAAACCGAAATAACAATAATAACATTGAGATGTAAACCAATCTCTCTCGTGCCTCTTAGGGAGTTAAGACAAGACATGACGTGGTGTCCTACCCTTGAGAAGAAGCTGTGTTGGAGACATGCAATAGGAGGACATTCAACATAAGGATAACCAGACATAGCTTTGATCACTCTTATTATTCTAGATAACACCAAGAAAAGGACAAAAAGAAACATGAGTTATATCTTGCTAATAACTGTCTTATGACTTTTTCTATTGACTGGTGGCTAACCTTATTAAAGCCAGGCTGATAAGACATAATTGCTGTGTTCAGATAACATTATGACCAAATAAGCCATGTTATGATTTACTCTGATAAACTGGCTTACAAAATATGCTAAGAGAACTGCTGGGTCACCCACAGCAAGCTGAACCACAAACCATCCAATCCTATTTTAGGCTAATGGGCTGTGTGAATCCAGCTAGCCCCATAACTTAAATTGTAGTTTCCAAATAACTAAAGAGATGGGATTTCATCCATGGAAGATTTTTGAAGTAGAAAGGTGTTAAGATTTTAGCTGGCCTAGAAACTACATTTTTTTATTGGGAGGTCCTCAGTCCCTCAAATATTTGGAGGTGAGCTATTTCTGCTCTCTGATGATGAGAGGCAGGAGAAGAACTAGGAACGGGTGATAATTGTATGTGCTCATTGTTTTACAAGTTCCAGAAATGAATCTTAGCCTAAATAGTAGATTTAAGCTCCGGTTATGTAGGAGAAAGAGTGGCAGAACCTTGGGGTGGAGATAAAAGAGAAATCAGCCTAGAATCCTTACGTAGTCATAAGCGGACTAAGTCCAACCCTCCCCCCTTGAATTCTGTTGACTCTTATCTAACTCCAAGCAGGTGCTAACATTAGACGAGAATATTCTTGTCCATGTGGCAATAAATCAATGTAATTGGACCTTCATGTGTAGACCTGGTCTTTTGCACCTGACCGATAGGCTTTACTAGCATAGTCTGAAGGGTAAGGTTATAGATTCTCTTAACAGTACAAAGGAGTACTGTATACTGTTTCAGATTCCATTTATGAGACCACCACTAGTTGTATCTTCTGCTATGGGAGAAGTAGAGGCAGATGAACTGAAATTGCATTCACACATTTGCAGGTCTTCTCAGAGTTTAGAGAGGCAGTTGGGGAGAGAAAGAAGTTTGCCATGTTTTTATCGTTTAGATAGAAGATGTGCTCCTTGCCTTCTTTGTGGCCATTAATGCAAAGAGCAGCAGTGCCTCTCCCCTCAGTAGCCTGGTTGCTCTCCTGTTTTTCCACAATATTCCATTTCAGGTAATACTGTGCCTTAGTATGATTTCCAACTAAGCAGATCTGGCTTAAGCACATGATAAACACGAGCCACAGTCTTTGAGAAGGGCCCATATGAAGATGCCTGCATGCCCTTTAGGTAATGATGTTCTTGCCATGCTACTATCTTCAATCAATGAGGAGTCAGATCTGTGGTTCAGATAGCCTTTGCTGAACACTGGCTGTGAATATGCCCTCCTAAGTCAGAGTTTTACTGCCAGTCCCTGGTATCAACCGGCTTTGCTGCCGTTCCTCCTAGTTGGAGCTATAAGGTCCTCTGAATGCTTCATGGGCTAAAGAAGGGACAGGAACAAAAGAAGGTTAGACATTTCCAAGTATTTCTTATTACCCTATCAATAGGAGGTGGTTCCTACTGGTCTGACAGGCAAAGAAATGGAGGATAACTGTAGCATTAATTCTATAGTACGTGAGCATTTTACAGAGGAAAACTCCAAAAACATCTTGTTCAAGCTTCCTTTGAGTACAATTCCAGCACAACAATAAAGAATTTGTATGTGCACCCTTGATTTGCAAACTGATTAAATCAGGAAGTCAATTAACAAATCTGTAAAAAGCAACAGAGGTGTCATGTCCAATTTCTCAAAGCTGTCCCTTCATCCATGCATCACGTGGGCAAAATAACACAAATACCTGGCCAGCAAATCTTTTGAACTCTACCAACAATTTGAGAAAAGCAATTATTTACCTCTTTCCAGCAGTGGCTTCTAAATCTGCACACCATCTCAGTTTTGGAACCTATGCCACTTGTCTCACATGCTGCTCTCATCTGTTTCTTAAGACAGTTTCAATAATTCCAGTCCAGATTGCAGTGGCTTGGCCACAAGGCTAGGCTGGTACTTTATCTGGACTATGGCCATTGTAAGACTTGTGTACTTGCTCCCTGATTGTATCCTTCCCCTCCTCACTGGCTGATTCCTGTGTGGACCAGCCTACTAGTTTATGCCTTTTCCTTTTAGGGGCTATTCTCTCCTCACTACTCCTCATGTGTACATATGTGCCACACACATAAGTGCCTTCACCTCTTTTCCCACCATATGTGCCTTGTCACTAATGTAGACCCTTTTCCGTTTTTCTTTTTCTTTTCCCTTTATGGCACCACCATAGCTGCGATGCTAGAATAACCAAAGCAACAGGGAATAAGTTGTCCTCTCATTCCTACGTTCCTCTGTAAATCTCTGAAAACTTTGCAGCAAGGAAGAAACGTTCAGCATCCTAGAAACAAGACAGCAACTTTCTTACCGTGCAACCTAAAGATGTGCCATTTAAAAAATAAACAAAAGGCAAGGGAAGCTTTGCAGGTCTCTGGGTAGGAGGTGGGAAAGCAAGGGAAACGTCCTTCGCTCAGTCTGGACAGAAAGTGAAAGTGTGCCCATTAGGCAGTGTAAGAATGGAAAAGAGTATGAGCTTCTATGGTTGAGGATAGCTCATTGACTTAGAGACAGTCAATGAATCAACCACAAGATTATTTTAATAAAGCGACTGCCAACCAGTACAGAATATACAACCTGGTAATCCAGGGCAATGATTAGTCACAGGAGGGGAGAGGGGATGTCAGGCACTGCAGTGAATCAGAGCCTGAGCAACTACCAGATCAGAATGAAGCACTGGAAGGAAGCCACTATCGTGGCTTGGTCAACCGTTTTGAATAAAAACTGGTGGGGTGCATTTGCAGTGGGCTGGAACTGGAGCAAAATGCCATCCATCCCTGCCATTAGCAAGTGGCAAGGGGCACATATTAGCAATGGGTCAAGCAGAAGATGCAGATCTACCCTCATGTCTAGACAAGTAGTTCTTCTTAACCGATTTCTCCAAAGGAACAACGGTAATTGTTTGCAAAATTCTCCTATGGACACCTCAGCTGCTTTTGGTGCTGCCCCTTGATCCTTACACAGGTAGTATGTTGGGGGAAAGCTCTGAATGAAGGAGAAGGGATTAAACAACTGCTTTACCTAGGTTCTTGCATAAGAGAATGTAGCTGAGATACGTCATCAAATAGATATCCTCGAGGCCAGGGGCTTCCTTGAGATCCTCTGCTGGTTTGTCCTACATCTAATCTGTTAGACCCCGATTTTGATTTCCATTACAAAAAAGCAAACACCAGCCAAACAAGCAATGCTTGGTTCTATGGAACTAAATCTGAGAGACTATAGTAATATCAGACTGTCTGCATTAATAATAAGTGAATGATATTTACTGATGCATAATCAATTATGGGAACACATTTAAAATATTCAAAGCCTGCCTCTGTTCAAACATCCTATAATTTCATCTCAGGCTGTCCAACACAATCAAATCTACATAACAGTTGTCAGACACTTTGAACTCCTCCTGCTCGCCAAACAAGCTTCATATCTGCCTTCTTTCGCCTCTTCTAGTTCAGGAATTCTCTCGGAAGGCACAACTCGGAAGGCACAACTGAGGCCACACAGAATTTGCAGAAAGCCTTCACAGAGAGGAGCTGTTAATGTTTTTTTTTGCAAACATCTGCAATACGTTGATTTGCACCCAAATTATGAAGTGGATGAAGTTTCAAAGGCAACACTTTAAAAAAATGAAGAAAGAAAAAAAAACAGGCCATGGCTGAGTCTCAAAAGTTACTCACCTCTCTGTTTCCTGGCGCATTTCCTCCCGTTTTTGTCTCCTAAGCTCTCTGCGACGTTCAAAGTCGTCCATGATATATATTCAAGTTCAGATAAACCTTCCAAACCAGACTGAATTTGAGAAAGAGAGAGAAAGGGGGGAAAAGTCAGAATTAGATATGGAAATGAAGCCTCCTATTAACAGAATCATATCCAAGTATAGTCATGTTTGCATCCACAGTTAAAATGATTCTCTAGAAGCATCAAACATTTTATTAAATGTTTAGCAAGTTTCTGTTTGGAAGTCAGCTTCCTTGCTGGAAATTAAAACAAAGTTGTAACATTTTACGTTTGATGAAAGAAGCAGATGGGGTATGTCTTAAAAGAGCTATTTATGCTTACTGACGTCTTTCTCCTGCTATAAATGTTTAGCAAAATAATAATGACAGTTTTAAGTGAGATGTGCAAATTTGCTATTTTGATAACTGGAAGCACAAAGGAGGCTATTTCATTGTAGCCTCAGGTTTGCACCATTGCAGATGTGCAACAGTCAGAAAAGAATTCGTTAATGATCAAAAACAGTTTTCCAGCAACAAAATATTATCTTTCACTTTAATGCTACTTTCTTTGCTAATCACAAAGCTAAAAGCATGCTTTTTGGAAAGGTTAAAAATGAAAATTCTGCTGTCAGTAGGAACAAAAGAGGAAAAGAAGCTAATGGTTTAAAATACCCCCCTTAAAAATGTTGCTCTAAATCCTCCTTTTAAAAAACAAATTAAAACCGACACTTGAGATGCAGGAAGCGGTGGGGGGGGAAAAGAATTGGACAGATTGAAGCATCTGCAATTTAAATCTGCACCTACCTTCTTCTTGTAGGTTTACTCCATAAAATATTTGCTCCGTTATAGTTCCTTTATGCGCGAAACCCTTTCAGGCTTTGGTTTATATCCTATCGAGACAAATATAGGAGAATTCTCCTGCAGGCCCCCCCAACTAAAAATGACTACCAGAAAAGGGAAAGCTGTTCTCTTTTTGTCCCGGCTTTGTTTACAGAGCTGTCAGTGGTTAGTTAAACTCTGCCTGGAATCTAGCATTTAAGGCCTGCTCCAAGAGCGTTTCCTGTGTTGAGCTGGAGGCCCTCAACTTCCTTTGGAATTCTAGCCTAGACTCCGCTCTCAGGGTGCTTTTTCTTTCTTCCCCCTTTTTTTTTTTTTAAAGTAACTTTCCCCTCCTTCTTTCAAAATTTCCAAGTCTTTATGGCAGTCCAAATTCAGGCATATTTTTCTTTACAGTGAATTTAAACTGGGCAAACACGAGAGAAATGCACACTGCTATTCTAAAGAAGCAAAAAGAATCCTGTGTTAATGAACACTTGTTTGCTGATTATTAAGGGTGTGTGTGTGTGTGTGTGTGTGTGTGTGTTGTGTGGTATAGGTAGTCCTCGACTTACAACCATTCATTTAATGTCCGAAGTTACTGAAAAAAGTGACTTATGACTGTTTCTCACATGAGAGTTGCAGCCTCCCTGTGGTCCGTGATCAAAATTCAGATACTTGCAACTGACATGTATTTATGATGGTTGTCATGTCCCAGGTCATGTGAGCTTCTGACAAGCAAAGTCAATGGGGAAGTCGGAGTCACTTAACACCCTGCAGTGATTCACTTAAGAGCTATGGCAAGGAAGGTCATAAAATTGGTCAAACCTCATTAAACCACAGTCTTGGGCTCAGTTGTGGTAATAAGTTGATGATTACCCGTATTCGGTCTCATAGGATTACTCAGGAGAAGGCAATGGGGTGGAGAAGAATGATGTAATCATTGCTGATCCTTAATACTTGAACACAGTAGTACAATATAGTATTATTGTATATGTCTATAAAAACATATACAGGTAATCCTTGACTTACAACCGCTCATTTAGTGACCATTGGGAGTTACAACAGCACTGAAAAAAAGTGACATGACTGCTTCTCACACTTAGGATCATTGCAGCATCCCCAGGGTCACGTGATCAAAATTCAGCCATTTGGCAACTGACTCATGTTTATCACAGTTGCGGTGTCCCAGGGCCATATGATCACTTTTTGTACCCTGACAAGCAAAATCAATGGAGAAGTCAGATTCACTTAACAACATGTTACCAACTTAACAACTGCAGTGATTCACTTAACAACTATGGCAAGAAGGTCGCAAATGGGGCAAAATTCACTTGACTGTTTCACTTAGCAGCAGAAATGTTGGGCTCAATTGTGGTCGTAAGTCGAGGACTACCTGTACAACATCGCACTGGGCGTCTGGAGTGCCCACCTTTATGCCCACATATTCTCCACACACATCCCTAAGTGAAGTTAGCATACTTTTACTTATTTTCTGGAAGTCCCTCAAGACCTGGCTATGTCATCAGGCCTGGAGATCCCAGGAGACTGAGGAAATCTTGAGGTGGCTCCGTTATTACTATTAAATCTCCTCTATGCCTTATGATTTTTTAAAAGTTTTTTAATAATGATAGCTTTTTAAATACATTTGTTGTTTGTGTCTTGTTGTAAGGTGCCTATTTTTGCAAGATAGACAGACGTATAAATTTAATCAATAAAATCTGTCTTTAATGCCTGTTTTCATTACAAAAAAATTATATTGGCCCACAGGTGGTGGGACAAGGAGTAAGAATTGCCGAATACTACAATTGGAGGACACTAAGTCCAACCCTTTGGGTCAACACAAGAATGCAAATTAAAGATGGCTGTCTAGCCTCCACTTGAACACATCTATTGAAGCAAGACAACTCTTACAATAATTGTTTCTTTGCAAAACTGCTCTTATTCAACTCCTCTCAAGGTATTTATTCTTTTGTTTAATAAAATGCATACTTTTAGAACGAGCTTGAAACCCGATTAAAGGATCGTATTCAACTGAACAATTATTGACACAAAGAAGTGGACCTTATAAATTGGGGCTTTCCCATCTGGATACTCCTCACTTGAGAGTTGTCATCTGTGAAGTTGTCAACAATCCTAGTTGTTCCCTTCTACTTTTTTGAATTGAACATCAACTGCAAATAGTTAAGGCCCACATGTTGTGGCCGTAGTAGCAAAACATGTTAGCCTAGACCCACCTCAGAAAAAGTTATGGACATGCTACAAGGCTTTAACACCACTAAACAGGCATGTATAAATGGACCTGGGACTATAGGAGCCAGAGGTCCCTACAAACCTTCTGAAGAACATGTAGAGTATGCAGTGCAAACATTCCTGATGACCATTAGGTGATTTTTGGCTACTTCCTTTCTCTGTGCTTGACCTACCTCATCAACGTTTTGTCATGGGGATAAAATGGGATAGAGAATTTCCCCCATACCAAGGGACAGAATATAATACAATAGTAATACTTCATAATGGCCTTCAGCCCAGTACACACTTATAGTATATCATGCTAATCATAAATAATCAGGTTTGGTTTACTGTAGAATTAAGAGTATAATACTTGGGCTGCAACAATTTGGCTGGTCCTAAGATGGCAGAGGAGATACACAAAGCTCTTAGTTATCTACTGACACCTAGTGCTCATCTGAATTTTTGCAGTCCCAGTATGGAAGTTGTGTGAAACCAACCATTGTGTTTTTTTATATTATAGTTTATTGCTTACCATATCATGGCTCATTTTTACAACAAAACTCATGGCTTATCGAGAGTGATATGTTTAACTAGTCCCTAATGAAGATCCAGGGACAATTTGAAAACTAACATTGACTGTAATTACAGGAGCAAAATCTATTCATTATAGGTCATATCTAGACCTCTGAAGTAGTTTTGGGACAACCACTGCTTATCATTGCACCCCAAAATTGTAAGAAAAGATCTAATGTTTGTTAGTTAATATTATTTCATTTTATTTTTTAAAAATACATGCTGTCATCCCAAACAAAGTTTCCTATAAGGCTTTTACATTATGACATCTCAATCATACATTTCTTTCTATTTTATTACAACCCCAATCTTGTCCCTGGTAAAATCCAAATGATCAGCTGGAGATAGTGGTTAGAATGTGGTATTGGAGGCTAATTCAGCTCACTGCCAGGAGTTCAATCCTCACCGGCTCAAGGTTGACTCAGTCTTCCATCCTCCCGAAGTTGGTAAAATGAGGACACAGATTGTTGGGGGCCATATGCTGACTCTGTAAACTGCTTAGAGAGAGCTGTAAAGCACTGTGAAGCGGTATATAAGTCTAAGTGCTATTGCTATATCCTTTGAAAAAGCTTTCATTCATCAATTACCATGCTATATCAAACATGGTTCTGTTGTATCAAACTGATGATAAGAAATAAATGGTCCCCAACCCCTGGTCCATGGACTGGCACCGGTCCGTGGCATGCCAGAAACCAAGCCACGCAAACAAGCAAAGTCCCATCCATGGGATGCAGGCAGCGTGTGAAACCACGCCCCCTCCAGTCCACGGAAAAACCTCTTTCCACGGAACAAGTCCCTGGTGAGGGGCCGCTAGTCTTGCCTATTAAGATGTTTAGGATCTCTGGCAATTCCTGCTTGACATTACGTTTTGCCATGGGATACTTTTTAGAATAAGATTGTTTGGTTTTGGTAGAGCGTCTCAATGGCATCATATACAAAATGTAGCAATTAATCACTTTAAAGGCTGAATTGTTCTCTTTCCTTTTCCCCCCCCCCCAATGCTGTCTGGCATTTTGGCAATGGAACAAAAATGTTCAGTCTTGAGTACATTCACTGAATTGTTTCCACAGTCCCTAATTCCTGGTTATGCTGCATCTACTATGACCCACAGTAGGTTGACTCCAGTAGGAGTCAGAGGTCATCGGGCTATTTTGTGGGTTTTTTTTCCTGCCAGCTAGGCCCACCTGTGGGGCCTGCTCAAGGACAGACTCTGGTGTAGCACTGGTCTTTAGCCCTAAACATATATACTGTCTTTCCAGATTGTTTTTTGTTGATCTAAAAGTAGGTTTGTTAGAGAGAAAACTTAAGTTCCTGTGGATTGGCTTAACTGTCTGCCTGGATGAGTAGAGATACCCAACAGAACAATTAAAGAGCAGCTATCTAGAATATTCTCTCTCTCTCTCTCTCTCTCTCTCTCTCTCTCTCTCTCTCTCTCTCTCTCTCTCTCAAGAGTGCAGAGAAGGGCAACAAAGATGATTAGGGGACTGGAGGCTAAAACATATAAGGAACGGTTGCTGGAATTGGGTATGTCTAGTTTAATGAAAAGAAGGACTGGGGTGATTATGATAGCAGTATTCCAATATCTCAGGACAGCCATTTGTCCGAAATGGTGTAGGGTTTCCTGCCTGAGCAGGGGGTTGGACTCGATGACCTCCAAGGTCCCTTCCAACTTTATTATTATTATTATTATTATTATTATTATTATTATTATTATTATTATTATTATTATTATTATTATTATTATTATTATTATTATTATTATTATTATTATTATTATTATTGTTGTTGTTGTTGTTGTTGTTGTTGTTGTTGTTGTTGTTGTTGTTGTTGTTATCTCTATCTCTATTTCTCTGTCTCTATCTCTGTCTGTCTCTATCTTTATCTCTCTATCTCTGCCTCTGTCTCTATCTTTATCTCTCTATCTCTGTCTGTCTCTGTCTCTAGCTCTATCATCTCATTTAGGCTTCCAGATCCATCTCTTCAAATAGGTATTCAGGAACTGCCTGGCTAAGACATACAGTCATCAAACTAATCCAGGTCAAGGTGTATTCCAGCTTTTTTTTTAAATGACCATTCAAGGTTACAACAGTGCTCAGAAAAATGACATAGGACCAGTCCCCTCACTTATGACTGTTACAGCATCCAAATTCAGGTACGTGGCAATCAGCATGTATTTATGACAGTTCAAGCATCCCAGAGTGATCACTATTTGCAATCTCAGCTTAACAACCATGTGATTACAGCAAAAAAGAGTGTATAATTGGGCGTGACTCACTTAATAACAGCATTACTTAGCAACCAAATTCCAGTCCCAATTGTGGTCATGGGTCAAGAATTACCTATATTTCCTTGCTGCAAACTAACACTTCTGAAATAGAAAATACTAACACAGTTGATAGTGCATCATTTCAGAAATCAGACTTCCAAGTGAAATTATCCAATCCGTTGAGGCGGACTGGACCGAAGTCATAAATCCAATTTAAATAGCCAAAGCAAGGCACTAGACCTGAGAGAATAATTGTATTAGCAGAAAAGGCCTGGATGAAAAAGGAACTGACAAGGATGTATTTCATCAGAAATCAGATTGTGTGAGGACTAAGAATTAACATGACATTTTTAATGTTGCAAGTCACCGATGTGTCAATAACCTGCTGTAGAAAGTTAGAAATCAGGTAAGGTTTAACTATAAATGCTATTAAATCTTAAATTGAGAAATATTACAGTTTCAAGAGTGCTATGGCATCCCAAAAGTGAAAATGCGCTTTTTAAGAAGAAATCTCAAAATAGCCACAAACTTACAGAATGTGATCCATTGTTGGAACTTGAATTTGCCACGCTAGATCCACATCTATCACCTTTGGATACCAAGACAATGCTCATAGGAAAAAGTAGGTGCTTTAGTAATCTTTGAGTTACTTACCTAAGGACATAGCATGCAACAATTCCAATGAGGAGAGCAAAAGAGAAAATTATACTTCCTTCTACAACAATTTTTTGCCAAGGCTGAGAAGCGAAATGTCTTCAAAGAAAAACAAGAAAGTCCAGTTGCCTCTGGAAAAAGTACCTTTGGGACAACATGACCTTGATGACTGAGAATCTCAGTCCACAGGCCAACTCAACGAAGAGCCACTCATGTGTCCTGTCTATAGTCAATTGACATTTTCTATACTTGTCTAATGATGACAGTTGGCTTGTTGTCCAAGTGCTGCTCAGAGCTGAAGAAGCTTCTTGGATGAGAAGCGAAATGTCTTCAAAGAAAAACAAGGAAGTGCAGTTGCCTCTTGAAAAAGCACCTTTGGGATGGTGTGCTATGGTGGATTCTTGAATCATCTAAGGAATTCTGCATTCCACGCCTTTCCAAGTTTAAGGCTTTTTCTCCAAAGTTTTCAGGGCCAGCACTTTCCCTTTCAATTATTTCTCAAATCTTCCTTTTGTATTTATTGGCTTCAAAGGCTATGATTTTCATGTTTCCCCAGTGTGGTCTGAAGCAGCACTTTAACGTATTGTTCTGCAACTCCAATTTTTTGGGGTCCTTTGATTTTCTAACGATTCTGATGTTTTGCTAACCTGGTCATCCATCCCAACTCTTTCTCCTGTGTCTGCTTTCCTTTATAGGGTGATATGAGGATTTCATAGATGGTATCTTGTTGCAATTCCTTCAGTCTTTGGGGGGGACTACTTTATTCAGGCATTTTCAACTTGTATTCTGCCTAGTATTTCTACTAGGCAAATATTGCATTTTTGGCAAATTCTCTGGAACCTCTGCATATTTAGCATCTGGTTCTTGTATTTTCCTTCTCAAACTAAATTGTCCTTGAGGGATTGTTATTTTTCCTGAAGGCGTCCTTTACATTTTTATTTTCTTATAACTTATCTTCCATCCTGACCCACATTGTATCTGTCTTAGCTTCATGCCTCCTCAGATTCCAGTCTTAGCTGTTTCTGCATGATTTGAGCGGCAGTTGACATATCAGGAGGTATGAACTCATAGATAATAGATTTTAGCTTTTTTTTTTTTTGATAATGAGGACATCCAGGAAAGGCAGGCCATCATTTTGTTCTTTGTTCACTGTGAACTTTATTGCTGGATTTTGTTGATTCAAGTGCTATAGGAACTCCTCTACATTTTCACTGTTATCCCAAAGCACAAATATGTCCTCAACATATCTTACCCATGTGCTCGACTCCTTTATGGTCAATAAGGCATTGTTTTCCAGGTTGTTTATCTGTCTGTAATATGCAGTGCCATATGAAAAACTGTAAAGTTTACACTGTTTGCTAGATTAGTAATTCACTTTTAATTTAATTCTGCACAGCTTTTGATTATTACCCTTTTGCAGGCAAATTCGTATGCATTCCAGTGACTTATTTGTCAGTGTAATCATAAAGAAGTTAAGAGTGTCAATGTAACTTATTTTCATACTATTGGTTAGGTTGGTCATTTTTATGCTTTCTGCGAATTGTTTGCTGCTTTTAATAGTTGATTATATATTATACAGAATACAGAATAGCAATAGCAAAAGCACTATATACCGCTTCATAGTGCTTTACCGCCCTCTCTAAGTGGTTTGCAGAGTCAGCATATTGCCCCCAACAATCTGGACCCTCATTTTACCAACCTCGGATGGGTGGAAAGCTGAGTCAACCTTGAGCCAGTCAGGATCGAACTGCTGACAATCGTCAGAATTAGCCTGCAATACTGCATTCTAACCACTGTGCCACCATGGTAGGGATAACTGGTGGGGAAGTGCTTTGCTCTTTTTGTTGACCAAGGACCAACAAAAAGACCAAAGCACCTTCCCATCAGCAATCAGCACCCATTTGAGCATAAATTAATTCCAAGATTAACATCAGACCAGCAGTCAAATAAACAATACCCCAATCAAGGAACTACCAAACAAGCCAACAGTAAACAGCCCAACCAAATAACCTCTAAGATCACCCCCACCAACACTGACAGGGCAAGCCACTAGAATATAACCTGACAGCAAACCTCACTCCTTATTAGCATTAATGATATTACCTAGTTTGGGTAATAAAACGTCTGCAAGAAAACAACCAAGGTCAGAGATCATCAAGGACCCCTAATTTTATAAGTAATCATATTTAATATAATGTTAGTGCAGGGGTCTGCAGCCTTGACAACTTTAAAACTTGTGGACTTCAGCTCCCAGAATTCCTGAGGAATTCTGGGAGCTGAAGTCCACAAGTCTTAAAGTTGTCAAGGTTGCAGACCCCTGTGTTAGTGTTTACATTATAACTTAATATATATTCCCCAAGCACTCTACTTATACTGGTCTAGGACTGCAGTAAACTAAATCAAATTGATATTGAGGATCTATGATGAGATTGTCTAATGATAGGCAAAATGTTAAATCAATATGTGCCTCATTCAGCTCTATAGAAGTTCCACATGGGTTTATCCTTGGAAGCTATCTGAAAGGGGTCAATAGCCCAGAGCGGATGAATAAATTATCTTCAGAAATGTGCCTAGGAAGGACAAAAGTTTATAAAAGAGACAGCCTGAAGTTATCTGTGGAATGGCCCACCCTGGTTACCTTGGAGAGACAACTTGAACCGATTGCTCTGCTCTTAAAGACATCATTTAGGATATGGAACAGCTCATTCTGAGAGCAAACTGTGCATTCTGACCCTTGTGTATATATAATGCAATGCTTTATTTGTGTGCAATAGCATCTGTTGGACCACAAGCAAGCAACCCAAGGAAGAAGAAAGAATAAATTCCCCCCCCCACCCTTCATCTAAAAAATGAAGCAAACTAAGACAACTCTGACTTGAGCATAAGTTGTTTAAACTGGCACCCTAATCTAACCACATGTCAAGCATTCTTCTGCAGTATCTAAAAGAATGAGGTTCTTAGTCTGTCTTAAAGGAAAACAAATAAATCTGTTTTCTATCAAAATCTGTTCAGAGATGTTTGGAAAAGTTCTGCAGAGGAGGAGCATTGGTTCTAGTTTAAACCAGCTGTAAACAGGGGCAATTCTTCTTGCAGGAACTGAGGAAAAAGAATGTGAGTCCAGATTCCATCTTTGCTAATGGTTCGTTTACAACTGGTGCATATTTATTATTTGTTGATATCCTACATTTATTCTTTTTTATTTTTTGTCACTCAACAGTGAGATACTGGTGAAGAAGGCACAGCAACACCTGCATTTTCTGTGTTGTAGGAGAAGGGCACATCTTCCCCTGTCCTTACCACTTTTCATAGAGGGGCGATTGAAAGCAACCTGTCATATTACATTACTGTGTGGTTTGGAGGTATTACTGTCTTGAACAGGAAGACTATGAGAGAGTGATGAGGACGGCAGAAAAAATTATTGGAAGTTCACTTCCTTCTATCCATATAAGCGATGCTGGACCAGGGTCTGCAGTATTGTCTGGGATGCTACTCATCCTCTCCATAACCAATGACCAATTTCCTTTGTTACCTTCTGGGAGGAGGCTTCACAGTATCCGAAGCAGAACAATTAGATTCTGTAATAGCTTTGTACTATATAGTATCAACTTTATTAACTCTCAGGACTCTTTTTTCCTGCTATCTATTCAAAGTGGACTGTGGTGTGTATGTGTGTGTGTGTGTGTATATATATATACATATATATATATATATATATATACACACACACACACACACACACATATATATATATATATATATGTATATATATGTATATATATATACATACGTATATATATATATGTATATATATATACACATACGTATATATATATACATACGTATATATATATATACATACGTATATATATATATACATACGTATATATATATACATATACATATATACATATATATATATACATATACATATACATATACACACACACACACACACACACACACACACACATATATATATATATATACACACACACACATACACATATTACAGTTCATTTTGAATATATATATTGTGTGTATTTATATATATACCATAGGTATATGTATGGATATAGGTATGGGTATGTGTGTGCATATATATATATATATATTCTTTTGAGAGTGGGCATCAGAATTTCATTTTTTAATGTTTGCCAGTGTGTTCACAGAAAAAAGTGACAATAAATGTTATTTTATCTTACAAATAACCCAGGGTGGCAAACATCTCCAACACATGTTCTTCCTCCTCCTCCTTTCCCCACAACAAGGTGTGAGGTGGGTTGGGCTGATAAAGAGAAACTGGCCCAAGGACACCCAGTTAATTTTCATGGCTAAGGTGGGACTTGAACCAGTGGTGGGATTCAAATATGTGAACAACCGGTTCTCTGTGTGGATGCCGCTTCCGGAAGTCCATTCTGGGCCTGGGCAACAAAATATTAGCTACCGGTTCTGCCAAAGTGGTGAGAACCGGCTGCATCCCACCACTGACTTGAACTCACAGCCTCTTGCTATCTAGCCTGTTGTCTTAACCACTAGACCAAACTGGCTCTCATATGTTACAAGTATGTGTTAACTTGCATATATTGTCTCATACGTATAAGTAGTAGAGAATGTGAGACAGAAATTCTCAGTTTTCAACCATTGAGCTCCGAACAGTAATTAAAGGTCCTCTCTTTAGCAATACCAATTGCAAAGTCTCATGTCTAAGCCCTTCTCCTTCCATATCTTATCTTTCTCACCAACAGTGTCATCAATCCTCATTTCCCTGCTCATCACCATCACCATCCGCTTTTTTGTCACCAATGGACAAGCAGTGTCATGTGCTACCCTTTCTTCAAACCACCTACATTGCCTGAGACAGAATAAGATGCAGTAACCAAGCAACAATTAGGAAGAGAAGAGTCAACCCAAGAATCCAGTTCATATAAGCAGGCCACCCTACTCTCTGAATTATGAAAGTTGCCATGGCTGACAAGGATGATACAATATGAAAAAGAAGTCTAGCATGCATAAGAGAAATCTTCAGTTTTAACAGACTTAGCAGTTATGTTATGCACAACCACCTCATTCCATGCTACAAATCAGTGTAAATACTGTACACCAACAGATCTGGCTTGCAAGAATCAGAATGATGACTAGATGGAAGCAAAGAGCAAATGTTTTTTATATTTCTTTGTGTGGCTAGGAGTCTATATAAGACGTATCTTGATTCAGCAATTTCTCCTTTGGTGTTCCTTTTAAATAACCACATCTGCATCCTGAGTGGAAACTTGGCAGCATTTTGATCTTCGCTGCAAATACTGAACTTCTTCATCAGTCTTTTAAAAAAAAAAAAATCAGTGAAAAACCTTGCTTCTTTCCAAACAGAACAGTTCGTTTGGGACTCCAAGCAAAATAAACATATTAAGTCATGTGAATGTACAGTTTTGTTTTCATTTAGCCCTTCCCTTCATTCTTCTCACTGTGCATCTTTAAGTCTTTCAAGACCTTCTAACGATAGGCGAAATGTTAAAACAATATATGCCTCATTCAGCTCGATAAAAATTGTACATGGATGCGTCTTTGAAAAATATCTGGGAGTGTCCAAGAATCCAGAGCTGATAAATAATATATCTGCAAAAATTAGATTAACAAATTGGGATATATAAATTAAAAATAATATATTTGTTTCACTTAGACCAGGGGTCCCCTACCCCCGGTCCGTGGACCAGTACCGGACCGCGGCACGCCAGCAACCGGGCCGCACAAACAAGCAAAGCCTCATCACAAGATGCAGGCAACACACAAAACTACGCAACCTCCGGTCTGTGAAAAAAAACCTCTCCACGGAACCGGTCCCTGGCACCGAAAAGGTTGGGGAACCTCTGACTTAGACAACGTATAACATCATACTTTATTAGATTACTTACATTCATTAGATTGCTTACATTTCTGAAAAGGTATTACTTTAATCTAAGTATATAGCACAGCTATATCAATATATAAAACCCTACATATTGGCCCGTTATTGTGATGTCATGACACACACATTTGATCATTTTGCTGTCTTTGTGATTAATAGCCGATGCCTAAATCTGATTCATCTGCCCAAACTAATAATATAACAATACATGCACATGCAGGCATAAAAACAAGAAAAAAACTATACAGTAACTAGAGCATTTTAGAAAACTCTGTAAAAACTAGAATTCATTAATTTAAAATAAAACAATTAAATAAATTGATCCTTATGCCAGTAACTAAATTCAAAACACACAGAGAGAAGGGTTTCTCTTATATTCTAAACCGTCAATTGCGTCATGGTAAGCTATCTCTTAATTATGACTTACTGAATAAACTACAATGTCTGGGTCTGCACAATATGTTGAACAAGATCTCCATAATATGCTAAGCCACAAACAAATGATATTGCAGATTAGGCTGAAGTTTGAATCCAGTTATACCATATCTCAGCCTCGGTGAGTTTCAGCACCCAAAATTCACAGCTGTGGCCGGCTTGGCTGGAGAATTCTGGGCGTTGAGTCCCCATGTCTTATATTGCCAAGGTTGAAAAGGTTGAGCAACGTTGCCAAAGTTGAGAAACATTGTGCTAAAATAAGGAATTGTGTGATCGCATTTCGGGTGCTTTGCAATTGGCTCACCTTTATGCTGCCGCATTCCACAAACACGTGACCACAATGTGCGACTTTTTTTTTCCCAGTTTCTATTATTTAATTCTGGTTTTCAGCAACAACAACAACAAATACCCAGTGGGGAAAATGGATTTGCTTAATGACTGTAGTGTTTGCTTAATGCCTGTCATAAAAACAGGTTATCACTTCAAATCTGGACATGTGATTCTTTGCCTTACAACCACAACAACCTTACTTTCAGGCTCTATTAGTCGTAAGTCGAGGACTACCGATATATCTGTCTATTTATTGTTTCTAATTGGTTCTGCCTAATTCATATTGTCCCACTTTCTTTAAGCTACAAAAATGTGCAGATTTGACTTGTATGCATGCCTCTACAATATTCATGTTTCCGTCATGTAAGTATTGCATACTCCATTTCCCTAACATGTATTTTTTTCTTTAAAAAAAAAGACAAAGCACAACAAATTGAAAGCTATCCTCAGCTGCCAATTAGAACAGATCCTCCCAAATATTCAAAGGTGGATATTTTCGTACTGTTCTGAGGATGCATGGTTCCTGTTTCACATCTTACAAAATGTTAAAGCAGACAAAAATTACTCTGGAAATGACTAAATACTTTGAGGGCAATTATTTAAGGTATGTTTAGGCTTGCCAATATCTTCCTATATAAAATTTATCTCATTTAATATCGATTCCAGTTCCAAAAGGTGTGGGTGAAACAGTAGTTTAATGCTGAGCCAGCTGGCAGATTTGAGAACTGTGTTAAAACAGAATATTTCTGAACAGAAGCTTCCTCTTCCTTTTCACATAGCCAGAGAATTATTTTCTAGTTCCACAGAAGAAGAAAAAGAGGGAAGGATGATGTGAGAGAAATTCCCCTGGCATCTCTCGATTTTTTCCATACCGCAGGGATCCTGAATTTCTGGGTAATGGAATTTATTTCCATAGCTTCAGGATTGGGAATGATGCAAAAATAGCATCCTGGAATCCTTGAAATGCTTGCACGCTGCTTTAAGCTAGCTCGAGAATATGGGCAAGCCACACCATTCAGCTTGCCATCATTCTTTTATAGTGAGAGAAATAAGAGAGTGTTGATTGATGGTTTTATAAGGAACCAAGGCCAACCTCACATAAACAACAGATTAGTTGTGCCTGGATTGTTCCACTTCAGACCACAGAGAAGGTGGAAGTTTCTCCAAGAGGAAAAAATAAGAATTCAAGGTCAAACAAAATTGCAGCCCAAAAGAAGAGTAGAGCAAGGCTCCTTGTCAGCTGAAGATACATGTAAGAACTAGGCTGGATCAAGCCGAAGAAGATTAATGTTCTCCAGCAGCGTTCACTTTCCAAAAAGGGTCAATAAGATACAGGCAATCCTCGACTTACAAACGTTTGTTTAGTGACTGAAGTTAATAATGACACTGAAAAAAGGGACTTATGACCCTTTTTCACTCTTATGACCATTGCAGCATCCCCGTGGCCACATGATCAAAATGTGGATGCTTGGCACCTGACTCATATTTATGACGGTTGAAATGTCCCGGGGTCCTGGGATCACCTTTTGCGACCTTCTGATATGCAAAGTCAATGGGGGAAGCTGGATTCACTTAACAACCCTGTTACTAACTTAACAACTGCAGTGATCCGCTTAAACAGCTGTGGCAAGAAAAGTGGTAAAATGGGGCAAAATTCACTCAACCACTGTCCTGCTTAGCAACAGGAATTTGGGGCTCAGTGGTGGTTGTAAGTCAAGGACTACCTGTACGGGTGTAATGAAAGCCGACAGATCAAGAAATAGTAGTGAGCAAAAGGAAGCTGCAGCACCCATGTTTCGTATTACAGTATTGTGTGAGAATGAAAGATGTACAAATGGTCTTTCAATTGGGCAAGCTTGGACCTCCTAGAGCAGGGGTCTGCAACCTTGACAACTTTAAGACTTGTGGACTTCAGCTCCCAGAATTCCTCAGCCAGCTGTCAAAGTTGCAGACCCCTGTCCTGGAGAATAAAATCTCGCTGACCTAACTTGCACAATTGCTAATGCACAAACTGCAGTTTTCCCCCCATTCTAAATGGAAGAAACCGTCTATCTACTCCTAGGTCCCACCAGCTAAGCAAAGGGATCAAACTGTCCAAAACGTGACCACCAGGAGGGGTCAGTTCCCTTTTAACCCACCACCTTTTTCCTGTCATGAACTAGAACACCTTGCACTTCATACAAATGAAGAAACATGCACAGGTATTTCGCTTTGCATTAATTTTATACACAAGTCCTCCCTACAAAGGGATTCAACAGCCTGACTTAATTGTTCAAGGTTTTCTAGGCTTCCATTATGGTCTTCTCTGGTCTATGGATGTGTGATGACTCTCAGATATAGATCAGCTTGAGTAAAATTGCACTGTTGACCCAGCAGAGTATGGATGGGGAGGGTGATGGAGAAAGACAGTGGAAAAGCAGTTTTCACAAAGAAATCTTTAAAAAAAAATGTCTCTGCAGTGCAAGGCAGATACAAAAGTTAAAAGAATCTGCAAGGGAGGAGGGTTTTTTGCTTAATTTAGAAGAGACTCCAGATCTTGATAACTAAAATCAAGCTTTCTTAAAATACTAAGCTCAACTAAATAGACTGCTAATGAGTAAAACACTACTGTTGAAAAATACAGACCTTAATACAGCTGTATTCCAAATACACCATCCCAGCATGCTCCCAGTTTCATTCTGCTTGAAAATTGAGAAATTAAGTTGACAGCGATTTCACTCCCCTCAAGCAAAGCTTCAAGCATCGGTGGAGTGGGGTTTACACTGCTTATCGCTTCTGAACCACACTGCTGATCGCAAGACTATCATGGGAAAACGAACTTTGTCAGGGGGAAAAAAATGTGTTCTTTATCTCCATAGCCAAGCCATTTGCTTTGAAGCAGTCTCTTTACACCTTTTGTTTCTTGCTGGAATGTGCTCTTTACAAAACCCAGATGAACCCTAGATAAAAAGTATTGTGGACTAGTAGCTAGAGGGCTGTCAAAACCGGGATGCTCTGAGATGCAGAGTTTATGGATTCTCCTAATCTTTGCATTGTACCTACCTGAACTTCACTTTTCCTTCTTGAAAAGCAGTAATCTTTCTTTCTTTCTTTCTTTCTTTCTTTCTTTCTTTCTTTCTTTCTTTCTTTCTTTCTTTCTTTCTTTTCCTTCCTTCCTTCCTTCCTTCCTTCCTTCCTTTCTTTCTTTCTTTCTTTCATGTTGGACAACGGTGTCAAACTCGCAACGTCACATGATGTGTCACGACATATCACGACTTTTTTGCCATTGTCGGAAATGGGGTGGGCGCGGTTTTGCTATGATGCATCCGGCCCACCGGCCGGCAGTTTAACACCCCTGATGTAGGAGATTCATTTCATTTTTACTACTGGGGATCCTGTTTTTTTTCAATCTGTGAGAGATGCAGGGAGCATGAACAGTGACTCTAGGATGCTGGAGTGGGATTATTTAAGATTTTATTTGATCTGTAGACAGGATTTGTAGAGAAATTACAGTTTAATAGTGGTATTAATCTTTGCAGGCCTTTTACACACCTATTCTGTACCTTTGTTAGAATTAACATGGAGGGGGGAAATCACACTATCCTAAAATCAGTTATTTTGAGTTGCAAAGATGGAGCTGGGGGCCCTTAGGAGATCTGTAGGTTGACCATCCTTGTTGTGGTGTAATACAGTAGTACTGTCTTTCTGTAAATCCTTTCAATTTCTAACTACAAATCAATATAGGATTGGGTTTATCAGCCTAAGATTTAGTTCAGTGCTTCTTAACCTAGGCCAGTGGTGGCGAACCTATGGCACGGGTGCCAGAGGCGGCACTCAGAGCCCTCTCTGTGGGCACGCGCGCCGTCACCCCAGTCCTAGGCCTTCAGCTGGGTTTTATAAAACCTTTTCGCTTTAGGCCTCCGCCGCCGTGTGCAACAAAAAAAAAGGTTCAATCAGTCAATTTCAACTTCTCGCGGGGAAAAAAAAGATCTTGCAAAGTTGGAATTGATTGATTGAACTTTTTAGTCCCACCCAGTCTGCCGTTACCACCGCAGCCACGCCCACCCAATGGGCCACATCCAGCCAATGGGCCACGCCCAGCCAATGGGCCACACCCACCCGGCACTCGACGATGCATAAGTGGGTTTTGGGTTGCAGTTTGGGCACTCAGTCTCTAAAAGGTTCGCCATCACTGACCTAGGCCACTTTAAGATGTATGGACTTCAATTCCCAGAATTCTCCAGCCAACATGCTGAGAGGTAAAGTCCACACATCATAAACTGGCAAAGGTTAAGAAACACTGAGATGGACTGAAAAGAAGATTAGTATGTTGTAATTTCCTGTGTTGTGGAAAACTTGCCATTTTCCTAATACATTTTGTGAACTAGGACATTGCATTAAGCCATCATGTCATGGCAAAATAACAATTAAGCTTTGTTAACCCAGATTTCAGGTTTAGTGTGAACCAAACCTAGCAAAAATTAAGGTTGCTATATCAAAGTCCAGTGGACCTTTGGCATGGTTCCCCTCTGTCAAGCTTGGATAAACCTCTATACAGCTAGTCCTTGATTTACAACCATTTGTGTAGTGACCATTTGAAGTTACAATGGCCCTGGAAAAAGTTGTTGTTGTTGTTGTTATTATTATTATTATTATTATTATTGATTCTTATGACCATCACAGCATTCCCAGGGTCACCTGATCAAAATTCGGGAACTTGGCACAACTGGCATGTATTTATGACAGTTGAAGCATCCCAAAGTCATGTGATCACCATTTACAACCTTTCTAGCCATTTTCCAACTAGCAAACTCAGTGAAAGAAGCCGGATTCACTTAACAACTTCAGTCATTCACTTAACAACCATGGCAGCTTATTTAACAACTGCCTTGCTTAGCAATGGAAATTCTGGTCCAAATTGTGGTCATAAATTGAGGACTCCTTGCACTTCTCTTACTAGTGCTACCATTCCTTTCTTACCCATCCACAGATAGATCAAAGATGGTCAATTTCAATTACACCTAGTGGAAGCTAGTATTCGGCTGGGTTCCATATTGCCCTTTCATGGTGTTAGAATGGAGTGGAGTGGAGTGGAGTGGAGTGGAGTGGAGTGGAGTGGAGTGGAGTGGAGTGGAGTAGAGTAGAGTAGAGTAGAGTAGAGTAGAGTAGAGTAGACTAGAGTAGAGTAGAGTAGAGTAGAGTAGAGTATAACAGGGTCAATAAGCAGCAGACTTGGCAGGCCTTTCCTGCACTTGGGATCCAGCGGTGCTGATCCTTAATGCAAGACTACAAGAATAATAAGGCTCTGCCAAGAATTTACAGAATTAACGCTGACAAATGCTTCAGATTTGAAGCCAAACTTCCCGTGACGTGTGTGTCTTTTTGCCCTGAATGCCCAGGTGCCTTTTTGCCCTGAATGCCCAGGTTTTTCAAATGCAGATGGCTTCTGGTAGAGAAGGGGTGCTGATCGGTAATGGGATCAGCCCAGGGACTGAGAAGGAAGTTAATCATTTCCTTCCATTCTTGCAGTTCTGAAAATCCCTCTTGCAGCCTGGTTGTATTGTTGAGACGGGAACTATCAGAGGTTAAGACAATTTTTGCCACTCCCTACATGTGTCATGGCTACGTATAAAGTGCAGGTGTCTGGGATGATAGAGACACGTCTCTTCAAATGGTTGAAAAAGAAGATGGACATCTTAACAGATAACAGAATAACTGAGTTGGAAGGGATCTTGGAAGTCTTCTACAGTAGTAATGGTGGCGCAGTGCTTAGAATGCAGTATTGCAGGCTAACTCTGCTCACATTGTCTGGAGTTTGATTCCTTTGATCCTGACCAGCTCCAGGTTGACTCAGCCTTCCGTCCTTCCAAGGTCGGTAAAATGAGGACCCAGAGTATTGGGGGCCATATGCTGACACTGTAAACTGCTTAAAGAGGGCTGTAAAGCACTATAAAGTGGTATATAAATCTAAATGATATTGCTAGCCCAACTCTCTGCTCAAGCAGGAGACCCTATATCATTTCAGACAAATGACCATCCAGTCTCTTCTTAAAAGCCTCCAGTGATGGAGCACCCACAACTTCTGAAGGAAAGCCGTTCCACTGATTAATTGTTCTCATTGTTAGGAAGTTTCTCCTTAGTTCTCGATTGCTTTTCTCCTTGATTAATTTCCATCCATTGTTTCTTGCATCGCTTTCTGGTGATTTGAAAAATTTTCGTTACACATTTTTATTATACAGCTATTTGATTGATGCTGATGAAAGCACAGTTGATAGATTTGATACTTTCCCCATCCTGATGTCTCCTGATGTTGGAGAATTCTGAAATGTGTAGCTGTTGTACTTCTGGAGGGCTCAACCCTGGAAAAGCTATTTTATTCTCTCCTTGCATCCTTCTTCTTCTTCTTCTGCCATATCCGTTATCGGACGTTGGCGATCATGTTGGCGATCCTGTTTTTATCAGCAGCCGCACGAAAAAGTGCTGCTGAGTTTTGTCCAAACCAGTCCCTTAGATTTTGAAGCCATGATGTTCTTCTTCTGCCTGGACCTCGTTTGCCTTCAATCTTTCCCTGGAGGATTAAATGGAGTATGCCGTATTTTTCTGGGTGTCGCATCACATGTCCGAAATATTCTAACTTTCGTTTTTTAATTGTTTTGATGATTTCCCTTGGCTTTCCCAGGCAGCTTATCACCTCCTCATTTCTGATCTTGTCAACCCAGCTTATACGTAACATCCGCCTGTAAATCCACATTTCAAATGCTTCTAGTCTCTTCAGGTGGCCTTCTGTCAGAGACCAACTCTCTACTCCATAGAACAGGATAGAAAAAATATAGCATCTGACAAGCCTGATTTTCAATCTTAGGCTTATGTCGTGACTGCAGAAGACCTTAATAAGGTCTTGCATCCTTAATAAGATAATTTACTCATTAAATTACTAGTACTGCTCTATAAAGACTTAGTAAGGCCACACCTGGAATATGGTACTTCATTCAGTTTTAGTCACCACACTGTAAAAAAGAAGTAGAGACTCTAGAAAGAGTGCAGAGAAGAGCAACAAAGATGGTTAGGAGATTGAAGGCTAAAACATATGAAGAACGGCTGCAGGAACTGGGCATGGCTAGTCAAGTGAAGAGAAGGACCAAGGGTGACATGATAGCAGTATTCCAATATTTGAGACGCTGTCACAGAAAGGAGGGGGAACAACCTATTTTCCAAAGCACCCAAAGGCCAGACAAGGAATAACGGATGGAAACTGATCAAGGAGAGATTCAACCTAGAAGTAAGGAGAAATTTTCTGACAGTGAGAACAATCAACCAATAGAACCGCTTGCCTTCAGAAGTTGTAGGAGCTTCATCACTGGAGGTTTTTAAGAAGAGACTGGACAGCCACTTGTCAGAAATGGTACAGGGTCTCCTTCTTGAGCAGGAGGTTGGACTAGATGACCTACCAGGTCCCTTCCAACTCTGTTATTCTGAATCTCTTTTCTGGAGATGGCTACTTCTGCTTTCAGTCACCTACTACTAGGAGATTAACCAGGTTCTGGCAGTGCAGGGAGTCTGAGCATCAGAGAATTTCTGCAGCCTTCCTATTTGTAAATCCTGTACTGAGCCAGATGGTTTATTGTTATTATTATCATTGGCTCTTATTCACACTCGCCTTACTTGAGGTTTATTTGTATTTTATGCTGACTATTGGAAGCTGCCTTGGAAGAATTTTAATCCTAAAGATGGCCTATAAAGATTTAAATAAAATAAATCAAGAAATTCTTGAAAGTGAACCTGCAGTGACCTTCTTTCCTCTTTTTATAGGAATTATAGCAGAACTGTCAGAAAAGGGTTTATACTTTTTTTTAAAAAAAAAATGTGTTCAAGATGCACTGGAAATACAATTTATTTGGCCGAGTGCATTTTATCAGGATAATCTGTATTTTCATTTTTTTTAAATTGTTCCTTTCTTTTTCTTTTTCCAGAATACAGAAAGGTCAGGATAGTTACATAGGAACTACTTTAGAGAGACAACAGACGGTAGGTAAAAGGATTAAAACTGAAATGGTGGGAATAATAAGAACTTTAAAAAGAATTTGAAAGATGATTATCATGAGGATTTATTAGCTAGGGCTAATAAAATCAACTGTAGTCAAAGCTATGATTTTCCCAGTAGTAATGTATGGCTGTGAGAGTTGGACCATAAGGAAGGTTGAGTGTTGAAGAATTAAGGCTTTCGAATTGTGGTGTTTCACAAGAAGGTCTGTTTAAAAAAAAAAAAAAAAACCCACCAAATTCAGAGAGCAGCAAGAGCCCCCAGTTCAACCCCCACCTACAAATCTTCTTTTCTGTTGGCATGACAGAATTATGTAATAGTTGGTCTCCAGACTTACAAAGATTCAGGAGTCGTCATGTAAAAATAGCCAGTTGCAAATTTCTCTTGTTATTGGTAAAAAGTTCCACTTCTCTGTCAGATCACAGAAAGACTATCAGAAAGAAGCTCAGAAAGTCTCTCTCCTAAATACATTGGTTCTAAAT